>CM076851.1:15420469-16648224 GCA_039519185.1 Astragalus membranaceus
TGCTGATGTTGATGTGGCATAACATTGATATGTGGCATCTCAGTCATAACATTGATGCTGATGTGGCATCTCATTGACTAGTCAATGAGAGTGAGCCCTCGCCAACTAAAATGTATAAGTTGAATGCCATAACCGAATTTCCTTACTCTCTCTCTCTCTCTAAGTGTGAAAGCATGTGTGTGTTTGTGGCTAACTGAATTGAAGCTTCTGCTCTAACAATTTTCACTTAATTCTCACTGCCACCACTAATTCCATACCCACCGTTCCTCATTCTAATCTCCCATATCAGCCGCCATTGTTGCCTCCCTATTGCATGATAGATTAAACAGACCAGAATTAGGAATTCAAAAGGTATGGTGTCGGCTTAACAGGATAATAATAGTCAAATATAGTGATGCTTCTCGATCAATAGCATTGCGGTCATCATCAATGAACCCTCCAAAGAAATTCATATCAAGATAATAGCCTAGAACCCTCCTTTTCTCCTTATCCACGATTCGCGATTGTGAGTTAACTAGTTCTGAAATACTTTAACTAAAAATTCAGGAACCGACGTGACTAACGGAGATGACATCAGCATGACATCATGAATGATTAACAGATAAAAATTAACAGAGAAAGATTATCGTTTTTGTATTGTGTCAATCTTTCTCTCTTAATTATTACCTTTTGATAACAGATAAAAATTAACAGAGAAAGATTACAGTTCAAAGATTTGATAAATAAATAAAAAAACAAAATGCACAACCCGATCCGGTTCGAGCCGGGTCACCGGTTTTTCCAAAAATCGGCCGAGTCACACCGGTTTTCACCAGTTTGCTGCATGGCCGATCCAAAACCTTGCCCGGCTCGGTTACCCCCCGGTTCCCGGTTCGCCCGGCCAGACCGAGCCGGTTTTTAAAACACTGATTCCATATGTTGATAAGAGACCACAATGATGTTCATAAGTTTTGACCTGCATAAAATATAGTGTTAACCAGTGTTGTGTTGTCAGAATCGGACCGAACCGGACGGTACCAGTTGAACCGGGAACCGCCCAAGCCAGCGGTTGGTTTAACCCCATTTGAGCCGCAGCATGGTCGAACCGTCTAAAATCGGGTGAACCGGATTGGACCGCGGTTGAACCGTTTTGAACCGCCAATTTACTCGAATTGAACCGCCCGAAATAATTTTTTTATTTTTTATTCACTTTTCCCCAAAATTTAATATTTTTTTATTTTATTTATTAATCATCCGGTTCAACCATGATTGAACCGATTAAACCATGACCCGGAGGCCTCGCCGGTTCGATTTCCGGTCCAGTTTTAAATAACGAGCATTTAGAAGTCACCACCAATTACCATGTATAGTAAAAATGCATATATACAAGTCAATTAACATTTTACTTACAAGCATTTTAAGACAATCCCAATCATCTACAAGAGGTTGATGACCCTTTGAACGAACACGAGCCATCATATTGGAGCTAGTCTCTTCTCCAAATAAAAGATCCCATATGAAATAGACATTATGGTCCACACGCTTTCTATGAGCAATTTCAACATCTAACTCTTTTTGAGCTTTTAACTTATCCTTCGAACCATTGACTGCCTTTTCCAACTGAAATAATTCATAAAGAGTTGTCTTCTTAATTAATAGTGCAATTTTTCAATTATTCGAACTTGTATATAGTGAAATAAGAATAACCTTAAGCTTCAAATGTAGTAAATGAGCATCTTCTTGTTTGACAAATCTAGTGGTCGTACTGAACTGTTGACAGGAATACTCATTGGCATTATCATTAGCACCAACAGGAGCGACACCAAGATATGTAACTAGAAAATCATTCTTCATATTTAAATCTCCAAATTGTATCACATGAGTCTTGAATGCTAAATGTGTTCTATTACGAACCTGTAAATTGTTGTAAGTATTAAATATTGAATCAAAATTATATGTGTTTCACGTGTGTATGTATAAAGAGAAGGATAAAGTTGAATAAATGACTTACAGTATGATATATATTGTTGTTTCAAAGTTTCTGTTGTCCTATCATTTTTTTCACTGCTCCATAAACTATAACTCAAAATATTTAATAACTAATTATATATGATGTTGTATAAAGGCATTTGAAATAAACCATCCGATTTAGAGAGAGAGAGAGAAATGTTCTCTCTACATCGAACAGTTCCTACGGCTATACAGCAGGTGCAATTAATACCTATAACGAATAAAGCAAGGTTCTAAAAAGTAGTCCGTTACGCCAAAAACGGCCGCGACAAAACTGTCTCGGTAGTGACCGTTACTGCGACAAAACGGTCGCGACAAATAATTTTAATAAAATTTATGCATTATTTTGATTAATTCACACCGCGACGATCGCCACTTGTAACACAACAGCCGCAACGGCCGAAATCGCGAAAGCCTTAACACAATCGCGACTGGTATTTAGAATCTTGAAATAAAGATTAAAGAAACCCTCCGCATACTAATTACATGAATAGTTCCTTTATATATTAAATAAAATAATAGCTAAGCAGTGTCTCTTTTTGCTATAATAACAAAACAAAGACTATCACTATTAGAAAAACAGTTTTTAGCGTCGGCCAAAAGCCCACGCTAATAGACCAAAAGCAGACACTAACCGTCTTTTAGCGTTAGATTAGCGTCGGCCACGTGTTGAGGCTAAAATGTTCGAAGTTAAATTTAGCGTCCTATAAATCATAGCCGACGCTAACTTAGAGTCAGCTAAGCCGACACAAAAATGGACACTAATATTGGGACCGACGCTACATAGTCAACGAAATATAGTCAACGAAATTATTAGCGTTGGCCAAGTGTTAGCCTACATTTTCGACAGGATCAATTAAATGCAGTCAATATTGATGACTTGTCATTTTAAAGAAGAGATGCTAATATTTGGCATTGAGAAGAGTGTTGTAAAGAGTAATCTCGACCATGTTTAAGGCTTAATGAAATCAAGAGTTTAAAGACAAAGATTTCGACAAGAAAGACGTCAAAAAGTTTAGTCGAAGACAAGATAGTGTTTCTGTCGAAAGTGCGGACATTTACAGGTCAACGAGGTTTGATTAGTTGCAGTCAGAAGAAAGACTTGATATTTCGACAACAAGAAGCTGTGTGCAGGGAGATTCAGCATAACACGTAACTTAGCGAAAATTGTAAAGCTGAAGTTAGCAGTTTCGACAGGAAGTTGAATAGCATTCAGATAGCCGGTAGAAAAGGATAGCAGTGCTGTGGTCGAAAGATGGAGCAGTTATCTAAATCCTATCTAGTCGAAATGGCAGTTGTAACCGCTGAGCGGTTATTGTTTTTTCTTTTATTATAAATAGAAGTTTCTCGTAGAGAAAAAGGGGTCACAACATAAACACAGAATTCTGAAAACTCAAACTTCCAGACAATAGCGAAAAACGAGTGAACAGATTCACTGTACGTGTTTGTGTACCAATCTTTTACATTTCAATGCAATTATTTACTTTTCTCTTTATCTTTCTAGCAATTGTTGTTTCATTCTATCCATAATTTTGTTCTTCAAACTATTTTGTTTTCTCCAAACACGAAAATACAAAGGCAATTGTCACGAGAGATTTTCTAGTTTGATCTCACAAACACATTATTTAAAACTAGTGATTGTTTGCTAAAAACACCAGTAAACAAATTGGCATGCCCAGTGGGACCTTTGCCTTTAATGTTGTGTGTTTACTTGTTAGTGTGTACAATCGTATGCGCTTAAGAAGTGGTAGAATGGTGCGTACTAATTCTAACCGTTCTTCTAGTTCTGGTCCTGCGATTTCACAAGGACAAGGGACAACCGGTGATTCTGCAAATGTAACCGCAGGAATAGTTGTAGGAACAATAACCCCTTCAACGTCAATAACCGTTCCTGCAGTATCAATGACCAATGTTGGTTCAACACAGTCTGTGTCTTTGCCATCAAGTATAGGGTTTCATTCTGGTCCTTATTTAGGGCCTCATTGTAGTCCTTATATGGCAACAGGAAGCGGTTTAGATACACGTTTTCAAATTTTGAGTTTGCCACCATTTCCTTCGGGTATGTACGGCATGCCTACTGGAATGCCTCGTGTTTCAACATTTTCTCCTACACACGTTTCTTATGAAAGTGTGCAGGGTCGAGACCCTACTGCATTAACCACTGCATCTTTGTTGGCATTAAGACAACAAGTGGATGAAAGTAACCACGACATGGTTAATATGCTAACTCAACAGATTGGCACGGTTTTCAACCCATTAATTCAAAATACCAACACAAGTTATCAGATGTTGGCAAATCAAATGGGTAGAATTGCAGATTTCTTTGGGACTCCAACGGTTAATAATAGGCAAATTCCCAATGTGGTGGGTAATATGCCTGGTAACCCTCAAAGAGCGGTTGCGGTCGAAGCCCAAGCAGTTGTAGGCGAACAACAAGGGTTAGCAAATCATATCCCTGAAGTAGTTTTGGTAAACCAAAACCAGAACGCTGATGAAGTTGTTCGACAAGTGCAACGAAATAATGTTGGTGCTCACGATAATATAGCCACTTTAGTAGAAACTATAATGGCGCAAAATGGCCTTAACATAGGTTTGCATAAGCCTAATTTCATATCACCATTGTGTGAATATGTATTACAAACAGAGTTGCCAAGAGGTTGGAAAATACCTAAGTTCACTAAATTTGGTGGTGATACAAATGAGTCTACAGTCGAACATATTGCCCGTTACATGACTGAAGCAGGAGATATAGCACAAAATGAGAACTTGAAAATGAAATATTTTCCAAATTCTTTGACCAAGAACGCTTTTACTTGGTTTACTACTTTACCTCCTAGCTCTATATTCACATGGGGGCAATTGGAAAAGGCATTCCACGAACAGTTTTACATGGGCCAGTCGAAGATTAGTCTTAAAGAATTGGCCAGCGTCCGACGCAAAGTGCCTGAGGCTATTGATGATTATTTAAATAGATTTAGGCTATTGAAGGCTCGGTGTTTCACGCAAGTGCCTGAACATGAACTTGTCGAAATGGCGGCTGGTGGTCTTGATTATTCAATTAGAAAGAAATTGGATACATCTCATCTACGAGATATGGCCCAATTAGCCGATAGAGTTCGACAAGTTGAAAGGCTCAAAGAAGAAAAGACTAGGGTGGATAAGTTCCATAAAAAAGAAAATTCAATTGGTTTTCGTAAAAAAGAAAAAATAGCCTATGTCGATGAAGAATTTGACTTTGCATTCAGTGAGGTCGATGAAGATGAGATAGATGTGGCTGAACTTAAGCCTGGTCCTCCTTATGCGTGTAAATTATTAAGGCCTGCAAATGGGAATAACCCAGTAGAGCCTAGAAATGATAAATTTGTGCCTAAAACTTACACTTATGATGTTACTAAATGTGATGAAATTTTTGATTTGTTAGTAACTGATGGCCAAATATTAGTGCCTAATGGCCTGAAAGTACCACCTCTCGAACAGAGAAAGAAAAAGGGTTATTGTAAGTTTCATAATTTTTTGGGACATACCACTGACCGTTGCGTACTTTTCAGGGACATTGTGCAGAAAGCAATTGAAGAAGGAAGGCTCAAATTCGGTGACAAGAAAAAGAAAGCGCCAATGCAGATTGACACTGATTCTTTACCGAAAGTTGAAGCCATGTATGCAGAACCTGTCGAAGTAGATATAAGTATGGTGGAAGTTAAGATGGTTGATTCCCAGAATAAGGTTAAGTCTACCAAAGAAAAACTAAAGAGTGTTGTGCATGCTGATGACAAGACAAGGATAATAACTCAAGAGGAGTATGATGAAAAAGTACAAGCTGTGTACCCTAAGGCTGAAGAGGAATTAATAGATTTCCTCAACAGATGCAAGATTACAAATTCTGAAGTGATGCTTTGTCCAAGGTGTAGTGCTGTCTTCAACAAAGAGGCAGCCAAAAGTGTCGAAGGTTGTAGTGTTCGACAACAGCTGAAGAGGAAATGGCTAGATAAGAGGCCACAATTTGACTTCAAAAAAGGAGACCTCCCGTACAAAGCTAAAGTCTCAACTAAGCCTTCGACAAGCTGGCAGCTGATAACTCATATTTATATGAGTTATTTATACTTATTCAAAGTTAAATCATGCAAGTTCTCTGACAATAGTAGGTTGTTTCTATTAAGTTTCTGTTAGTTTATTGTTTTTTAGTTAGAAAGGGGCTAAATTACAAGTTCTAGGCATTTTGGTGCCAATTGGCGCCTTTGTGAGAGTTTTGATGCTTCTTGTGTTTGTGCAGTAATCTGAACGTGGCAACGTCTCTCATCACGTCTGAAGAAGGGCAGCAAAGCAAGAAAATAATATCTCATTTTGGCGCGCATGTAATGATGGTCAAAGATCTGGAAATGAAGAAGATCTTCTCTCTCCTCAGCGCTGACGCACTGTAGCAGTGCGGTGTCACTTCAGGGCAGAGTCAACTCGCAAGCAAGCTTGGAAGGTGGGGAATGACATCAGCAAGCATGTGACCCTCTTTTGACCATGGCTATTCTCTCTCTACAAAAAGGCAAGGGTGCACCATGCGGATTACACACGACTCCATTCATCATCCACCTTCCTCCATTTTTCAGAGATAGTTTTTCTAAAAAGAAGTTCTGGACACAGACTTCTTCATTTTAAATTTTCTCAAGCCCCAATTTCCATCTTCATTCGCAACCATTACTGTAAGGCTCAGACGTTGTAACGTCTTTACAGCGTGCATGAAGGAAGGCCACTTAGGCGTATCTTTCGCATCTAGTCTCCTTTTCTCTATGTACGGTATTTGGATTTTAACTCCTCTTATTTCTGTAAGGATGCTCAGCATGAGCTAAACATTGGTAGTTGGGTTGTTGTTTTGCATGTAATGAACCTCTAGTTTAATGTTATGAAGTATTGATGTTTATGCGTTTTAAATCTTTGCATGTTAATACTTCCAAACTTGTTTTGAACTGGCCACTTAAAATAAGTAGATTCATAGGTACAGACATGGTCTATGAAAAGAACTCAAAGATTTATATGAATGAAAAGGTGCACTAAAGACATTTAGGCATTTTTATCTAAGTCTAGACATAGAATGGATAATAGTTCATAGGACTTTGCTGTGGGTACTTAAAATACAGGAGTAGGCCTACTTAGAACCTAGACATAGGAATTCTAGTACTTGAAGCTCTGACGTTTTGTGACTGAAAAGCACAGCTCTTTTGCAACAGCGTTCAAACGTTATAACGTCTATACAACATAGCATTTGCACGTGTTAACGTGTAAACGTTATAACGTCTGACTAGAGGAGATTTACTTGCATGCAGCAATCCAACTCATACTCTTCCATATTCACAACCACTTCTCATTTACTTGCTTTATTTATGTTCTTAGTCTTAATACCAACTTTTAGTGCCGATTTGTTACTTGCTTCACTTGTGTTTTAAATACTTGAGCTTCTGAAGTAAAACAATCCTCGTGGGAACGATCTCTTACTTTTTATCCACTTTATTACTTGTACGACGTGTATACTTGCACTGATATTGCGATTATAACACACACGAGCGCAAACAGCAGCCGATTACAAAAAAGAGTCTAGGTAAAAAGGAGTTCGAATTATCAGCTTCCGCTAAGTCCTTCGTTCCAATGGAAGGTCCTTCAAATGAGAAGTGGATACATGCTGGTTGTAAGCATTACAAACATGCTGGTCCACGTGTTGAGGTTGCTAAGATAGATAAGGGTAATGATCCTAAGTATAATTATAAGAATAACTACAAAGGAAAAAACCCAATGACGAAGACTCAATGGCGTCGTTTCCAGAGGCAGAAGAAGAAAGCAGCACTTATCAGTAATCAAATCCCAAGCGGTTCGAAGATAGTTAAGAATGCGGTTACTAAGACCGATGGGTCAACAAAGGTAAGTATCGATGTTGCAAATCAGGTGGGTGCTGGAAGTAAAGCTAAAGGCAAAGCTATTGTTATAGAAAAGCAAAGGAGGCCTGCAATAGAAAGAATTTTCCCTCCACTGCCATCTTTAAAAATAGAAGAGGCTAAGTTCGACATGGACGAAGATGTGACTTCTGACTTTGAGGATTCTGAACCTGACTTTGACGTCATTTGCAACGTAGTGTCTATACTACCATGTGAATATGATGTTATCACAGTTCCAAATGACATTGAAGAAGATTTTACTGAAGACATGTCCAACCATAAGCCTGTTTGTTATTACGTGATGAATGACGGATGTGTCGAAGATCAAATGGCTACTTTTGAAAAACCAGATATTGGCATGCAACATCATTTGAAACCACTGTATGTACAAGCCAAGGTCAATGGCGTCGACATCAACAAAATACTGGTGGATGGAGGTGCTGCTGTGAACTTAATGCCTCATGTCTTGTTGAAGACAATAGGTAAGTTCGACACTGACCTCAAACCTCATAACGTAGTTTTAACCAACTATGAGGGTAAATCTGGCCAGGCGTTGGGGGCCATAGAAGTTGATGTAGTTGTTGGAACTGTAAAGAGAACTACGATGTTTTTTGTCATAGCTTCCAAGGCAAGCTATAACCTACTCCTGGGTCGAGAATGGATACACGGAGTTGGTGATGTGCCTTCAACATTACATCAACGATTGGTGTTATGGAAAGAAGATGGTCTGGTGGAATATGTCGAAGCTGACCAGAGCTATTTCCGTGCTGATGTGAATCACATCACAAAGGAAATTTTGAGAAACAAATGGCAGTTGTTGCGCCATGTACTTCTTCCAATCAAGCATATGTTCCTTCTGATAATGTGCTTGCTTCAGTTCATCTCCACCCAACTCATGGTTTTGTTTGGGAAAGAGAGATGATGGGAGATGTAGGTGTCTATCCTGAAGGTGCCTTACCTTCAACAGGATGGGACACTAAATACTAAAAATATTTAGATGTCAGTACCCAATGCATGGGACAGAATTACGGCCTATATGGCCGAGAATAAAGTAAAAGCGGCTTTGGAAGCTGAAATAATTCAACAAACAATGGCTGTCGAAGCCATAGACTCATATGAAGAAAATGGCGAAATCATAGATGAAAAACTTGATTGCATTTATGATGACGAGCCATTGGGGTTCGAAAAGGATCCTAGAGATTCAACAAGACGTATGCAAGCTCAAGATCCAGTAGAAGAAATTGATTTGGGAAATGGCTCAGTCAAAAAGCCAACCTATATTAGTGCAGACCTTGATGCTGCCTTAAAAACCCAAGTTATCACATTACTGCAGGAGTTCAAAGATTGTTTTGCTTGGGATTACAATGAAATGCCTGGTTTGAGTCGAGAAGTTGTGGAATTGCAATTGCCTATTCGACCAGGAAAGAAACCAGTAAAGCAAACGCCAAGAAGATTCGCTCCTCAAATATTGGCTAAAATCAAAGAAGAAATCGAAAGGTTGTTCAAAAGCAAATTCATCAGAACGGCCAGGTATGTCGATTGGTTAGCTAATATTGTGCCAGTAATGAAGAAAAATGGAAAACTTAGAGTTTGTGTAGACTTTAGGGATTTAAATAACGCAACACCTAAAGATGAATATGCTATGCCCATAGCTGAGATGCTAATAGATTCAGCAGCAGGATTTGATTATCTCAGTATGCTTGATGGTTATTCTGGGTATAATCAAATTTTTATTGCTGAAGAAGACGTGTCGAAAACAGCATTTCGTTGTCCAGGGGCATTAGGCGTTTACGAATGGGTAGTAATGCCTTTTGGTTTAAAAAATGCTGGTGCGACATATCAAAGGGCAATGAATTCTATGTTTCACGATTTTATTGATGATTTTATGCAAGTATACATAGATGACGTGGTGGTTAAATCTTCCTCAGCAAGTGGTCATTTAGACCATCTTCGACGTTCTTTTGAAAGAATGAGGAAATATGGATTAAAAATGAATCCAACAAAATGTGCTTTTTGTGTGCGAGCAGGTGAATTCTTGGGTTTTGTAGCACCAAAGAAAGGCATAGAAATTAATCAGAATAAGACTAAAGCTATTATGGAAACGAGAGCTCCTTCGACCAAGAAAGAACTTCAGTCGTTATTGGGAAAGATCAATTTCCTTCGAAGATTTATATCAAATCTAAGTGGCAAAACGCAAGCATTTTCGCCATTGTTGAGACTGAAGAAAGAAGACGAGTTCAAGTGGGAACAAGTTCATCAAGCAGCTTTTGAAGAAATTAAGTCTTATTTAATGAATCCACCAATTTTATTGCCTGTTATCAGAAATAAAGTGCTGAAATTGTATATAGCAGCTTCTGATAACACAATAGGTAGCATGTTAGCACAAGAGGATGATAATGGTATTGAAAGAGCCATTTATTACCTCAGTAGAGTTTTAATTGATGCTGAAACAAGGTATAGCCCAATAGAAAAGTTGTGCCTTTGCTTGTATTTCTCATGTACGAAGTTAAAGCAATATATAAAGCCAGCTGATGTTTATGTTTATTCGCATTTTGATGTTATTAAGCATATGTTATCAAAACCAATGTTACATAGTCGAATTGGTAAATGGGCTTTAGCTTTGTTAGAATATAACTTAACTTATCAACCTCTCAAGTCAATCAAAGGACAAGTGGTTGCTGATTTTATAGTAGACCACTCTGTTGTCGAAAATATAGTAAATATCGTAGGCACACGTCCTTGGAAGCTATATTTCGACGGTTCAAGCCATAAAAATGGAGTTGGGATTGGTGTTTTAATCATCACTCCTACTAATATCCCAACGAAGTATAAGTTTAGAATTCGAGAATCTTGCTCCAATAATGAGGCGGAGTATGAGGCTTTAATTGTAGGCCTTAAAATTTTGCTCGAATTGGGGGCAGATCATGTCGAAATAAAAGGTGATTCTGATCTAGTTATCAAGCAGTTAACTAAGGAATACAAGTGTATTAAAGAGCACCTTATCAAGTATTTTATTGTTGCCAATACTATGTTGCAAAAGTTTACAACTGTACACCTAGAACATTTACCACGAATTGAAAATCAAGTGGCAAATGAGTTGGCACAAATAGCTTCAGGCTACAAAGTCTCAGAACAAAGCCTAAAAGAGCTGATTGAGATAAAAGACAAACTCATTTCAAATGACTCTCTTTATAATGATACATCTTCAACATTACTGTCAACACCAAAAACTTGGGGGGGCAATAAATACTAGTGAAGAGTTTGTCGAAAAACGTCACATTGTTGATGATTTTGATTTAGCGGAAATTTTTGCTATTGACAATATGATTGATAATGATTGGCGGAAGTCTATTGTAGAATATTTGCAAAATCCTACAGGAAACACTAATAGAAAAGTAAAGTACAGAGCTTTAAGTTATGTGATAATTGGAAACGAATTGGTCAAGAAAACTCCTGAAGGAGTGTTATTAAAATGTCTTAGCGAGAATGAGGCATATTTAGCAGTTTCCGATACGCATAGTGGAGCATGTGGTTCACACCAAGTAGGCCACAAAATGAAATGGTTATTGTTTCGACAAGGAATGTATTGGCCAACTATGTTGAAAGATTGCATAGAGTTTGCCAAAGGATGCCAAGAATGCCAAAAGCATGCTGGGATACAACGTGTGCCTGCAAATGAATTACATTCTATAGTCAAACCTTGGCCATTTAGAGGTTGGGCTCTAGATGTGATTGGAGAGATAAAACCAACTTCATCAAAAGGCCATAGATTCATCCTTGTAGGGATTGATTACTTTACCAAATGGGTTGAAGCAATACCTTTAACCAATGTTGATCAAGAGGCAGTCATAAAGTTTATTCAGAATCATATCATTTACAGATATGGAATTCCAGAAACCATTACGACGGATCAGGGTACTGTTTTTAATGGTCGAAAAATGGTAGAGTTTGCTGCTGAGATTGGTTTTAAGTTATTAACTTCGACACCGTACTACGCACAAGCCAATGGTCAGGTAGAGGCTGCCAATAAAATCATTATTAATTTGATTAAAAAGCATGTTGGGCAAAAACCCAAAAATTGGCATAATACTCTTGATCAAATATTGTGGGCTTGTCGAACCTCACCTAAAGGATCTATCAATACTACTCCTTACAGGCTAACATTTGGACATGATGCGGTGTTACCTGTGGAAATTTGTTTACAATCGACAAGAATTCAGAGGCAATGGGAAATTCCTTCTGAACATTATTGGAATATGATGCTCGATGAATTGTTTGATTTAGACGAAGAAAGGTTGTTAGCTTTAGAAATACTTATTCGTCAGAAAGAAAGAGTAGCTAGAGCTTATAACAAAAAGGTTAAGATGAAAACCTTTGAAGAAGGATAGTTAGTGTGGAAAACCTTGTTGCCTATGGACAAAAAAGATAGAGTCTTAGGTAAATGGTCACCAGGGTGGGAAGGTCCATTTCGCATATTGCAATGTTTTTCGAACGGTGCTTATGAAGTCGAGGAGTTAAGTGCTGATAATCGAATTTTGCGTATAAATGGCAAGTATTTAAAAGGATATAAGCCAATGTTGCAAGAAATTAAAATAACGCAAAATTAAGATGAAGAAGATATAAACTTGGCACTCATGCCAAGAAAGATTGTCAAAATACAGATCGAGCAAAATGCTGTCAGAATATGGATAGAAAATTAAATTACAAAAGAAGCTTTAAGCCTCTCAAAGGCTGCTCTGGCATGCCTCAATCTGGTATTTAAAAGGGTTTCTTCTTCAGTTAGTTTCTTGACTGCTTCGTCATGTTTCTGAACCCTCTCCAAGTGTTCGATAGCCAAGGTTGCCTCAGATCGAAGTGCGTTCTCTACAGAATTTGAAGACCTCTGTTGAACAGAAATTTTCTTCTTTTCTTCCGCTTCAATCTTCGACTGCAACTCCTTGATTTGAGCCTGGTATGTCGAAATATTCGCATCACAGTCATCTATTTCCTTGGAATTGGTTGCTGCTTGAATTTCCAGAGCCGAAATCTTGCTTTCTGAGGCTTCGACGACAATACTTTCCTCTGTCAGAAGTTCAAGCTCGCGCTCTTTGCTCACAATAGTACTCTTCTTTTTCTGTATATCTCTGGAAATTTGCTCTAGTAAAGGCTCAAATTCAACAATAAAGCATAAAAGAGAGTCACTGGAGCCAGAGTTATTAAGTTTAGTGAGCAAAGATTTAAGTTTGTAATAGAGCATATGATCTGTTTCGATAGTGTTATACCCTAATTTTGTCCGAGCTCCTGTTAATAGGGTTTTTATTTACTAGGTCGCATTTTTTTGCAAGTCTCGAGTCCTATTAACGCGTGTCGGTGTCATGCGGGTGTCGTTAAGATGCCATTTGCGTAATTGGGCCAACAGTGGGTTTATTGGGTCTACGCATATACAAATCGGGCTTATCATTTTGAGTCGGGCCCACGAACGTGGTTCCTAGTTAATTTTTAGTGTTTATCAGTTAGCGGGCCTATTTGTTCTAGTTGAGCCCCGTTCTAGCGCATTTGTCTAGTTGGGCCCGATTTCGCTTTTGTATTTGGCTCAACTTCTTTTATTATTTTTATTTTGTCTATTAAATTTGTTTTGAGTCCAAAAATGTCAAAAAAATCAAATTTTATTTCATTTACAATTTAGGAGTGTCCAAGAGTCCAAATTTCCAAAAAAAATAGTAATAAAAAAATACAAAAAAATATAAAAAAGAAAATTAAATAATAGAAGTAGCATTAGCAGTCTCCTGGTCTGCTCCAAGCTTCAGCAGCTAACTTGGGCCAACAGCTCTCAACAGTCCAGATCTGCAAAGCAGTCAAGGCCCAGTCAAAACTAATTAATGCTAACCCTAATATTTTCAATATAAATAAGCAGTCCACAGAGTCAAAGGACACGGAGACAGATCTCAAAAATCACAAAAGGATTAGGGCTTCACATTGAAACCTTAATCACCAAAAAACACTAAGTTCGAGTCTGAAGCAAGAACGCGCAGTAGCAACCAAGAAGAGACTTTTCAGAAACGTGGAAATAAGAGGTTGGTTCCCTATGTGTTATTATCTTCAAAAATTGTAGAAATACTTACTTAAGTCATCTACTTCTTGTGTATATGAAGATGATTCCTTTCTATTATAAATAAATGTTTCTTAACTTCAATCTTATTCATGATTTAACAAGATGATATCTCAGATTTGTACATAAGAAAAAATAAGAAACAGACCCCAAATCAAAAAATAAGAAGCCATGAGAGGGAAGGATAGATAACAATAGAAGTGAGAAACAACAAACACAAAGACAGAGAATACATCAACAGAGCATGGGTTTAGAACCAGAGAAAAAATGGAATGAAAATATAGCTTTGAAAACTTAGTGACAAACATCAAATTAGGAAATAGAAAATTAGATCAAAGACAAACAGAACCAGAGATGAAAAATAGGAGTTAGAAGAAGGAAAAAGGATAGGAACCGAAACCTGTTGAAGCCAACGCCGCCGTGAGCCACCACTCCGTCGCCGTGAGCACCTGTCGCCGTCGCGACGTCGTTTGGCCTGAGTATCCCTCTCTGGCCATCGCGACCCCTTCGCCCCTCTCGTTTTCTCCCCGTCGCCGGTGCACCAACGCCGGGCCAGAACCTTGCCCCACCGTCATTCCCTTCGTCGTCACGCATCCCTGCCGAAACCATGTCCTTCTCTCTCCTCCCTATTTTCTGAAACGGCGTTCAGAGGAGTATTGGCTACTGGGAAGTAATAAGCTTCTGTTTGGTTTAATTGTTCTTTCCTTTCTTCATTCATTTCTATTTTGTTTTTAATTTTAAGATTAAAAAATGAATTAATAAATCAGATGTATATCAACACCCTTTCTTTTTAATTATCACACACTCCTGCTTGAGCCCAACTTTATGGGTCAATTTGCACTAGGCCCAATTCGCATTCTGATATAGGTCCTGCTAACTGCGCCCCTTTCTGAAGCCCATTGTTTTTTTTGAAACGCAGCCCAGCTTACAAAAAACAAGCTGGGCTCACTATCTGCACCCCAGTTTTAATAATGCAGCCCTCCTTTTACTTACACCCTTATTTTACTGCTGCACCCCCTGTTCTTTTTTTAATTTTCGTTTTCTTCCCTAAGCGAACTTATCCTTTTTCACAAACCTTTTTTTTCCAAATGGTGGATAAATGTTTTCCCTAAACGAGAATCAATCCAATTGCGAAAACTCTTCAAAATCAAACTTTGTTAAGTAGTCTTGCGAAGCCTTTGCTTGCATGATTATTAACAATGAGGTACCAGTGGCGATCACTTGGAGCCTTTGCTCAATTGATCATCATGAACGCCTAATTTTCCTAAAGATTTTCACTAAATCAAAAACTTTGTTAGTAGTCTTGCGAAGCCTTTGCTTGCATGATTATTAACAATGGAGTGCTAATGGTGGTCACTTGGAGCCTTTGCTCAATTGATTATCATGAAAGCTCAATTCTCACAATTAAACAAGATAAAAAACAAAAACCGTTTTCCAAACAAAGAAGAACTACGTAGCTTTGAATTCTCCATCGCACCAGGAGATACGTAGGAGCGGGTCACATCCCGTCAAGCATAACAAATAAAAATCATTTTCACAATAAGTTTCAAACAATTATTTTCAAAAGAACCTATAACTACGTCGCCTTTGATTCTCCACCCGGAGATACGTAGGAGCAGGGCCACGCCCCTGTCAAGCGCAAAAATAAACAATTTCTATAATTAAAGAATATACAAACAGATCTCCTTCATTTCGAAAGCAAAAATCTTATTTTCAAAGTAGGGGATTAAGTCGGTCGTACGGCCGGGTTAATCATCGTTTTAAGATAAGTGAACTGTGGTCCCTCAGAGCCCCAGCGCTCCATCAGCCCTCAGTGGCCCTTCAGAGCCCCAGTGCTCCTTCAGACCCCCAGTGGTCCTCCAACACAGATCACACAGTCCTAAAACCCCTACATTAAAAAACACCAACCCACAAACATTTTCTACACAGAAGAACTACGTAGCTTTGAATTCTCCATCGCACCGGGAGATACGTAGGAGCGGGCCACGTCCCGTCAAGCACTTTTTTCTAAAAACCTATTTTTTTCTTTTTTCCCCTTTCCCTCCAAAAATAAATTAAGTTCTTTAATTCATTTTTCAACAAGAAATAAAGAGGCAAATTAGGTATTTTTCAAATCAACACTTAAAACCACACATTTAATTAAAGGTTCCCTCTCAGTAGAGAGGACGTGTGGGGTGCTAACACCTTCCCTGCGCGTAACCGACCCCCGAACCCTATTCTCTAGTTTCGAAAGACCAATCGCTTTCCAAAAAAGGTTTTCCTAATATTTTCCTTAATAAATATTGGTGGCGGCTTCATTGTCTTAAGAAAAGTTGTGAACGAGGAAGGTTCTCCCTCGGGGACTTTTTCGGGCGCAACAGCTGGCGACTCCACTGGGGACACCAAAAAAAACATTTTTTTTCAAATGTGGGTCAAGCCTAATTAATTAAATTTGTGGTTTATATGATTGATTTGAATATCTTTCTTTGCCTCTCTTCTTCTTCCTTTTTCATAAGCATGTTACATCCATGTGCATTCTTACTCTATGTTTTCTTTTGCAATAGATAGTTACTTCTTTGCTTAGTTCCCTCATGCATTTCTTCCCCTTTCTTATCATGTCCCCTTCTTCTCTGCTCCCTTTCCTATGGTAAGCACATGCATACTCCCCCTTTCTTATCATGTCCCCATCTTCTTTGCTCCCTTTCTTGAGGTAAGTAGTGCATTGTTATTGGCACCCTAGATTAGTTTATATTGGATCGATATTGAACCCTAGGATAAACAACATGCTATTTGTCTGGACTGCTCTGGATTTTCATTTGCAGGTGGGGAAGGGTAGTTATTCCTAGGTGTTGTGCCCTCGACACACACTTCACATGATATACTTGTGAGCATTGAGTGGGGCCTAAAACCCAAGGTCTGAACAAAAACCTAGGAGAGTGGGAACAATTAGTGACTGCCATTCGTAGACCTTTGTCTGTATGGCTCTCATGAAAGTTCCGCCCAAGAGTGCGCTTTGTCATGATGCCTCACACTCGGTAGCTTTCTACGATTGTGGGTGCCATCATGAGAGAGACTTTAGCTCTTGGTTGCCATTGTAAGGAAGTGATTAGAACCTACATGGGAGGATTACCCCTTTCGTCGACTTTAGACCCTAGGATTCCCACCCTTTGTAGGACACGGGGGCACGCCTTTGTTTGTTGCATTAGTTTAGGCATTCCTTTTTCTTAAACTCTATTTCAAAATCGTAGAAAATAATATCCTTATTTTCTTACCCTCTTTTTATGTAAATGACACATCATTTCGCATCCCCATCATTTCGCATCCACATCATTTCGCACCATTGCATTTGCATCTAACAAAAGTTTGAAAAAAAAAAACATTCATCTTGCATTCCCTTTCATTACATAAAGATAAAACAAAAAATAATTATCATCTGCATAGCATAAGCATTTCATTTATAATCATGCAAAAAATCCTCGTCGAGTTCACCCAAGACGAGGCGTTCATGCATAAGCATTATTTCAAAAAAAGAGACACAGTAGAACTACGCAAGCTTTGATTCCTCATTACAATGGGGATACGTAGGAGCGGGTCATACCCCGTCAAGCACATTTTTCTAAAACCCTTTTTCCAATAAATCATTTGCATCTCCAAATAGTTTTCAAAATCATGTTCCAAAACTAAAGAACAAAAAAAGAAAATCATTGTGAGTATCATGCATTTCATTGCACAAAAAAAATGAAAACAAGAAAGCATCTCATTCATAATCATGAATAAAAATCATCATCAAATGTAGCATTCATGCACCATTTCATTAACCTCATCACTTTAGTACATCATTCCTCCATACATGCATCTCTCAAAAAAGGAAAGGGGCGTTGGCATTTCATACTTTGCCTTGCCTCTAAAAATCATCATTTAGAAAAAAGCATCATTCCTGCATCTTTCATCATTCAAAAGAAAAGGGGGGCATTGGTATTTCGTACCTTGTCTCGCCTCTAAAAAATAAAAAAAAAATCAAAATCAAAATCAAAAATCATTTTGAAAAAAAAAAATGGGCATCATTCTTGCATCATTCGCATTGGCATTCCATGTTTTGTCTTGCATTAAAAATAACAAAATTATTTAGAATAAGCCACGCTCTTCGAGTGGTCATTCTCCACGCATTTGCATCATACTTGCATATCATAATTTGTTCATTCATTCATTACATAAAATAAGAGTTGGGATGAGAAGCGAGACGTTCTTGCGAAACAATCACCCTTTTTGAAAAAGTTTATCCTTACTTGGTTGCAAACTCAAGGTGTTCCAAGGCACTCAGTTTTTCAAAAAGCACTGCATCCCATCCATTCCATGACAAAAGACTGAAATAGTGTATCAAAGAAAAAACAAATTTTTAACTGATGTTAACTCTCTGTGAAGCATTCTTCTAATGAGCGTGCATGCTATGAGTACATTCTCTTGTTTGAGTCCGTTGGTTTTCCTCCCTTACCACAGTTTCCCGTCCAAGTCTAGTCCCGCCCCGTCCACCCATAAAGTGCATATTCTCCCCATCAGTGCGTATTTGACTTTTGGTTCAAGTCCTCCATGCTGGGGCAAGTCTGTGATCATTAATTCCCCTTGATTAATATCATATTCCTTCAGTGCAAGTCTCTCAAAATAATAATAATAATAATATAATAAACAAGAAAACAAGCTCGCTAGGTTGAAAACCCGCAAAGGGCGGCCTAGGCAAAAAGGAGCGCCCGGTGGACTGAAAACTCACAAAGAGCGGTCCAGGCAAAAATTAGGGCACAAAAAAGGAAAAAAGAGCAAACACATGAAGATAGATAAATATTTGTTCTAAAGTTAAGTCTTATAGAAATAAGCAATCGGGATTTGAAATGAAGTTTGGCCATCTCCTCAAAAAACCCCAAAATCCCAGAAAGTCCCTTTCCTACCCACCTTGAGCCAAGAAAAACCAAAATCCAAAAATCACCCTAGACAAGGATCACCCCAAATAAAAAAAACAGTGCATCACTTTTTATCAGCTCACTCGAGTCGAAGAAGGAAAAGAATCATAAAAAAAAAAGGGAAAAAGAGAAAAAAAAGGGGATTCAAAAATGAAAATCCCAAAACAAAAGAAAATAAAGTGGTGAGCTGGTACATGTTACCACAAAATACAAGAGATCCTTGTCTAAATAAACCTTCAAACACTCCACCATTCCAACACCTGATTCCATAAACCTTCAAACACTTCCTTCGGCCTCAACATCAAACCCCTTAGTCATTCTACCATGAGACATGAATTTGCTTTAACAGAGCCCAAACAAGCCCAATAACCATCTTCCTCATAGACCATTAACCGTCAATCAACGCCGAACAAAACTCATCCTCCCTTTAGCCTCAAACACTTCATTAAGACTAACCCTCTTTCCTCCACAAAACACCACAATCCCGAAAAGTCTATTCCGATCAATGACCGGTTGCTTTTGTTCACTCGAATTCTAATCTTAGGACGAACAAGCTTATCTATGTACAATGTGTTTGCTCAAAAGAAAAACAAACGATCAGAAAAAAGAAAGCTGATCAAGAAAGAATAAACCCTCAGAAAAAAGAGAACTGAAGAAACAAAAACGAACAGTCAGAAAAAAGAAAGCTGACAAAATAAAAAAGAGGGACTTGCACTCCAAAACACATTCAAGATGCATTAAAACAAGGTTTAGTGATCACCAGGTAAGGATTCTTTCGCACCAAAAGTCAAGACATCAGTAGAGAACCAAAGATTTCCACTGAGAATACCACTCAGACCCAAAAGTTGGGGCATTCTCTTCACCACCCACACACTCTAGTCTTGGGAAAGTCTGTTCAATGCCCATCCCATGTCACTCCAGTTGTCAATGTCATTCCAAAGTGGGGCGAGTGCATTCCCATTCCTTCACCTCATTCGTTTCCATAAAAACCTCACCGGGGCAATCTCTCAACTCACTATCCTAAACAAGACCTTGTCATTCTGATTGGGGCAGCTTTGTCCTCGTTATGACTGGGGCAGCATCAAATTCTGTGGGTTGAAGTAAAACCCCTTTCATTCCAGCTTTCATCCCAAGAGCCGAAGCGTTCCCAATTCATCATCTTCTACACCCCTGGTTGTTGTCACCACTAGACAGGGGCAAATTATTCACTCGTCAAAGACCTGAATTGGGGCAATCTTGTATCTCTTGGTCCCTCATAAGCTTCGGCAATAACCATGTCTGTCATTCCTTCACTTGTCATAAATGTCCATGCCCTAAACCAATTCCAAGTTAACTGACTCATTCATTCACATTTGCACTCCTATGCATGCTTACTAGATAATGCTTCAAAGGAGAGAACACAAGTTGTTTACGTGATATCTAAAATTCAATCATCATGGAAAGAAAGAGAAAACAAGTGAGTTTGTTTGTAAATAAAAACCTTGAGAACACCAGAGTTTGAATCAAATTCAATTTTTCAATAGAATGGTCAATTCCTTGCATTCGAAGTCTCGCATCTCATCATCACAAAAATGTTTACCTTATGCATCTAGGAATTATAGCATATGCATCAAAGCATTACATTTGCATCTTCACATTTTATGCATTCATCACATAGTAAAAAGAAAAAAAACGTTCCACATCAGTCGCACCATATTAATACTTGCATTTCATAGAAGAAAATAGTAAAGAAGAAAAAGCAGAAATCTTTTCATTGCATTGGCATCATATTAATGTTCGCACTTCATAAAAAAGGGAAAAGAACAAAATCATTGCATGTCATTCATCATTAGAGCATTACATTTTGCATCAGATATTCCATAGAAAAAGCAAAGAAAGCAAAAAGAAAACAAAGAAAAGAAACCACAAAAGCAACACAAAAACATTCCCTGTCATCCAGCATTCCATATCATTCATCATTTCACAAGCATTCCTTTGTCATTCAATCATCAAACATTAAAGCAGTGCATATGCATCATATTAACGTTAGCACTTCCATAAAAGAAAAAGAACAAGAATCATTGCATCAAACATCAGAGCATTGCATCATATTAATGTTTGCATTTCATAGAAGAAGCAAAAAGAAACAAACAGAAGTTAGAACAGGAGCATTTCATTCATCAAAACATCAATCACCGCATACATTTGCATTCAAACATCAAAGCAATACAGTTGCATCACATCAATACTTGCATCTCATAGAAGAAAAGAAAGCTAAAGCGTCCCATGTCATTCATCATTTCATATTCACACTTCATAGAAAAAAGGCAAAGAAGAAAAATTTTCCATTACATACATGAGCATTCATCAAAACTTTGCATTCACATACCCATGATTCTTAAAAGAGCAAAAAGAGAAGCCAAAAGAGAGAAAAGAGAAGAGCCAAGAGAGCAACAAAAAGAAAAGAAAAGAAAGAAAAAGAAAAAAGAGAAGCTAGAGAAAGAGAAAAAGACATATAAGAACAGGAGAAAATCATGCATTCATCAGACATAAGCAAAAGAAAAAGAAAATCATGCATTGCGTACAGACAAGAGAAGAAAAGGAAAATCATTGCATTCATCAAGCATATAGGAACAGTAGAAGATCATGCATTCATCCAACATAGACAAAGGAAATAAGAAACTCATCATTCAAAGAAAACAGCAATCATGGCATTTGCACTGCATGCATTTGTTCATGTTCAGCTACAGGTACAAAGAGAGGACGAGCACTTCGGTGTTAGCCCTCGCCCCCAGATTCCAGAAAATGTTTCCCCAAGTAGGGAGTTCAGAAAGAAAAAAGAAAAGAGAGAAATAGAAAAGAAAGAAAGAAAAGAAAAGAGAGCGCTCAAGCGTGCATTGCGGATTGGAGCACAGAGATCATCGCTCCCTTCTGCCCAGGTCTCACGTCGCGTACGAGCAATGCGATGGACCGCAGCCCCATGTGAGGTTCAACGGAATAGTTGTATCAGCCTAAGATACAGTGGACGCCGTGCATTGATCAGTATATCAGTTCCGGAGCTGATAACGATCCCCCCGGTCGCTCGAAAAGGCCAACAGGAAGCGTGCTCCTCAAAGCCACGTGCAAACTCGGATTCGCCAAGAATTCGTTTAAGGATTACAGGTTTTAGGCAGCCTGGGAAATTTACCGCTTTCTGCACGCAAGTGCCCATTTTACTTTTCTGTTTGCACGCCAAGTGCCCATTTACTTTTCTGTTTGCACGCCAAGTGCCCATTTTACTTTTCTGCCTGCACGCAAATGCCCATTTTACCTTTTCTGTTTGCACGTCAGTGTTCATTTACTATTTTCGTATTAACACGAAAGTGTCTATCTTTCCAAAAAAAAAACAACAAAAAAAAGGGGAAATTCGGGTTTCTCCAAATGGACAAAATTGGTATAATTTCTGAATTCTTTATTTCTATTTTACCTTCGAAATGTGTCTCGCGCAATTCATATTTCTTGGTAAAATCCAAATAAAGAGGGGCAGCTGTTATACCCCAATTTTGTCCGAGCTCCTGTTAATAGCGTTTTTATTTACTAGGTCGCATTTTTTTGCAAGTCTCGAGTCCTATTAACGCGTGTCGGTGTCATGCGGGTGTCGTTAAGATGCCATTTGCGTAATTGGGCCAACAGTGGGTTTATTGGGTCTACGCATATACAAATCGGGCTTATCATTTTGAGTCGGGCCCACGAACGTGGTTCCTAGTTCATTTTTAGTGTTTATCAGTTAGCGGGCCTATTTGTTCTAGTTGAGCCCCGTTCTAGCGCATTTGTCTAGTTAGGCCCGATTTCGCTTTTGTATTTGGCTCAACTTCTTTTATTATTTTTATTTTTTCTATTAAATTTGTTTTGAGTCCAAAAATGTCAAAAAAATCAAATTTTATTTCATTTACAATTTAGGAGTGTCCAAGAGTCCAAAATGTCCAAAAAAAATAGTAATAAAAAAATACAAAAAAATATAAAAAAGAAAATTAAATAATAGAAGTAGCATTAGCAGTCTCCTGGTCTGCTCCAAGCTTCAGCAGCTAACTTGGGCCAACAGCTCTCAACAGTCCAGATCTGCAAAGCAGTCAAGGCCCAGTCAAAACTAATTAATGCTAACCCTAATATTTTCAATATAAATAAGCAGTCCACAGAGTCAAAGGACACGGAGACAGATCTCAAAAATCACAAAAGGATTAGGGCTTCACATTGAAACCTTAATCACCAAAAAACACTAAGTTCGAGTCTGAAGCAAGAACGCGCAGTAGCAACCAAGAAGAGACTTTTCAGAAACGTGGAAATAAGAGGTTGGTTCCCTATGTGTTATTATCTTCAAAAATTGTAGAAATACTTACTTAAGTCATCTACTTCTTGTGTATATGAAGATGATTCCTTTCTATTATAAATAAATGTTTCTTAACTTCAATCTTATTCATGATTTAACAAGATGATATCTCAGATTTGTACATAAGAAAAAATAAGAAACAGACCCCAAATCAAAAAATAAGAAGCCATGAGAGGGAAGGATAGATAACAATAGAAGTGAGAAACAACAAACACAAAGACAGAGAATACATCAACAGAGCATGGGTTTAGAACCAGAGAAAAAATGGAATTAAAATATAGCTTTGAAAACTTAGTGACAAACATCAAATTAGGAAATAGAAAATTAGATCAAAGACAAACAGAACCAGAGATGAAAAATAGGAGTTAGAAGAAGGAAAAAGGATAGGAACCGAAACCTGTTGAAGCCAACGCCGCCGTGAGCCACCACTCCGTCGCCGTGAGCACCTGTCGCCGTCGCGACGTCGTTTGGCCTGAGTATCCCTCTCTGGCCATCGCGACCCCTTCGCCCCTCTCGTTTTCTCCCCGTCGCCGGTGCACCAACGCCGGGCCAGAACCTTGCCCCACCGTCATTCCCTTCGTCGTCACGCATCCCTGCCGAAACCATGTCCTTCTCTCTCCTCCCTATTTTCTGAAACGGCGTTCAGAGGAGTATTGGCTACTGGGAAGTAATAAGCTTCTGTTTGGTTTAATTGTTCTTTCCTTTCTTCATTCATTTCTATTTTGTTTTTAATTTTAAGATTAAAAAATGAATTAATAAATCAGATGTATATGAACACCCTTTCTTTTTAATTATCACACACTCCTGCTTGAGCCCAACTTTATGGGTCAATTTGCACTAGGCCCAATTCGCATTCTGATATAGGTCCTGCTAACTGCGCCCCTTTCTGAAGCCCATTGTTTTTTTTGAAACGCAGCCCAGCTTACAAAAAACAAGCTGGGCTCACTATCTGCACCCCAGTTTTAATAATGCAGCCCTCCTTTTACTTACACCCTTATTTTACTGCTGCACCCCCTGTTCTTTTTTTAATTTTCGTTTTCTTCCCTAAGCGAACTTATCCTTTTTCACAAACCTTTTTTTTTCCAAATGGTGGATAAATGTTTTCCCTAAACGAGAATCAATCCAATTGCGAAAACTCTTCAAAATCAAACTTTGTTAAGTAGTCTTGCGAAGCCTTTGCTTGCATGATTATTAACAATGAGGTACCAGTGGCGATCACTTGGAGCCTTTGCTCAATTGATCATCATGAACGCCTAATTTTCCTAAAGATTTTCACTAAATCAAAAACTTTGTTAGTAGTCTTGCGAAGCCTTTGCTTGCATGATTATTAACAATGGAGTGCTAATGGTGGTCACTTGGAGCCTTTGCTCAATTGATTATCATGAAAGCTCAATTCTCACAATTAAACAAGATAAAAAACAAAAACCGTTTTCCAAACAAAGAAGAACTACGTAGCTTTGAATTCTCCATCGCACCAGGAGATACGTAGGAGCGGGTCACATCCCGTCAAGCATAACAAATAAAAATCATTTTCACAATAAGTTTCAAACAATTATTTTCAAAAGAACCTAGAACTACGTCGCCTTTGATTCTCCACCCGGAGATACGTAGGAGCAGGGCCACGCCCCTGTCAAGCGCAAAAATAAACAATTTCTAAAATTAAAGAATATACAAACAGATCTCCTTCATTTCGAAAGCAAAAATCTTATTTTCAAAGTAGGGGATTAAGTCGGTCGTACGACCGGGTTAATCATCGTTTTAAGATAAGTGAACTGTGGTCCCTCAGAGCCCCAGCGCTCCATCAGCCCTCAGTGGCCCTTCAGAGCCCCAGTGCTCCTTCAGACCCCCAGTGGTCCTCCAACACAGATCACACAGTCCTAAAACCCCTACATTAAAAAACACCAACCCACAAACATTTTCTACACAGAAGAACTACGTAGCTTTGAATTCTCCATCGCACCGGGAGATACGTAGGAGCGGGCCACGTCCCGTCAAGCACTTTTTTCTAAAAACCTATTTTTTTCTTTTTTCCCCTTTCCCTCCAAAAATAAATTAAGTTCTTTAATTCATTTTTCAACAAGAAATAAAGAGGCAAATTAGGTATTTTTCAAATCAACACTTAAAACCACACATTTAATTAAAGGTTCCCTCTCAGTAGAGAGGACGTGTGGGGTGCTAACACCTTCCCTGCGCGTAACCGACCCCCGAACCTTATTCTCTAGTTTCGCAAGACCAATCGCTTTCCAAAAAAGGTTTTCCTAATATTTTCCTTAATAAATATTGGTGGCGGCTTCATTGTCTTAAGAAAAGTTGTGAACGAGGAAGGAAGCTCGGGGACTTTTTCGGGCGCAACAGATAGCCTTGAATAGATCTATCTCAAAGAGGGTTGCTTGAAGTTCTCGAATCAAGTCTTCTTTAGGATCTCCAGAGGAATTGCCAATAGAAGCAGTCGAAACACTTGGCTTACTTTCTGTTGAAGATAAACCACTCACCATTCGTTTGAAAGCCTCAAGAGGATCTTTGCGTTTTAGGTCCAAAAGTTCTTGTTCTTGAAGGCTAAGAGCGGTGTCATGTGTTGAGGGCACAGAGCGTGGAGAGTTGGCTATCTCCAGAGATTCACTCCTTTCATTGTTGCCGTCGTCTTCACTTTCCTCTTCGTCGTACCCTTGCTCTCCCATGTTTGGAGAAGAAGATATACTGATCTCAGCTCCACTGTGGCCAACATCAGGATTTTCATCAACATCCATAGCAGCAGGCTCTGGGCCATGAGCAGGAATTTCCTTGGCCGTTTCAGCAAGAAGAGTCTTTTTGGCCAACAGTGTATCTTCGACAACAGGTGTATGTTGATGCAAATCTTTTTCTTCGACACCTTCTCCAGAAACATTTATTTTTGAAGGGGAATGAGTGGAGGAAGGCGTAGCCTGTTTTGTTGGGACTTCAGTTTCCTAAAAAATGAAGCAAAGTGAGTATTATCACATAAACAAAGTTTTCGGAGTTTCGAAAAGCATAGGCTTCAATCGATTACCTTAGCTCTGATATTCTCATCTAAAGAGTGTGCACTCTGGATTTTCTTGATAAGCCTTTTCGGAATTTTTTCTTCTTCTACTTGTTGTCTTTCGACAGAAGCTTGTTGGGAAACAGTTTTAGAGGCATCTTGAGAATGTTTTGTCTTTCTCTCTCTTTCTGTTTCAGAAACTTGAACCTTGATAGGTTTAGTCCTGAGCAGTGGTGTCTCATCAGACTGAAAATACAACAATCATAAGCATAAATAAGAAAAAGAAAACAAATATAAATAGGCAAAGTTTTGAGAACTTCGACCTCTGAATCGCTCACGACTCTTGGTTTAACATTTCTTGTTTTCTTTGGATTGGATGTTAAAGAGGTACTTGTTCTTTTTCGACTCTGCAAAACAGATGACTAATTAGTCAAAGAGTATAAGAAGATGACACAATGAGTAAAGGTAAGTACTTACTTTTTGTTTTTCTTCTTGAAGAGGTTGTTTTCTTGTTGACGAAGCCTCGACATCTTTTTTCTTCGTCTTTGTTGCTGCGCCATCTGTCGAAGACGATGTGATAGGTATGGCTACAAATATTCGACAAACAAGTGTTAATACGAAATACATAAAAGGGAAACTGATTTTTCCTAAGAAGTCTTGTGAATCACCTTCTCTAATGGAGGACAAGATTCGAATATGTTGAATATCTAAATGAAGATGACCCTCAAAAGTGTATATGTCCTGCTTAGTCGAAACTACTTTCTCAGCTGTTTTATTCGAAAAATCAAATAGCGCCTTAGTCGAACCACATACGAACCATTCTGGAATGGGTGACCAAAATGCCAGAGCCAGTTCACTGGTTGGTAAAGGTGGAAATCTAATCTTGTTTTGTGTTAAAACAAAAAAATATTTATCTGGGACGTAAGGTGGAAAAATCATAGTCGGGATTTTATCAAGAATTTTTTGTTTAAAAACCTCTGCAGCTTGAGAAACAGTTCGACGAAGATTAGTCGGATCATATACAGTTTCGAAATATTGTTGAAATGCTCGAATTTCTTGAATATGTATACCTTTCGACTTGGTCTTCTTTTTCTGCGAAGAAGGAAAAGCATATATTAGTTTGACCAATAGAGTAGCCTCTTCGACACCAGTGAATTTCCTGGTGATATACTCTGTCCACCACTGAGAAAATTTGTGGGTACAAGAGAAAGTTGGTTCAAAAGGGAGGGGAGTAAGACGAAAAGAATCAGCAGGAAAGTCATTGAGACGATTTATCCATTCTTCTTCATTCTCAGGAACTAACAATTCCCTTTTAGACCGGAAAAAAGGGCTGGGTCGAAGTTGACACAACCCAAATTGCCGTGCATATAAACTTGGATGATATGAGAATAAACCAAATTGGTTTGATGACTTCCCAGGAGAAATTCGAGACGACAGCAGTTGAGGAGTTAAAAATGCTTTCCAAATTTGATTGGTTTCTTGCTCCTCATCAGGGTTGTTAGCAGGGAATTCCCTAGTGAACCAATGTGGTCCATAATTTCTTCCAGCAAAAGGGGCCATAGAAGGAGAAAATTCTGTACAATTCAGAAACATGTTGAAAGTTTGTGAAAAGAGATCTTCGACAGATACTCCTATTTGTTTAGGTTTCAACAAAGCAAGTCGTACACCTTCGACCCCTCTGTTAGAAATTACATCAAGATATTCGTCAGGAGTGTACATTATCAATTTCGAATTGAAAGTGGCAATAAGCCACAATTGAAACAGCCAAATCGGTCCAGAGACCAAATATTTCCCTTCTGGTTTGAGTCCTTTCAAATCAATAGCCCCCTGTTTCAAGTTGTCGAAAAGAGACCCTAAAATAAGGGTAGCCAAGTTAATTTTTCGACGTTGATGTAATTGAATGGCTAGGGGGATATACATCTTAGCCACTTGAAGTGACGAAGAACAGAAGACATAGAAGGATAACCAGAAAGTGAGAAAGGCAATATGCTCTTCATCAGAAACATCCTTAGACCCAGTAATGTGCTTTTCTTCAATATAGCCTTTAAAGCTAGCTTTTTTGAAGTCAAAGTCGAAATCAGTATGGGTAGCAGGGTCGAAAATTTCCCCTAAGGGCTTCAAATCTGTTATAGCTGCCACGTCAAGCAAAGTAGGGGCAAGCATGCCACACTTTAAATGAAGGCTGTTGGTAGTGATATCCCAAAAATGTAGAGCAGAAAGGAGCATTGGGCTTTGATACTTAGGCCCATACCTTGAGATTTGGATCATGTCGAAAATTCCCTGATCTTTCCAGATATCTCCTTTCTTCGACTCAATTTTGTTGAGCCAGTCGATGTAAGGCGTGTTTTTCTCAGTTGGTGGCGAAGATCGAAAAACCCTATTCGGGTTACTCATGAAATCCATTACGTGTGGACCTTCGCTGAAAACCCTAGGGCTGAGTCTATGGTAGCTAGGGAAAATGTCCCTAATCTTAGAGGAATCATCATCAGTGAGAGGAAGAGGGCCTAAAAATGCATGCTTTGAAGGTCTAGAGAAGGGGATAAGTACCTGAGACCGGTAAATCTGTGTTTCCTCCAAAGTGATAGCAGGTTCAGAAACGAGGGTTTTCTTCCCAAGAGTTACAGCAGGTGATTTTATGGTAGAAGAAGATGTCATCGTTAGAAAAAGGAAGCTCGTGAAGAAATAGAAGTGCTTAGTAGTGTCTGCTTTGCTTCGTAAGGTGAATAAGGAGAAGGAAATGCAGTAATCAGAAGAAGCTTTAATGGAGTTTTTCGCAGAGAAGAAGAAGTTGAAGGTTCTGAAAAAAGAAATGAAAGGGTACAACTTCCTTTTTGTAGCCGTTTTACCACGTTCAAAAATAAAAATAATAATAAAATACGTTGGTAATCGTGGCTTTAGTGGGGAACGTGAGATTGTGGAAAATCTAGACAGTTAACTATGCACACGTGGCGCACTCTCGTTGGAAGAAGGCGCCAGCAAGCTCTGTTTTTGCCCAGAAATGTCCCTTCAATATGCTAAAAAAAGATATGAAATGATAACACAAGATTTCATGGGATAGTCGAAAGAAGTTTCAAAAAGTCATTTTCTGTCTTCTTGCAAGAATTCAGTCGAAAACGTCTTTTTGGGGGGCAATCTGTTAGCCTACATTTTCGACAGGATCAATTAAATGCAGTCAATATTGATGACTTGTCATTTTAAAGAAGAGATGCTAATATTTGGCATTGAGAAGGGTGTTGTAAAGAGTAATCTCGACTATGTTTAAGGCTTAATGAAATCAAGAGTTTAAAGACAAAGATTTCGACAAGAAAGACGTCAAAAAGTTTAGTCGAAGACAAGATAGTGTTTCTGTCGAAAGTGCGGACATTTACAGGTCAACAAGGTTTGATTAGTTGCAGTCAGAAGAAAGACTTGATATTTCGACAACAAGAAGCTGTGTGCAGGGAGATTCAGCATAACACGTAACTTAGCGAAAATTGTAAAGCTGAAGTTAGCAGTTTCGACAGGAAGTTGAATAGCATTCAGATAGCCGGTAGAAAAGGATAGCAGTGCTGTGGTCGAAAGATGGAGCAGTTATCTAAATCCTATCTAGTCGAAATGGCAGTTGTAACCGCTGAGCGGTTATTGTTTTTTCTTTTATTATAAATAGAAGTTTCTCGTAGAGAAAAAGGGGTCACAACATAAACACAGAATTCTGAAAACTCAAACTTCCAGACAATAGCGAAAAACGAGTGAACAGATTCACTGTACGTGTTTGTGTACCAATCTTTTACATTTCAATGCAATTATTTACTTTTCTCTTTATCTTTCTAGTAATTGTTGTTTCATTCTATCCATAATTCTGTTCTTCAAACTATTTTGTTTTCTCCAAACACGAAAATACAAAGGCAATTGTCACGAGAGATTTTCTAGTTTGATCTCACAAACACATTATTTAAAACTAGTGATTGTTTGCTAAAAACACCCGTAAACACCAAGTCGACGCTATATAGTCAACAAAAAAGAGTCAACAAATTAACTAGCGTCCGCCAAGCCGACGCTAAAGTCAACCAGTCAACTAGTTTGGTGGCATCGGTGTGGCCGACGCTACCTGAAGTTTTTTTTTTTAAAATAATTGTCTACTGCTCCTACTTTGTCCATTTACTACCTAAAGCATGTTTAACACAATCATGAAACATCATGCCATATCAAAACAAATACCATAAAACAAAACATTCTTGAAACTACAAAATATAATAGTCTTGAAACTACAAAATATCAAGTGTTTTGTCATCCTACAAATACATAAAAGTAACCATAACAAGATCAATCCTAGCCATCAAGTGACTCTTCATCCAAATCTTCATCATAATGAGGATGTGAATGAGAGCTACCACCACATGATCCACGCTCCAAAGCATCCAGGCGATCTAAAAATAATTTTCTCATCTCATCTAAATCATTTTGTACCTTCTGAGAACGCTCATTCGCCTCTTGAGCATGGGCTACTGCATCTTGAGCAATCTTCTCAGCTCTAAGTCTAGCTTCTCTCTGCTTCCAAAGATATCCCAAACATGAAACTAGAAGGATTCTGGGAGTCTTGGATAAGCGACTTGGACCCAGGTCGGGCGTTCACAGATAAACCTGCTATGCCATAGAGGCGACCACGGGTGCGAGGCCCCGCAGCCAAAGTCCAACACTCAACTGCTACCGCTCCATCTACCTCTTGAACATCATCTCCAACCAAGTCAACCACATTTTGTTTGAATGTATCCTGATCAATAAGAAAAAATAATAAGCTACTAAAAATAATAAGCTATTATTAGGTGCTTAAAACAGAACAAACAGAATAATAAGCTACTAAAAATACTTCAGCATAAAACAGGTGCAGCATAAAACAGAACAATACTTCAGCATAAAACAGAGAACAACAAGCATAAAACATAACAATGATTCTCATTTCTTAGGGAATCCAAACTATCCCAATTCTTAATGATGCCAAAACAGCTTCAGTGGGAAGTTATGGCCAATGAAATGTTAAAAGAATCTTGCAATACAATCGGTCACAATTATAGCTGCAAACTAATCAGTCACAATTATAGCTGCAAACTATAATCTATAACAATTATAGCTAATCAGTCAGTCACAATTATCCCCACTTTAATGTAGAAACTAATCAGTCACAATTATAGCTGCAAACTATAATCTATAACAATGAATGAAAGTTCCAACTTATAAGCTGTCTTTGTGGAAAAAGACAGCTAATTCAGTCACATAATTACCATTTACCACTGTGTTGTCCATTTTGGAGTTGACAAAGTTTCAATATTAATCAACTTAGACACATAATTCAGTCACATATTGCAATTTCTAAGAATCAAAGATGTGTAATTTAGACACATAATTCAGTCACATATTGCAGTTGAGCCATACTTAACCAGATCTTTAACTATTTACAAAACCGCAACTCCTGTATTATACTATGTAAACATAGGAATTTCAATTCTAATTCAGAACACACAGTCTTTTTCCACAAACTGTCTTTTCTCACTTCTAATTCAGAACACACAGTATCCAATTCTAATCCAGAACCTATTCTAATTAACAACAATTCTAATTCAGAGCAGTGGCAACAACTTACATTGGTAGTTTCCGCTCGATGATCAAACCAAACACCGGATTTCCTCTTGTGGCCAGAGGTGTGGACTGCTCCACCTCTTGTTGACACTCTATTAATCTTGTTTTGATTGGAGATGTCCTTGAATTTTTGTCCACCCCAATATTCTTTAAGATCCAAGTAAGCTTTCTCGCGTATCCAACCAGGCCGAGCATTTTTCTTTCTTACCTTCGTAAGCATATCATTGAGTCTTTTCTTGGCCTTTTGTTCAAACAAGTGTTGGATAACATGGTTATAACAAGGATCCCATGTCACCTTTTCCAGCAAATTACAATACAATCATACAAAACCATTCCTTTCACAATGATTGCTTCTTGCAAAACAAATATGTACTTACCCCAAATTTCTTAAACCATTCCTTTCGAATATCTTCGGTTGTTTTACTCCAATCATAGATAGCCACATCAAAGTGGCTTTGTATGGAAAATCTAATGGCATCTGCAACTTCTTTGCTAGGAATGAGCCTGCAAAATTTTCATCAAAGACTAAAATTTTCATCAACAATTCACATGCCTTCAAAAATCTCAAACACTATAAGCATTTGTATAGTTTAGCTTTATTTCAATTCATTTCAATTCCTAAGATCTAGTCTAGAATCTAGAATAATATACATTGTAACTTACCCTTTAGCGAAAGGTCGTATAATGACCTTCCCATCTCTTGTTGGCACATGAGAAGGAACTGGCCCTTCACCCACCTCATCTTCATCCTCTTCGTCGTGGTTCTCATCTTCATCCTCTTCATTAGGCACATCCTACGCTACCGGAGCCTCATGTGGGGCATGCTGTGAAGAGGCACCTATGGTTTGAAGGTTTATACATGGATTTGGCATAAACACGAATGCCTCGGGGGTAGAGGCATAGATGGGTGATGGTGTCTGAGCAGGTGCCACAATGTTGTTCAGTGCGGGAGGTTCAGACGGGGGTGGAGATGATCGGCCAAGTGTCCTAGTGTTGGACAAGTTTCGACGGATGGCATTCTGCTGCTCAAGTTTGCCCGGTTGTATCATCCTTGGTTTGCCCCTAGTAGGATGGGCCTTTTGCTTGCCAATGCCACCTCTGTTATTCATCTGTTGTCATAAAATACAAAATGCATTAGAATACAAAATAGAAATAAGATATATGTTTCACACAAGTGAATAATAAATACATATATAATGAAGAGACACAAAAGATTTTTATGTAAAATTTCTACTACTTCTGATAGAAACCACCGGTTACAATCACAATTCACAAATGCAGTTTTTGTAAATTCTAGAGATGTTATACATAAGCATGCATGAAGAATTCTTAATTAAGCGAGTGACCTAATTAAACTAGAAAGCAAGGGAGAAAGATAAATTCATAAACTGAAGTAATTGTGTGATAATTAATTTGCATCTTATCCTAGCTATTCCTACTACCTACACATATTTTAGAGTCTTAACCCCTGCTCCATATATATGATTCAGCAAATTATATTCTTCAAGCTATCAAAAGAATAAAATAGCTAGCCAAGATAATTAATTATTTTATTCATACTTAATTAATCTCAACTACAGTTAGTTGCCTATTGATCCAGAAATGAACTTAAGATGCAGAATGCAAGAGGAGAACTAGAGTAAGAGATGCTAGCCAGTGGGAATTTCCAACAACTATAGGTGCAGCCTTTTACAACTTCAACTTTAATTATTACTTCTAATGATTAACATTAACAAGTCAAAAGGTAGTCAAAATACATAGTAGCTTTTATGGTTTTCAAAAGTTAATTTGTGAGACAAAACTTAATTAATAACACATAGTAATAAGGTTACAGTAATTAATACATTCAAAATCCAATCAAATGTGTATATATACATACATATATATCCAGGTAGGAAGGAAAAAAAGCTAAGTAACAGTTACTGAACCATTTAAAAGAGTAATGATAATTGTCGCACCCCGAAAAATCCTAGGAGGGATTTTTCTTCGCACAACGGGTTTTTAGAGTCGCCGCCAATATTTTTTAAAGGTAAAACATCGGAAAAACCTTTTTTGGAAAGCAATGGTCTTTGGAACCATTAGATTTGGGTTCGGGGGTCTAATTACGTATGGGGAAGGTATTAGCACCCCACAACGTCCCTTCAAAGAAGGGTTACCTTAATAAAATGTGTGATTTGCAAAGTTGATTCGGAAAAATGCTTTGTTTTTACCTCATTTGTTGATGGATGACTTAATGAAAAATCTTTAGTTTTTGCGCTTGACGGAGGGGATCCGCTCCTACGTATCTCCCGGTGCGATGGAGAATTCAAAGCAACGTAGTTCTTGTTTTTGAAAAATGTTTTATTTTGGAAAAGTGTTTGGTCTTAGAAAGGAAAAATGTTTTTTGGTTTGTTGTGCTTGACGGAGAGTATCCGCTCCTACGTATCTCCCGGTGCGATGGAGAATTCAAAGCTACGTAGTTCTGAGTTGTCTAGAAAAAGGTTTTTGTTTTTTACCTTGTTTAATTGTGAAAATTGAGCTTTCATGATGATCAATTGAGCAAAGGCTCCAAGTGACCACCATTAGCACTCCATTGTTAATAATCATGCAAGCAAAGGCTTCGCAAGACTACTAATCAAAGTTTTTGATTTAGTGAAAATCTTTAGGGAAATTAGGCATTCACGATGATCAATTGAGCAAAGGCTCCAAGTGATCGCCACTAGTACCTCATTGTTAATAATCATGCAAGAAAAGGCTTCACGAGACTACTAACAAAGTTTGATTTTGAAGAGTTTTCGCAATTGGATTGATTCTTGTTCAGGGAAACATTTATCCATTATTTGGAAAAAAAGTTTGTGAAAAAATAAGTTTACTTAGGGGAAAGAAACAAAATTTAAAAAGAAAAAGAGGGGGTGCAGTAGTAAAATGGTGTGCCGTCAGCATATAAAAGGGAAAGAAGCAAATTAGGAAACCCTAATTCGTTCTTTCCAGCGCCGCGAATTAGAGAGAGAGGGTTTCATGAAAAGAGAAAAAAGGCGAAGAGGGAGAGAGCTGACCGGCGGAGAGAGAGGAGAGAACGACTGTGAGAGAAAGAGGGGGGGGGACCGCGGTGGTGAGAGAGGGAGAGAACGGAGATGAGGAGAGAAACAGACTTATGACGAGGGAGAAGAGAGCGTGACGGTGGCGATGGGCCGAGAGATCGCGACTGGAGATGGTGATGGACCTTCGGTGAGAGAGGAAGGGCGGTGTTCGCGAGGAGATGACGGCGGAGGTCCGATGCGGTGGTGCGAACGGAGGTGATGGTGGAAGGGAGAGGGGCGACAGCGAGCTCGTCTCCGGCGAAAGTGGTTGCACGGACGGTAACGTTACAACGGCGACTAGATGGTGACCCGCGGCGGTGCGAAGAGGATGATGACGTTGCGTGGTACGGCGACCATGCGATGGTCGGGGGAGGCTCTTCACCGGAGGAGAACCACCACAGGGGTACCGTGGTGGTGCCGGCGACGCGAGAATGGAGGGGGTGCTTGCGGCGGCGGTTTTCACCGGAGGTTCGTTTTTCTCCGATTCTCTAATTTTTTTTGTTATTCTGGATAGGATTGTGTCTCTGTGTGTGGTTGTTGGTCTAGGCCGAAGATGATGGTGGTATGGGGGTAAAAAAATGAGAAGGAGAGGGGACGGTGGTGACAGTGGTGACCGTGGTGGAGGAAGGGGAACGTCTCTTCTTTTTTTTTTCTTCTACTCCTAATTTTTGGTTCTGCTCCCCTAATTTATTTCATAGTTTTTAAAAACCATAATTGATTTCAACAATAAAAGTGTGGCTAAAGATTTTCTCCAGTTATTGTTCCTCTCTGCCTCTGATTTCCTTGCGGTAAAAAAACGATCTTCCCCTCTTGCCTACTGCTTCCTTTGGAACTAAAACCTCTTTGTGCTCTCTGATTTATCTCTATTTTGTGCGCTCTATCACTGTTTCTTTTTTTTTCTTTCTTTGATTCTGTTTTTTGTGTTTATATAGAGGCAGCCAGCAGATTGAGACAAAAATGGTTGTTGTGCTTTACAGGAAAAATCAGGGTAGTGGAGTAGAGGGTTATAGCTGTTGGAGACAATCAGCTGAAGCAGTGGAGCAGAGGCAGCAAGGAGGGGCTGACATGTTCTTGCCCAAAGTGTAAAAGGCCAAGGAACCAGGAGAAGGGAGCTTGAGCCCCATTCTCAAAATGTAATTTTCTGCTGCAACCTGCAGAGGCTGCGCCCTGCTTGTACTGTTTTTGAATTAATTTTTTTTTGTCAAGAGAGTTGACTTCAGCCCCTGATCCTTTTTGTACTATTCTGTTTTTTAATTTTTTTTTGTCTACATATGTAACAAATTCAATAAAAAGGACAGCTAATTAAAATTGATTTTATTTTAATACTACTATTTTTTATGTCACTAATAATAATAAAAAGAAGAGGTAAAAATAACGCGCACCGACGCAACTATTCACACACGAATCGCAATCAACGCGCGCTCGCGTTAAAACTATGAACGCATACCTGACTTTAATGCACACACGTGTAAGTCATTAAAGCTGATTTTATTTTATCCTCACTTCTCTAAAAAGAAAACGGTAAAAATAAACGCGCACCGACGCAACTACTCACACGACTCAAAACGAAACGCGCGCTCGCGTTATTTATTATTATTTTTATTATTTATTTTTGGACTCTTTTTTTTAAAGTAACGAGTGTCAAACAAAATCGTTGCACGAGAGTGCCAAAGACACCCGCGTTTAGAACAATATGCGAAGCGATAAAATTTTGGGATTTTTCAATTAGTCGGACAAAATTAGGGTATGACAATAATGGTAAGTAAAACTCATCAAGCCTCTAATTCAAACCTTGAGTACTTGCACTACTAGAAAAGGAAAACCAAACAAAACAAAAAAAGAAAGATATGTTACCGTTCACGAAAAAAGACTTCGAAGAAGATGACAAATTTTCCGTATAAAAGGTAGACCCTAGCACTGTTTGTCAGAAAATCAAGACTTTCTCTCTCTCTTTCTTTCACGCTGCTTCTCTGTTCTTCGTTCTTCTTCGTCTTCTCTTCCAAACCCTCTGCTAGGGTTTCACTGCTCTCACTGATTTCCAGTGATTGAAGTGATGAAACTCTTCACTCTCTCACCTGTGATGATGCGTGATGATGATGATGATGCAAAAACCCTATGGTTTATGTACTGAATCACATCAATCTGAGGTTCGTCGCCTACGAACAGAGTAATAGTCACTTGCGAAGGTTTCAAGGGTTGAATCCTTCAATAAATCGCACCAGCAACTACCCAAAGGTATGAATCACTTCACTGATCTTCTAGTTCCTTTGATTTTGTTTTGATTCAGAAACCCTAGTATCTGAATCTATATCTTTTTCAAGAATTGAGGCTTAGGGTTTTGATCGGACACCACCACGAAGGTAACCACGTTGCTACACTTCTTATTTGCCTTTTATTGTTGATTTCTTTCACAAGAACCCTATCTGGTTCTATGTTTGTTGCTGTATGTACTCCTTATGCACTTGAATGTGCAAGAACCTTCACCACTGTGAAGATTACAACCACGTACATGAACTGAACAGGTAAATCCTTTCTCTCTTGTATTCTCTCTTAAGTTTCACTGTTTTCTGTTGAGGTTGATGACAAACACTCACTGTTTGTTCTTTACTGCTTGCAAGGTACCCTTACCATGACACAGCCTCACCACACTCAAGCACCAGAATTCAGGAACAAAACTCAGAGAACAGGGAAGAGAAACTTGAAGAAAGAAATGTAAAACAACTTGTAAAAGAAAACCTATTTTTTTCTGTGTATGTACATATGTATTTATAGCTTTCTCTGGGAATAAAACTAGCTGGTAGAAGGAGTTTGTTGTAGCCAACAAACTCAGTTTGTTATAACAGATAACAAACTATCAGTTAGTTAGAAACTAACTTTGTTACAGCTGTAAAAAACAAACTGTAAACTCGACCTTATTTACATAATTTCCAACGACTATTTTCTGCTTGAAAAATAGCTGTTAGAGTTTTTAGGGTTTTGCTTAAAAAACCAATACCCTTCCTTAAGCTAAGCCCTAAAAACTAGAACCCTTCCTTAAGCCTAGAAGGATTTAAGCTTAGAGACAGATATTACACTAGGACAACCCCCTGTTAGGCCATAAAAAATATTGATCTGGGACAAGCCCCCGGATATTTAGCTTTCAATTGTTATTACCTTTAAGAAGTTAGAAGATAATAATCCCTAGTTGTCTCCTAAGCTTAGTACATAAACTCATCCTTTAAAACCTTTTGTAAAAAATTAGCCTACTGCTCCTTAGTTGAGCAGTAATCCAGCCAAGCTGCTTGAGTGGCAGCTTCAAAACCCAGAGTGCATTCTGCTATGTTGCTGCCAGAATTGCATTTTGCCCTGTTCCGAGTCGTGTATGGGCGTGTTACTTCTCTTTGGTGCGCGTGTGCTATTGTTAATAATGTGCACATTTTTGTCCCCGTTGCGGACGAGTGTTCGTGTCTCGTTGTGTACGAGTGTTTATTTTGATACGCAAATTCGCGTATTCTTGTTGCGGACACGCGTTCGCGTCTCGTCATGTACGTATGTTTATCGTCGTTGTTATCAGTTTAATTTTGTTATTAAAATCTAATAAAAATCAGATTGTGAATAAACGTTTTTTTATTTTTATAATCAGTTTTTTTTACAAGTCATCTATAGTACACGTGTATAGACAAAATTTAAATCCAAAATAGTACAAAAAGAAATTGGAAAAATAGACAAAAGGAGTACAGTTTTAATTTGCAAAAATTCAAAGGATGTTGCGCTGCTACACAGGTTGGTGTTGTTGTGGCATGGAAGCTATTTCTAGCATTAACACAAAACTTCCTTCTCCTTTTTATCTCTCATCCCTTCTCGTACGCGGTGGCCGGAGGTATGTCGCTATTCTTTTTTTATCTCTCATCCCTTCTCGTACTTCATTCCTATTTTTTTGTTTTTTTTGTTATGCTGATTTTTGGGTTGCTTGTTATTCTGTTTCTGTAGAATAGCCAAGGTTGTGCTTCAAGAATTTTTGTTGTTTTTTTTTGTTTCTGAAAGTGTTATTCTTTTTGTTTCTGTTTCTAAAAAAAATCAGCAAAGGTTATGCTTCTAAAAAAAAAAATTATTGCCACGGATTCAAAAAAAACTGTGTATTTCTATTTCCCATATCTCCAACTACAACACTTCTAAATTGTAGTGACTATAACAGTAACAACAAATGACTAATATCAAAAAACATTATAGTAACAACAAATGATAACATTTATATTACAATAACAATATTCAAATAATAGAACCTGAAAAACATGACCAGTGAGAATAGGGAACAACCTCAGCCTTTGTCTCTTTTTTTTGGACTGCTTCTCTTATGCTGAAACCTGGTTTTTCTTTCTTGCCGTCCCCTTTAGACCTAGGATTGACTGTTTATTTATACTGAAAAATTAGGGTTGGCATTTAATTGGTTTTTGACTGGTTTGACTGGGCTTTTGCAGGTCTGATAATGTGGGCTTGCTGAGCAGTCTTGGAGAGCAAGAACAGCCCCAGAGATTTGCTGATGCTGCTCCCTTTTTATTTTCGTTTTTTGTATTTTTTTTTGTATTTTTGACTATTGTTTTTTTTTGCATTTTTGGGACAGTTTGGACTCTAAACACTTCTAAATTGTAAATGAAATAAAATTTGATTTTTTGACATTTTTGGACTCAAAACAAATTAAATAGACAAAATAAAAATAATAAAAGAAGTTGAGCCAAATACAAAAGCGAAATCGGGCCCAACTAGACAAATGCGCTAGAACGAGGCTCAAATAGAACAAATAGGCCCGCTAACTGATAAACACTAAAAATTAACTAGGAGCCACGTTCGTGGGCCCAACTCAAAATGATAAGCCCGATTTGTATATGTGTAGGCCCAATAACCCAACTGTTGGCCCAATTACACAAATGGCATCTTAACGACACCCGCATGACACCGACACGCGTTAACAGGACTCGAGACTTGCAAAAAAAAAATGCGACCTAGTAAATTAAAACGCTATTAACAGGAGCTCGGACAAAATTGGGGTATAACAGCTGCCCCTCTTTATTTGGATTTTACCAAGAAATATGAATTGCGCGAGACATATTTCGAAGGTAAAATAGAAATAAAGAATTCAGAAATTATACCAATTTTGTCCATTTGGAGAAACCCGAATTTCCCCTTTTTTCTTTTGTTTTTGGAAAGATAGACACTTTCGTGTCGATGCGAAAACGGTAAATGAACACTGACGTGCAGACAGAAAAGGTAAAAAGGGCACTTGGCGTGCAGACAGAAAAGTAAAATGGTCACTTGCGTGCACCACCCTGCAAGCTGTTGCGCCCCTGCCTGCACACACCACGCCTCTGTACATATTGGTCCTCTCCCTTTCACAGTCTGCTGCTCCACCAAGCTATGCCTGCATATCCCAAACCAGAAAAATAAGCATAGGACAGTGAAAAAACAAGAGGAGCAGAGTAACAGAATCATGGATTGGGAAAATGTAAAGAGACATTTCAGTTTATAAAAACAAAACTGAGGTTTCTCCATCTATAAAAACGAAACCAGCAATCAGAGGGGAAGGAGAAAACGAACAGAAGTAAAGGGGAGGGGGGACCCTGATAACTCTATTTTATATAGAGTTATTCATACAATCAAGCTTGAGTTATTGCTTATTTTCAAGAACATTTATATATATTTATAGCTTATTTATCAAGGAACAGCATTCTAAATATTCAAATGGATAAAGGGCAATTATCTAGGCAAAATGCACACATCTTGTTAGGTTTGATGTTTTTGTTCAGTGCAGCTACTGCAGGAGTGGAAACACTGCCAACATCAGGAGTGGAAACACTGCCAACACCTGCTAAAATTCTGCAGTTTATACCAAAACATCCAAAGACCATTTCAAAGCTTCCACACTTGATTAGTGACGTCATGCCTAGTCACCTGGAGCTGAGCCACTTGCTGAAGTCGGCGATACACATAAAAATCAAGTTGCAAGACTCAAACTTATCTAAAAGACATGTGGCACTTCTCCAATGGACCTCATCTTTTGTTATGCATGCAAGCGACCAAACCTGTGCAGCTTGCTTGATTGGTTGTCAACAAATTAACCATGTTCGGTCTCCTCAGCTGATCTTTCACGCCAAAGGAAACCCCTTGCAAGAGGAAAGCTTTCAAGCCTATAAATAGATATCATATCTTCACAAGAAAAGAATCCTATCTTCTATCATCTTTCACATCTTTAAATCCTTTATCTTTTCGCTTAGTTTAGGTTTAGTTTATTTTCATTTCAAGTTTCTAAGGAGAGGAAGGTGAGGAAGTGCTTGACAACCATTCCCTTCACTTCTACTTTGAAGAAATTCGTGTAAGAAATCTTTATTGTACTTCAACTTGGGAACTTAATGCAAAAGATCTTCTATTCAAGTAATCTCTACTCTTTTAAGTTCTTTTGCTTTATTATTCATTTACTTATGTTCTTTGCACATTCTTTGCTTTATAACATGAGTAACATGAGCTAAATTCCCTTAAGTTGAGATGTTCTAACCTTGTAATGAACTTCTAAATATGTTATTATGGTTTATGTAGTGTAAACACTTTAAACTCTTGCATAACACTTCTTTCAACTTATTCTGGAATTGATCACTTTAGAATAGGTAAAACTTGTAGCAGCAGACATGGGCTACATTTATGAACTCAAGAGTTAATAGGGAAAAGTATTTAATAAAGAAAACTTTGTTAAACACATGCTAAAACCTAGACATAGGATAGCATAGTCCTTAGGATAATAAAATTACAAGAGTGAACCTATTTAGCAACTTGGATCATTGTTAGGAGGCAAGGGAGGAATTGACAAACCTTTCTTTACTGTAAAAAAACAAAGATCATAAGAGCTTGTAATGAAACTCTAAAGAGAAGTGCTGAAAGGCATAAACTGATGCACCTACATCCAGTGTTCCTACACTACATACTCCATTAAAACACTTAGAAGTAAAGTACTTGGTGAAAACATCTCAACTACTTTTTCCAACTGATTTCTCACACATTTTATTGCTTATTATTATTTTACTTACTTTGAAAACTCCAAACCAAAAATACTGAATAGTGTAGACACACTAAATGTACACTTTGAACTACAAAAATTTACAATACATAATCCCTGTGGGTTCGACCTTTCTTATCACTTTATTACTTGTGTGACTATGTATACTTGCATATAATAAACCACACCAAGTTTTTGGCGCCGTTGCCGGGGATTATAGTAAAATTTTGTTGTTTAGATTGTTAATTTAGTGTTTTATTAGTACTACTGGTATTCTATTTTCTGTGCAGAAACACTTAGTGCAGAAACACTCAGTGTGGAAACACTAGTTTATGCTCAGAGATAGACCACAAGAATTTGATTGTGATCCAGAAATTGAGAGAAGATTTAGGAGATTGCTAAGACAACAAAGACAAAGACAACAAGACTGCAGAACAATGTCTCACCACAGTGAAGATGCCTCAGTAAGAGGAGGACCTAATTCACATCAACAAACTGAAGGTGGACCAGATCACAGACAACAATTCATTCAAATGGGACCAATAGGTATGATTAATGATAGAGATAGACCTATGAGAGACTATGCTCAATATGACCAGCAGCACATACAAACTAGTATTGCTAGACCTCAAATTGATGCTGTTCATTTTGAATTTAAACCTATGATGTTTCAAATGTTGCAAACAATTGGTCAATTTGGTGGATCTCCACATGAAGATCCCCATGAACATTTAAAGCAATTCATAGAAGTTTGTAGTAACTTTATCATTCCTGGCATTAGTGAGGATGCATTTAGGCTTAAGTTATTTCCATACTCTTTGAAAGATAGGGCAAAATCATGGCTAAATTCTATGGAGCCCAATTCTATTCATACATGGAATGAATTAGCTGAAAAATTCTTAAGCAAATATTTTCCTCCTATTAAAAATGCTAGGATGAGACATGATATTACATCTTTTAAGCAAAAAGAATTTGAATCATTGTTTGAAGCATGGGAAAGATGGAAAGAACTTTTAAGAAAATGTCCACATCATGGTTTACCTGTCATTATACAAATGGAAACTTTTTACAATGGTCTAGAACCACAAACCAGAGTGATGCTAGATGCATCAGCTGGTGGTGTTCTTTTGAATATGTCTTATAATGAAGCATGTGATCTTATTGACAAAATTGCTACAAATGGTTCAAGTTGGCCTACTGAGAGGGTAAGTGCTCAAAAGAGAACCTCTGGAGTACATGAGATTAATGATATATCAGCCCTATCTGCTCAAGTAGCCACTTTAACCAATCTGATCAAACAGTGCACTAGTGCACCTACATCTAGTGTAGCAACACCTAAAGAAAACACTGCAGCAGCTATAGAACAAGCCCCTCCAGGAACTACAAGTTGTGTGTATTGTGGAGGAGGCCATCTATATGAAGAATGTCCTAGCAACCCTGTCTCTGTCAATTATGTAGGTTACAATAAAAATAACAACCCTTACTCTCATACCTACAATCCAAGATGGAAGAACCACCCAAATTTTAGGTGGAACAATTCTAATGCACCTGCACAAAGTGCACCTGCACAAAGTACTCCTCCTGGATTCCTACCTCAAAGCCAACAAAGATCAAACCCACCTGCCAGTGCTAATTCTCTAGAGGAATTGCTTAGATCATTCATTAGTGAAACTAGAACTACCACCACCAAACGGCCACCGTCCGACCACCACCGTCCTCTCACCGTCAACCACCACCCTCCTCTTCGCAACCCATAACCACCACCGTACCACCAAAACGTCCCCCTCCCTCCACCGCCGTACTTCCACCAAACGCCGCCGCTTCCACCAAACAGCCATCACCCTTGCGGCCAAACCACCAAACGGCCATCACCCTCACGGCCAAACCACTTCTCCCCAACAACCACCCATCACCGCCCTCACCCTCCGCCGTGAGCCACCACCAAAACCACCAGTCACGAAACGAGCCCCATTTCTCAACCACGTTCATGTCACCACCGTCTCCGCTCCTTCTCGTTTTTTTTTGTAGCCACCATGTCCGCCCCTCTCACGGCTGGCCACCACACCCCCAAACCGTTCACCACCAGAACCATCCGCCCACAGCCACCGCCCTCTCTCCTCTCCGTCTGCGTTCCTCTCTCTTCGCACTACCACAAACCATCTCCGACCTCTGTTTCTCTCTCTTCTCCACCCACCACCGGAAAATCTCACCTCCACCACCGTCACCCCTCTCCACTGTCGCGTGAAGCAAATCGGAGCCCCCACCGGCGTCGTTCTCTCTTCCGTTCTGCTTCTCTGGTTTGACGTTCTCTCTCTCTCTCACCAAGTACTACAGCGGCTGAATGTGGGGAAGTTAAAATTAGGTTTAGCTGACTTTGTCTTTGTGTTATCTTTTAGTTTATTTCATTTCTTTTTTTACCCAGATTAATGTCTACACCCCTCATTTTGCTAATCCGGCCCCCTACTTTTAAAAGCCCATTCGCATATTAAGCCCAAAACGTTGGGATTTGCTTTTTGCACTCCCTGTTTAATAATACAACCCCCAGCAGCTAAATAGCACCCCATTTTTACTAGTATACCCCTTCAAACAACTCCTTTTTAAATAACCAAACTCTCGTCACAAAAAATATAATTTCTCGCTAATGGTCACTCCGGGTTCTACTCGTTTGACCGTTAAGAACAACTTTAGTTTTCGAATGGTTTATTAGTGGTGACCACTCTGAGTTTACTTGTTTGGTCATTGCGAACGCCTATCCATTTTCAAAAATAACATTTCAAATAAAAAAAATGCAAACAAACAAATATTTTCTACACCTAGAACTACGTAGCCTTTGATTCTCTACCAGGAGATACGTAGGAGCAGGGCCACTCCCCTGTCAAGCACAAAAATAAACAATTTCCATTACCTTTCTTTCTTAATTCATTTTTTACAAAAAAACCACAAAATATAAATAGGGGACTAAGTCGACTGTACAGTCGGGTTAGTCTGCTTTTTAGGTCACTAATGAACCGTTACGGATCATGTCCTAAAATCCCTATTTAAAATAAACAATTTCTAAAATTAAAAAAATATACAAACACGTCTCTTTCATTTCAAAAATCAAAAATCTTATTTTCAAAGAAGGGGATTAAGTCGGTCGCACGGCCGGGTTAGTCATCGTTTTAGGATAAGTGAACTGTGGTCCTTCAGAGCCCCAGCGCTCCTTCAGCCCTCAGCGGCCCTTCAGAGCCCCAACGCTCCTTCAGACCCCCAGTGGTCCTTCAACACAGATCACACAGTCCTAAAACCCCTATATTAAAAAGGGTAAATATGTTTTTAGTCCCTACAAAATCGGCTCCTTCTAAGTTTAGTCCCTACATTAGTGAAATAGGCGTTTTGGTCCTCATCTTATTTTGCCGTTTTCAATTTTAGTCCCGCATGACTTTTAATAGCACTTCAAAACTTTTAATAGCACCTGGAGATACGTAGCTTTGATTTCTCCATCGCATTTGGAGATACGTAGGAGCGGGGGCCCACTCCTTCAATAAATCGCACCAGAAACTACCCAAAGGTATGAATCACTTCACTGATCTTTTAGTTCCTTTGATTTTGTTTTGATTCAGAAACCCTAATATCTGAATCTAGATCTTTTTCAGGAACTGAGGCTTAGGGTTTTGATCGGACACCACCACGAAGGTAACCCGTTGCTACACTTCTGATTTGCCTTTTATTGTTGATTTCTTTCACAAGAACCCTAACTGGTTCTACGTTTGTTGCTGTATGTACTCCTTATGCACTTGAATGTGCAAGAAACTTTACCACTGTGAAGATTACAACCACGTACATGAACTGAACAGGTAAATCCTTTCTCTCTTGTATTCTCTCTTAAGTTTCACTGTTTTCTGTTGAGGTTGATGACAAACACTCACTGTTTGTTCTTTACTGCTTGCAAGGTACCCTTACCATGACACAGCCTCACCACACTCAAGCACCAGAATTCAGGAACAAAATTCAGAGAACATGGAAGAGAAATTTGAAGAAAGAAATGTAAAATAACTTGTAAAAGAAAACCTATTTTTTTCTGTGTATGTACATATGTATTTATAGCTTTCTCTGGGAATAAAACTAGCTGGTAGAAGGAGTTTGTTGTAGCCAACAAACTCAGTTTGTTGTAACAGATAACAAACTATCAGTTAGTTAGAAACTAACTTTGTTACAGCTGTAAAAAAACAAACTGTAAACTGGACCTTATTTACATAATTTCCAATGGCTATTTTCTGTTTGAAAAATACCTGTTAGAGTTTTTAGGGTTTTGCTTAAAAACCAATACCCTTCCTTAAGCTAAGCCCTAAAAACTAGAACCCTTCCTTAAGCCTAGAAGGATTTAAGCTTAGAGACAGATACTACACCAGGACAACCCCCTGGTAGGCCATAAAAAATATTGATCTGGGACAAGCCCCCAGATATTTAGCTTTCAATTGTTATTACCTTTAAGAAGTTAGAAGATAATAACCCCTAGCTGTTTCCTAAGCTTAGTACATAAACTCATCCTTTAAAGCCTTTTGTAAAAAATTAGCCTACTGCTCCTTAGTTGAGCACTAATCCAGCCAAGCTGCTTGAGTGGCAGCTTCAAAACCCAGAGTGCATTATGCTATGTTGCTGCCAGAATTGCATTTTGCCCTGTCCAGCCTTGTTAGGACCTTTTGAGCACATTTGTAATGTTGTAGAGTGATGCCTTGAGGTATCCTTAAGAACTCTAGCCCTAGGACATAGAGTAGAGTCCCTAAGTCTCTCTCACTGTTAAATTCCTCCATCATAGTGTCTTTAGGATTGCTTCTCTCCTTAGGGTAGCTTCCTAGCCTCTTGGCAACTTCCTGAAATTGATTTAGGCACACCAAAGCTTCTCCTTTGGGTTTGATTAGATAGATCCAAAGTTTTGAGTATTCATCTACACAAGTTAAAACATAACTATTACCACATAATATCAACGCATTAAATGGCCTACAGATAGATGAATATGCAGCATACAATCTGTTATTAGTTTCAGATTTCAGCCTTTCCAAAGGCTGTTTTCCTAGCACACAAATAATGCTAGTTCCAATAGGTCTTTCAATTTTAGGTAGACCCTTTACCACTTCCTTAGTGCTTAGGTTAGTTAAACCTTTAAGGTTTAAGTACCCTAACCTTTTATGCTGAATTGTACTTTTAGATTCAGCCACTGCACTTAGGCATTCTGCCTTTGAAGTGCAACTGCTGATTCTGAAAGTTCTATTCTTAGCAAAGGGTGTACTTAAAATCAGCCTATCCCCAACATCAAACAACTTTAGCATTAGGTCCTTCATTGTAATAGAAAAGCCCTCTTCTACTAATTGCCCTAAGCTAATCAAATTACAGCTTATACCTGGAACATAGAATACATTTTGTATAGATATTACCTGTCCATCTTCCCTTTGGAACAATGTGTTCCCCATACCTTCTGCTGTAATAAGCTTATTGCTAGCACATCTGATGCTAGTTTTCCTCCTAGGATTAAAATCAATCAACCATTCCTTACGGCTGGTCATGTGGTTTGAACAGCCAGAGTCCAGGTACCACACCACCTCAATAAACCTGCCAAAATTAGTTACAATAACAAAGACAGCATATTCACAGTTTTTATCTATCCTAGATTCAGTTTTAGAGGTCACGGAGACTTCCCTAGCTTCTGTTTTATGTTCAGCCACAAAAACTTCCATAGTTTCTGTTTCTAATTTCGCCGTAGACCTCACAGAGACTTCCTTAGCCATTGTTTCAGGTTCAGTCACAGAAACTCCCTTAGTTCCTGTTTCACATTCAGTCACAGAACATACTGCACTCACAAATTCTGCATTCACAGATTCAGAGTTCACAGTTTCTGAAATCACAGTTTCAGAATTCACAGAAACTACCATAGTTTCTGTTTCAGCTTTAGAACACACATAAACTACCTTAGTTTCTGTTTCTGGTTCAATTGTAGCCACAGAAACTTCCTTAGTTTCTGTTTCTTCTAATTCACTAGTGATCTCAGAAACTTCCTTAGTTTCTATCTCCTCTAGTTCATCAGTAAACATACTAAAAGCTACATGATCAGATTCTGAATCAGAATCTTCTCTAGCCACATTGGCTTCAGTTTCAATTTCTTTGGACTTAGAGTCCTTTCTAGTAGGGCATTCAGTAGAATAATGCCCATATTTATCGCATCTATAGCATTGCACTTTAGACTTGTCTTTGCCTTTAGATGTATTGCTATTTCCCTTATTGAAATCAGATTTAGAGTTAGATTTACCTGACTTACCCTTAGACCAATTAGGCTTACCTGATTGGCTGCTGTCTTTGGCTCCTGTCTTACCCTTAGCTTTGGTGAATAATGCTTGGTCTTCTTCTTCTTCTTCTTCTTCTTCTTCTTCTTCTTCTTCTTCTTCTTCTTCTTCTTCTTCTTCTTCTTCTTCTTCTTCTTCTTCTTCTTCTTCTTCTTCTTCTTCTTCTTCTTCTTCTTCTTCTTCTTCTTCTTCTTCTTCTTCTTCTTCTTCTTCTTCTTCTTCTTCTTCTTCACTTTCTAGCAGATTGATCCTTAGCTCCTTTGCTTCAAGCTTTGCTTGGAGCTCTTCCACTTTAAAGTCATCTGGTAAAGTTGTATCTTCAATACTGTTGACTACCCATCCAAACTTCTTAGTCAAGGACCTTAGGACTTTCTTACAGATCACCTTTTCTGTAAGAGTTTCCCCATACATTGTCATAGTATTAGTGATTTTCTTTAACCTTGTAAAGAAATCAGAAATACACTCCCCTTCCTTCATCCTAAATGTTTCATATTGAGCTCTTAGAGCCTGCAACTTCTCTTCTTTGATAGGAGCAGCCCATGTGTAGTATTGTTCTAAGGCTTCCCAGACAGCCTTAGAAGTCTCTAGATTCCTTATCCTATCAAAGTTGGTTTCATCACATCCTTGATGAATGAGATACATAGCTTTGAAATCCTTTTGCTCATTTTCACTGAAGGTGTTAGTTTGGGCAGGAGTAGGATTTTCGGCCAATGGCTCAAAGCCATCTTTGACTATCCTCAAGACCCCATGACAACCAAGAACTTTTTTCATCTGAATGCATCATCTGTCATAGTTTTTCCCATCCAATTTAGGGACTTGTGTGTTTAAACCTGCACTTGTCATCTTACAAACTGAAACTTTTAAACACAAAAACAATTAGCCACTGCTGCTGCACAGTTTCACACTATGCAGGCTTTAGCAACACGTGGATCTTTTGACCCGCTCCACTACCCGGCGTATAAAAGGTAGACCCTAACACTATTTGTCAGAAAATCAAGACTTTCTCTCTCTCTTTCTTTCATGCTCCTTCTCTGTTCTTCGTTCTTCTTCGTCTTCTCTTCCAAACCCTCTGCTAGGGTTTCACTGCTCTCACTGATTTCCAGTGATTGAAGTGATGAAACTCTTCACTCTCTCACCTGTGATGATGCGTGATGATGATGATGCAAAAACCCTATGGGTTATGTACTGAATCACAACAATCTGAGGTTCGTCGCCTACGAACAGAGTAATAGTCACTTGCAAAGGTTTCAAGGGTTGAATCCTTCAATAAATCGCACCAGAAACTACCCAAAGGTATGAATCACTTCACTGATCTTTTAGTTCCTTTGATTTTGTTTTGATTCAGAAACCCTAATATCTGAATCTAGATCTTTTTCAGGAACTGAGGCTTAGGGTTTTGATCGGACACCACCACGAAGGTAACCACGTTGCTACACTTCTGATTTGCCTTTTATTGTTGATTTCTTTCACAAGAACCCTAACCGGTTCTATGTTTGTTGCTGTATGTACTCCTTATGCACTTGAATGTGCAAGAACCTTCACCACTGTGAAGATTACAACCACGTACATGAACTGAACAGGTAAATCCTTTCTCTCTTGTATTCTCTCTTAAGTTTCACTGTTTTCTGTTGAGGTTGATGACAAACACTCACTGTTTGTTCTTTACTGCTTGCAAGGTACCCTTACCATGACACAGCCTCACGACACTCAAGCACCAGAATTCAGGAACAAAATTCAGAGAACATGGAAGAGAAGCTTGAAGAAAGAAATGTAAAATAACTTGTAAAAGAAAACCTATTTTTTTCTGTGTATGTACATATGTATTTATAGCTTTCTCTGAGAATAAACTAGCTGGTAGAAGGAGTTTGTTGTAGCCAACAAACTCAGTTTGTTATAACAGATAACAAACTATCAGTTAGTTAGAAACTAACTTTGTTACAGCTGTAAAAAACAAACTGTAAACTGGACCTTATTTACATAATTTCCAACGGCTATTTTCTGTTTGAAAAATAACTGTTAGAGTTTTTAGGGTTTTGCTTAAAAAACCAATACCCTTCCTTAAGCTAAGCCCTAAAAACTAGAACCCTTCCTTAAGCCTAGAAGGATTTAAGCTTAGAGACAGATACTACACCAGGACAACCCCCTGTTAGGCCATAAAAAATATTGATCTGAGGAATTATAATACCTTGATGCTTTAGCCCCTGGAAAGTAGAATAGAAATTGGAGCACTTGTTAACCATCTGCTGAAGTGGTTTACAGAGATCCATCCTGGCTTTGACATGTAATAAGTTATTTTTCCTTTTATTTATATCTACTTATGTGGATTTTAATTGAACCGTAAGTCTAAAATTTTCAAATCCTTCCATTCGTCTTCTTCCTCTCCCTCAACCCCAAATTCAGAAAACTCCCAAATCTAACCGGCATGTTCACCACATAAGCAACATTAAAATAAGTTCTCAAATTTCTCTGAAGCAAAAAAACAAATTTCATAAAAGCACGGGCATCTTAAAAGCTCTAGAAATTGCATGAACAACAAATTTCTTTGATGTAAACATATCAGGTACCGCAATCTCTCTTACACTCTCTTTCTTACTTTTTTCTTTTTACTTTACTTCTACTTTTCCCATAAACAATTCTTCTATTTCTCTTATCGCTTCACTTTAATTTTTTTAACTAAATTTCTAAATTTATACAAACACTACTCTACTAAAATTACCTATAAAAATGTAAATGAGTCACACATAAAAACAAAACAAAAAACTATCACTTTTTTTGGAAAAAATATTTATTAATGATAATCTACAATCTCTCTTTTATCATATACTATAATCTACTGATTAATATTTAAATAAAATGTTTCTTATTGATAATCTAGTATCTAACTTTTACTATCTACTATAATCTACTAATCAACTAAAATAATCAACTAAAACTACGAGATAACGACACTAATATCTTTGGTAAAAAAAAGCTGCACTAATATCTAAAAAAAAAAAGAAGACTTAATGACTATTTAAATTGATTAATAGTTTAAAAACACGTGACAAATATTTATCACTAATACCTAAAAAATGACAAATAATTGTCACTGATATATAATAATAAAACACAGGATAAATATTTCTTATTGATAATCTACTATCTATCTTTTACTATCTGCTATAATTTACTAATAAACTCAAATAATCAATTGAAACTTTGAGATAATTGCACTAATACATAAAAAAACACGGGATAACTGCACTAATATAAAAAAAATACGGGGATAACTCTAATGATATATATATATATATAACACGGAATAACTGCACTGATATATAAAAAATCACGGGATAACAACACTGATATATAAAAAAGCACTGCACTGATATATAAAAAAACACAGGATAAATGCACAGATTGTTTTTAAAAGATACTTTTACATTTTTAGATTTTAATATTTATCTATTTTTTATGTGAAACTCATTTTTTATCTACTTTAAATTTGTCTTTATTTTCACTATATCTACTATCTACTATATTCTACTATATATATATATATATATATATATATATATATATATATATATATATATATATATATATATTATCAAACAAACCACTACCAAAAATACTAAATTACTCATTTTTAAAAATTTGACACATCATCAACTTTAAGGACAAATATGTCATTTCCAATTATTTTATCTCGCTTTTTCCTTTCTCTCTCTCACTTTTATCTTTTGTGGGTCCCACTCTCACATCATATTTTAATTTTTTATTTCATCTTTAAAACTCACTTTTCTCTTTTTTCTCTCTCACTCTTATCTTTCTCACTCTCTCTCACACACACACACACACACACACACTATTTTATATATATATATATATATATATATATATATATATATATATATATATATATATATATATATATATATATATATATATATATATATATATGTGTGTGTGTGTGTGTGTGTGTCTTTTCACATTTTAATTTTTTTAATTTATCTACTATAAATAAATCTACTATCTACTATAAATATAATCAAACAAACCACTACCAAAAATACTAGATTACACATTTCTAAAAATTTGACACATCATCAATTTTAAGGACAAATATGTCATTTCCAATTATTTTTCTCACTTTTTACTATAATCTACTAAAACAAGTCAATTTAACCACTAATAAATGATAAAAAAACAAAAATTTAACCACTAGCAAAAATTCCAAAATAACTTTTTTTGAAATAATATAATTAAAATGATCGACAACGTGAGAGGCAACGGGAGACGCAACAAAAGACACAACGGGAAGTGGCAACAGGAGTGGCAACTAGAGACTAGCAACGAGATCGGCAATGGAAGAGGCAACCGAGAGCGGCAACGGGGAGAGGCAACAGGAGTGGCAACGAGAGACTAGCAACGAGATTGGCAACGAGAGAGGCAACCGAGAGCGGCAACATGGAGCGGCAACGGGAGAGGCAACGAGAAGCGGCAACGGGAGCGACAACGAGAGACTGGCAACGAGGTCGGCAACGGGAGAGGCAGCGAGAGAGGCACCGAAGAGTGTCAATAGGGAATGAGAACATGAGCGGCAATGGGGGTGTATATCTTATATTAGATCTCATTTTCTTTTTTATGATTTTTACTCCATTATTAAGATTAGAAGAAGATACTGGCTTTTTTTAACTTTTTGAGACACAAGTTTCTTAAGCATGTTGAAATATAGTCATTTTATTGAGTTTTCCCTCTTTCTTTTATTAAAATTTTACAATTTTCAAAGTATTTATAAGTTAATAGCAAATTATAACAAATACAGTGTCACTCGTGCGTATGCACAGGTAAAGTACTAGTTAGGCACTACAATGGATGAAGTCGGATACCTTGTGGTCACTGCCACTAGTAACAAACCTAAGCCCACATTGTTGAACATCAATAGAGAAAATCTGCATGCCTTCCTCATGTCTAACCCAGCTAGGTTTCTCAGCAATCATCTTCCAAAAATATATTCTTTTGAACCTTTTTGGTTACCGTGTTATTGGTGGGCAGTATCCACCGACTTTGCTGATAATTAATCACGCGGGGGAACCTGGCTGGCCACGAGTACCCGACTTTATTGGCCCATGTGGTTGTCCCCTACCAACCGAATTTTTGTTACACCTAAGATTCAAACTCAAGAGCTTGCGGTGTGATTTGAATTTAGTTACCACTCGGATCAATTCTTATTGGTTATCTTCTTTCGAACCTAGAAACAACTTTTTTTTCCTCCTCAATTTGATGGTAGGAAGCCACATAAGCTTTGTTAGTGGAAATTAATGGTAGGAAGTAGGAACTAAAAGTGATAACGACAAATAATATAAGAATTAAAAGTGCCCAATTTTTTTTTTTAGAATAACTAAAACTAAAAAACAACCAATAAGATATCTACTATAGATTTATACAAATTCACCACATATGATTTTACCAATACCCTCATTCTATTTAAAAGACACCTCAAATTTTTGAGGGTAAAAATGTCATTACACTCTATTTCTTTTTTTTTTCTCTTTATTCTTACACTCTCTTTCTTACTTTTCACTTTTCTCTTACACTTTCTTTCTTTCTTTTTTCTCTTTCTTCTTACACTCTCTTTCCTCATTTTCACTTTTCTTTTACACTCTCTTTCTTCCTTTTTTTTCTTTTTACTTTACTTTTCCCATAAATAATTATTCTCTTTCTCTTATCACTTCAGTTTAATTCTTTTAACTAAATTTCTAAATCTACTATCTACTATCTACTATAGATTTATACAAATTCACCACATATGATTTTACCAATACCCCCATTCTATTTAAAAGACACCTCAAATTTTTGAGGGTAAAAATGTCATTACACTCTATTTCTTCTTTTTTTTCTCTTTATTCTTACACGCTCTTTCTTACTTTTCACTTTTCTCTTACACTCCATTTCTTCCTTTTTTCTTTCTTCTTACACTCTCTTTCCTCATTTTCACTTTTCTTTTACACTCTTTCTTCCTTTTTTTTCTTTTTACTTTACTTTTCCCATAAATAATTATTCTCTTTCTCTTATCACTTCACTTTAATTCTTTTAACTAAATTTCTAAATTTATACAAACACTACTTTAATTAAAAAATGTGAAGACTACTACTACCTACTATCTAAAAAACAATAAGACTTAATGACTTTTTAAATTAGTAATTAATATTTAAAACAAATATCTCTTTTTGATAATCTAATATCTAACTTTTATTATCTACTATAGTCCACTAATCAACTAAAATAATCAATTGAAACTACGATATAACTGCACTGATAAATAAAAAACACGGGATAACTGTAATGATATATAAAAAAACACGGGATTAATATTTACCATTGATATTTATAATTTTTTTGACAATTTATAATTAATATTACCATTGATAATTATAATTTTGGAAAACTACTATAAAACTACTATCTAAAAAAACACGCGATAACTGCAATAATCTACTATAATCTACTATAATCTGCTGATCAACTCAAATAATCTAATATAAAAATACGGGATAAATGCAATAATCTACTAATCAACTCAAAGAATCAATTGAAACTATGAGATAAGTGCAATGATATATAAAAACACACGGGATAACTACACAAATATATAAAAAGACAAATGATTAATATTTGTCATTGATAATTAAATTTTTGGAAGACTACTATAAACCTACTATCTAAAAAACAGTAATATTTAATGACTATTTAAACAACTGATTAATATTTAAAATAAATATTTCTTATTGATAATCTACTATCTCTCTTTTACTATTTACTATAATCTATTAATCAACTAAAATAATTAATTGAAACTACGAGATAACTGCACTGATATATAAAAAAACACGAGCTTAATATTTGTCATTGATAATTAAATTTTTTGAAACCTACTACTACAAACCTACTATCTAAAAAATAAGCAGGCTTAATGACTATTTAAATTGCTAATTAATATTTAAAACAATTATTTCTTATTGATAATCTACTATCTAACAAATTTACTACTATAATCTACTATCAACTAAAATAATCAATTGAAACTACCAGATAACTGCACGGATATATAAAAAACACGGGGATAACTGCAGTGATATATAAAAAAACACGGGATTAATATTTGCCATTGATAATTATAGTTTTTGAAAACTACTATCTAAAAAAATAAGAAGACTTAATGACTATTTAAACTGATTAATATTTAAAACACACGCGATAAATATTTGTCACTAATACCTAAAAAAGGACAAATAATTGTTACTGATATATAAAAAAACACGGGATAAATATCTGTTATTGATAATCTACTATCTATCTTTCACGGGGTAATGTTCAGACTATTTAAATACTGTCTAAATTCATTCCTAAAAAGAACACGACAGCACCTGTCCGTATGCAAGTGATCCTCTATATTTTACAATTGATTTTAGATTAATAAGATTTCAAACTAACGTTTTTATTTGAGGTAATCGTATGACGTAACGCGATCGGCTCGTGCGGATGCACGGGTATAGTATTAGTTTAACTCTATAATATATTATATTTATATCTCCCGTGGGTGAAAATTGAAGGCTTTTAAAAAAAACAAAGAAAGTCCACCCGCTTAAAAGAAGGCAATGCCACCTGGCAGCAGAAAAGGTCGGTCGTACAGGGAGGGAGGGGAAAATATCCCATATCAAAGTCCTTGTTTTTTTTGAAGATAAAGTCCTTGTAAATACCATATTAAGGTATAAACCTAATTTTAATAAAATTTTAAAGATGCGTCAAAATAAAATAAAATTTTAAAGAATATGCAATCTTTGTATAAGCCTACGCTTGTTATAAAAAAGTTTTACACCAATTTATAATAAAACTCCTTATTTTATCATATTTAATTTTTTTTTTATTTTAAAATTCTTCGACTTCTCTCCAACGGGCCAAACAACATATACGGGCAGGGTCGGGCCAGCCAAATATTCTAATGGGCTGCATATTTTATGGCCCAACCCAACCCAACATCAGTCCGTGTGCCACCGGGCCAGCCCAATGGACCACAAACTTTTGACTTTTTTTGACCATATTTTTTTTTATTTCTACACATAAAAACCTAATAAGAAAAGCTCACTTTGGCTATCAAATGAGCAACTAAGCCACTATAAAAGACACGATCAAACTTCCTAGCAGTAGTAGTAACATTAACATGCATAAACAAGAAACCAATATAACTTGTCAAAAAAAAAGGTTTAAATACGTTTTTACACCCTGCAAATAGGGGGTGTTTTGCTTTTACCCCCTGCAATTTTTTTTTTTTTAAAAAACACCTTGCAAAATTCACTTTTTTGCTTTCAGTCCTTCTGTTAGCCAGACGTTACAAAAACGTCTATGTAGCTAACAGATATCTGAGTTGGCTTTTTTATTTTCTTTTCTAATTTTTTTTATGTTGATTGGGACAGCCATGTCATTATTTTTTATTTATTATTTAATAAAAAATTGCTTCTTCATCTCTCTCATCTTCACCGTTTCTTCTCTTCCTCTCTCTTTCCCCCTCCGTTCACCCCCCCTCTCTCACCTCGTAAACCACAACCACCGTACCTGCCACCACCTCTCCTCCTCCATGACTCCTCTCCTCCTCCACCTCTCTGAAACCCTAACAGGCAACTTAACATCTGAAACCCAAATTTCTCCTACCCCTAATCTCTCAGAAAACAGCGTTCAACAATTCAGAACCAAAATCCATCATCCTTCATAGGATCTTCAAGATTTGAGTTTTCTGGACTAGATCCTTCAGAACCAGATTCTTCTACCTTCGTTATACTCCCTCCGTCCTTCTACCTTCGCAATCGCACCACCACCGCGTGACCCATGGCCGCCACACAACTGTCACCACGTCTTCGTGAGTTCCAGATTGAACACAAACCCAGATTGAAATCAAAATAAAACCCAAATCGAACCCAGATCGAACCTAAATCGAACCCAGATCGAACCTAAATCAATACAAACCCAGATTGAACACAAAACCCAAATCGAACCCAGATCGAACGTAAATCGAACCCAGAAACCAACTCATTCTTCGCAAAGAGGGAGAGGAGAGGAAGAAGAAGTGAGCGAAGGGGAAGGCGAACGTAAATCGAACTCAGAGAAAGAGAAGGCGATGAGAGGAAGAAGAAGAGAAAAGAGGGAGAGAAGATAAGAAGAAGTGATCGAGGGAGAGAAGAGAAGAAGAAGCGATGAGAGGAAGAAGAAGTGATTGAAGATGAAGAACAGTTCGCAAGTGGGTGTGGTGGTGGAGGGCAGTGTGGTGTGGTGAAGATGCGTTGTTGTGCATAAAAAAAAATAAAAAAAGAAAAAAAAAAGCCAACTCAGATATCTGTTAGCCACATAGACGTTTTTGTAACGTCTGGCTAACAGAAGGACTGAAAGCAAAAAAGTGAATTTTGCAAGGTGTTTTTTAAAAAAAAAAATTTTGCAGGGGGTAAAAGCAAAACACCCCCTATTTACAGGGTGTAAAAACGTATTTAAACAAAAAAAAAAAGAAACCAATATAACATTCTCAAATAAGCCAATTTGAATCTTATTTGGCTCAACAAAAGTTCCTAGCAGCGTCGTTTTTGGGTCTGGAGTGGTTTCTGGCGGCGATGTGAGATGAGAGTGAGAGAATGAGGGTTTCTTTGGTTTACTTTTTTTTAATTTGGGTTTGGAACCATGTGTATCAGTATTTTGTGTTTTTTTTGTTTACTTTTTTATTAATTTGGGTCTGCTCCATTTGTTTTCTAGTTGGGCCATATTTTAAAATGGGCCAACCAAATATATTGTTTGTGTGGAAAAACTTAAAAACAATAACTAAAAAGAAACGAGCCAGCCCGACCCGACCCAATTATATCATCGGGTCAAACGGATTGGGCCAAAAAACATACCGTTGATTTTAGGCCTACATTTTTAGAGCTCGGCCCAACATAAAAACCGGGCCGAACTGGGCCGGCCCACCGGATTGGGCTAAAATTGTCAGCTCTAAGTCTAACACATAGTTGCAGTAGTCTAACATGCATGTTATGATGGTCAAACATTTGAAAATCGATCTAAACTCCAACGATGATTGTTATGGTTGTCAATAAGTAGACGCTCATATTCCTCCACGTTAGGACAAACCTCAACAATGACTTGGTTGGTGTCAATTCAGCCAAAAATAACAAAAACAAATATGATTGCCAAAACTTTAACCAAGCTAGTCATTTTTTTAGTTATTTTTAAATAATAAAATCGATATCGTTCAAGTCACAACTGAGAATCGTGTAGACGTGGAGGACCATAAACTTATAAGCTTGTAGGGAGCTACGCCGTGGTCGTTGAAATTTTGAGCAATTTCCAAACGTTTGTCTAACATAAACTACTTGAAGCATTAGACCACTCTTGTCATTACCCGAATTTAAATAGGAATGCCGATGGAGCGACGAAGGGCGGACACATGTAGTAGTCCCAGTCCCTTGAATCCTATTCCAATGTCCAGCAGAATAAAACATTAACTTATCTAAAATTCAATTAACATTAAGTAAAACTAACCGAGTCCGTTCAACATGTGCTAACAGCTCGCTCCAACATTTGGTCAAACAAAATGCATCTACTACAATATAATAAAAACACATACCAGCAAATTTACATTTATAGACATCACTAAATTTTGACATTTGGCACAATTTAGGGGTAAAAAAGTCAATTCACCGCATAAAGACAAAACGCTACAGTACCGCCACAGTACGCTACAATACCACTTCTGACGCGCTACAGTATTGTTACAGTACGCTACAGTATCTCTTCTGACACACTACAGTGCCTCTACAGTACCACTTCTGACACGCTACAGTACCACTTTTAAATTTCAACTTTTTTAAAAAAAGCTGATTTTTTTAAAAAAAAATTTATACGCTGTTTTTTTAATTTTTTGTTTAAAAACAGTTTTTCTTATAAAAGTCTTTTTTCCATAATTTTAAAAATTTAATTTAATTAATATTTTAAAAATACTTTATTTTTTTAATTCGTTTTTAAAAAAAAACTGATTTTTTTAAAATAACTACTAAAACTAATCAATTTAACCATTAACAAAAATTACAAAATAACTACTAAAACTAATCAATTTAACTACTTCTGTTAAAATCAATCAATTTAACCACTACAAAAAATTACCAAATAACTATTTTATAATTACTAAAAAGGAGAAACGGGAGTGGCAACGAGAGCGCCAACGGGAGTGGCAACGAGAGCGGCAACGAGAGCGCCAACAGGAGAGTCAAAGGGAGTGGCAACGATAGAGGTAGCGAGAGCGCCAACGGGAATGCCAACGAGAGGGCCAACGAAGATGTAAACGGAAGGGTCAACGGGGGGATGCATATTTTACCTCTAATATCCAAATACATTATAATTATGGATCAATGTAATTCTGATTGTAAATTTCCTTTAATTTCTTCGACTCAATGTCAAAATTACTATTATGACTTCATGTAAATACACCGACCATACAGTATTACCGTTGCGTATGTAGGGTAAAATACAAGTGTAGTAATAAAAGGTGACAAAAATTAACAAGGGGTAAGGTAAATGAGTAAATGAGTAAATTGGAGAGAATGGAGGGCTAAAAAGTGAAAGAATGGAGGCACATAAAGTGAGTGAGGAACGGCGCAGTGTGTTTGTTGTCCGTACCCTCCCTTTTACGATAAGCTCGGTGATTGTGTGCTTGAAGAAACGAGGAAACAACCAACCTCTTCTTCCTTCCTCATCACTTCATGTTACCACCTCTAAACCTCAAAGGGACTTTGACTTTGAGTTGAATCTCTCTCTCTCTCTCCCTCCTAAATTAATACATTAATTATTATTTTCTTTTGTTTTTCTCTCACCCTCCAAATAAGTAACCCCCTCACCTCAGTACATTCTTCTCTCTCCCTCACTCTCACTCTATAACAACCGTTTCATGTTTACATGTGCAGGGAGAGAAAGACAACAAGTAAATTGCTGTGAATCAAACTCCAAAATCAACTCAAAAACATGCTTCTATGCTTTGCTCTTCGATTTCAGGTTTTCTTTTCTACACAACCTAACCTCCTTTGTTTTCTATTAAACAAAAAAAACTCTAACTATTTTTTTCCTTCTTTTTTTGTTTTGCATTTTCAAGGTACACTTAAGAAGCAAGCACACGATCATTTGAAAATTCAACAATTCCTGAATTAAAACAGCAAACAAGGTCTCTCTCTCTCTCTCTCTCTCTCTCTCTCTCTCTCTCTCTTGTTGTGCTTATTCTCTCCTCTCTCTTTTCAATCTTCTAATGAAAGAAAAAGAAGGCAACTTAATTAATTATTTCTATTTACTGATTTTCTTTTCAAATCAAATCCATATAAATTTAAATTGGATAAATTTTTCTTAATTTAATTAAGTTGTATAGCTGGCAAAATGATATGGAACTGATCTGAAAATGTAATGATGTGTTTAAATGAGCTGAAATTTGCAGTTTCTGAATTTCGTTTTCTCTTTTTGGCTTTGTTTCATTAATGGAACTGCAGGTACACAGATCTATGAACTGTGGGAGAAACTCGGTGAGTTCTGAACACTCCCTTTTTCTATTCTTGAAAGCCATCCAACAATTTTAATCACTTCATTCATATAATAAACTTTAGTTTTTGATATCAAATGTTTAGGCTTATAGTTTATATGGTCAGACCCTTGGATAAAGTAATTACACTTACACAAAGTGTCTGAAAATGTTCTGATTGCTTAATTTGTTTTTTTTTTTTTATGATAATAAAAATATTTAGGGGTTGGTGTTGTTGCTTTTGGTTTACAGGAGAGGAGACTGAGGCACTGAGACAGCTAGTCAGTCTTGTTTTGCTTTTGAAAGGTTTCTGTTTCTGCAACTGAAAAAAGCCTTAACAAGGGTTCCTGACTTAGACTGTGATATATCAGTGAGTAAAAAAAAAAAGAAGCCTTTTTACCACTACACAATCAATATTTTCACTGAATTATCTTCATCAATCATTAATGCAAAACACATAGCTTCTAGCTCTAGCCCCACCTTCTTCACTTCCCTATCTCTATCTCTCTCTACAAGGGTAAGAGTGAAAGAAAGTAAAGTGTGGTTGAAAAAAGGCATGATTATTGTGATATGGATGAAGAGATTGAAGAACAAGCATGTAAGTTCCCTAGACTTGGAAACAATAGAAACAATTCAATCAACAAAATAGCTTCTATGAAAGGGTATGAAAAAGAGGAAGATGGAAACAAGAACCATTTCCAAATCCAAACTAGTAGTTGGCAAAACTCTTCAAGAATAGTAAGGGCATCTAAAGCATCTGGTGGAAAAGATAGGCACAGTAAAGTGATGACTTCAAAAGGGTTAAGAGATAGAAGAGTTAGATTATCTGTAACAACTGCTATTCAATTCTATGACCTTCAAGATCGTCTTGGTTATGATCAACCAAGTAAAGCTGTTGAATGGTTAATCAAAGCAGCTTCAGATTCTATCTCAGAATTACCTTCTCTTAACAACACATTCCCTGAAACACCAAAACAAATAGGTGATGAGAATTACCAAAGCCAGAAGCAGAATCTTTCTTTGTCTAAATCTGCTTGTAGTAGCACTTCTGAAACAAGTAAAGGATCTGGTTTGTCACTTTCACGTTCTGAGATTCGTGTTAAGGCAAGAGAGAGAGCAAGGGAAAGAGCAACAAAGGAGAAGGAAAAAGAAGCACAACAAAATCATCATCATCATCATCATAATGTGAATGTGAACCATAGTGCTTCTTTCACTGAGTTATTAACTGGTGGACATTCACATTCACTTGAAAACCAATCAGATGAGATGCAGCAACACCAACATTTTCCATTTATGCATGAAAATCTTAATCATTCATCTTCTTCTTGTTCTCAGCTAAGTGAAAGTGAGTATAATCTCAACTTTAGAATCTCTTCGGGCTTTGCTGGTTACAATAGGGGGCCCCTTCAGTCCAATTCTCAGTCTCTTTTGCCTCAACTTCAGAGGTTTTCAACTATAGATGGATCATCATCAACATCCAACAATCATCTACCTTTCTTCATAGGATCTTCTGCTTCAACCATGGATAATAATCATCATCACCTTCAGTTCTCACCTGCTTTTGATGGTCGCTTGCAACTTTGCTATGGTGATGGAAGTAGCCTTTCAGATCAGAAGGGAAAAGCCAATAAGAACTAATCACTTTCTTTCTGGTAACAAAAAACCCTTTCATTATTTTTTTAATGTTTTTCAATGTGTTTGAGATTTTTAGATATCACCCTTTTCATTTTTTTTTAATCTGAGTGCTGTTTTTTTTTTGTCAAAATCTGAGTGCTGATTAATGTTCATGCTTAGTATCTGTGCCTAATTAATTTGCTTCCTTTTTTTTCATTGACATGGTTAAACTTAAACCCTAGGGTTAAGCCTAGGAGGATAGATATAGGAGTTAATTAAATATACTTTGATTTTTTGTGTTGTTTGAAGGATTATATTATGGTGGTTGGATTATGTGATGTGTGCAATAGCATGAGCGCATTCTTTGATAAAAAAAAAGGCCACTAATAAGGCCACTGAGCATAGTTTTATGGGATGGGATTATTTTTTATAATTTATTTTTGTCATTTTGTTGAGTCATAGCTAGCTACCCTGCATGAATTGGCGTGAATAGGGTTTGTCTCCTTTTTGGTTCTCTCCTTGTCTTTGGTTCCCCTCTCTCTGGCACCGGTTAGTTCATGACAGGTGTAAGTTTTTGTGTGGCAAACACCATGTGTAATTCAGGGCAATGTGCTAAAGAAACAAATTAGTCTCTAGGATAGTTGTACAATCCCAGTTCATTTGACTCCCCATTCCCAACCTGCGAGACATTTCACGAATCTAATCGGCGCTTTGTCAGGTACTTTTGTGGAAAAATATGAACAAATTGGTAAGGATAACCACACCACATGATATGAGGGACTTTTTCATATGCTGAAAGGTCCATGCACGTAGGCACAACTTGACCCTTCAAGATTAAAAGGAAACGGACTCGCAAAGTAGCTAGGATAGGATATATAATACAGATCAAGGGATAGTCTAGCTTGATTGAAAAAGGAATAATATTTATACAATATTTATATAATAACCGATTGGATTAGATGACATATTGTTTATAATTTGGATATAATTTATAAACACAGATGGTGTATGAGGTTTTTTAGGATGTAATCCAATCACAAAATGTTATGTCATAAAAAAATGATTTACTCCTTGCCAATTATCTTAAAAGTCGCCCATATCTTGAAATTTGAATGGTTGACAATATAAAAAAAAGGCAACATATCTCTCGATGTCCCTTAACTTATTTTCAGATAACGAATAGGTCCCTGAACTTTTTTTTGTAACGAATAAGTCCCTTAAGTTTTAAAAACGTTGCGCCGTTGCCCTTTTTAATGTTTTTTTGTTAACACCGTTACAAAAAATGCTTAAGTGACTGTTTGGGCTGCTTATGTGGCTTTTTTTATGCTTACATGGAAATTTTATTTGCTGACTTGTTATTTTTACTTTTTTTTAATTAAAAATTAAAAAAGAACCCAGTTTTTGCACTGCTCCACCCTCTCTCTTGCCGCCCAGAACCATCTCTCTAGCCACTGCTCCACCCTCTCCCTTGCCGCCCACCAGCACCTCCTCGCTGCTGCACTGACCGCCCACGAACCATGCACCGTGCCTTCACCTCCGTGCCTTCCCTCGCCGCCCACGAACCACGGTGCCCACGAACCACCGTGCCTTCATCTTCGGTGCCATGTACAAGCCTTCCCCAACTTTAAATGGAATTGTAAACGTCCATACCCAAACTCAAAACACAAACGAAATCTGTAAACGTCCATACCCAAACTGTAAATGGAACTGAAAATCAAACGAAAATCAAGATAAGCAGAACAATTCTGAATCGGTTCTTCTTCACCCGGTTAGCAGAAAACGGGTCACGATTGACCCGATTCGATCTCTCTCTCTACAGGCTACTGTTTTCATTGATCTTGGATGGGTTTTACTGATTTGAAGAATCCCTAAATCAATTTTGAGAAAAATCCATCCATTTGGGAGAAATCGCAAATCGAAAAAACAAGGTTTTTGCGGATACTTGATTAATCACAGTTTCGTTCACTAGTATCCTGTAACCTTGAAAACCCAGAATCGAACTGAAGTTATGTCGTTTTTCGATTGGGAAATGGACCATAGGGAATCGAACTACAACCCATGCCTTCTCCCTCCTTCTCTCTCACGTTGAAGAAGATGAACAACAATAATCAAAATTTTTTATTTTTAATTAAAAATAATTAAAGAATAAGGAATCAGCTGCCACATAAGTATAAATATCCTATGTGGCATGTCAAGTCAACAGTCAAACAACCACATTAGTCACTGATTAACAGAGTTGAACAAAAACTGTTAAAAAGGGCAACGACGCAACATTTTTAAAACTTAAGGGACCTAATCGTTACAAAAAAAGTTAATGGACCTATTCGTTATCTGAAAATAAGTTAAGGGACATCAGGAGATATTTTGCCTAAAAAACGATGCATACCTATTAATATTTTTTATAAGCAAATATAACTTTTATAGAGAGTACAAGGATACTTCAACCCATTACAGTATAATGCACTAAATAAAGTTACAAAACTTTGAGACATCCCAACGGGCTAGAGTACCCATATGTGAAACGTTAAAATTTGCTCTCCCTACAAATGAACCATCCCAAGACAAATTTTTAATATGGCATATGTTGCATAGCAATAGGTAAGGATGGCACTCATATCACATAAGGACATGAGATCAAATCCTGCTTTGAGACTTTCTCTTATCCTCGTGAGTCCCCAAGACTCAACTCACATATACTTTTTATATACAAAAGTCAATCTAACTAATAGGGGCAGACGTATCCTCAACTGGGGGAGGTCTACCGCGCACCCTTAAAAAAAATTTAAACCTACCCATCTTATGAAAAAAACATTATGCACACCCTAAAAAAAGAATATGCACTCAACCCCAAATTTTGCACTCTGTAAACACTATACCACACTTACCAAATCACTCACATCAATTTCTCTCTCTCCCCTGTACATAGAGGACAAGTATGAGTTGTGTAATTTTTTTAATTAAATATATTAAAATTTTACTTTTAATATATTTTTAGTGATGTTCGATTTTTAAAAAGTTTTGACCCCCTATCTCTGAGTCCTGCTAGACCCACCATTGCTAATTAGTACTTCGATTACCTCCTATGTAATTTTTTTCATGATATATCAACGAACGATTCAATTTAGAAATTAATTAGCAACATGGTGTGACATGGTTTGCAGCTAGGCTATGTTTGGATAGCTTAAAAAACGAGCGGAGCAGAATGGAACACAGTTCCAATTCCATTGTTTGAGTATTTTATGATGGAAAAAAACAAAATTCCCATTCCATTATTTAGAAACGGGACCGAATGGAATGAGTTATAACTTTTTTATTCTATTTTTACCCTTATTTTTTAAACACCATTAAGTAGAATTAAAACAATTTTTATTTAAATTTATCAAAATTTATGCTCAAGTAAAATGATATAATAAATTAACAGCTTTAATAATAAGAAAAATTTATTAATAATAAGAAAAATGTAAAATATTATTAAACATGTAGGTGTAATGAATGAGAAAAATTAATAAAAAAATGGAAAACTGATTGATTTGATTAAAAAAACTACTTTTTTATATGGTGAGCTAAACTGATTTATTACATTCCATTGGATTGTGTATAGAAATTTAAAGTGAAGTTAGATTTAATTTAGGAGATTAGAATTTGTTAGTATTATGTTAAAGAGGAGGACAATTATGTGAAATTTCACTAGCTAGCCTACATACGCCCTAAACCTCTTTGTCCTTGGAGCCAGCCACACGATCAACTTGCCTTTACTTAACTAAGGGAAGCTTCAGCTGAAGCATTATAGACATATCTTTTCTTCAAGCTTACAAATTAGTAAGAGAGGTAATGAGAGAGGGAGAGAAAACGAGAAGTAGAGAGAATGGGGAGAGGAAATTCAGAAGTTCTAAACCTTTGATTCCAAGACACAATCATCTTCATAATCCTTTAGTTAGCCCATCTTCATCTTTATTTTCTGACTTCAATCTAGAATTCTCAACCAAAACAGAAAACTAGAAAACTCACTTCAAACCCTCGAGAAATCAGTTGCATGTCTATGTTAATTTAAAGCTAAGAGATGAGTATGGGGATGAAGGAAGCAAAAGGGAGGGGATTGAAGCAGTAGCACAAATGTAGGGTTCAAATTCGTGCAAGAGTACTATTGGGGCTAGGCTTGAAAGTGTAGAGAAATTCTTCTCAAAGAACAAGTATATTCCATCCCCTTTTCATCACAAATATGTTTTCTACTCATCTATCTAAGGTTTAAAGTGAGTTCTTCACTATTGGAGCTTTAGATTGGACACCAATAAGTCTCACATTAGGCATTTTAATGCTGATTTCAAATGACATGCATGTAGGAAATCTGGCTTCAACCCCTTAATTTTGAGGGAAATATATTGTTTTTATATTGAAACTAGTTTTTTACCCGTGCATACGCACGGGTGATACTGTATGGTCGGTGTATTGTCATGAAGTCATAATAGTAATTTCGACATTGAGTCGAAGAAATTAAAGGAAATTTACAATCAGAATTACATTGATCCATAATAATGTATTTGGACATTAGAGGTAAAATATGCATCCCCGTTGACCCTCCCGTTTGCATCTTCGTTGACCCTCCCGTTGGCACTCCCGTTGGCGCTCTCGCTACCTCTATCGTTGCCACTCCTGTTGCCTCTCCCGTTGGCGCTCTCGTTGCCACTCCCATTGGTATTTTACTCCTTTTTAGTAATTATAAAATAATTATTTGGTAATTTTTTGTAGTGGTTAAGTTGATTGATTTTAACAAAAGTTAAATTGATTAGTTTTAGTAGTTATTTTGTAATTTTTGTTAGGGGTTAAATTGATTAGTTTTTAAAATATTAATTAAAATAAAATTTTAAAATTATGGAAAAAGACTTTTATAAGAAAAACAGTTTTTAAAAAAAAAAATTAAAAAAAACAGCGTATAATTTTTTTTTTTAAAAAAAATCAGTTTTTTTTAAAAAAATTGAAATTTAAAAATGGTACTGTAGCGTGTCAGAAGTGGTACTGTATCGTGGAAAAAGTGGTACTGTAGCATACTGTAGCATGTCAGAAGTGATACTGTAGCGACACTGTAGCGTACTGTGGCGGTACTGTAGCGTTTTGTCTTTATGCGATGAATTAACTTTTTTGCCCCTAAATTGTGCCAAATGTCAAAATTTGGTGATGTCTATAAATGTAAATTTGCTGGTATGTGTTTTTATTATATTGTAGTAGATTGTTGGTGCATGAGCGATTTACTCATGAATATATTTCAGTTCAATAAACATGTTTATTGTATTTAATTGATCTTTGATGAAGTACTTGTGAAGTGTTTTGATGCATATATTGATATTTGAATGTTTATGTTCGTGTTCATGATGAATTTCTACACATTTGCATGTGCAGAGAACTGCACAAATTTGCTCAACCATTCAGAATGTGCAGCATTTCTCAAAACTCAATTTGTCCAGATTTCGCTTAGCCATCTTAAATCCGCTTAGCGAATTGGGCTCATCAACAACAATGCATTAGCATCGTTTTTGTGATAACTTGTAATCCGGGTGTCCGATTAAGGTGTTCTCGGATGCCTTGAAAAACTAAGAGAAAGACCTACTACTATATGAGATTATTGATATGATGTTGGGACTTAATATAGATTTAACATGGTTAAATTGTGCACTTCAATTCTTCCTTGAATGACTTTCCAACTCAAATCTTGTTTATTTGAGGTATGATTCATAATGCTTTACGATTGCACCCTAAAATGCATGATTGTAAGAATGTAATTCAGGTTTTCTGACGATGAACGTAATATATGAGTGAAGTCTTATGTTTTACTTGAAGTAAGCAAATGGATTGTATATGTAAGTGATCTATGAGCTTGAGGATGCATGCATGTATATGTGGGTAATATGCATGCTTGTTTGACTGTATGTGTAAATTATATGATTAGGTTTACATGACGTGTAAACATTCATTTACTAATTGAGGGTAAGAAGGATTTGATACACGTGAATGAATTAAGACATGCAGCGCTTATACATTGCGATGATAGACTGTATAATAATATATTGATATTATCATTAAGCGACTTAGCTTCGATAAATCCAAAAGTGATTTGTTTGGAGTGATGTTTATGCCATATTTGGTCGGTTTGGGACATTGGAGGCACACATGACCAAAATCTGGTGACCCATTATGAAATATTTTGTTTTTTTAAAAAAACCCTTTGTGAATACAAAAACGATTTAAGGTAAAGATCATTGTAAACTCCCTGAATACAAAAGTGATTCACATCCAAATATTGATGTAAACAGGAGAAAATGCAAGACCAAGGTCGATCCGTGTTAAGCGATATGATACTTACCGAATCTGACGACATGTATCTTGGTTTGAAATAGCCAATGACCCATTAGAATAAAGATATTAAGAACACCTTGTTTAATCACAAGAACACTTTTAATGAACGTAGTTGCATATCATTGAGCTTTTGTATCTCACCTCGTATGTTGTTGAACTTTTTCAGATTAGCAGGTATAGAAGAGCGATGCTGGAAGACTCTATGATCCAACTTTGATCTTGAAATCGTTATGTTGTAGGCATGTAGAAGTATTATAATTTGGTAATAGAGAATATTTGATCACCTCGTAGTGGAGAGTTTATGAAAAGCTTTTACATATTTTTGGCTTCAATAATTGTCATCTATTAATAATACAAACTCGTCTCCTCCTCACAACTCACTAATCCTATGTGTCATCACGAGAGCAATTCTAGGGGAAATATTAATTATGATAATTCGAATAATGCATTACTATTGGTCCATGTAATTAAAAAAAAATCATGAACCGCCCAATCCTATGTGTCCTCACGAGAGCAATTCCAGGGGAATTTTGAATTATCATAATTATTACATGTAATTAAAATTGACCAATAGTAATTAAAATTGTTCAATTTTAATTACATGTGTCCTCACGAGAGCAATTATAGGGGAAATATTAATTATGATAATGATAATTCGAATAATGCATTATTATTGGTCCATGTAATTAAAAAAAATCACGAACCAGCCAATTGCTCATTAAAAAAGTCGCCTACAATTTCATTTCCCTCTTCTTTTCTATTGAGTTCGAATTTAAATTTAAATTTAAATACACCTTTATGGAAATAAAACAAATATTGAATTTCTGAAATAACTACTATTAATACATGTAACTAAATGCATTTTGAATAATTATTATGTTAATTCTATTCATTTTCAAATTTCATATTTCAAAATTTCGCACCAATTATACTCACAACTTGGCACAAACTCAAATTTCAACTTTATTTAAACTTTAAAATTTAAATTTCATTTTATTTATTTAAAGTTTCTTTAAAATTCAATTTTCAATTCTTACATAATTATACGCTCTTAAAAATTTATTATAGACTATTTTTCGTATCATTAATTCGTACACTAGGATTGGAAATTCAAAAATACAGAACTTAGTAGACTATTATTATTATTATTATTATTATTATTATTATTATTATTATTATTTATCATCGCAACAAAAAAATATTGTGAAGACTAATAATCCAAAACATATTAAAAGAGGGGAAATATTAATTATGATGAAAAATCGAATAATGCAGTACTATTGGTCCATGTAATTAAAAAAAATCATGAACCAATCATTCATTAAAAAAGTCGCCTACAATTTCATTTCCCCCTTCTTTTCTATTGAATTCAAATTTAAATTTAAACTTTAAAATTCAAATTTCATAATTAATATTTTCATTTTCATTTTATTTATTTATCACCTTATTTGAGCCGTATTTATTAGGTAATTATAATTTGAATCCTGGTATATTATTATTTACTCAAGTCAACTTTAATCATAATGAATCAATATTTAATATGCATTAAGTGGCAGCCTATAATCACGTACGATTTTTATGACCTTCACACCAATTAACCCGCTCAATCAACCAAACCGGCCGCAACCCTTCATTCTTGAATGCAAAAAACCTAAACCCTACCAAAACAATTTTAGTCTATATAAGACAGCCACCAACAATCGAAATTTCATTAGCAATCCTATTTACGTTAATCACTAAAAAGTCTTTTTTCATAAAAATTCATTTCCGTTTGTCTGTTCCTTCTTCAACGAGTTCAAAGATGAATACCAACCACATCCTCCTTTCTGATATCGTTGCTGGGCACCAACCCTGTCCCATTGTTGTACGAGTGATTCGGATGTGGCATGTCCAAGATCTAAACCGAGGACGGACTCCATACACAAAGGAGATGGTTTTAATGGATTCTGCTGTTAGTATCATATCAATTTTACATAGTGTGTGTGTGTCTATATATATATATATATATATATATATATATATATATATATATACATATATAGAACTGATTCATTATGAGAAAACGTAATACTAACTGTTGTGATTCTTTGTGTAGGGGAATCGCATTCAAGCAACAGTCCGTAGGGAGTTGATCTATAAGTTTGATAGCATATTGCAGGAGGACTCAGTCTACAAAATTTCTCTGTTTGATGTTGGTGCTAACGTAGGTGGTTTTCGTGCGTCTTCGCACCAGTACAAGCTTAATTTTCAATTCAACACCACATTCAGGCGTGATCACCAGTCTGCTGTGCCTGCTATGATATATCGCTTCATCAATCCTAATTCGATATTCGAACCTGGGTTTAATAGCGATTAATTAGTTGGTAATCGTTATATATTTTAAATTGTTTATTAGTGTTGAATGATCAATATTTGTGATATTTAACAACTTTAATATGTGTTTCCGATTAATCATCCAATACTATTTTCGAATCTGCTAGATTTTATTGGAATGTTGACCGGAGTGGGTACCGAACGTCACTACGAAAAGGATGGAGTGCCCTCAAAATTGAACATCATTGAGCTTGATAACGAGGGGTATGCTCACTAACACGTATTTTTGGTGTTTAATATATCTATATGAATATGCTCAAGTTACATTTGTGTTAGATTCTGGTCTTGATATAACAGGTTATATCTTTAAGTTCTTAATCATTTTTTTTTTCATTTTTATATGATTTAAATTCAAGGTTACCCTGTTTGGTACGTTTGTTGATGAACTTAACAATTTCCTCGCATCTGGTGAGGTTGATAATGCTGTTGTTGCTGTCCTTTATGGAAAGGCGAAGGATTTTGGAGGTCAGATTTGTTAAAAAATCTATTTCTTAGCCTGAGTCCTCCTTTGCACATCAATACTTTATTGTGTTTTATCCCATTGAGGTCGATAATGCTGTTGTCCCCCTGTTTGTGTGATTATTAATACATTATTGTGTTTTACTCCATTATTAGGTAGGACCGTGCTGCAAAATTCTATTTATGCGAGCAAGGTCATTTTCGGTTTCAACTCAGCTGAGGCTATTGCAATGCGTAATAGGTAAATATGTTTCCGTAAATAATAGTTAGTTATATATATTAGCCATCTTTCATATTCAACAACTATCATGATTAGTTTCTTATATTCCATTTTTATAATGGTATTGACCAACATTATAGTATTACGAATATGGTATTACATGGTTATTATACATATATATATATATATATATATTTATATATTATGGTTATCTATATATACAGTAGTTGATGAGGGTTTACACAAGGTATATTATAGTTATCCATATCTAACGTTTAGAAATTTTTCTGTATCCATTGAAGTTCCCATGCATACAATATTTTTTTAGATATCTACATTAAATGAACCACAATGTATTTAAGCTGTGTTTTTAATATTTTTTTAGATAGCTACATTGTTGTTGTTACGTGTGAATAATCTCTGGTGTGTCTACTAATTTGATTTTATTTGTAAGGATGATCGAACGCAATCTCAGTCCTGTTGGCGGACTATCTCAAATTAGAGACCCTGGCCGAATGAGTGCGGCAGATGAGTTTTTGACACATAGTTTGGTCGGTACTATTGATGTCATCAGGACTTAATGTAACTTGACACATAGTTTTTGACAATTAACAAGAGCCAAGGCCAATCACTCTCACATGTAGGGCTGTATCTTTCTAAACCAGTTTTCACACAGGGACAGTTATACGTGGCTATTTCAAGAGTGAAGACAAGGAATGGTTTGAAAATGTTGATCCTCAACGATGATGAAAAGGTTTGCAAGTCTACAAGAAATGTAGTCTATCATGAGGTTTTTGATAATCTTTAGTGCTTTCATAGAGCATACATGTTTTTGCAAGATACAGTGTTTTAAGTCTTCGATATTTAACATTAGATTAAATTTAGCACATTTTATTTATCATGATTCATTTTAGCCCATGACTTCTCCGTAAGTGTTAAAATTTAGTCCATACAATATATATATTCAGTCCCTGTACGTTGTAAAAAAGGGCTAATTTGAATCACTAATATAATTGGTTTGTTCTAAATTGAAAATTTGTAAATGTCAAAGACTACAATGAACGCAATAGAAATTTCATAAACTAAATAGTCTATTACCAAAATTTTTAAAGTAGGTTTCCAAAAAATTAAATTATTTTGAATAATTTAAATGACCTAACATAAGACGTCTCCTTCGTTTTTGTTATTCTTTTTCATAACTTAATAAAATTAGAGAACAAGTATCATACTTTTTCTATAACTAATATACTATGGAACATTGCTCCCCGTGCATCGCACGGGTTTCATACTAGTAAAAACTAGATTCCTACGTCATTTCCCTAACAACCTTGATTCTTAACAAAAAAAATGGTGTCGGGGGTATATCCCTCGTCCCAGCAAAGATAATAATAATATAGTATATATAGTTGTAAATATATACTTTGTAAGTGTTGGAGAGTCTGGTGGAGCACCGGGAGAGCAACACCGAGCTAATGACTTGAACCTTAAAGAGACCGACGTCACATCTCCACCAAAACTTTAAGATATTGGGTATGTGAGTCCCCTATCTTATATCCCCTTCATTTAGCTCATTTCTAGTTGATGTTGGACTAACCACTCACACTTAAATTTTTAATAATATCTCTCCCTCAAGTGTGAGTCACTCACATCGCTAGCCTTGATTCAAACCAGGATCCACTTCCCGCTCCCCCATGCACCGAGTCGAACCATGGCTCTGATACCACTTGTTGGGGGAGTCTGGGGGAGCACCGAGAGCAACACCGAGCTAATGACCTGGACCATTAAGAGACTTGGACACCACATCTTCACCCAAAACCATAAGGCATTGAGTATATGAGTCCCCTCTCTTATATCACATTCATTTAGCTCATTCTTAGCCGATGTGAAACTAACCACTCACACTTGAATTTCCAACAATCTCCCCCCTCAAGTGAATCACCCACATCGCTAGCCTTGATCCAAACCAGGATCCACTCCCGCTCCCCCCACCAAGCCGAACCATGACCCTGATACCATTTATTGGGGAGTCCATGGGAGCACCGGGAGAGCAACACCAAACTAATGACCTGGACCCTCCACCGAACCAATACAGTAATGTGAAGACACAAATCTTGATGATGGAGCCCCTGCCAGCAATTAGCAAGGTGTTTTCCTTGACTCTCCAACAAGAGAGGCAGATTAATGGTAGCATATTGGGGGAAACGCCTAAAATCACACTGATGGCCAATTCTGGATCAAGTTATGGTGGACAAGGCAGAGGAAACAATTACGCCCATAACAGGGGTCGTGGACGATCACCAGGTAGAACTTACAATAGCAACGCCAATAAGGTGTGCTCATTTTGTGGAAAACAAAGGCACACAGTTGAAACATGCTACTTCAAACATGGTTTTCCACCAGGCTTCAAATTTTGCGACAAGGGGGTTTCTGTGAACAATACTTTGTTTACTGTGATTTTTAGTAAACACCGCTAGTTTCACTACACCTGTTACTTGCGAGATCAACTAGGAATCTCAGGCCATTTGTGATCAAATTTTACTAAGAAATACGATAAAGTGCAAGAATTTGTAAATGCGAGAAGAGGAATCAAATGCAGTAAATTGCAGTAATTGTAAATGAAGGAGATGACAAAGTGCAGAAATCTTAAAGAAATGAAAACAATTATATAAAGAGATGGTACGCAGAATCATACATGAATTCCTGTTAACTCTGTTTTCTATGTTTGCGGAAGTAGAGTGTTTTAGGAAATGTGTGTAATGAAATTTGCGACCCTTGTTCTATGTACAGAACTACTATTTATAAGGAAAAACTAATAACCGCACAGCGGTTTTCTAAAACAAGATAAGGCAGAGTAACTGCTATTTCGACGTGCTTCTACTTCGATTGTCTAACTGCTCTTTCTTTTCGACCAAAGAATCAATGTCCCTTTCGACAGATTTCCATAGCTTTGCTTGTTTCGCTGTTTATAATCTTCTCTCTGTCGAAGTGTGGCCTCTTTTTCCAAATTCGCTAAGTTATGCACTAGGCTGTTTTCCCTTGGTTACTACCTCTTGAAGTCGAAATTATATCTTGGTGTCGAAGACCTGTTTTCTTTCTGAAATTATTAAGTCAAACCTTTTGACTGCATTTAATATTAGCCTGTCGAAAATGCAGGCTAACAAATTGCCCCCCAAAAAGGCTTTTTCGACTGAGTTTTCAATGAAGGTAGAAAATGACTTTTTTGAAACATCTTTCGACCATTCTGTGTCAAATCTTCAAATATCTTTTTTCAGAATATGATTAGATGTTTCTGTGTCAAGGCCAGTCCCACTATCGCTTTCTCCCATTTAAATCACGCCACGTGTGAAAATAACTGTTGGGATCTCCCATGATCCCACGTTTCCCCACCAACGTCTTGGGGATTCACACCTTTTGAATTATTTTTTTTAATTAATAAATTCAAGTTAAACACGGCTATAAAAGGTAACTGCACCTCTTCATTTCCATTTTCTGTTTCTTCATCTTCTTCTCCGTTTCACCTTTGCGAATATTTCCATTAAAAAACCTTCTCAAACAACTGTATTTCTTTCTTCTTCTTTGCTTCTAACAATGGCTTCTTCCTCCACTGTTAAACCTCGCCCTGTATCTTCTGCGAAGACAACCCTCGTCTCAGAACCCGCTTTATCTTTGGAGGAAACACAGATATATCGCTCCCAGGTACTTATTCCTTTTCCTAAACCTTCAACGCATGCATTTCTAGGTCCTCTTCCTCTTGTTGGTGATGATTCACCAAAGGTTGCGAGCGTTTTCCCTAGCTACTACAGGCAAAGCGCTAGGGTTTTCGACGAAGGCCCTTTTGTGATGGATTTCATGGGCAACCCAAATAGGGTTTTTCGATCTTCACCACCAACAGAAAAGGCTTCACCTTATATCGATTGGCTTAACAAAGTTGAATCGAAGAAGGGTGATCTCTGGAAAAGTCAGGGCATTTTCGACTTGATCCAGATCTCAAGATATGGGCCCAAGTATCAAAGCTCGATGTTTATCGCTGCTTTACACTTTTGGGACTTGACCACCAATAGTTTGCACTTGAAATGTGGTATGCTTACCCCCACTCTATTTGATGTGGCGGCTATCACGGGCTTGAAACCGTTGGGAGATATTTTCGATCCTGCTACCACTGGAGATCGGTACACGTTTGACTTCAAGAAAGCCACCTTCAAGGGCTATATTGAGGAGAAGCATAATACTCAGTCGACAGAGGTTTCTGATGAAGAGCATATTGCTTTTCTTACCCTGTGGTTATCATTTTATATATTCTGTTCTTCGTCACTTCAGGTGGCCAAGATGTATATTCCTTTGGCCATTCAGCTACACGATGGTCGAAGCATCAATTTGGCCAAATTGATTTTGGGCTCTCTTTTCGACCACTTAAGACAGGGAGTCATTCACTTGAGAGAGTTTAAACCAGAAGGCAAACAATTCTTAGTTTCTGGGCCGGTATGGTTATTTCAATTGTGGCTCCTTGCCACCTTTGAGTCGAAATTAACAATGTTCATTCCTGATGACCAATTTGATGTGGTCTCTGACCGAGGGGTCGAAGGCGTTCGACTTGCTTTGTTGAAACCTAGACAAAGAGGAGAGTCAGTCGAAGACCTTTTCTCTCAGGCATTCAACATGTTTTTAAACTGCGCAGAGTTTACTCCTTCGATGGCACCCTTCGCAGGAAGATCTTATGGGCCGTCTTGGTTCACAAGAGAATTTCCCGCGCCCAACCCTGTCGAAGAGAGGGAAACTAACCGTATTTGGCAAGCCTTTTTGACTCCTAGCTTGCTATCATCTCGCGTCTCTCTTGGGAAGGCTTCAACTCTTTTTGGCGTGTATCCTTATCATCCAAGCTTAACTGCGCGTCAATTTGGGCTATGTCAGCTTCGACCTAGCCCTTTTGCCAGGTCAAAAAGGGAATTGAAGATTCCTGAGAATGAAGAGGAGTGGGTGGATCGCCTCAACAATTTTTCTGGAGACTCTTTTCGACTCACTTCTATTCCTTTCGAGCCAATATTCTCTTGTACCCACAGTTTTTTTCAGTGGTGGACAGAGTATATCACCAGGAAATCTACTGGTGTCGAAGAGGCTACTTTGCTGGCAAAACTAATATCTGCTTTTCCTTCTTCGCAGAAAAAGAAGGCCAAATCAAAAGGTATACATATTCAAGAGATTCAAGCATTTCACAAATACTTTGAAACTGTGTATGACCCAAACAATCTTCGTCGAACTGTTTCTCAAGCTGCCAAAGTTTTAAAACAAAAACTTCTTGATAAAATTCCCACGATGGTTTTTCCATCTTATGTGCCTGATAAATATTTTTTCGCTTTAACACAAAACAAAATTAGGTTTCCACCTTTACCAACTAGTAAACTGGCATTGGCAATTTGGTCACCCATTCCTGAGTGGTTTGTGTGTGGTTCGATCAAAGCCATGTTCAATTTTTCGAACAAAATGGCTGAGAAAGTAGTTTCGACGAAGGAAAACATATACACGTTTGAGGGTCATCTTCATTTAGATATTCGGCATGTTCAAATCCTGTCTCCCAGTAGAGAAGGTGAAGTACAAGATCTTGTCTTATAATTGAATTTCTCTTTTGTGTTTTATATTAACACTTGTTTATCGAATACCTGTAGCTCTTCCCATCACATCTTCTTCGACTGATGACGCTGCAATTAAAAAGAAAGAAAAGAATGTTGAGGTCTCATCGAAGCAGGCAAAATCTCCTCCAGAGGACAAACCAAAGGTAAGCATGTTTTTCTTTATCTCTTTGTATTCCCTCATTATACTTGTTGCCTGATTGATCTTTCATTTCGTAGAGTCGAAAAAGAGTAAGCATCTCCCATATCCCCAAACCAAAAAGAACAAAGAAAGCTACTCCAACAGAGAAAGTTATTTCTCCAATATCGAGCAATTCTGAGGTCGAAAACTCTTAACCTTTTGTCTATTTAAGTTTACATTATCATTGCCTGTGCTCATATGAGTTATATTTTCAGTCAGAGGAAGTGCCATTGATCAGGACCAGGCCTGTTAAGGTTCAGGACCATGGGTTGGAGAGGGAGAAAAGATCAAAAAATTTCCAAGATATCTCTATATCTACCCAACAACAAACCTCTGTCGAAGAACAGGAGGTAAAGGATGCAGGTGAAGCGAAAAGACAAACCCTCCTCAGTCTAGAGAAAGCTCCAAAAAGGAGACTTGTTAAAAAGATTAAGAGTGCACAGTCCCTGGTCGAAGATCTCAAAACTCAGGTGATTGGTCGAAGTTTGTATCTGCTTTTGGATATTTTATTTATGTGATGATACTCATTTTGCTTCATTTTTAGGGAGTTGAAACTGCTGATTTTCCAAGTCCAAAAGATCAGGCCATACCCCTCTTTACTCACTCTCCTCCACCTACATCAACTGCTCAGAAAGATGTCGAAGAAGATATATTGGTTCAGAGCCAACCCTCTGTTGCTGTTGGAGATACTCCAATGACTGAAGTAGCTAACCCTATTGATGTCCTAGAGGAGGTTTCTGAACATGGCAAAGAGCATGCTGACGTTGACATGTATTTTAACGAAGATTATGAAGCTGTCCAAGGTGGTGCTGAGATTAGTATCTCTTCTTCTCCAAACGCAGAGGAACAAGAGTGCAGTGAGGAGGAAACAGAAACAGGGGCTAAAGAGGAAGAGCAAGAAGAGAACAAGGGATCTCCCTCAGTTGTCAAAACTCCCCACTCTGAGGCTTCGACGCCTTACCCTATTTTGAGCCCAAAGGAACTCTCTGATTTGAAGAATAAGAATCCTCTCGAAGCATTTAGGCGGATGGTGAGTATGTCTTCGACAGAGAGTAAGCCTAGCGCTTCGACTACCTCTGTTGGAGACATTTCTATAAGCCCTCATGATGCTTTGATACGTGATTTGCGAGCACATATCCTGGAGGTAGACTTATTTGGGGCTATCGAAGCAGATCATGTACTTGCTTTTAAAATTAAAGATTTGCTTCACAAACTCAATATCCCTGAGTCTACTGATTCTCTCATAGGCTTCATTGTCGAGTTTGAACCTTTGTTGGATTAAATTTCGAAAGATATTCAAAAAAAGAAAAGCATTGTGGAGAACAAGGAGCGTGAGCTTGATCTTCTAAAAACAGAGAGTGCTGCAGTCGAAAGTGTTGAGGGTGAAATTTCAACATTGGAGCATAGCATTCAGGCCACTGCTAGGTGTCAAGAGGTTGCTGATTATGACGCCCTTATCTCTGAATACCAAAAGCAAATTAAAGAATTGCAGTCGAAAATCGCAATGACAGAGGAGAAGAAAGCTAATGTTTTAAAAACAACTCTGGCTCCATTGGAGGCATCGCTGTGATCCAAAGCGACTTCAGCAATCGAACACCTGGAAAGAGTTAATGAGCATGATGCAGCACTTCGGAAGTTGAACACAGATGAAAAACTCATTAACACTAGATTGGCCTATGCTAGAGCTGCCTTTGAAAGGCTTAAGAACACCTATGTAATTTGAGATTTGACTTTTTGTTACTCTTGGTGCTCTTCTTGTATAAATGACAATTTTTTGGCACTTTATCTTTTAATGTGCCATGTTTATATTCTCTTTTGATCTTACTCTTGCGTTATTTTAATTTCTTGCAACGTTGGCTTATACCGTTTTAAGTATTTGCCATTTATACGCAAAATTCGACCATCAATGCTTAGCTCTTCGATTTCATAAGCGCCATTTGAGAAAACTTGTAAAATTTTAAATGGTCCTTCCCAATTTGGTGACCATTTTCCCAAGGCTCTATCTTTTTTGTCCATGGGTAATATCACTTTCCACACTAAGTCTCCTGTAACAAAAGCTTTGAATTTCACCTTCTTGTTATAAGCTTTAGCTACTCTTTCTTTTTGCCTTATAAGGATATCTAATGCAAGTAACCTTTCTTCATCTATGTCAACCAATTCATCTAAAATCATGCTCCAATAATGGTCTGAAGGAATTTCAAATTGCCTTTGGATCCTGGTTGATTGCAAATAGATTTCGACTGGTAAAACTGCATCATGCCCAAAAGTGAGACGAAATGGAGTAGTGTTAATTGATTCTCTAGGAGAATTTCGACAAGCCCATAATGCTTGATCAAGGGTTTTGTGCCAATTCTTAGGCTTTTGCCCAATATGTTTTTTAATCAAATTAATGATAATTTTATTGGCTGCTTCGACCTGACCATTTGCCTGAGCATAATATGGTGTCGAACTTAATAACTTAAATCCACTTATGGAGGCAAACTCAACCATTTTTCGACCAGTAAACACTGAGCCTTGGTCTGTAGTGATGGTTTCTGGAACTCCAAACCTGCATAGAATGTGGTTTTGGATAAAGGCTATTACTGCCTCTTGGTCTACATTAGCTAAAGGGATAGCTTCGACCCACTTAGTAAAGTAATCGATACCCACTAATATGTAGCGGTGACCTTTCGACGACGTTGGTTTAATCTCGCCAATTATGTCTAAAGCCCATCCTCTAAATGGCCAAGGCTTTATTATTGAGTGTAACTCATTTGCAGGTACATGTTGTATTCCTGCGTGTTTTTGACATTCTTGACACCCTTTAGCAAAATCTATGCAATTTTTAAGCATAGTAGGCCAGTATACTCCTTGTCGAAATAAAAGCCATTTCATTTTGTGCCCCGCTTGGTGAGATCCACAAGCTCCACTATGAGTATTGGAAATTTCCAAATATGCCTCATTCTCATTAAGGCATTTAAGTAGGACTCCTTCCGGGGTTTTCTTTAACAATTCGTTTCCAAGAATTACATAGCTTAGAGCTCTATACTTGGTTTTTCGATTTGTTGACCCTGTTGGATTTTCCAAGTATTCGACAATTGGTTTTCGTCAGTCATCATTCGACATATTGTCAATGGCAAAAATTTCGCCATTTTCAATTGGAGGAAGTAATTCTACACTGTCTGCCCCCCCAAGTTTTGGCATTGACAATTCATCATCCTTACGATCTGTCGAAATCAATTTCTCTTTAATTTCAATTAACTCACTGAGTTTTGTTGGAGAGACTTTATAACTTGAAGCAATTTGTGCCAAGTCGTTTGCCTCTTGATTCTCAATTCGAGGTATATGCTCAATGTGAACATTGTCGAAACGTTTTAACAAAGTATTGGCAGTGACGACATATAAGATTAAATTTTCTTTGATGCACTTATATTCTTTGGTTAACTGCTTCACCACTAATTAAGAGTCACCTTTAATTTCGACAGCCTTTGCCCCCAACTCTAACAAGATTTCCAATCCTGCAATTAAGGCTTCATATTCAGCCTCATTGTTAGAGCAGCGCTCTTTGATTTTAAACTTATACTTTGTTGGTATGTTTACTGGTGAAACAATTAATATACCAATTCCAAAACCATTTTTATGGCTTGATCCATCGAAATAAAGTGTCCAAGGTCGATTATTCATTTGACTAACTGTCACTTCGACCAATGAATGGTCAACAATAAAGTCAGCAACAATTTGTCCTTTGATAGCTTTCAAAGGCTGGTATGTTAATGAATACTCAGATAAAGCTAGTGCCCATTTGCCAATTCTATTATGCAATATTGGTTTCGACAGCATGTGTTTAATAATATCGAAATGAGAATGCACATACACATCAACTGGTTTGATATATTGCTTTAATTTGGTACAAGAAAAATACAGACAAAGGCACAATTTCTCCATTGGCTGATATCTAGTTTCAGCATCATTTAACACTCTACTCAGGTAATATATGGCTCTTTCGACACCATTATCATCCTCTTGTGCTAGCATACTACCTATTGTTAGCTCTGATGCTGCTATATACAATTTCATCACCTTATCTCTGATAGGTGGCAACAATATAGGTGGTTTAACTAAATAAGCCTTAATGTCGTCGAAGGCCTTCTGGTGCTCTGGACCCCACCTGAATAAGTCTTCTTTCTTCAGTCGAAGCAATGGCGAGAACACTTGAGTTTTGCCACTTAGGTTGGATATGAACCTTCTGAGGAAATTAATCTTCCCTAATAATGACTGAAGCTCTTTTTTAGTCGAAGGGGCTTTCGTTTCCATGATTGCCTTCGTCTTGTTTTGATTAATTTCGATGCCTTTTTTGTGAACAACAAAGCCCAAGAAATCACCTGCACGTACACAAAAGGCACATTTGATTGGATTCATTTTCAATCCATATTTTCTCATTCTTTCGAATGATTGTCGAAGATGGTCTAAATGGCCATTTTCTGTTGAAGACTTGACAACAATATCATCTATGTATACTTGCATAAAATTTTCAATAAAATCATGAAACATAGAATTCATTGCTCTCTGGTATGTTGCACCAGCATTTTTTAAACCAAATGGCATTACTACCCATTCATAAACACCTAATGCCCCTGGGCATCGAAATGCTGTTTTCGACACATCTTCTTCGGCAATAAAAATTTGATTATATCCTGAATATCCATCAAGCATACTTAGGTATTCAAATCCTGCTGCCGAATCAACTAGCATTTCTGCCACAGGCATAGGGTATTGATCTTTGGGTGTAGCATTATTTAAATCACGAAAATCTATACAGACTCGTAATGTTCCATTTTTCTTAATAACAAGAACAATGTTGGCTAGCCAATCAACATACCTGGCAGTCCTGATGAAGTTTCTCTTGAGTAATCTTTCGATTTCTTCTTTGATCTTCGACAGAACCTGAGGTGCGAACCTCCTTGGTGTTTGCTTCACTGGTTTTTTGTCTGGTCGAATGGGCAGTTTCAATTCGACTACTTCTCGACGTAGACCAGGCATCTCATTGTAGTCCCAAGCGAAGCAATCTTTATACTCTTTGAGTAACTCGATCGTTCGACCTTTCAAACCCTTGTCGATTTTAGCACTGATAAATGTTGGCCTTTTTATGGGGCCATCTGCTAAATCAATTTCTTCAAGAGGGTCTTGAGCCTGCATCTTCTTAGTCGAACCCATTGGGTCTTTTTCAAAACCTAAAGGCTCATCATCGTAGATGCAGTCAAGTCTCTGGCCTTCGGCCATTTTATCTTTATTGTTAACTTCTGGGTTAACTTTTATGGCTTGTTCAACCATATTTTGTTGCAATTCGGCCTCCACAGCCATATTTTGTTTATTTTCGGCCACATAGGCCGTAATTCTTTCCCATACGGTGGGTATAGACATCATCACCGTTTAGGGACCATCCCACCCTGTAGGCTTGCAAAAGCCTATTGAAGGTGATGCCTCATCGATCACTTCCCTCTCCCATATGAAGCCATGGGTAGGGTGGAGATCTAGGGATTCAAACACATTGTCCATAGGGACATATGCAGTGTCTGAAGGTGTGCATGGCGCAATAGTCGCCAATTGTTTGTCAAAGGTCCTCCTTGTAATATGGTCGACCTCTGCCAAGAAATAGCTCTGGTCCGCTTCTATATTTTCGACCAGGCCATCTTCTCTCCAAATAGAGAGTCTCTGGTGGAGTGTTGAGGGCACTGCTCCTACTCCATGGATCCACTCTCTACCCAGGAGTAGATTGAAGTTTGCTCTGGTGGGTATGACTATGAACATAGTTTTTCTCTTCACACTCCCCACTGTTAACTCCACTTCTATGGCTCCTAACGAGTAGCCAGATTTTCCCTCATAATTAGTGAGGACTATGTTATGTGGCCGTAAATCAGTCTCTGATTTGCCAACTTTTGCCAGCACATGTTGTGGCATCAGGTTAACCGCTGCGCCCCCATCAACCAAAACTTTATTGACGCCTACATTGTTTACTTTTGCTTGTATAAACAATGGTTTTAGATGGTGTTTCATCCCTCCATCTGGCCTTTCGAAGACAGCATTCTGCTCTTCTATGGAGCCATTATTTAGTACGTAGTAACACATTGGCCTGTGCTTAGCCATATCTTGATCGAAATCTTGTTCGATCTCAGTCACTTCTGAAACGACGTCGAATTCAATTGGCAGAATTGAAACGACACAGATGATGTCTAAGTCTGGTTCTGAATCTAAGAATTCAGAGTCCATATCATCATCTAATTGCAGGCCTTCTTCAGAGTCAAGACCTTTTTTGATGTCTGCAAGGGGAGGGAATATCCTCTCTTTTGCTGACTTTCTTGGGAATTCGACACTGGAAGCTAATTGTTTACCTTTGCTTGTGTCGATGTTCTCCCTTTTCTCAGCAGCAGTCAATTTCTTCTGGCGTTGGTATCTTCGCCATTGTGTTCTTGTCATGGGATTTTTCCCCTTGTAATTATTGCTGTAGGCGTACCTATTGGAATTAGGCGACTTGTTTTGATTCATGGCATTGGAAGTCTCTCCTGCCATCTTTAGGTGACATCTAGTCTCCTTATTTCCTGGGTATACCCATCTTCCGACAGGGGCCCTTGCAGGTGGCACAAATGTTCTCATTTGAGCCTTCGGAGCTTGTCTTGTTGAAGATGTAACCTTATATGGCACACCTCTTGGGTTGAAGCTGAATTTGGGCCTATTATCGACCCATTTGTTTTTTCTCTTGAATTGAGGAGTGACACTTTCAAGGCTTTTAGCAGCCTCTTTGTCGAATACAGAACTGCACCGTGGGCACAGCATCACCTCGATGTTATTTATCTTGCATCTATTGAGGAAGTCTATCAATTCCTCTCCAGCTTGTGGATAAACCACCTGCATTTTTTCAGCATATTGGTCATTGGTGACCATTTTGATGTTCGCTTCAAGACTTTCAGCAACCACTTCATTGGTTTCGACCATCAAAATATCTACTTCAGTATAGTTTGCCTCTGCTGTGGGCATAGGATTGCTGTCGATCTACATTGATGATTTACCTCTGTCATCAAATTTCAGCCTTCCATCATTTAATGCTTTCTGAACTAGATCCCTGAAAAGTACACATCGGGAGGTGTTATGACCCAAGAAATTATGATATTTGCAATAACCTCTTTTCTTTTGTTGTTCTAATGGTGGTATTTTTAGACCTTTAGGCACTAAAATTTGACCATCAGTCACCAAAAGATCAAATATTTGGTCACATTTTGTGACGTCGAAGGTATATGTTTTTGCAACAAACTTATCATTTTTTGGTTCGACAGGGTTTTTTCCATTAGAGGGGTTTAACAATTTGCATGTATATGGAGGTCCAGGTTTTAATTCTGCAATGTCAACCTCTTCTTCGACATTTTCATAAGATATGTCGAATTCTTGGCTATTGTTATCAACATTAACAAACGCCACTTTTTCTTTCTTATTGTTAAACTTGGTTGTCGAAACTTTTTCTGCTTTGAGTCTTTCAACTTGTCGAACTCTATCAGCCAATTGAGCCATATCTCTTAGGTGTAAAGTATCCAGCTTTTTCCTGATGGAGTAATCTAAACCACCAGCAGCCATTTCGACTAACTCATGCTCAGGCACTTGGGTGAAACATCTCGCCTTGAGTAGTCTAAATCTATTGAGATATTCATCAATAGATTCTGGCGTTGTGCGTCGAACACTAGCCAATTCTTTAAGGCTAATCTTTGATTGTCCCATGTAGAATTGTTCATGAAAGGCTTTTTCTAATTGATTCCAATTAAACATGGAGTGTGGGGGTAATGTTGTAAACCAAGTAAATGCATTTTTCGTCAAAGAATTTGGGAAATATTTCATTTTCAAATTTTCGTTTAGCGCAATGTGTAACACCCCCTTTACTAATAACTATTATTTAGTTAATTTAAAAAAAAATCAGAGTTCGCAAAAACCGTTTTAATGCAACCACGAGAGGGTGCCACATTTAAAACACCAACGTATTATATCCCCAAAATTAATATATAAGTATAAAAACATCGCAGCGAAATAATCACCAAATCTGACAATATCAAATTACATCACCGAAAATAGAGTTCAACATCAATTTAAATAAAATAGTAAACTAACGCCCCCCTGGTGCTACGTATCAGAGCTGACTCGACCCACTAGATAGAAGGTACTAGATCACCTTCACCCGCTATCACCTGCACGTTGCCGACATGAGAAGCAACATAAAAGCAGTAGGGTGAGTCTCATTTCATAAGTAATAACATATAGGATCAACAATATATAGATCAGGCAACGAATAGCACCACTTCACATTAATAATAGCACACCATCATTTCACATCAATTTTTGACCCCGAAACTTGTCACACTCCCAATTCGGGTTTAAGGCCACGTCAAGCCACGCGAATACCAACATAAACTCTAAAATATAAGGCGTCCCGATTTCATCAAACCCCAACATACATAATAATCATCACATATTATAAATTCACACCACAATTAATTTCAGCAACATAACGATTCAATTTAACAATCACCCATAATACCAACCCCTAAATTATTAATCAAATAGGTTATTAGAGATGAAGGAGAGCCCCCTAACCTTTAGGAATTCGAGAATACTAGGCACCCCTCCAAGAAATCACTTCTTCTTCTTCCTCTTGCTTGAGCCTCCACGTTTTCCTCCTCCTTCTCCTTGCTGTTTTCACGAGTTCCTCTTCTCACTCTCTCTCCTTTCCTTTCTTTTTGTTCCCTACGGCCCTCTCTCTCTTTTCTCTTGTTTTCTTTTCTTTTCTTCTCTTCTTCTCTTCTTCCTTCTTTCTCACCTACGGCTGATCCATTTCTTTTAATTCCTTCCTTTAGTTTCATTTTAACCCTAGGCCCAATTAAACTAATGGCCTTTGGGCCATTGGCCCTTTATTTACACCTCCCACCAATTACTTCCACCACTCCTAATTACTTAACACCTCCTAAAATAGAATAAACTCCAACTTAATTAATCTACTTAAATAAATATTGCAAGCCTTAAATAACCTAATTAAATAAATAATTAAATGAATAATTAAATAAATAATTAAATTATTTTGGGGTGTTACAACTCTCCCCCACTTAGAAGAATTTCGTCCTCGAAATTCATAAGCTAAACATAAAACAACAAATACAACACACAGCAAGGCACAGAGTTCACACAAAAAAAAACATAACAAGCAATACAATACTAGTAGGAGCATCTCCCCCACTAGTTCTCTTACCATTACCTTCACGATCAGGATCATCTCTGCAACACAAACCACAGTCAGAATAAAAAAAACAACAGTTGGTCGCTAACCGACACAACGACTCGATGACTCGGCCGGACGGACCAACCATTGCTCTGATACCAACTTGTAACACCCCCTTTACTAATAACTATTATTTAGTTAATTTAAAAAAAAATCAGAGTTCGCAAAAACCGTTTTAATGCAACCACGAGAGGGTGCCACATTTAAAACACCAACGTATTATATCCCCAAAATTAATATATAAGTATAAAAACATCGCAGCGAAATAATCACCAAATCTGACAATATCAAATTACATCACCGAAAATAGAGTTCAACATCAATTTAAATAAAATAGTAAACTAACGCCCCCCTGGTGCTACGTATCAGAGCTGACTCGACCCACTAGATAGAAGGTACTAGATCACCTTCACCCGCTATCACCTGCACGTTGCCGACATGAGAAGCAACATAAAAGCAGTAGGGTGAGTCTCATTTCATAAGTAATAACATTTAGGATCAACAATATATAGATCAGGCAACGAATAGTACCACTTCACATTAATAATAGCACACCATCATTTCACATCAATTTTTGACCCCGAAACTTGTCACACTCCCAATTCGGGTTTAAGGCCACGTCAAGCCACGCGAATACCAACATAAACTCTAAAATATAAGGCGTCCCGATTTCATCAAACCCCAACATACATAATAATCATCACATATTATAAATTCACACCACAATTAATTTCAGCAACATAACGATTCAATTTAACAATCACCCATAATACCAACCCCTAAATTATTAATCAAATAGGTTATTAGAGATGAAGGAGAGCCCCCTAACCTTTAGGAATTCGAGAATACTAGGCACCCCTCCAAGAAATCACTTCTTCTTCTTCCTCTTGCTTGAGCCTCCACGTTTTCCTCCTCCTTCTCCTTGCTGTTTTCACGAGTTCCTCTTCTCACTCTCTCTCCTTTCCTTTCTTTTTGTTCCCTACGGCCCTCTCTCTCTTTTCTCTTGTTTTCTTTTCTTTTCTTCTCTTCTTCTCTTCTTCCTTCTTTCTCACCTACGGCTGATCCATTTCTTTTAATTCCTTCCTTTAGTTTCATTTTAACCCTAGGCCCAATTAAACTAATGGCCTTTGGGCCATTGGTCCTTTATTTACACCTCCCACCAATTACTTCCACCACTCCTAATTACTTAACACCTCCTAAAATAGAATAAACTCCAACTTAATTAATCTACTTAAATAAATATTGCAAGCCTTAAATAACCTAATTAAATAAATAATTAAATGAATAATTAAATAAATAATTAAATTATTTTGGGGCGTTACACAATGTCCCCAGCCTCAGTCAAATATCTTGCAATATGTTCGACAGTAGATTCGCTGGTTTCTCCAGCAAATTTTGTGAACTTAGGAATTTTCCACCCTCTAGGCAAATCTGTTTGCATCACATATTCAGACAAGGGAGATACAAAATTAGGTCTGTGTAAGCCTAAATTAAGACCATTTTGGGCTAGTATAGTTTCGACAAGATTAGCCAAATTATTTTGTAGTCCGAGGTTATTTTGCTGGACTTGCCTAACTACCTCGTCAGCATTTTGATTTCTATTTACTAGCACCACTTCAGGTATAGGCTCTTCGACAAATTGTTGTGCTCGATTCACGGGGGTTGCATTATTAGGCCTTTCGACAGGTAAGTCAACAGGCTTGATGTTTTGTACTTGGGGAATTTGCTGGTTTTGTATTTGTGGAGTGCCAAAGAAGTCAGCAATTCGACCCATTTGTGTTGCTAACATTTGGTAACTATTATTTGTGTTCTGTATCAGGGGATTAAACACTGTACCTATTTGCTGTGTTAGCATATTTACCATGTCATGGTTACTATCATCCATTTGTTGTCTTAATGCCAATAATGACGAAGTGGTTATTGAAGGTTGTATATTTCGACTATACATATTCTCTGATGGGTTGTGCATAGGCGAAAAGTTCGAAGCCATGTTATCTGCATACGTAGATGCATTTGTATGGAGTCCTACCATCATGGCGGTTGGCATTCCATAGGGGTAATTTTGACCATTCATGGGAAAACTATATGGCATATTTCCCACCATAGCGTTGGGCATCCAGGGATTAGTTGAACCAAAGGTTGATGACTGGGGAATCATCATGTTCGACCCAGGAGTTATAGTGGGAGCGGTTACAGCGGTTATACCCATGTCTGTCGAAGACGATAATGGGGCGGTTACGCCGACCACGTTTGGAGCAGTTATGGGAGCGTTTACTCCTGGAGATGGTGCAGGAAGGGTTGCTCCCTGAGTGTTCATGGCGTTGGTATCAGTAACTGATGCCTGGGAATGTCCATTCGATGTAGAAGCACCATTCATGTTTGAACGTGGCATTTGATGTAACTGTCTACCACTTCTTAAACGCATGCAACGTGCGATGTACTGGTTCTGTGTTTAACAAACCCAGAATTATCTTAGTAAAAAATTTTAATTAGTTAGCACAAATGTCCCACCGGGCGTGCCATTTTGTTTACTGTGATTTTTAGTAAACACCGCTAGTTTCACTACACGTGTTACTTGCGAGATCAACTAGGAATCTCAGGCCATTTGTGATCAAATTTTACTAAGAAATACGATAAAGTGCAAGAATTTGTAAATGCGAGAAGAGGAATCAAATGCAGTAAATTGCAGTAATTGTAAATGAAGGAGATGACAAAGTGCAGAAATCTTAAAGAAATGAAAACAATTATATAAAGAGATGGTACGCAGAATCATACATGAATTCCTGTTAACTCTGTTTTCTCTGTTTGCGGAAGTAGAGTGTTTTAGGAAATGTGTGTAATGAAATTTGCGACCATTGTTCTATGTACAGAACTACTATTTATAAGGAAAAACTAATAACCGCACAGCGGTTTTCTAAAACAAGATAAGGCAGAGTAACTGCTATTTCGACGTGCTTCTACTTCGATTGTCTAACTGCTCTTTCTTTTCGACCAAAGAATCAATGTCCCTTTCGACAGATTTCCATAGCTTTGCTTGTTTCGCTGTTTATAATCTTCTCTCTGTCGAAGTGTTGCCTCTTTTTCCAAATTCGCTAAGTTATGCACTAGGCTGTTTTCCCTTGGTTACTACCTCTTGAAGTCGAAATTATATCTTGGTGTCGAAGACCTGTTTTCTTTCTGAAATTATTAAGTCAAACCTTTTGACTGCATTTAATATTAGCCTGTCGAAAATGCAGGCTAACATACTTCAACTGAGGTTGTTGATCAAGTAGCCGGGGATGAAAATGTTCCCCCTAGGCATAATGAATCATTTGTTAGCATCACTCCTGAGATGTATCAAAAGATTGTGGCACTGTTGAGCAAAAGCGAGGATGGAGGGAATAGCCAAGTGCACCATGTAATAGCATCAGCAACACATGATTCTGCTGGTAAGTCTTACTTCACTTACTGAATTGTTGACACTGGTGCTACTGATCATATCTGTAATAATCTGTCATTGTTTTATTCCCACCATGAAATTCGCCCCATTTGTGTTAGAATTCCCAATGGTACCCGTACGTATGCCACACGTGTTGGTACAATCATGTTCAATTCAGACCTAATTCTGCACAATGTATTATATGTCCCTGAATTTGGTTTTAATTTGATTTCTGGATATAAACTGTCTCATTACCTAAGGTGCAAAATAGTTATTGATGATGATTATTGCACTATACAGGAAAAATCTTCATTGAGGACGATTGGGCACGCTAGAGCCTTCCATTCACTATATGTGCTTGATCAAGAGTCAAAATGCTTGTCTGCTTTTACTTTGAATTCTGATCTTGTTGTTTGTAATCAAACCATTTCTAATGAATTTACCCTTTAGCACCATAGACTAGGTCATCCTTCACACAATGTAATCAAACATATATGTGATCAAGCACCATATGTACACATGGACATATGGGGACATTTTTCTCTTAGTCATATTAAGTCTAATGCTGCTTTTGATCTAATACACATGGACATATGGGGACATTTTTCAACTCCATATGTCCGTGGACATCTTTATTTCCTCACTGTTGTAGATGATTTTACAAAACACACTTGGCTATTCCTCATGAAGAGCAAGTCTGAGGCTAGGCAGCTTATCAAGAACTTCATCACCATGATACATACTCAGTTCGGTGTGCTTGTGAAGAGAATAAGAACTGACAATGGACAGGAGTTCATGATGACCGACTTCTACAATGAGAAAGGAATACTGCATCAAAAGACCTGTGTTGAGACACCTCAGTTTTTGGCTGCCTCAGTTTTGCATCTACACTACAACAAGGAAGAAATAAGATGGATCCTCGAGCAAGGAAATGCTTGTTCCTTGGGTATAAACCTGGAGTTAAGGGTTATATCCAAATCGACCTAGAAACCAGAGAAATATTTGTATCTAGAAATGTGGTGTTCTATGAAGACTCTTTCCCTTACATCACTACACAAGAACCAACACAACATCATGAAAAACCTTCCCCAAACACATATGACTTCATCATATTTGATCAAAACACTACAGACACACCCATCCCTCAAATTCCCAACACTCCCAACATTCATGACAACCCTAACACTCCTCCTTCACCTCCAATCAATGATATTACCACTCACTCAACACCACACCAGCTTCTGCACCAGAAGCTGTCATGCCATCCACAAGACCTGCTCGAGTTCACAAGCCTCCCTCATACCTCCAGAATTATGTTTGCAACACTGCCATAAATGAAACCAATACCAAATACCCTATTCAATTTGTCATAGGATATGATAAGCTTCTCCCCTCCTATAAACAATGTTCTCTCTCAATTTCCACAACCAATGAATCCAAAACATACCTCCAAACCTCTCAACTAGATTGTTGGAAAAAGGCTATGCAAAATGAACTACAGGCCCTAGAAGAAAACCATACATGGGAGCTCACCTCTCTTCCTCCCGAGAAGAGTCCCATCGGATGCAAATGGGTTTATAAGATCAAACACAAAGCTGATGGATCAATAGAACGCTACAAGGCTCGACTGGTTGTGAAAGGATATACTCAAACTTAGGGTATTGACTATCTAGATATTTTTCACCTGTAGCAAAGATGACCACAGTCAGGCTTTTGTTAACAATTGTTGCCTCTCAATCATGGAACCTTCAACAATTGGATGTGAATAACGCTTTTCTACATGGAGACTTGGACGAGGAAGTATACATGGAAGTCCGACAAGGATATTTTGCACATTCTCCTAATCAAGTTTGCAGACTTTTGAAGTCTTTATACGGACTAAAGCAAGCCAACAGACAATGGTTTGCAAAGTTGTCCATGTTTCTCATTGCTCTTGGTTATGTTCAATCACAGTCTGACCACTCCATGTTCACTAAATCTCATGATGGACACTTCACTGCTCTTCTTGTCTATGTTGATGATCTGATTTTAGTAGGAACGGACATGGCAGGAATCACCTTTGTGAAAACACAACTGCATGCTGCCTTCAAGATTAAGGACCTTGGTTCCTTAAGATACTTCCTTGGCATAGAGGTTGCTCGTTCATCCACTGGAATCTCTATATGTCAACGCAAATATGCTCTTAATCCCTTACACGAAACAGGTCTTTTGGGCTCCAAATCGGTTACTACACCAATGGCCAAGACTCCTCATTTGGATACAGCTGCTGATTCTCCTCCAATTGATCCCAGTAGCTATAGACGTCTAGTTGGGAAACTTTTATACTTGAACACTACACGGCCAGATACGAGTTTTGCTGTTCAACAGTTAAGTCAATACATGTCTGGCCCTCGAGAATGACACATGCAGGCTGCTCATCGTGTGTTACGTTACATCAAGAACGCCCTTGCACAGGGCTTATTCTTCCCAGCTGGTTCCAGTCTCCAACTCAAGGCCTTTAGTGACTCTGATTGGGCCACTTGTGTCACTACCCGCAAGTCGGTCACAGGATTTTGCATGTTTCTGGGAGATTCTCTCATCTCTTGGCGCTCTAAGAAACAAACCACGGTGTCCAGATCCTCCACTGAGGCAGAGTACAGGGTTTTAGCATCCACTGTTTGTGAGCTTCAATGGCTCACATATCTGCTAAAGGATTTCTGCATTACCTTCATTACACCAGCATTACTTTACTTACTTTACTGTGATAGCCAGTTTGCTCGCCATATAACAGGAAATTCAAGTTTTTATGAACAGACCAAACACATTGACATTGATTGTCATGTGGTCCGTGAGAAGTGGCAGGCTCGTCTCTTCCATTTAATGCCCATTCCATCCACTGCCCATTATCATGATCCCGTCCAACTCTAGTTTCCTTTTTTAAGTTTCCTTTTCAACTAACTTAAAAAAATAATCAAGAACAAATATCCAATAAACCTAATACTATGTAGAATTACTAACCTTTAGTAGAGGTGCTGCAAAATTTCAATAGGATTTGCAAAGAAGAAGAAGAACCATATTGTTTTGCTGAGAATAGTATAGATGCTCTATTGTGAAAAGGAAGACTAACCAATAGATAGAAGTAGGGCAAAATAAGGATAGGGTTGAAAATTTTTTTTATCAAGAAAACAATAAAAAGTAAAACAGAACAAAACGAACTAAAGTCTAACATGCTCCATCCCCATAGCATCAACTTTAAGGAGAGGTGAAACAGCGGCAGGACAAAGAGGCCACACGTACATGATTTCCATAGTTCATATTACCTCTAAATTTTGTTAACCAATCAACATACTAGTTGCCCTCATGAAACGTGTGAATAAAGATCAAATCCTAAGCCTTGAGATCGAGAAAATGATTTGATGTAGGAAATAATTGAAGCATAGAGCTGGGTATCTTCAAGCTCACGAGCAATCAACGACAGGGCTATTTCGGAATCTGATTCACAAATAATAAACCTATAACCGTTAACCAAGCCACAATTTTATGAGAAACCAAGATGCCAATCCCATGTATGATCCCGAAGTAAACCCCCATACCCGTTGCGGCCTGTGTTACCAATGGAGCTTCTATCAACATTAAGTTTAATACAATTGCTAGTATGAGGAAACCAACTAACCAATCTAGGAGCATAGGGTTGGAATATTAAAATTTCTACAAGGGTATTTATGCCTTAAAAGGCTTACACAAATTTTCTCTTTCCCCTATAAAAATGATTTTTAGAGAAGCTATTCAAAATAACTTACAATTTGAAGCAAAGTTTAGATTATTTTCAGATTTTCATTTTTTTTTAAAAACTGTAACAAACGGATGGCATGTTGACATAATAAGTGATTATTTTTTTAATTTTTTTTTTAATTTTTTTTATAAAAAAATCCGTTACAAACGAGTTCTTAAATTAGTCACTATATATGTAGAATCGATTTAAAGTTTCCTGTTTTAAATTGGTTTAATTTTTCCAACCAACTTAAAACTACTTATTTTTTTTAATAAACTACATTTATTTTTCGTATCATTCGTGTTGTAAGGGGGGTTGTAATTCTTCTCTTGCAATATCCGACCGATGTGCTAATCCTATCATATGTGTTAATCTGGTGTAACTATATATATGGTTTAATGGGGGTATTCTTTTTCCTCAATACAATTTTGCTTATAAAAACAGTTTTACAATTTACAAACATTGTAGCTACAACAAAATAAACAATTTAATTTATGTCCAAATTAATATTTTAGGACTAAATATGTTTTTAGTCCCTATAAAACTTCACAATTTTGTTTTTAATCCCTATAAAAAATTCTCATTGACTTTTTGTCCACACAATATTTTCCGTCATAAAATGTTTACTCATGTATTCCCTTCAAATTTTTTAATGATATTGTGCATACATGTTAAGAACATCATAAACAACTCCTCCCGCACAAAAACTTGGAATTTTTTAACGAGAGATGAATTAAATATGAGTTTTTTAAACACCAAAAACTCAAGTAACAAAAGAAAGGATATTAACTTATAAATCGAATTTTGAGCTTATTTTTACTATAGACTTATATCATAACACATACACTACAAAAAAAAAGCAGGATAGACGACGGGAATTTCTGTCACTAAATCTCAAATCCGTCGCTAAAGTGGCTTAGCGAGGGAATTAGCGGCGGAATTTTTCCGTCACTAAAAAGGGTGTCGCTAATATGTAGCGACGAAATTTTTTTAAATTAGCGACGGAATTTAGCGACGGATTTTAGCGACGGATTTGCCCTCGCTAATTAGCGACGGATTTTCCCTCACTAATTAGCAACGGATTTTAGTGAGGGAAAATCCGTCGCTAATTAGCGATGGATTTTAGTGAGGGCTAATCCGTCGCTAATTTAATTTTTTTATAAAAAAAAACTGCTCTATTTTATGCCACGTGTCCAGATTTGAAAACCTATTTTTTTCTTTTATTAACTATATATATAAAATGCAGCACAATTTTGAGAATACTCAAATAAAATCCAAACTAGTACTAAATATATAAAAACTAACCAACAATACAAAATATCCAAAATTTTGAGTACTCAAATAAAATCCATCCAAACTAACCAACAATACCAAATATCCAAATCCTAAACAACTTCAAACCAGCAATAACAATCCAAATTCTAGACTTGTCCAAACCAGCAAATAACAACATAATACTAAAATGAGCCATCATCAGACTCGGACTCCTCAGACTCAGAGGCATCTGGCTTCATGCTCTTATAGTACTTTAACAGCTTCTCTTGCTGACGTGCAAACCTAAAGAAGTCTGTCTGCATATCTTTCATAGTCCGACTTAGGGGTGTTCAGTGGTTCGGGCAAATCCAAACCAATCCACGATCCAATCCAAACCGATATGTTTGGTTCAGATATTTTTCGTGTTCGGGTCAAAATCGAACAAATCCAAACCAACCCGTAGTGGTTTGGATCGGGCAACGGATTTAAAAATCAAATCCGCGAACCCGAACCAACCCATATTACGTCATAACAATTTTGTAATTTTAGATGCACACGATTTTATTTGCTTAGAATTTTTACCTTAATAATTTATTATTAAGTTGTAAAATTTTAATACTATGAATGGGAAGACTATTAGTGGATTTGAGTTTGATTTCGTGTGATTTTCAATTTTTTTAGCTATTTAAAGTGTTGGAATATCATAAAAAAATGTTTTTTTTTATATTTTAGAAAATTAATATTTTAGTGAATGACCCGTGAGCCCAATCCAAACCAACCCGTCCAATATCGGTTCGGTTTGGTTCGGATTTTGGAGGAAAAAATGTAAAATCCGAACCAACCCAAACCGAATAATTATCATTGGTTCGGGCAACGGATTTGGTCAAATCCGATCCAAACCGACCCACGAACACCTCTAGTCCGACTCTACTTCTGCTGCTCCTGCTGATGCTGAGCATGCATCTCCTGTATCTGTTGCTGGTGCTAAGCACGCATCTCCTCCATCTGCTGCCTGAGCTGCTCTGTCTGACCTGAAGGACGAGGAGGTCGACTACTAGAGGAGGGCCCGCTGGTGTCAAACTGATCATCCTCAAATCTCAAATTTGGAGCCAAGGGCCCCGTACCAGACATACGTTTCTTGTACATCCCCCTACCAACTTCTCCCAATTGAGGTTTGCCAAAGCCATGATCTCAGGAGACATTGGACCAAGTGACTCAGGGTTTCAGCTCCTCTGAGTCGGCTCAAACATCGTCTCAACATGTTTCTCCTGTTTTGCATAACCACAAAACATAGCATAATATTTAGCGACGGTTTAAGAAAACATTATATAATACAAATCAAGTTGTATATTTACCTGAGTGGTCCTCGAGCGCTCATCAACATAAGTCTGGGTATCCTTCCTGACATGTGTGGCCCTATGCAGCTCAGCAATAGTAAGAGGGCGTCCAGCCTTCTTACTCTGTAAAAATGAAACAAATTCTCAAATATTGGTAATTAATCGCCCTAACTAAACTAAAATAGTACAAATATTTTTAAAATAACCTACCAATCCCATATCATGCTGAGCTTGGTTGACGGAGCCACAAGTGTGAAGTGAGCCACCTTTTCTGAATTCCGATTTTCCTTCGCTTTTCCAGCATTGGCTTTGAATTTCTGATTTCTCCAAACTTCCTGGTATTGATCCTAGACTTCTTGAGGGATATATACCTCGGCCTTTCATTTTTACGGCGCAATTTGTAGAGCAAGTCCGCCAATTGTTTTGCAAATCTAGTCCAAAAAATTTTATGCACCAATTCATCATCTTCCGGTCTCCAAGTCACTTTCGTCTGTATTAAACATAATCAAAATATGTATTAGTAATTATATTAAACATTAAACAATAAATTATCAATATAGGTAATGACATAATTGATACTTACCCTAAACAAGTCCACAAAATCTTTCTTTTTCCTCTTATCAATTTTTGTCACATTTTCATGGTACTCTTCAAAATAGAGTTTCTTAATGACATAAGTGATCGCTGATGAAGCAGTCTTCGATCTAACAAACCTGCATAATTAAGTCGTCACATAATTAACAAACATATATACATGTCAAACAAACAATTAATTTAAATTAAAAAAAGTCAAACAATACTTACGCATCGCCAAAGGGATATATGACTTTGCGACGTCGACCATCAGGGTCGACAACCACCTGCTCATCCTCCGACCCGGATGATAATGGCTCTGAATCAGTATGACCATGGGGGTCAGAATGATCATCCGGTAGGGACTGATCAGTATGTACCTCAGGTGTAGGCATAGATAACCCGACTGGTGTGCCCATAGGATTCTGCAGAGGTGGGCCCATATACCCTGCTGGTGTGCCCCTAGGATGTTGCAGAGGTGGAAGCATATACCCTCCCGGTGTGCCCATAGGAGGCTGCAGAGGTGGAAAATACCCATAGGATGTTGATGTGCCAGATGGGTTTATAGGGGGGCGGAGGGAGAATGACCAGCAGGTGGAGCAGCTGCAGCAGAACGTGAAGTCCCAGCTCCTCCAGCAGGAGTGGTGGTTTGGGGTGTAACACCCCATTCTACCCGGCTATTTTCCATAGAGATCAGAGTTTCAAAATTTCTTTTTGAATGGAATGCTACACACGTACTTGATGTAACCATTTACAATACGCAACACCATTTAAATAATTTAAGGTACTCTTGATTTCACCAACAAAATCCACACATTATAATTTAGACGACTCGCAGCGGAAAAATAACATAAACTCAAAATGCCAAACAACGGCCTCATCGGAATCATTAGGTCAATGCACACGAAAATCAACAACAATTAAATATCAATAGAAATCCTAAGCCAACCCCCTAGGTGTCACGTATCAGAGCAGACCGACTCGGGAGTGAAAGGAGTAAGCCTTTACTCAGAACTACCTGTAGTAAACAACAACAGAAGGGTGAGTCTCAACTACATAATAAAGATTATAATAAGAAGTATATTACATCATAGCATCACACTCACACAGTCACACAGTAGCATAGACTATACAATCACCAACTAGCATGCTTATCATGAGGATGTATGCAATACAGTTATGCATGTGGTACCATTTTCCCAGACCGCAGCCTTATCATCATATTATCATCTCAGACCGCAGCCTTATCATTTCAATTTAGAACTCAGACCGCAGCCTTATTATCATAATTAACAACTCAGACCGCAGCCTTATGTATGCATGAGACTCCATGACAAAACCACAATCATAATTATTAACAACACGGTCCATGTACCCTATATCACATCTTTAATTAATCTTAGTTTTAGCCCCCATGGCCTCATCACCAACCAACTCATTATTTTCTCCTCACACTCACGTCCCTAGGACTAGGATAACACTTAGGGACCAATCTAGCACCATTAGACCCGAAACTCAAACACAAGTCACGGGCGCCCCACTAGGCGCCCTAGGCGGCCACACTTGGCGCCCCACACAACACCCAAACGCACAACCATAATAGACCACCTTAAAAATTGAAACCGCTCTAGCCAAAATGTTCAAAATGGGATTTGGTCACGTGAATACAGAATTTGGCTAGGTAAAATATGCTCAGAACATGATGTGTGCACAAGGCACCCCCAAAACAAGTCAAAATGATGCCCAATAGGACAACTTTCAAACCACAAGTGCAAATCTGGAAATTCTTTAGCCAAAACACTTAAAATATGATTTGGTCAGGTGAATACAAAGTTTGGCTCAGTAAAATATGCTCAGAACATGATGTGTGCACAAGGCACCCCTAAAACAAGTCAAAATGATGCCCAATAGGACAACTTTCAAACCACAAGTGCAAATCCAGAAATTCTTTAGCCAAAGTGTTTTAAATAACATTTGGTCAGGTCAATACAAAGTTTGGCTCGGTAAAATATGCTCAGAAAATGATGTGTGCACAAGGCACCCCTAAAACAAGCCAAAATGATGCCCAACCGGACAATTTCAAAACCACAAGTGAAAATCCAGAAATTCTTTAGCCAAAGTGTTTTAAATAACATTTGGTCAGGTCAATACAAAGTTTGGCTCGGTAAAATATGCTCAGAAAATGATGTGTGCACAAGGCACCCCTAAAACAAGCCAAAATGATGCCCAACCGGACAATTTCAAAACCACAAGTGAAAATCCAGAAATTCTTTAGCCAAAGTGTTTTAAATAACATTTGGTCAGGTCAATACAAAGTTTGGCTCGGTAAAATATGTTTAGAAACTGAGTTTACCCAAAAACATGATTTATGCGCCTTGCCTAAGCATAGGCAGCAACCTGGCGCCCCACCAGGCGCCACAGGCAACAACACAGGCGCCCTGCCCAGAACACACACACGCCCAGCAACAGTAAACAGCGCCCAGTGCGCCAATTTCCCCCCCCCCCCCCAGCACTTGGCGCCCAGGCGCCCCATCACAACCAACACCAATTCTCAATTATTTTTCCAAAACTCAAAATGTCACAACAATCACAAAACACACTGCACTTTTTCCAGCAACATCCAATCTCACATATATAAATTAAGAACACTTCAAAGCACAAAATTAACACATGAAATCCAAACCTTAGCATAGGGAAATCAAATCAATCACACTAATTATCAATTCCAACTAACCTAAACAATTCTAACAAAAACAAATATGTCAAGTGGGATCCTATGGTTCACATACAACCTATTATACTCTCTATTATAGAGTGAGACTCCCCTAACCTTGATTATGACGAACTAGAGCCTTTTCCACCGAAGCACCGACAAATCACCGCAACAAAGAAGCTCCTCCTTTTCACTCAATCACGCCCTTTCTCTCTTTCCCTTGGACCATTGCGAATTGATCAAAATAGAAAGGGTTAGGGAAATTCGAAACCTAAGCAATTGATAGAGAAAGGAAATCGAATCATAGAAGATTAGGAACCCTTACCTAGGATCAAGGCGCACAAACCCTAACTCCAAGCTTGAAATCGCCCTTCCTTCTCTTCTCCTCTCTTCGACTTTCTTTCTTTCCTTTGACACTAGTGAGGCGCGACCTAGACCCCTAGTGTCTAAGGAGCGCCTAAGCCAACGGGCTTGGGCCTCTTGGGCCGTCACTTGAAATTCCGGTATTACCAACGCCATCCCCTTCAATTAAAATAAAATACCATATCATCACATAATAAAATAAAAAATAGTGCAACACTTTAAATAATTTAATCAATTACTTAATTAAATTATTTTAGGGTGTTACAACTCTCCCCCACTTAGGAAATTTCGTCCTCGAAATTCATACCTGAGTCAAATAGCTCTGGATAGGACTCCCGCATCCTACTCTCCAGCTCCCAAGTCACGCTCTCGCCAGTAGTTCCCAACCACACCACCTTCACTAAAACAATGCTTTTCCCTCTCAGCACCTTCACTTCTCTATCATCAATCCTCACTGGCATAGTCTCCACAGTGAGGTTATCTCGCACTTCAATATCATCCATATGGATCACATGAGACGGGTCCGGAATGTACTTCCGAAGTTGCGACACGTGAAATACGTCGTGCAAGTTCGAAAGGTTAGGCGGTAAAGCCACCCTATAAGCAACCTTTCCGACCCTCTCGGTGATCTGATACGGTCCAATAAATCTAGGAGTCAACTTCTTTGCTTTAAGTGCACGCCCAACACCAGCCATAGGCGTGACCCTCAAGAAAACATGCTCTCCAGCCTGAAATTCCAAATCCTTTCTTCTTCTATCATGGTAACTCTTTTGCCGACTTTGAGACTCTTTCATTTTCTCCCTGATCATTTTTATCTTCTCTGTAGTCTCTCTCACCAATTCAGGTCCAAGAACAACACTTTCGCCCGATTCATGCCAACACAAAGGAGTTCTACACCTCCGCCCATACAGTGCCTCATAAGGGGCCATCCCTATACTCGCATGGTAGCTGTTATTGTAAGTGAACTCAATCAACGAAAGGTGTGTATCCCACGCACCTCCCTGCTCTAAAACACACGATCTCAATAAGTCCTCCAATGACTGAATGGTTCTCTCTGTCTGCCCATCAGTCTGAGGATGGTAGGCTGAACTCAACCTCAATCTGGACCCCAATGCCTCTTGCAAGCTCCCCCAAAACTCCGAAGTAAACCTCGGATCCCTGTCAGATACAATACTCTTCGGGACACCATGCAACTTCACAACCACCCTAATATATATCTCGGCCAATCTCGCTACCGGATACGTGATGTTGATAGGAAGGAAGTGAGCAGACTTCGTCAACCTATCCACGATCACCCAAATAGAATCAAATCCCCGAACGGTTCTCGGTAACCCAGTCACAAAATCCATGGAAATGCTATCCCATTTCCACTCCGGAACATCTAAAGGTTGCATCAACCCCGCAGGCTTCTGGTGCTCGACCTTTGACTTCTGGCAAGTCAAACAGGCGTACACAAACTGTGCTACATCTTTCTTCATACCAGGCCACCAGAATAATTTCTTCAAGTCATGATACATCTTTGTAGCCCCTGGATGAATACTCAGCTTGCTCCTATGACTCTCCTCAAGGATCATCTTCTTCATCTCAATATCATCGGGAACGCAGATTCTGTCTCTAAATCTCAACACACCCTGGGAATCCAACCTGAAATCCCCATCCACATTCTGATCACCCGCAACTAACAAGTCAACCAGCTTCACATCTAATTTCTGGGCGTCTCTGATACTAACCAAGAAGTCATTACCAATCTTCAGCATACCCAGCTTAACACTCCGCGGTGTCACTTCACAAACCAGACTCATATCACGGAATTGCTCAATCAACTCCAACTCTTTTACCATCATTGCTGACATATGCAAATTCTTTCGACTTAAAGCATCAGCCACGATATTAGCTTTGCCGGGGTGATAGTTTAAGCCAAAATCATAGTCTTTCAGCAGCTCTAACCAACGTCTCTGCCTCATATTCAGCTCCTTCTGATCAAACAAGTATTTCAAACTTTTGTGGTCGCTGAATACCTCGAATCTAGTGCCATACAAATAGTGCCTCCAAATTTTTAGCGTAAACACAATAGCAGCCAATTCCAAATCATGAGTAGGATAGTTCTTCTCATGAGTCCGCAATTGTCTGGACGCATAAGCGACTACCTTCCCATCCTGCATCAATACGCCCCCTAAGCCCATTCTGGAAGCATCACAATATACCACAAACGGTTGATCCGGCACGGGCAACACTAACACCGGAGATGTTGTCAATCTTTTCTTCAACTCTTGGAAGCTCCCTTCACATTTAGCATCCCAAACAAAAACTCCCCCTTTACACGTCAATTGAGTCAACGGAAGGGCTAGCTTTGAGAAGCCCTCTATGAACCTCCTGTAGTAACCAGCCAACCCCAAGAAACTCCTGATCTCAGTCGCAGACTTTGGGCTCTCCCATTGTAACACTGCATCAACCTTAGCTGGGTCTACAGCTATGCCATCACTAGAAATAATGTGACCCAAAAAGCTTACCTCACGCAGCCAGAACTCGCATTTGGACAACTTAGCATAAAGCTTCTTCTCTTTCAATACCTCAAGCACCAATCTTAAGTGCTCTGCATGCTCCTCTTCAGACTTGGAGTATACCAGAATATCATCTATAAAAACTACCACAAACCGATCCAAGTAACTATGGAAGATACGGTTCATGTACTCCATAAACACTCCTGGTGCATTGGTGACACCAAACGGCATCACAGAGTATTCATAGTGTCCATATCTCGTTCGAAACGCTGTCTTCTGGACGTCTTCATCTTTTACTTTAATCTGGTGATACCCTGACCTCAAATCAATTTTACTAAAAACCTTAGCACCCACCAGCTGGTCCATCAAATCATCAATTCTCGGAAGAGGGTACTTATTTTTAATAGTCACCTTGTTCAACTGTCTATAATCCACACACAGGCGCATACTCCCATCTTTCTTCTTTACTAACAAAACCGGAGCTCCCCATGGTGACACACTAGGCCTCACAAAATTCTTTTCAAGTAACTCTTCCAACTGCTTCTTCAATTCAGATAACTCAGAAGCTGACATTCGGTACGGAGCCATGGACACAGGCCTAGTACCGGGCACAAGATCAATTCCAAACTCTACTTCCCTCTCGGGTGGCACACTAGGAATCTCATCAGGGAACACTTCAGGGAATTCACACACCACCTGCAATCCTTCAACCATAGCTTGGTTTTCAGCAGACATAGACGCCATCAAAGCAAATAGTTGACCACCATCCTTCATTACCTTATGCAGCTGATCCCCAGACAACAAAACAGACTCTCCCTCCCCAGGAGGAAAGAAACTCACAGACTTGCTGAAACAGTTGATGTGCACATGGTTATCCACTAACCAGTCCATACCAAGAATAACATCCAACCCTCCCAAAGGCAAACATATAAGGTCAACCAGAAAATCTCTGCCGAATACTGACAGAGGACACTTAGCACACAATAGAGAAGTAGTCACCGAACCCTTAGCCGGAGTGTCGATAGCCATTTCCCTTTTCATATCAGACAATACTAGATTTAACTTTTCAGCACAAGCAGCAGCAATAAAAGAATGCGTAGCACCAGTATCAACTATAGCAATTAAAGGGGAACCATAAATAAAACAAGTACCTCGAATCTCATTGGGCCCCTCTGAGCCTGCTAGCGCGAAGACTCTTCCATTGGATTTTTCTTTCTTCGGTTTGGTGCATTTAGAACTGAAGTGACCAGCTTCACCACAATTGAAACACACTGATTCCTTACGATCACAGTTAGACGCCATATGACCTTTCTTCCCACAACGGTAACACATTACCTCAGTCTTGCAATCGAAACTTTTGTGACCCGGCTTGCCACAGGTGTAACACACTAAATCAGCGGGAGCACCTCCCCCACTAGGCTTCTTACCCTCAGAAAATTTCTTACCAGCACCTGCCTTCCACTTATTTTTACCTCCAGACACATCATATGGTTTTCCCTTAAACTGATTATTCCTCTTTTCTTTCCCAATCTTGTAGGCAGCAGAACTGTCCTCTTCATAAATTCTACTCTTGTCAACTAGTCTAGCAAAATCTCGAATCTCATGATATCCAATTGCCTTCTTAATATCGGGTCGCAGGCCACTTTCAAATTTCACACATTTAGAGAACTCTGAATCAGCATCATTGGCGTAGTAAGGACAGAATTGGGCCAGCTCTTCAAATTTGGCTGCATACTCAGCCACAGTCTTATTTCCCTGTTTCAATTCTAGAAATTCCACCTCTTTCTTGGCCCGAACGTCTTCAGGGTAGTACTTTCTTTTAAATTCCCTTGTGAAGACTTCCCAAGTAATCTCTTCACCAGCAGTGTTCAACCTATGCAGCATCCCTAACCACCACTTGTCAGCCTCTTCCGCCAGCATGTGCGTCCCAAACTTCACTTGCTGGGCAGCAGTACAATCCATAACACGGAATATCCGCTCTATCTCATTCAGCCACGACAAGGCTCCATCGGGATCATACCGACCCTTGAAGGTGGGTGGGTTTTCCCTCTGAAACGTTGCCAGATTACGGGCATTCATATCAGCAGCATTATGTTGATTCCCAACAGCTTGGGCTATGGCCTGCAGAGCAGCAGCCAAAGCAGCATCATCCCTTCTAGCCATATCAACCTAGCACTGCAGCATAAACGACAATTTAGAACTAAAAACAAAACACCTAATTGTCATACACAATATGACAGACAGACACACTTGGTCGGACAGACCGAACTTTTTGCTCTGATACCACTAATGTAACACCCCATTCTACCCGGCTATTTTCCATAGAGATCAGAGTTTCAAAATTTCTTTTTGAATGGAATGCTACACACGTACTTGATGTAACCATTTACAATACGCAACACCATTTAAATAATTTAAGGTACTCTTGATTTCACCAACAAAATCCACACATTATAATTTAGACGACTCGCAGCGGAAAAATAACATAAACTCAAAATGCCAAACAACGGCCTCATCAGAATCATTAGGTCAATGCACACGAAAATCAACAACAATTAAATATCAATAGAAATCCTAAGCCAACCCCCTAGGTGTCACGTATCAGAGCAGACCGACTCGGGAGTGAAAGGAGTAAGCCTTTACTCAGAACTACCTGTAGTAAACAACAACAGAAGGGTGAGTCTCAACTACATAATAAAGATTATAATAAGAAGTATATTACATCATAGCATCACACTCACACAGTCACACAGTAGCATAGACTATACAATCACCAACTAGCATGCTTATCATGAGGATGTATGCAATACAGTTATGCATGTGGTACCATTTTCCCAGACCGCAGCCTTATCATCATATTATCATCTCAGACCGCAGCCTTATCATTTCAATTTAGAACTCAGACCGCAGCCTTATTATCATAATTAACAACTCAGACCGCAGCCTTATGTATGCATGAGACTCCATGACAAAACCACAATCATAATTATTAACAACACGGTCCATGTACCCTATATCACATCTTTAATTAATCTTAGTTTTAGCCCCCATGGCCTCATCACCAACCAACTCATTATTTTCTCCTCACACTCACGTCCCTAGGACTAGGATAACACTTAGGGACCAATCTAGCACCATTAGACCCGAAACTCAAACACAAGTCACGGGCGCCCCACTAGGCGCCCTAGGCGGCCACACTTGGCGCCCCACACAACACCCAAACGCACAACCATAATAGACCACCTTAAAAATTGAAACCGCTCTAGCCAAAATGTTCAAAATGGGATTTGGTCACGTGAATACAGAATTTGGCTAGGTAAAATATGCTCAGAACATGATGTGTGCACAAGGCACCCCCAAAACAAGTCAAAATGATGCCCAATAGGACAACTTTCAAACCACAAGTGCAAATCTGGAAATTCTTTAGCCAAAACACTTAAAATATGATTTGGTCAGGTGAATACAAAGTTTGGCTCAGTAAAATATGCTCAGAACATGATGTGTGCACAAGGCACCCCTAAAACAAGTCAAAATGATGCCCAATAGGACAACTTTCAAACCACAAGTGCAAATCCAGAAATTCTTTAGCCAAAGTGTTTTAAATAACATTTGGTCAGGTCAATACAAAGTTTGGCTCGGTAAAATATGCTCAGAAAATGATGTGTGCACAAGGCACCCCTAAAACAAGCCAAAATGATGCCCAACCGGACAATTTCAAAACCACAAGTGAAAATCCAGAAATTCTTTAGCCAAAGTGTTTTAAATAACATTTGGTCAGGTCAATACAAAGTTTGGCTCGGTAAAATATGCTCAGAAAATGATGTGTGCACAAGGCACCCCTAAAACAAGCCAAAATGATGCCCAACCGGACAATTTCAAAACCACAAGTGAAAATCCAGAAATTCTTTAGCCAAAGTGTTTTAAATAACATTTGGTCAGGTCAATACAAAGTTTGGCTCGGTAAAATATGTTTAGAAACTGAGTTTACCCAAAAACATGATTTATGCGCCTTGCCTAAGCATAGGCAGCAACCTGGCGCCCCACCAGGCGCCACAGGCAACAACACAGGCGCCCTGCCCAGAACACACACACGCCCAGCAACAGTAAACAGCGCCCAGTGCGCCAATTTCCCCCCCCCCCCCCCAGCACTTGGCGCCCAGGCGCCCCATCACAACCAACACCAATTCTCAATTATTTTTCCAAAACTCAAAATGTCACAACAATCACAAAACACACTGCACTTTTTCCAGCAACATCCAATCTCACATATATAAATTAAGAACACTTCAAAGCACAAAATTAACACATGAAATCCAAACCTTAGCATAGGGAAATCAAATCAATCACACTAATTATCAATTCCAACTAACCTAAACAATTCTAACAAAAACAAATATGTCAAGTGGGATCCTATGGTTCACATACAACCTATTATACTCTCTATTATAGAGTGAGACTCCCCTAACCTTGATTATGACGAACTAGAGCCTTTTCCACCGAAGCACCGACAAATCACCGCAACAAAGAAGCTCCTCCTTTTCACTCAATCACGCCCTTTCTCTCTTTCCCTTGGACCATTGCGAATTGATCAAAATAGAAAGGGTTAGGGAAATTCGAAACCTAAGCAATTGATAGAGAAAGGAAATCGAATCATAGAAGATTAGGAACCCTTACCTAGGATCAAGGCGCACAAACCCTAACTCCAAGCTTGAAATCGCCCTTCCTTCTCTTCTCCTCTCTTCGACTTTCTTTCTTTCCTTTGACACTAGTGAGGCGCGACCTAGACCCCTAGTGTCTAAGGAGCGCCTAAGCCAACGGGCTTGGGCCTCTTGGGCCGTCACTTGAAATTCCGGTATTACCAACGCCATCCCCTTCAATTAAAATAAAATACCATATCATCACATAATAAAATAAAAAATAGTGCAACACTTTAAATAATTTAATCAATTACTTAATTAAATTATTTTAGGGTGTTACATGGGGCATCCCCAAAAATGTATCCTCTGGATTAAGTACATTCTCACGAACTCGACGACGCCTTCTAGGTTCAGCTATCTTCTTCCCCCTAACATCTCTCGACGGGTCAGAACCTCCTCCTGGATGCATATCTATGAAAAACGAAACACAAGAAAAATATATAATGATATATATTAATAAATAAGTTTAAATACAACAACAACGTATAATAATGATAAACGAAATGTGAAATATATTAATAATTAAAATTAGATGAACAATCAACAACATGCAGAGATTAAAACTAATCAAACTATCTATGTGATACTAATAAGATTAAAAAAAGTCTTCATCTTCTTCATCTTCTACATCTTCTACATCTTCAGTCTCACCTTCATCTTCTTCATATACTCCGATTTCTTCTTCTAATACTAGTTCAACTTCTTCAATGTGGAGTCGATCATCACATAAGGTATCAATTGGTTCAACTTCAATTACCTCATTGACGCCCGACATTTCACCCACTTGATAAGGAACCTCATCCCCCACATCAGTGGCTTCAATGCGACCCCGTGATTTTGTCTTAATTGCAACACAATATCCTTCCCGAGTTGATGGATATGGAACATAATATACCTGCCTCACATTTTCAGGCATGATAAACGGATCATAGGCTCTATACCTTCTATCCATTCGAATGTCCACAGTATTACATTTTGGATTCAATTTCGTACCTCTAACCGATGGATCAAACCAACTACAATAAAACAAAACAATTTTCTTTTGATAGTCTAAATATTTGTATTCAAGTTCATATATGTGTTGGATCACCCCGTAGTACTCATCTTCAGATCCTTCTGCAATCCCTTTTACATATACCCCCACTATTAATTGTTTGTTTTCCCTCACTCCATGATTGAGTGTCAAATTTATAACCGTTAACGAGGTACGTGTGCCACTCACTAACTTCACGAAAAGGACCATCAGCTAAGTTCCTCAAATGTTGGATTATGGGAGTTGGTTCCGCTTCATAAACCTAAGTAATCACATATGGAAAAAAATAAGTCATCTCTCATATCTACTTTGAACTTTGGACATTAAAGCATTAATTTTATTTACTTACTCTTTCATTAAACCAAGATGGAAAACTTTCATGTATATGAATAGAAGAATCTTCAGTGCGTATACCCTCAACTTGTAAGAATGCACTGAAAAAGAATTATCCATACTCTTTAGAATGAAAATTGGTCAAGGCATGATATAACTTTATACTCTAAATGTCTATGTATTGAAAACTGAATTGAAGCACACTTACTCAAGATATGGTTTAACTTCAGTGCAATTGATCAAGACATGAATATGTGCTGATTTATACTCCATATCTGATAACCACTGAGTCGACTTCTTTCTCGAGAGGCGCCCAAGTTTGCTAAACATAGATAAAGTGAGGGCATGTCTTTCTTCTTCAACCTCTATTTCGTTTCTATTATTTCTTGACAACATAAAGTTGTTGAAATAATGAGAACAGAAATAAATTGTTTCACGATGTAAGTAAGCTGCGCAGATCGATCCTTCGACTCTAGCTTTATTCTTCACCGATCGTTTATAATCACCCATCAATCTAAATATATGGAGGAGGGGGAGTTGATTAAATAAATAGTCATACTAAATATGCACTTTAATTAAAATGTTGAAATTGATAATTACCTCTCAAATGGATACATCCACCTATAATGAACTGGTCCACCAAGCCTTGCTTCATATGCAAGGTGAACCGGAAGATGCTCCATAGAATCAAAGAAACCAGGAGGAAGTATTCTCTCCAACTTACAGATAATGAAAGGAATATTCAGCTCCATCTTAATAAGATCATCTTTTCTCAATGTTGAAGAGCACATGTTTTTAAAAAATTGACTCACTTCAGTAAGTGGTTCCAAAACACACTTTGGCAATGAACTAAAGCAATTGGAAGCAAACACTCCATGAATACATGACAATCATGACTTTTCATCCCATACATCTTCCCGGTGTTCACATCTGCACATCTTGCAAGAAGAATAGCCATCAGGCATCCTCAATCCTTTCAACCATCGACAAACATCTTTTGCTTCATCGGGTGTAAGACAATATTTGGCTTTGGGTTTTGACATCTTTCCATTAGCCATTGGCACCAAATTCAAATTGGAACGACTTTTGCTACAGTAAAGAGCAGAATCCATTCTTATTATTGTCTTTGGTTTTATCTTTCACATTCATCACGGTGAACCATATGTTGTCAAAAAAATTCTTCTCAATGTGCATAACATCTAGATTGTGTTTCAATAGATTATCTTTCCAATATGGGAGATTCCAAAATATGCTTCTTTTTGTCCAGTTATGCACTCGTCCATAACCATCCAATCGGGAGAGCACACCTACCTCCGTGGCTTGTGGCAAATTCATAACTCTACTCCAAATTTCACCCGATGTCAACAAAGGCGGTGGGACATCTGTTTCAACTACCCTTTTCTCGAATGCCCTTTTGTTCTTTCTAAATACATGATCTGGCGGTAAGAATCTACGATGCGAGTCAAACCAAGAATTCTTTCCCTCGTATTTCAACGTAAACGCTTTTGTGTGTTCCATGCAGTGGGGGCACGCTAATTTACCATGAGTCCCCCAACCTGACAACATACCATAAGCCGGGAAGTCATTAGTTGTCCACATCAATGCCGCTCTCATCATAAAATTCTTCTTTCGTGCTGCATCAAATCTCCCAACACCCTGCCACAATCTCTTGAGATCATCAATCAGAGGTTCTAAAATGATATCAATGTTAGCTTTTGGATTGGATGGACCAGGTATCAAGCAAGTCAAAAACATATACGGTTTAGTCATGCACATCTCAGGAGGAAGATTGTAAGGGGTAACAATGACTGGCCAACAAGAATAGGGCGACGCTGATGCTTGAATATATGGAGTAAATCCATCAGAGCACAAACCAAGTCAAACATTCCGTGGGTCAGAGACGAAATCTGAATGCACTCGATCAAATTGTTTCCACGCTTCACCATCAGATGCATGGCGTAAAATGTCTGAGGTATTCCTATTCTCATAATGCCACGTCATTTTCTTTGCAATTTCAGGCGATGCAAACATTCTCTGCAACCTTGGAACTATAGGCAAATAGAACATCGACTTTACAGGAATGGTTTTATAATTACGTTTTTTCCCTTTACGCACTTTATACCTCGGCTTTCCACAAAATCTACAAGCCTGCAGCGCACCATCAGTTTTACCAAATTCGTTGTCGTAAAACAACATGTGTCCATCCTCACAACAATCAATCTTCTTACATTCCAATCCCAACTTCGAAACTAACATCTTTGCTTCATAATAACTTTTTGGCAAACTATCCTTATTAGGTGTCCCGTCCAACATCATTTGAGTCACAAAATCTAAACCCAACTCAGAAATATTGTTCATGGACTTGAGAGATAAAAGCTTCACACACATAGATAATTTTGACTCTGGTGAGCCATCAAACAACGGTGTGTTTGACTCTTTTAACAAACAATAAAATCTTTGTGCTTCTTCATTTGGAAGTTCATCATGATCGTCATATTGAGGCTCATCAAATGGCACATTCACTCCGAGACCATCACAAATCATGCTTTCCATCGACTCAAATTGTTCATTAGATGGAACATGAAAACTAGAACTACTTGAAGAAGCCCCTAAGTCAAAATTTGGAAGTCGTTCTCCATGGTCCACCCAAATCCAATAATTAGGCCTAAACCCGATACGATACAAGTGCACCCTAATTTCATCATCAGGTGTAATAGGTATACCGTCACATTTAAGGTATGGAAATCTAATCCCCCCTTCCTTTTTAGCCTTATCATGTTGCCACGCTACCCTAATAAACTCTTCAACCCCATTTACAAAAGTTTCCTTCAAAAATGCTCTTCCCGGATATAACCGATCATACACCCAACTACGATTCAATTGATTCCAATTCATCTACACGCATTTAAAAAACGCGTTAGATTCCCACAACTAAACCTAAAATATAACCTATCAAGTTAGTGGCATCGATATGATCTCAGTGGAGATGATTTCGAGCCGAATATGGGGGTTAAGGACAGATCAGGCAAAACCCTTTTCCATATAAGTAGTGAAGGAAGTTATTTCTAACTCTCAACCTTAAAATTGTTAGTATAGTCTCGCAATTATCTCAATGGAGATGATTTCGAGCAAAATATGGGGGTGAAGGACAGCAAGCACCTCACCCTTTTCCATCAACAACACACAATAACAACATCAAATAGTCATCTAACCTATGGTTCATCAAACATCAAAACAACAATTTAACACAATTTCAATTTCAAAATTAACATACACTTGTCACCAATTATCAATTCCAATTAGACATTTTTCAATTAACAAACAAACATACACTTTTCAATTAACATCTCGAACAACATACACTTTTCATACGTTATTCAATTACATTTTTCAATTTCAATTCAATTCCAATTACACATTTCTAATTAATAACAACAACAACAACAAATTTATTCTACAATTCTAAACACTATCTTAAACACATACACCAATCTTTCAAAATTCACAATCCTAAACACTAATATTAATCTTTCAAACAACAAAAATTTATTCTATAATAACATACACATTTAAAACTCACATTTCACAACTAAAAACAACTAAACAAAAATCATTCCTAAAAACAAAAATAAATAAAAACGAACCGTTTTGTGCCTATGCGAACTCCGGTGCGGTGGCTGTCCGTTAACTGTGCAAACTCCGGTGGGTGGTAAGAAATAGATTTGTGCCTATGGTGAGGAATGAGAGAGATAAACGATTAGAGAGAAATAGAGAGAAGGTTCGGAGAGAAAGAGAGAGAGAAAGAGAGAGAAGAGTGAGAACAAACAAACCTTGGTAGCGTGGACGGTGGTGGTGTGGTTCGCTGTTTTGAGAGAAGAATGGAGAAGAGGAAAGAAAGTGAAATGTGAGAGAAGAGAGAATGGTGGCGTTACTTGCTGCGACGGAGGGAAGGGAATGGGTGGTGGTGGCGTGGTGGTGGCGGCGGAGGGAAGTGTGAGTGAGGTGAGAGTGAATGGTGAGAGAAGAGAGTGTTACGGAATAGGAAAATTTAATTAAAATTAGCGAGGGATATTTAGCGACGGATTTAAATTTCACGCATTCCCAAACATTAGCGACGGAAAAATAGCGACGGATTTGGGGGTTAGCGACGGATTTGGGAATCTTACGATTTCCAAGGTCTGCCAACGGTCACGTCAGCGTTAGCGACAGACCATTAACGACGGAATTTCCTGTTAGCGACGGATTTGAATTTTAAAAAAAAAAAAGGCGCGTCTAGTAGCGACGGATTTGGCTGTCGCTAAATCTGTCGCTAAGTTGGATTTAGCGACGGATTTGGCATCTCTCGCTAAAATCCATCGCTAATATTGCATTTATTTTGTAGTGATAGTATATCTACAAAACTTTATTTAAAAATTTGAAGGACATACTTGAGTTAATATTTTATAGGACTAAAACTGTTGACAAAAAATATTATGGGGACTAAAAGTTGATGAAAAATGACTAAAAACAAAATTGTGACATTTTATAGAAACTAAAAACATATTTAACTCAATATTTTAATACCAAAATCATTCAACAACAGTATGCTGCTATTGAATAACAATTAATACTCATGTCAAAAAAAATAAAATAATAACAATTAAGACAAAGTATTCATGAAAGACGAAGTGAATGACCGAACAGATGAATATGTCCATCCAACCCTTTTCGTTGATATTCGATGATCTTATCCCACATAACAATAGTTTTACATACTTGTCCTAGCAGATCTAGAGAAGTATGAGAAGAATCAATAAAAAAATAAGCATCATAATTCTTATTTAATAGACCAACTCCATTACTCGACTGTAAAAAGTTTTTACAGTGTACAAGGGAAAAAAAGCTAATTGAGTAAGGAGGTTCCACCCTTGGTGGGTTCTTTATTCAAGAAATGGGTAGTCAGTATAACCAAGAACGGGATCAGAAATGTAGAATGTCTCTCGGTTATAGTTGTTGAGAGGAGCATCAAGTGCAAATCTCTTTGATAAATCTGGATTAGCTAAGAACAAACGACCATAAACAACAAGATCCGCCTTGTTTTCAGCTATGGCATTTATCCCAAATCCTTGGTAGCGTGGACGGAAATCGACAACGGTTCTCAAGGGACCCCTTGCAGACTCGTCTTTAAATATCTAAGCTTTTGCAACGGTGTTTCTGGCGTTGCAACCGGAGTGACCACCGGAGATTCTGGTGTCGTCATGGAAAAGCTAGTGAAGCAGCGATGAAACGCAGTGAGTAGATGGGAAGGTTCCAGAACCGTGAAGTGCGAATGATACCATCTTAGAATATGGTTTAGGCCTAACTCAACCCCACAAAACCGGCTTGTAAGGTGAGGGTTGCCTCTTCTTTATAAACCCACTTGAGACCTTATCACTAGTCTATGTGGGACTTGAGGTTTCTCCCAATAGGTAGCCATGAGCCCCATGAATTTCAACCCTGTTCTGGAGTGGCCCAATAAGCCCAACGAGACAGTCTAGCGCAACCTACAGCAAGGGGGTGCTGCGCGCAGCAGCCAGGTGCAACCTGGGCCAGCGGCCCACTCGACCAAGGCCGGCCCAACGCGGCCCATCATCTACCTTGCTCCGCAAGATGCGGCCGATCCCGTAAATTGCGCAACGGCTAGAACGCCAGTCTTATATATACCACACCAGCATGTGGCTTCAGGTATGTTTTACTCACCTTGTGACCCTGCCCGTTGAAGCACCTCTGACTTGAGCGTTGGAGTGCCTTTGCAGGTACCACCCGCGTGCGGCTTACAACTCGGTCCCTCATCACAGCGACCGATCAACGTTACCAACAACAACCCATCGTATTGATCAGGTACGATCAATTGGCGACCACAGTGGGAGGCCCGAGCGCTATTCCACATCAAATCATGCCGCCACGCCAGAAACGCACTTCCTCCAGGCTCAATACCTCTGGGCAGAACCGACCTCAACGGACCCCAGAGGGCGTGCCTGTGACCGTTCATGAATCACAAGATGAGCCTCGCCAAGAGCCCTCAGTACAGGGCGGCCGCGGGCCAGTTATCCAACCAGCCCCGCAACTACCGGCCGAGCTGGCCGAAGCAGGAATTCCAGAAGCGTTGCCAGAGCACGTAACCCAAGCGCTCATACAAATTCTGGAGCAAAAGAATCAAGTGATCGCTGATCGAGACGAACTGATCGAACGTTATGAGAGAGGTTCGATCTCAATCCGCCCGCGAGCGGACAGCGGTCACCGAGGCCAACCATCCCGGCCCCATCGTTCACCACCACGAAGAGAAGCTCCTCCTCGTCGTGGCGTATCCCGACGCAATCCTCCAAGAAGGGCGATCGTTCACAGGTCGCCTCCTCGTCGAAGAAGTCGCCATCATCGCTCCCCCGAAGAAGATTACGACTACGCTGACTCAAGCTACCGACCAGAGTCAGAAGGGTCGCCAACAAGATACTCGTCCAACGAGTCCTCAGGATCCCGCCAATCAAGAAGCAGGTCGTGGGACTCGTATGAGGAGTTCGACGACTACAGCAACGGGGAGATTAGAGATGTCTCCCATGCCATCAGCCGACCGAGAAGGAACAATTCAGAGCGGCCTAGAAGACGGTCGTCGCCACGTGCTCCACAATACCATGGACGCCCTCCAATTGCTGATAGACTCCTTGGTCAACCGGTCGGCCTTTACGGTTTGCCCGTCGACCAAGCTTATGCCGCCATGCAGCCTTACGGGCAGAATCCCATCCCGACCGGACAGGGGCCTTTCACCAGCGAGATTAGGCGCTATCGCATCCCAAGGGACCTGAGGAAGCCCCCAAACCTGAACAAGTTCAACGGTCGCGGGGATCCAGACAAACATCTGATGTACTTCAACAACTACTGTAGCTACAGGGAGCTGGGACGAACGATGAAGTGCAGACTCTTCCCTCAGTCGCTCGAAGGTCGGGCGCTAGAATGGTGGGAATCTCTGCGTCCCAACTCAGTCGCTTCTTGGGAAGGTCTTGTGGCAATGTTCTTGGCCAATTACACAGCCAACCGTTGTCAATATCGTTACGAAGAGCACTTGGATTCGGTCGTCCAAGGAGAAAATGAATCATTGAGGGAGTTTATCGACCGGTTCATGACAGAGGCCGATACAGTCCGCAACCTGTCAGATACGGACAAGCTGAAGTACCTCAAGCGTGGTATAAGAAAGAACCACAGATTCGCTGAAGAGTTTTCTCTGAACCGCTACTACGACCTCGGCCTGTTCCTCAGAAGGGCCAACGACCATATGGGCTATGAGGAGCAATTAGCGGCCGACAAGGGCGCCCGCGCGCGTCCCAAGGAAGAAGCTGGCAGGTCGGTCAAGGGGCAAGACCGCGACAGTAAGCCCGAATACCGACCCAAGAGGTACGAGCAGCGTACAAAATTAAACACTCCGATCGCGCAGATCTTTACGGAGTGCCAGAACAATGAATTCACTGGTGTGAGGCGACCTGATCCTTTAGTATTGAAGAAAGGAGGTCGGCCTACCAAGAAATACTGCAGATATCACAAGAGCAAGGGGCACGACACCAATGACTGCATGGCCCTGAAAGACGACATAGAAGATCTCATACAGAAGGGTAAGTTGAGGCAATATGTCAAAGATGAAGGTAACGATCGCCCTGATCAAAGAGCCGTTGGCCAACCCGCCAATGACAAAGGTAAGGCGATCGTTAACTCAACGATCGAGCAAGCACGTAACAGTTCAGAGGAAGAACGCGACCCCAGACAGTCGAAGGGCCGCAACGTAGCCATGGTCATCCATGGAGGTAATCCGTTGGACATCAGAGAGTCCAACAAGGCGATGAAGAGGAAGTGGAACGAACTCATGATGGTCGGTTCAACTTCAACCCCACGGCCGGCCTCGGATAGGCCGCCCATTTCCTTTGGGGACGAAGACTTGCTTGATGGAAAAGTTAATAATTATGTACCCTTGGTAGTATCGGCCGTAATGGCCAACACTGAGGTCAGAAGAATACTGGTCGACCAGGGGAGCTCGGCCGACATCATGTTCGAAGAATTGATTGACAAGTTGAATGTGGATAGGAGCGAGATTATTCCCCAAGCAGTACCCACTCCACTGACCGGGTTCAATGGGGCGACCACCTACCCATTGGGGACGATAGAATTACTCGTCACTTTTGGAGATGACACGAGCGGCAGCACGTCGTACAGGACGGTCAGAACGACGTTCTTAGTTCTGCCAATCAGATCGTGTTACCACTGCATCATTGGCCGCCCAACTCTGGGGAAATTGGAGGCCGTAGCCTCAACTGTACATCTGAAGATGAAGTTTTACAGTAAAAACGACCAAGTGGTGACAGTGATGGCCGACATGGAGGCGGCTATGAGGAGCCATTTCCTCTATCAAGAAATTTGTGACATGGAGGTGACGAATGCTAAACCTCAGAATCTTGGAGAGGGGCATCAGGTCAATGTGGCCGACCTGGATGCTCGATACGACCCTGATAGCGACCCTGAGGACGACGACGATGATTTAGCCCGCGAGCTAAAGAATAGACTCAAGAGGCCTGAGCCCCACGGAGAATTGATCGATATTCAGTTAATGGACGACCCAACTAAAACAGTTAAGTTGGGGAGCGACCTACCTGAAGAAGACAAGCAAGAGCTCATCACCTGTCTCAGGGATTACGCGGACCTTTTTGCATGGCAGGCATCAGACATGCCCGGTATCCCAATTGAAATTGCCTGCCACCAACTGTCCGTTGATGAGACAGCAAGGCCGGTCGCACAAAGGAGGCGAACTCAGAGTGAAGAGAAAGCACTGGCGGCCGCCCAGGCAGTTGACGACCTCATCAAGGCCAATTTCATTGAGGAGATCAAGTATACAACATGGCTCTCCAACGTCGTGTTGGTAAAGAAGAAAAATGGTAAGTGGCGCATGTGCGTCGATTATACCGACCTGAACAAGGCATGCCCGAAGGACGCCTTTCCACTGCCAAGCATTGACAAATTGGTCGACGGGGCAGCGGGCTATAAACTTCTGTCTTTTCTAGACGCCTATTCAGGATACAATCAGATCACCATGTACCCACCCGATCGTCATAAGACCGCGTTCATGACCGATCGGGGAAACTTCCAGTACAAGGTAATGCCTTTTGGTCTCAAGAACGCCGGAGCGACCTATCAGAGAATGATGAGCAAGGTTTTTAGGCGTCAGATCGGTCGCATATCAGAGGTCTACTTGGATGACATGATAATTAAGAGCAAGACCGACCAGGACCATATCAACGACCTAAGGGAAATCTTTGAGGAAGCAAGGAAGAATTCCTTAAGGCTGAATCCAGAGAAGTGCACCTTCGGAGTAAGGGCGGGCAAGTTCCTGGGCTTCCACTTAACAGAGCGAGGGATTGAAGCGAACCCTGATAAGTGTAGGGCGGTCGCCGACATGAGGCCACCCACTACGAAGAAAGAGATCCAGCAATTGAATGGTATGGTCGCTGCCCTATCGCGATTCATACCTAAATCAGCGTGCAAATCTCTTCCACTGTTCAAGCTTTTGAAGAAGGAAGTCGAATTTGAATGGACCGATCAATGCCAGCGAGCATTGGACGAGCTGAAGGCGGCACTGACCAACCCGCCCATCATGACCAAGCCGCAACCGGGGGAGACACTTTACTTGTACTTGGCCATAACGGACGAAGCCATGAGCGCCGTTCTGGTCAGGGAATGCGACCTAAAGCAAAACCCGGTCTATTTCATCAGCAAGGTATTTCAAGGCCCAGAAATCAGGTACCAGAAGATTGAGAAACTAGCCTTGGCATTACTTGTGGCCGCTCGTAGATTACGTCCTTACTTCGTCGCTCATCAGGTCGTGGTAAGGACCGACCAGCCTATTAGGCAAATCCTTCACCGACCTGACCTTGCAGGGCGTATGATCAAGTGGGCTGTGGAACTCAGTGAGTTTGGAATTAAGTTTGAGGCCAGATCGGCCGCTAAGGCACAAGTATTGGCCGACTTCATCGCTGAGATGACCCCAACACCAGACGATCAGACCGTCACTACCTGGACTTTGCACGTAGACGGGTCCTCCAACAGCAAAGGAAGCGGGGCCGGCTTGATACTTGAGAACTCGGAAGGACTTACTGTTGAAGTGTCATTAACTTTTGCATTTCACACTTCAAATAACCAGGCCGAGTATGAGGCGTGCATTGCCGGGCTGCAGCTAGCCAGAGAGTTCAATGTCGACCGTGTCGAACTTCACTCCGACTCTCTACTGGTTGTATCCAAGATTCAAAACCTATACGACGCAAAGGATGATATCCTGAAGAATTATTTGGCTAAGGTAAGGGATCTGCTCAAGCAATTCGACCAAGCAGAAGTCAAGCACGTCCCTAGAACAGAGAACGTGCGGGCTGATATCCTATCAAAGTTAGCCAGTACAAAGGCTCCTGGGAATCACAGAAGTCTAATTCAGGAGACATTAACACGGCCGAGCGTGTCTACTAAGCCAGCCCAACCATCAGCCATTCTAACGGTCGACTTGGATAAAGACTGGATCACTCCGATCTTACAATATATTCTTAATGGGGTAGAACCTTGCGACCAAAAGGAAGCAAAACTCCTGAGGTTACGAGCGACCAAGTACTCAGTGGTCGAAGGAAGACTATATAGAAGGGGCTTTTCATCCCCATTGCTGAGATGCCTCACGTCGGTCGAAGCCGACCATGTACTTAGAGACATACATGAAGGAGACTGTGGTAGCCACCAAGGTGGTCGGTCAATTGCTAAGAAGGCACTCAGGGCCGGATACTATTGGCCGACCATGGATGAGGACGCTAAGTTACTTGTTCAGAAGTGCAAGAAATGCCAGATCCATGCCGATGTACATATAGCGCCCTCATCAGAACTGCACAGCTTAACCCCACCATGGCCGTTCGCTTGGTGGGGCATGGACCTGCTCGGTCCTTTTCCACCTGCACCAGGTCAGCTGAAATTCCTCATCGTCGCGATCGACTACTTCACCAAGTGGATAGAAGCAGAGCCACTTGCCACCATTACCTCAGCGAAGGTATCCAAGTTTTTTGGTCGAAACGTGCTCGCCCGCTTCGGAGTGCCCCAGCAATTGGTGACGGACAATGGAACCCAGTTCGCAGATAGGAAGTTCAGACAAATGTTGGCCGACCTAGGTGTGAAACAGCGTTTCACCTCGGTCGAGCACCCACAAACCAATGGCCAGGCAGAAGCGGCCAACAGGGTAGTACTACGCGGGCTGAAAAGAAGATTAGATGAAGCCAAAGGCAATTGGGCAGAAGAGCTACAGTCGGTCCTTTGGGCCTACAGAACGACCCCCCACTCATCGACCGGGGAGTCACCATTTAGACTGGTCTATGGTACTGATGCGGTCATCCCGACTGAGATGGGAGAGCTAAGTTGGAGGACGACCAACCCACCAACCCCGGCCGCAAATGAGCAAGCAACAAGAGAAGAACTCGACCTGGTTGATGAGCTGCGAACTAAGGCGTCACTTAGGGAGCAACTCATCAAACAGAAGGTCGCTGCAAGATACAACGCCCGCGTCCAGAAGAGGGAATTCTCAATTGGGCAGCTAGTCCTCAGGAGGGCCGACGTAGGGAATAAGAACGCTCGCCAGGGAAAGCTCGCCGCCAATTGGGAAGGACCATACCGTGTCATCAGCAAGACTGGAAAGGGAGCATACGAGCTGGAAACCATGGAAGGGGCGACCATCCCCAGAACATGGAACGCTGACAAATTGAGAAAATATTATGTCTAAGTTGTAAACATCATTTGATCAATAAAGAACAGGCGGTCGCTCTTTTTCCCCACTGGGGTTTTTTACTGAGGACCGACCTTAAAATTTCACTTGTGTTTTATTTTCATGCAAATTGAATGCACGGTCGCTCACCATGCGAGTAGCAGTCGAGCGACCAGAAGAGTGTCATCGAATGGCCCAAATGAAAGCCGCCGAGCGGCCTAAAAAGAGTGCCATCGAATGGCCCAAACGAGAGCCGCCGAGCGGCCTAAAAAGAGTGCCATCGAATGGCCCAAGCGAAAGCCGCCGAGCGGCCTAAAAAGAGTGCCATCGAATGGCCCAAACAAGAGCCGCCGAGCGGCCTAAAAAGAGTGCCATCGAATGGCCCAAGTGAAAGCCGCCGAGCGGCCTAAAAAGAGTGCCATCGAATGGCCCATACGACATTCTTTGGTCGCGACCGACCATATCAATAAAGAATCAAATCCAAGTATAAAGCGATTAAACGGGCTGGAATTCAGATAGAAATTGTCAGAAATTGTCATTAATTACAAGTAAGGACGCCTCGGGCGCCCCATTTAAACACCGCTCGCAGGCGGGCAAAGATTACAAGAAATTACAATTTAAGAGTCGCTGGGGGCTTGAAAGATGACCATCTCTTCTTGAATAACCTTCCCCTTTGACATCTTCACAGGGCGAATGATCTTCTGCTCGGTCGCACGATGCATGCTTTGAACGATCTCGCGATCGACCTGCAAATCAGGATAGAGAATCTTGATCTGGCCGACCGCATTTTCGAACTGACCCTCTGCAGCTCCCTTCGCCTTGTCAAGAACGGCCTTGTAGCGACCTCTTAAACTGTTCTTTTCCGCCTCCACCGCCTCCATCTCAGTTTTCAGCCCAGCGACCTGGCTGGACAGCTCTTTATTCTTGGAAGAGAGGCGTTCGACCTCTTTCTCAGCTTTTTCTTTGTCAGCGACCGCCTGGTTCAAAGAAGACTCGGCCAGTGTTTGAGCAGAGACAGCAGCCACAAGCTGGCGTTCTGCTTCCACAAGCTTCCTCTCATTGTCAGCGGCCGCCTCGATTGTTGGTTCGAGCTCTTTCATTTTCTTGAGCAAGCCGTCTCGCTCACCCCTCATTTCTGCGAGCAATGATAAGGCAGAATTCAGTTTAAAAGTTTTATCTACTAGGTCGTCTTCAAGCAACGAATATCTATGGACGAGACGCCTACCTTCCAAGCGATCTGATTCTTCGTCTCGGTACTTCTTGAACAGAACGCCAGCGGCCTTCATCGCCTCGGCCATCACCTCGAAAGGTTCCTCCTTGAAGCGGGCACAATCTTCATCACCCAACCCAAGCAGGTCGATGTTGGGCCCGTGGCTTTTTCCACTCTTGTTCTTCTTCTTCTCGCCCCCATCATCGACCGACCTGGGTCTTTTGGATTTTCCTTGATGTTTGGGTGGGCTGCTCAGGTCGATTGCTTGGGCTGGTGTGCCCGCCCGAGGAGCCTGACGATCAGGCTGAGACCCGGTCGCAGCAGTTTGAGGTGTACCCCCAGATTGAGCCGCCGGTATGACGCGGACGGGCGAAGTATCGCCATCCTCGGCTGCCCATTGCTCCAGCAGGTCGAAGTCACCCATGTTGGCCATCTTAACTGCAAAGGCAAAAGCAGATGGTTAGAAACATTTAACAAAATAAAGTGACAGAAAATAAAAGGTGTGAGCGACCACCGACCAAGAGCGGCCTTGACATTCTTCTTGGTACGAGCATCAACAATGCTTTTAACTTTGATGCGACCCTCAGGGACTAGGGACGCAATCCTTCTCAGTCTATGGATCGTTTCCCTGTCCAGGTCGTCCAAATCAGCGTCCTTAAAAGCATATTGGCCCGGTTTTTTGGAGAAGTGGTTGAAACTCCACACTGTAGGAAACAGGGGGGTTCCTTCTTGATCGTTGGCCATTTGGGCGATCGCATTTTGGGCCTCGGCCGACTCAGGAACGACCCAAAAGTATTCTTTTTTCCACCCGGTCGTCAATGATTCCAGATATGGCTTGAACAAATTGCATGTCGACCGGTTCTTGAATGAGACCGCTTCCTTGCGGGCACCCTTGGAGCCTTTTTCGTAAATATAGCTCATCTCAAACAAATGGAAGAACAGTCGGATGGAGACCGGTCGTCTCAGAACCACTAGGACATCTTCAAACGCCTGCAGGAACGCCCAAGCGTTCGGGTTCAGCTGAGAGGGGGCGACCTGAAGATACCTTAGAACCATGCGTTGGAACCTGGAGAATGGTGGAATTATACCCATACGTTCGAAAACGATGCGGTACATGGTGAATTTTAACACATCAGTCCAGGCCGCAATATCTTCGCCCTTGGCCATTCCTTCTACCCTCCAACCTTCATTCAATTCGGTCGCAAGAAACTCCAGGTCTTGGCTTCCCCGTTGAATCTTGCTACGCTGGCCCCTCAGGTTGAGAGAAACCCAAGACATCTCCTGTGTAGCAGCGACCTCAGGATCTTCTCCTTGGTTGCCCTGCTGATCTCTGTCGGCCGTCTCGGCCACGTCGGTCGCAGTACGGTCAGCGCCTTCCTCAGAGGCAACCCGTGCGTTGCTCTCTGCAATATCAGCAACTACCCCCTCGGAGTACGGGGCCCCACTTCTGTCCGGCCGCGTTCCGGATCTGGTTGATGCTGTTGAGTTCTGGGACGAAGACCCAGAGGAAGATTCGTCGCTAGAAGAGGACGACCGGGCGTGTGCAGGACTCTGTTCCACTGGTCGTGTCATGTTTTGCGCTAGAGAAACGGCCGGGACTCCAAATATGCGGCGGGTTTGTTTAGTCCGCGCCAGAATGAACCTGTGGAGGGGAATAACGGTCAGGGTCTTGCTCGCGCGTGGGAAGGGGCGACGTGGTCGTCCCCAGACCTGACACCCCCTCCATCAGGTGGAACATAAAAATTCAAACAAAGTAAGAGCGGTCGCAATTACCTGGAATTAGAGCAGGAGGATTTCGAGCGAGCTTCGACGGCAGCGAGCGAGCTTTTGCAGAAGCGAGCGAGCTTGAAGCGAGCGATCAGCGAGAGCAGCGGAGAATTCGGAGAAAAGTGCAAATGATGTGCCCTATGAGTCCCTTATATAATGGGCCAACCGTCATCATGGGCCGGAAGTGAAGAGGCGCGACTCTTCATGTACCATCATAACTTAAACTCCTCGAATCTCTAAACGTCACCTCATTAAAGCAGCTGTCGCCTCAGCACTCATGACGATTTATTGTCAGGCATCACCCCCGAGACGGCACCTGGCCCGTATGGCCAGGCCGCGTGGCAGCGACCACGCAATCAAATTATCAGCGATCGACCAGGTTACGTGCGACCACACGGGTGGCAGCGACCGCCTTCCCATCGGCCAAACGTCACATCTCAAACGGAGGTCAGAAGCGACTGACTCCAAACTCAACGATCAATAGGCGGCAGCGACCGTCAGTTCCCTTCCACAACTCGAATGCAGGGGGGCAACGATTCAAGCCTCAGCCCGCTCTCAAGCGACCTAGGCTTGGGGGGCAACTGTTCTGGAGTGGCCCAATAAGCCCAACGAGACAGTCTAGCGCAACCTACAGCAAGGGGGTGCTGCGCGCAGCAGCCAGGTGCAACCTGGGCCAGCGGCCCACTCGACCAAGGCCGGCCCAACGCGGCCCATCATCTACCTTGCTCCGCAAGATGCGGCCGATCCCGTAAATTGCGCAACGGCTAGAACGCCAGTCTTATATATACCACACCAGCATGTGGCTTCAGGTATGTTTTACTCACCTTGTGACCCTGCCCGTTGAAGCACCTCTGACTTGAGCGTTGGAGTGCCTTTGCAGGTACCACCCGCGTGCGGCTTACAACTCGGTCCCTCATCACAGCGACCGATCAACGTTACCAACAACAACCCATCGTATTGATCAGGTACGATCAAACCCCATCAAAACCAGCTTCAATAGCATTTCTTGCAGCAAGTCTAAAGTCATTGACAATGTGAGGAATTTCATCTGTCAATAAACGCCTTGGTGGTGTGACTTGTTCTGCATGATCTGGTGTGAGCGGCTTGTCTGTAGAAGATATTGGTGCTTGACCATTCGGCTGAAAACCTGGATTAGAAACCCTACCAACATGCGAAATTTGACAAAAGAATATTCCACCTTTGACATGAACGGCATCTACAATTGGTTTCCACGCTTCCACTTGCTCTTTTGTCCATATACCCGGTGTATTTGGATACCCTTGAGCGGTGTTAGAGACACCGGTAGCTTCGCCTATGAGAAAACCTCCTTCAGAAGCCCTCTGAGAGTAATACAAGGTAGCATATTGTGGTTGAGGAACATTGTTGTATGATCTCAATCTGCCGAGTGGCGCCAAAACAACTCTGTGGGAGAGATTCAGTTTGCCCATCTTGTAAGGAGTGAGAAGAGGAATTGGGTCAGCAGTACTGTTACTGTTAGCAGCAGCCATTTGAATTTATTTCCTTTCAACTTGAGTGAATGAATATTGAAGGTAAGTTGAGAAAGTCAAATTGCCAGATCCCTATATATAATGCTGCTTGTTGGTGACGCATGCCATTGCGATTGCATGGCTTGGCTGTCACGCTTACCTTACAAAGTGTTCTTTTTCTTTTTACAAAAACATACAAAGGGGTCTTAATCAAATAACATACAGACTATTGAACAAATTATCATTAACTCAACTTTACTAACCACTTGATCAGTTTAATAACCAGCTGATATTATTATCTTTGATTATTGAACTTAAAATTATTTTCTTTTTCAATTAGAATTACCTTTTATTAATATTGTGCATAATATTTGTAGTGATCGATTAAAAGTTTCAAATTTGAAAGTATTAAACGGATTTTAGTACCTCGATCGAGAAACATCTAGGCAAGGGGTCGAAAACATCTGGTGGGAGAGATCAACTATTAAACGGATTTTAGTACCTCGAAAAATTAATCTCTACAATTGCGTGCTGGGCATACATTGGTTTACCATTTTTTTAATGTTAATCTGTAAGGTACCCAAAAATGGGTGAACCTTCAAAACACAATAACGGAAAATAAAAGTTCCTTTCGAGGGGAGAGCGCCTCCTTTAAGAAAATAAAAATACTTTTAACATTCTTTTTCATTGATGATTCGCCTCTTACATTCAAGGGTATATATAGCACTTCAAATACATAGTGCGCTAAAAGATAAGGAATCCAATCCTAACTAAAAGACAAAATAGTAAAAAGGAAAATGATGACTCATGCCGCGCGCCTCTAAAACCTTCTTCTTAGGTCACATAGGTATTTGGGCTTTAATTAATTCTTCTCGGGTCATTACATAATCATACTTATTAAAAGTGATACTACTTATACCTTTTCCTTGAACTAGTTTACAAACTGGAACTAAAACTATCTAATTAGATGACAATGAAATTACAATTCAAACCTAGCTAGCTAGTTTGCTGTGTCTGCGGGATCTCCTATGTCTCTTTCCGTGTATTCAATTGGAACTTTAAATGTATCATTGCATATGTGTAAACTCTTACTTGCCTATAATTCCGACTTTAATAAAAGGAACGATTAAAAAATGTGAGAGGGATAATTGCACATTGATGTCGGCTCCTATGCAAAAAAAAAAAATCTATCAACTAGCATTATTTTCAAATAAAAATTCAGCTAAATTTCCTTTTTTTTCTCAATAAATGTGAGGGGGATAATTGCATGTGTAAACTCTTATCTTTATTAAAAAAATCTTTAATTATCACCATTATCAATATCACATGATGTATAAGCAGAAGCAAAACCACTTTGATAATATAAGCAGAAGCAAAACCACTTTGATAAATACCAATAATACCCCTTCGCACACTTGTTAGAGAAATTTTATTCTTTGAAAAGAATGAGTTTGACAAACTAGTAGCAATAGTTGTGACATCAATAAAGTCAAATTTAACCCCCAATTAAAGAATAAATGCCAACTCCAAACCCAAACCATTTCCTCCTTCCTCCAACCGCAGTCACCAAGGCTCTCTACCAAAGCCATTCCCACCACCACCACTTAGCCACCAAAAAATCTCATTCACCACCACAAGTAAATTCAAGTAGCATTTATTTTAATTTCTTTTGACTCGTAGCTTTCTGATGGCATCATTTGAGGACCGTGGCACCACCACTTGTTGTATTTTTTTTTGAAACATTTTTATAATAGATTTCCTCTTCAAAAAAATTAAAGAAATAAGTCAAATATCTTCAAAATTTCCTCTTCAAGCGCCTCTAGATGACCAAGCGATGATGACGAGAGGCAATAGCACTCCCTCATTTTTAAATAACCAGCGCATTGACCCGTGCGTTGCACGGGGTAAATGCTCTAGTAAATACAGAATTGTGGAAGTAGGAAAATTTATTTGCTAAATTGCAATATGAAAAAAACTCTGTTTAAATATAAAAAAAATAAATTACAAGCTTAAGAGCTAAAGTAAAGTGTACAGACATAATCCAGACATAACTCATAGCAAAACATTATTTTAACATCCTCCTTCACCTAATTATCTTAGTTAAAGAAAATAGGATGGTTAGGGTTTCTTTGATGTGCATGTTGGTAGAGCTGGCAAAATGGGTCGGGCCAGGCTAGCCCGGTAAAATACACAGCGCGTCTAAATTGTTTGAGACGGCACTGGCTGAAGTGTATTACCTGTTCCTACCACTCCGTTGCAAAAGCTTGGATATTTAAAGACGAGTCTGCAATTCCATCTCTAATCACTATTTGAAAATTTTCCGAAATGTTATATTTGTAATTTGTTTTTACTCGCATTGGATTTTTCATAATTAGGAAATGAAAATACTTATTAGTAAATTAAAGGTGTAAGAATTATTCTGTCGTGACCGGAATCTCGATGCAGACGACTCGAAAGTGTGTAATTTTAGGAGTCGCCACCCAATTTATTTAAGGCTAAAGTGCTCCCGGGGTCCCTTATCTTTATTTAAAGTAACGATTTGGTCCTTTATCTTTTTTTTGTCCCAAATCAGTCCTTTATGTTTTAAATTTTTGACACATAAATCCTTTTCTGTCCCAAATCAGTCCTTTATGTTTCAAATTTTTAACACATAAATCCTTTTTTTTGACACATAAATCAGCACTGTTAACGGAAAAGGATTTATGTGTCAAAAATTTGAAAGATAAAGGACTTATTTGGGACAAAAAAAACATAAAGGACTAATTCGTTACTTTAAATAAAGATAAGGGACCCCGAGAGCACTTTAGCCTTTATTTAATAGGGAAAATTGAGAAAAACCTACCTTAAAAGGTTATTGGTCTGCGTAAACTAGATTGGATTCGTGAGTTGGTTATGTATAGGGAATGACGAAAACTTAATTCCACAACACCCCTAACACATCTATCCTAAGACAGTTACCCTAAATTTGATTGTGCAAGATATTTAATAAGTAATGACATATTGATTTACCCTAAAAAAGTGAAATAAATATTTGGTTTGCAAAGAAATAAATAAGGGACTAAATTAGAAAATTTAGCTTTTGACTTGACGGGGAAGCCCCGCTCCTACATATTCTCAGGTGCGATAAGGAACTCAAAAGTCACGTAGTTCTTACTGAAAAATTTTGTTAGTTGGTTGATTTCATTTTTGAAGAGGTTTAAGATCAAAGCTGTACGGCTAAAGTCTCTTAAACCGGGATTGGCAAGATGTACATCTCAATCAAACCCGCATTTTGAATTTTGAGAAAAGCCTTTTTTAGTTTGAAAAAAAAAAGATGGTGAAGTAAGGACAACTCATTTTTTTTTTGAAAGGGGAGTGTTTAAGTAAAACAACAGAGGTGCAACTAGAACTTTTAAATGCGAGCCAAGCCCAAAATCGAAGTCACTAAACGGCCCATATTTTATTAGACAAAGGGGGTTGTTTAAGTAAAAATAAAGGGGTGTGAAAAGCATTCTGGGCTTTTAACATAAAGACCAAAAATATAGAAGAAAATAATTAGTGAAGAAAAAACCAAAAATCAATTCAATACAAATTGAAGTAAATAGGATTAGATTTCAATTTAAAATCAAACCAATTGGATAGGCTAGAATTCAAAACCATAAGAATTGGATCAGATGAATTTTCCCTAAGAAACCAATCTTTTTTGTTTTTATAAGCAATGTTAGTGGGGAGGGAAAAATGTTAGTTTCTCGGGTTTGAACCCGCGACCTCCTTCTTGCACACATTTGGTGCACTCCTTCGGTATTCCTTAGCTCGCCAACTGAGCTACCTACTCGAGATCCTTAAGAAACCAATCTAATTCAATCTGCAAACACTACCGCACTTTCCTCCGCCTTCCCTCACCAGTTTCCCTACCCCTCCCTTGCTCTAAACAGCCAAGCCCAAGGACTACTCCAACGAAATTCTTGTGATTAATTGGAGTGCGATTGACACGACCTTAATTAATTACAATTGTAGAGACTGTAAGAAAAACCTTGATGTTGCGAACTAGTTCTTGATATCAGGTTTTTTTAAAACCTTAGTTTCAAAGCTTCCAATAACACCAGCATTATTTATGCCCGCACCCTTTCCATGGGTGCCGAAGGAGTAGGGGACATCAAAATGTACAATCCTTTTGAAGGACACAAATATTTCAAGTATCTGTTATGTAGTGGATGCGGAGACGGATATAATGCTATCTAGACCCGTGGATATCCTTACCTGTTATTAAATTAATAAAATTATTAAAATACTCATTACTTAAATACAAAACTCCAAGTTCCAACAATATAAGAAGCCCCAACCTACATACACCGTTCTTCTCATGGTTTCCTCTACCGTGTGCGAAAATTCCCTTTTCTACAATACTATATTGGTTTAAGACTATTGATTTTCTGTTTTTTTGTTTATTATTAGAGACTATAATGTTATAACAAGAGAATTATTTAGTTTTTTTGTTTCTCATAGAAATTATTTTGTTGTTAAAGAATGAAGAAATTCTATGCTTGAATGATGGATGTTTATATTCAAGTTGTTAATTTAACAATTAGTATTTTGTTGTAAAAAGAAAGGAAAATTTTATACAATTAAAAAAATAATTTTTTTAACACATGCATTTCTAATATTCATGGATATTCGTAAATATCTGCGAATAGTGACATATCCACTAATTATCCGCATTAGCAGATACCCACGCATATATGGATAGGACACGGATATCATTTTCATCCAACAGAGCGGGTAGCGGATGAGTACTATCTGTGTCCATGGATATCCAATGACATCCCTAGTTCCACCTTTTCATTTCATTTATGTAGCGACCGAAAAATCCGGGTGAGGATTCCTCGAAGGTTCGAAAATGAAGCCGCCACCAAAGTTTAGTTTAAGGGCCAACATTGGAAAAATCCCTTTTTGAAATGGTTAAGGGTCCTTGAGACCAGATAAGGGTTCGGGAGTCGGTTATGCGTGGGGAAGGTATTAGCACCCCACGGCATCCTTCCTAACGAAGGTTACCTACTAACTAGTTGTAGGAAAGAATATTAATTTTGAAAATATTTATTTTACCCTTTTATTGTGAATCAAAAAGAAAAAAGACTTAATAAAATTTTTAGTTTTTTGTGCTTGACAGGAGTGGGCCCCTGCTCCTACGTATCTCCAGGTGCGATGGAGAAATCAAAGCTACGTAGTTCTTGGGTAGAAAAAGTTTGTTTGTTGGTGTATTTTATTTAGGGATTTTAGGACTCCTGAGTGATCAGTTCATTTGTCCTAAAATGATGACTAACCCGATTGTGCAGTCGGCTTAGTCCCCTACTTTGTGAAAATGGAGTTTTTGAAGTTTGGAAGATAGTTTGATGTGTGGTGGTTTGATTTTATTTGAATAGGGGTTTTAGGACTCTTGATCCGTACGGTTCATTCATCCTAAAACGCTGACTAACCCGGCCGTACGACCGATTTAATCCCCTATTTTGAAAATTTGATTTGTGGAAAGAAATGTGTTTGTGTTTATTTTAATTTAGAAATTGTTTGTTTTAAATAGGGATTTTAGGACATGATCCGTAACGATTCATTAGTGACCTAAAAAGCAGACTAACCCGACTGTACAGTCGACTTTGTCCTCTATTTGTATTTTTGAAGAGAATTTATTTGTTGTTTTAGAAAAATGTAAGTTTGTGAAATAAATTGGTTCATAGTAGAAAAATTTGAAAAGAATGAAATCGGGGTGTATTTGTAAAAAAGGGGGGGTGTAGATAACAGGGGGCTGTATTTTAAAAAAGGGGTCGTGTAAATAACGAGCCCAGTTCGTTTCTGTGAACTGGGCTGGGTTTTAAAAGATGGGCTTGCAGGCTGTAATAATGAAACACAGGGGGTGTGAGAAGGAAGCCCAATTTCGTTTTGGAGGCCTTGGGCCGATGCACAGAAGGTGTGTATTATTAAAGTGAGGGGTGGTAATTAGTAAAACTCAGTTTTTTTATCTCTAAAATAAAATAAATAAATAAAAGGCAGTATATAAGGTGAAACCGAAAATTTCGCAATCCTAATTCACTCCCTCCATCTCCAGCGCCGCAACTGGTCTTCTTTTGGAGAGAGGGGGGTGATTTCGAGGAGAGGGAGAGAGAGAGAGAGAGAGAGAGAGAGAAAGAGAAAGAAGAAAAAGGGAAGAGAAGAGGAGGGGAGAGGGAAAAGAGAGGGGACCGTGGAGAGAACGAGATGGAGAGGAGAGGGTGGCTGTGACGATGGGATAATACTGACCGGCAGTCCCGTGGCCGGCGACGGTGGCGCTGTGACGCTGTTGTATTCGTGGTGACGACCAACCGCGTGGGAGGGCGACAACGGCGTAGTTGGGGAGGACGAAAGGGAATGCTGGCGGAGCTATGGTGTTTCGCGACGGCAGATTTGGGTGACGATGGCGCGCTTTGGGGAAACGACCACCGTCTACGGTGGTCGGAGTTAAAAGGGTGAGTTCCGATTCCATTGTTTTTTTTTGCTCTAATTCCTCTTCTTTACATTTGTTTCTTGTTTCTCTGAGTGGTTCACGGTGGGAGGAAGACGGTGGTTGTTTTCGCTTTTGAAGGCCATGAAGGGACGCGGTGGTGTGAAGGGCTCACGGTGACGCGAAGGGGATAACAGCGGAGATGACCACCGTACGGTGGTCATTTGCTTCTGGTTCGGCTTCTAAGGCTAGTTAGAGGGGGAGGACGACGGCGGCGACGACCACCGTACAGTGGCCGGAACTTCAGGTTTGTTAGTGTTCCATTTTTTTTTATTCCTTCTTCTGACTTTATTTTTTTATTTACAAGTCTAATGATTTTTCTAAAAAAAAACCTAATCTATTTACAGGCCTAATTGAAACACTAAGTCTATTACATTAATCTGTGATTTTTCTAATCAACTAAATGGTTTTCTTAAGGGGACTTACAGCACTAGTATTTACATTTTCAAGGCTCTAAATCTTTCTAACTAATAATAAAAAATGTGTATAGGAAAAGAAACTAACCTGCCCTCCAGCTTCTGAAATGGCTCCGATATGTTTACTGTGACTATTGCTTCTTGCTTGTTGCCTTCTGACTGCCCCTGATGAACCCTAATTTTTCTTCAGAATTTTGAAAGTGTGTTTGGTTAACTAGGGTTTCAGTGTGAAACCTAATCACTTGGTCTCAATCTCGGTGAATTTTTTGTCTAATTTTGTGTCAGCGGATTGTTGATTTTATAGGCATTTTTAGGTTTAAGAAAATGAATTCTTTGATTCTAACCAGATTTTATTTCCTTTTTCAGGTTATTGGACTCTTAGGCAACAAGAATCAGCCCATGGATCTGCTGCTGTTGCTATATTTTTTTTGTATTTTCGTTTTATGATTTTTTGTATTTTTTGACTATTTTGTATTTTGGGACTTTTTGGACAAGTGTAATATTATTTTTTGTAATTTTGATTTTGTTTTTTATTTTTTATGGCTTTTGATAAAAATGAATGAAACGGGACCAAAAGACTAAACGGGCCCAATAATCAACAAACACTAAAATTAGGTCCGAATGCTAAGATAGGCCCAATTACGCGAGCGTAGGTCTGATTAGACAAAAAGACATCTTGGCCCAATTGAAAAAGCTACTAAGCGTTGGCCCAACTTAAAACGAGACGACATCGAATGAGCCCGAGGACTTTTCTCGTAGTAATGTCACTTGAGACTTATGACACGTGAACTAAATAAAAGGACCGTAATAAGAAAGAGAGCGGATAAAATTGGGTATACCAACTTACATTCCCATTTCCCCGTATCATAAAAGATAGTGCATTGCTGTCGCCACTGCAATTGGTGTGGCAATATGTCATTGGCTTTGGGTTTCCATTACATTTCTCTCTCAATAGCTTTGCAGTTAATTGTTAAGGTCTCGAGGCATACAATTTTAGGCAAAAAAAAAATTGTAGCCAAAAAAAACTTATTTACCAAAATAACACCCTTTTTAGATTATTTATCAAACTAGTACACATCTAAAATTCAAGCCAGAAGTTGCCCCCACAGGCCACGACTTCTGAACTGGATTTTGCAAATTTTTTTTGCTTTTTCAGTTCAGAAGTCGCCCCCCGAGAGTGACCTCTGAACTGTGTTTTTTTCTTTTTTTTTTCTTCTATATTAATTTAAATAAATTTAATTTAGTTAATTTAATTAATTTAAAAAATTAATATTGTTAATTCTAAGTTAATTATAAATATTATTGGGTAAAAAAATTATCGGCTATATTGAAATATGGAACTAACTGTATTTATTTAATTAGTAGCACATTACAAAAAACTGATAGAAATTGACTAGTCAAGATCTTGCCGACACTAATAAACGGTTAAGATCTTGCCGACACAAATAAACGGTCGGGATCTTGCCGACACTAATAAACGGTCAAGATCTTGCCGACACTAATAAACGGTCATGATCTTGCCGACACTAATAAACGACTCATGTTTCCCCACGCCTATTATAAATTGGGCTTCAGCTTTCCCTTCTACTTCACAAAAACCCTAACCCCTTCTCTGCTTCTTCTTCTCCACCAAATCGTATAAATACACAAAAAAATGCCCCTAACACAATACTTAGAGAATTCTTCCCTCACTATCATTCATTTTCAGGGCATCATCACCAACAAAGTTTTTACACTACAAAACAAACAGTTTTTTTGGTGTTTTTTTCAATGGTCTTGATGTTGCTGACACTTTTGGACGCACGAGATCTTACCGATACTTTTAAATACATTAATGTGTTCAAATATTTTTTTCACAATAATATTTATAATTAATTTAGAATTAACAATATTAATTTTCTAAATTAATTAATTAAATTAAATTTATTTAAATTAATATAGACAAAAAATAAAAATAAAAAAAAACACAGTTCATAAGTCACCCTGGGGGGTGACTTCTGAACTGAAAAAGCAAAAAAAAAAATTGCAAAATTCTGTTCAGAAGTCGTGGTCTGCGTTGGCGACTTCTGGCCTGAATTTTAGATGTGTGCTAATTTGGTAAATAATCTAAAAAGAGTGTTATTTTGGTAAATAATTTTTTATTTTTTGGCTACAGTGGTTTTTTTGCCACAATTTTATCTTTCGCCCCATTTATTATTTCTCTCTTTCATTTGTATCTCTCTTTTCTTTTCATCTGTCTTCTTCTTCTTTAACTTTGAAGCATCAGAGCACCAAAAACGGCTTCCCTGTTTCTAACAAGTCAAGCAAGATGTATGCAACATTGGTGTTTAACAAGATGATAGAAACAATTTTTTTACTGTACTTTTGGTATTTATTAGCAGGTGTAATGGACTCACTGACTCGGTCTTTAACTCGCGAGTTTATGCGAGTCTGTCTGAGTTTGACCAATTCTATCCGAGTTTATCAAGATTGCGATTCTACACGCGATTTGACTTGTTGAGGCAGCATAGACTCGTACGAGTTAACTCGCGATATTGACATATTCTCTTATCTACCACATTTATTTTGTTCACATATTCTCTTATCTACCGCATTTGTTTTAATCTAATTATTTTTCCGAGAATGCTCGAATTTGTTTCTTTATAATCCAGTTTCTTTGTTTTGGACAATTTTTTTTCATAGGCAATGTTTTGGACCTCCATAGCAAGTCTGCTATGTCATTCGGCCCTTTGCAAGATACTAATCGTAAGGTGATTGCTTTCCCCACACCCTCTCCTACTCTTCGCACACCCCCGAACTTATTTTTCCCCAAAATGACCTCGCGTGAGACGCTCGTGTAACACGGGTTAAGTGACTGTTCGAACGAGGTTATGCGAACCAGTTCGAACGACGTTGTGCGTGTTAAGGAATTTGTATGGTTCGCATGACATCGTTCGAACCTGTTCGAATAATATCATCCGTGTTAAGGAATATTGTTAACTGATGGTGTGAGGGTGTGTTTTGGCTGCCTCGAATGGCTTTATTCGAATGTGTTCGAATGGGTGCGTTCGAAGAGGCGTTCGAATGGCCACATGCGAACCACTGTTATGCAGAAACAGAAACTAAATAAATCAGCACACAGTTTTGGTGATTTCAAAATATAAACCTAACTTTAACATTATGTACCAAAATTATACAACATTGTGTACCAAAATTATACAACATTGTGTACCAAAATTATAAACCTAACTTAACATTGACTACCATCACTATCTTTACTTAAATCTACACAAAGAAGGGGATGGGGGGGTTGTGATTGTATGAGCAAATTCTTCCACTTTTGTATCCGGCCAACAAAAAGCGAGTCCCAACCCTTTGCTATGGGTGCCCTATTAGTATTCCATATCAAATCCGGCAAGGGCATTGGACTTCCAGGCTTCATAAAGACCTTCAAAAAGACAACAAAAAACAGAATGTTATGTAATGTTTTGGAATTACTACATTGAATCTAAATAGAAGACAGTTTACCTGTACAAAGTGTTTGTGTTCTGGTACCAAAAGGATGTTGAACTGTCGGGCAGTTCTGAATGGTGCAACATTGAATGGAAAAATTGTGTAACAACAATTAGGTGACCAACAAGTCAGGACGACTTTGTACTTGTTACTGATTAGATACCCCATATCTGGTGTAGTCATCCAATTATCTTCAACATTATTGCCATGATGTGCCCTCAACAATGTCTTCATCAAAAATGTGACATTACCAATACCACCATACAGTCTAGTGTAGAAGTCATTGTATTGGTTAAGCTCCTCCACCAATTCAGTTCTGACTGACTGCCAAGCCTCCTCACCCGTACCAAGAAATGCAGCAATACATCGGAAGCCACAATTTCCATCACCTACCACATTAACAATTTTTTGAACATAGGAACGCATGTATTCTGGCCTTATGCGAACACTGTTCGAATGGCCTTATGCGAACCAAGCAAAGTCACACCCCATTAAACACTTGTTCGAACACGATCATTCGAACATGTTCGAACGCCCCTGTTCGAACGGAGCGCGAGTACAGAAAAAAAATGGCGTGAAAAACTGAAAACAGAACCAAAATGAAAAAAGTTTGGTAGGGTTATTACCTTGAGCTAGTTGCCAATGTTGGGTAGTTGAATAGGAGTGAATGATGAAGGTGAGGATGGGTGGATTTGGAGTGGAGAGGGGGGGGGGGAGGTTTGGGATTTTAGAGGGGTGTGTTGTGTTGAAGGAGAAGAAGAGGGAGAGGGGTAGAGGGGGAAAATCAATTTTAAGTGGGGTTAGTTTGGTAAATGTGTAGGGTGAAGGGGTGTGTTTTGAGTAGGAGGGGGTGTGGAGAAAGCAATCACCAATCGTAATCACTTCCATATCAAGTGTAGGTTGCTTTTCTCACCCATTTAATTTCCTATACGCCTCCTTTCCCTTTTCTTTATTTTAATCTCAAAATACCTTTTCTAAAAACTAATGTTTGGAACCCCTCTTCTCTTGTCCCTTCCCCTACACTTAGGGGTTTTCATAAAATCGATTCAATCTAATACAAACGCATTAATCGAACCAAAAAATGCAAACCAAAATTTTGAATTGAATTGGATCGATTTCAAGATCCCTCATCAAATTTTGCTATTATATTTATTAAGTTTAAAAAATTAATCTAAACCACGAAGCTTGTAATAATAATAACTAATTATACTGTTATAATGTATGTATGGTTTGAGTTTGTGAAATTGTGTGATTGATTGCTTGTTACCTATATATTTGAACGTTAGCTATACACTTGAGGTGCTAGCTCATTGGTAAGAGCTTAGCCTTGTATCCTCAAGGTGCGGAGTTTAAATCTCCTCGGGGACATTTGTAAAATGGCCCTTAGTACCACTTTGAATAATAAAAACATCCCCCTTCCCCATTTAAAAAAAACCTATATAATTGAATGTACCTACGAATGTTTTTAAGTATTTGGCTACTTTTATGTATTAAGTTTTGGCTATGTATTTTGTTACTTCTCTCTATTGATAATATTATTTATTTGGCTACTTGATGTAATATTGAGTTTTGAAATTATGAAATGGAAGTTATTTTTATTTTGCATTTAATTCAATAATAATGAAGTATACAACTTTAGACCCAAAAATCAATGGTAAAACATTAGTGTTGCGGACGTTTGAGCACGGGTTCAAACTCGCAATGCTCCCCAAAAAAGAAGTACATAATTTTAATGAAGAGAAAATCGAAAATCAATCCAAGTTGAAAAAAATTCAATTGGATTTTATTTTAAAATCAAATGGTTGGATGACTATAATACAAAACCACGAAGATTGAATTAGATGATTTTCCCCCCAAAAATCGATCCAATTCAACCTACGACTACTGCTGCACTTCCTCCTACCCCACTCTGCTTCCCTTCCTCGCCCACCGGTCTCTCCTCCTCCATCGCTTGAACGGGAGCAACATATATGACTGCTCCAAACAGCCAAACCCAATGCGATTGACACGACCTCAATTAATTGCCCTTGCAAAGAGATAAAAAAAACCCTTAATGTTGCGGCCTAATTCGGTATATCGGACTTTTTTTAAATAAGTTATTGCTTTCCTTCGTATCTTTGTTCAACTGCAACCTCATCAATTTCAAAGCTTTCATAGAGCATTCTTTACCCTTTCCATGGGTGGCTTAAGAGTGAGGGGACATCAAAATGTACAAAGAAAAACAAAGAAATCTTAGCATATTGGGGAGCCTCAGTTCCAAAATGTACAAACACCCTTTCCATGGCAGCTTCCACTTCATCTACACCACCATGAAAATGTGTTTTCTGATTCCTCCCTCCTATATTAGGACCTCAACGTTCCCCCGTTTTTCAAATGAATCTGCATTCCCTGAAATTTTCATTCTAAGCAAATAAGTAAGAATTTTCTTAATCTTTCAAAGCAGGATTAGAAGACTCAAATTACTTATTATGTTGTACCGTATCTCAAGATCTAGGTCTGATCTGGTCCGAGATAGTTGGTAGTTGTAGGTCTTGATCAAGCGCACTCCGTCGCGATCCGAGGCGAGGTGGTACCTGCGAAGACACTCCGACGCTCAAGTCAGTGAGTGGACTGATTAGAGGTAAAGTGTTGGAAAGAGTGTATACCTTTAATGCTAGCATTGAATGCTTATTTATAGGGTCAAATGTGTGCTTGAAATCAATAGGAACTTTTAGATCTAGGGCTTTGATCCCAACCATTGATTAATGGATCTGCCTTGTGATTGTGCCTTTAGCCATATTATGGATGTGCCTTGTGATTGTGCCTTTAGCCATATTAGGGATGTTGCCCCCCAAGTCGGGTCGCCTTGGGGCGGGCTAGACTTGAGCTCTTTATCCAATCTGAGCTACTTTTGAATGAGACGGTTTGAAAAACCAGACGTTCTTTCGAGGCCGGGCTTGCACTCACGTGAGTGTTTGCCCCCGGCCTTAAAGTGCCCTAGATTCGGATCTTTGCATAGGCTCGGAACACGAGTTTACATTGGCCTTGTACGAGCTTAAGTTTGGTATTTTGGCGAGTGTGGCGACCTCTGAGGTCGGGCTTGTACTCACGTGAGCGTATGCCCCCAGCCTAGGAGCACTTATCTAGGGAGCATCGAGTGACTCGAGGTAACAACAGTGTCATTGATGAGGCGCGTCGTTCAATGGTGGATGGTGTAATGATGGCGCCTCGTTTCCCGCACGTGTCATAGATGCTAGCGATGGGACATGCCTCTTAGGTTCAGGGCCAATTCGTAGCTCGTGGCCCACTATATATATGGGTTCAAACCTCCTTCATTTGCACTGGTTTTTTGTGAATTTCTCTGAGTACCGACCTTAACATCGTCAGTCTGTGCTTGGATTACCGAGCTTCCGATCCAACATATCGTGGCGAGAGTCTCTGCATTTCAGTTCAGTGAGAGCGTCAAGGCACAAAAACAAGTTCAGCTTCGTCAGGATTCCGACTTCCGAGGTTAGTGTCTTTTTATTTGTTTTGTCTTCGCCTTTTGCTTACCGGGGACTTCCCTAGTCCGCCTTTATTTACACAGGGTGGGGGTCGTCAGGTCGGGTTCCGACTTGGTTGTGGACCCACCGTAGTACTCAAACTTGGCTTGCAAGTGAAACCGTGACCCTTGGCTTCTCTCCATTGAATTAAATCTTGCATTTTATTATTGTTCTTTATTTCTTTTTATTTGTTTTCGTACAACTCAATTATTCGTTCGTCTAAATAATAATAAATCTTGATTAGTTTAGTACTTGTTAATTAATCCCTGTGGAGACGATAATCTTTTATACTACTTCTGCGATAGTACACTTGCTCTAGTGTGTTTTTAACGCAACAAGTTTTTGGCGCCGTTGTCGGGGATTAATTTAGCAATATTAAACGAAAGAGATTTTTATTGCCTTAGACATTTTTTTTGCTTTAATTTTAAATTTTGTTTTTTCTTTATATTATCAAAAAAAATATATATATAAAAAAAGAAGTTACTAATACTTTCCCAAGAGACCGCTGCAATTTACCTTGTTTTCCAGTGAAAACTCTAAATCATGGTTAAAACTCTTGGAGACTACATTAGAGAGGCAGAGGCACAAATAAATTTAGAGAAGTCATATTGGTATATGTCTCAATGCCAGATTCAAATTTCTCCTCCTCCTTATGAACCTTATTCAGACTATTGGGATGACTATGAGCCACCTCCTTATTCCTCCCATTGGGATAATTATGAGTCACTACAAGTGCAAAAGCAAGAGGACGAAAAGTCGTATGTCAATGAGGTCTTGGCCAAATTTATGCAGCAGACAAATGAAAAATTTGAAAGCTTGGAGGGTCAAATTGGAGCCATGAGCAACAAATTTGAAAGCTTGGAGGGTCAAATCTCAACTCTCATTGCTTTGTTATCTCAAGAGGCCCAAGAAACTCCTTCACAAACTAAGTCTACCCAAAATGAAGAAGCTGAGCAATACAAAGAAAGTATTCCTTCGAGAGATGAAGGTGTCTCTATGGAATATAATCTGGAGGAAGAAGCTCTCAAGAAAGATGAGGAGACTCCTATTGAAGGGAGTCAAATCAAAATAGTAGCTCCTACTGAAGGGAGTCATATTGAAACAAAAGATCCTACTAAAGGGAGCATTTGTGAGGACAGTAAGAAATATCCCATGGTTCTAGATTTGGAGAAAGAGGAGAAAGCGCCGATTTTTGGGCAAATTGTTTTAACCATTGGTGATGTTGTGATTGAGGTTCACCGGGGAAAGGTAACTTTAAGGAGTGGTAAAGAAGATGATGTTATTAAATCTTTAAATTCCAATAAAATTTTCTCTTCTTTAACTTCTCCTTATTTTGATGATGTGGTTGAAACTAACATTTTTAGTGAATTAAAGATGCAGGACCTTTTGGAAAAAAATCTTATTTTGCAGGATCCTAGCATAATGGTGGATGGAGATAAAATAAAAATTTCACAATTCTTTGAAGTTCATCCACCACGTGGAAAAAGAAAGAACAATGTGAACCACATGGTTAGAAAGTTAAGAAGGTGTACCGCGTTAGATGTTAAATTTGCTCTTGGAGAGCCACCTAATTAAGCACTAACTATCGTCAGGCTCACGACATTAAACAAGCGCTTCGCAGGACGCAACCTGTGTTTTATTTTCAGTTTTTTTACTTTTAATTTGTTTCATTTTGTTTTTAGGAATAAACTCGGACTACAAGCTCTCTCAGGGAAGTCACTATTACTCTCTCTCCCATTTATTTCTCTTAGTTTCTATTTGATCAATTTGCATTGAGGACCATGCTTCATACTAGTGTGGGGGAGGAGAGTTTATTTTGTCACTTGATCTCTATTAATGCGCATACCCCCTACATGTGTCGATAGCATTTTTTTCTGGCTTGTTTTGAATGGACTATGCTTAAAGTTGAAAAAAATAGAGATCTTGCCTTTAGGGTACCCCAAAAAAGAATTTATTTGACAGACTTGTGCTTAATTGTAACTGTGAGGTTGTCCTTAGGAAGCTGATAATTAGCATTTGTCCCTTTTGAGTACTTTTTGTGAACTAGCTTCTAAAGGTGAGATTTGAGCCTTCATAAGGGGATTGATACTAAATCATAAATTTTTACCCATTTTCTTTCTATGAGTGTGTTTCCCAATTTGCTACATTCTAGAATTTGTCTTCTGACCATTTCAAGGCGAAAATTGATTTGCATCATGTAAAAAGATTTGGGGAATTTATGTATTTTTCTGGCCTCAAAGTTGTTTGTTGAATTTATCTATTAGTTGCCCGCTTTGAGTCTATTTGTTATATTTTTTCTTTGGTACCCAAATATAAATTTTTTTTTGTGGTAACCATTTGAAATTAAATTTGGAGCAACTATTGAAAGTTACAATTTTGTCCTGTATTTTAATTGTCTATCTCATCAGGACATAAAAACAAAATAGGAGTGGCTAATGTGGTTACAAGTACCTTTTTGCTCCTAAGAAAAATATAGAAAAATGAAAAGTTGAAAAAAAAAAAGAGAATAAAGAAAGCAAGAAGGAGGAAAAGGCACATCAAAAGAATGAAAGAGCCAAAGGGCATATAAAAAAAAGAGTCTACTCAAGAGCAAAAAGCAAATCAAAAAGAGTCGACTCAATAGGGAAAAGAAGAGTGAAGAATGGAAGTGAAGTTAATTTGGAGTTTGGACAAAAATTTGTAAAATATATAGGAGCTCCATATTTGGTTTCAAAGGTTACTATTTATTTCTTGTTTTTTTAGCCCTTTGATTATCCCTTCCTTCTTATTTCCTACCCTACATGAATTCACCATGGCCCCATTACAACCCATAACACCCCATCTTTTGCATGCATGTGAACTATTTGGTGGAGATTTGGTCAAATTACAAGCTTATGGTAATGTGCATTTTGTGGAAACTTGAGTGTATATTTCCCTAGTCCCTAAACACTTAGAGAGATTGTGAGTGAGTGCCGTTGTTTACAGGAATGTATTCTTTGGGGACTTCAGCCTCTAATTGGGCAACCTTTTGACACCTCATATGTGCTATATTATTTACTGTCAGTCATTGTACTTCTTACTTTTGGTTCCTTATTTGGCTGTCTCTGTTACTTATTTGAAAATTTTATTAAGCCAGAAAATTTGCTTGAGGACAAGCAAAGGGTGTGAGGGAACTGATAAACTCCAATTTAGTGTATTTTTAGAGATAGTTTCAGACCATTTTTTTAGAGCAATTATTATCAATTATATAAATCAATGACTTAATTTGCTCTTGATAAAAGAGTGAAAATCTCAATTAAATTATGAGTTTGGTGATTAAAGGAATTGGAAATCAAAATAAAAGGGCCATGGCCCATGTGGCCCAAATGAGAAGTGCAGTCCATGAATTGAAATAATGGCCCACGGTTAATGGAAACGACTGAGGGAAAGAAGCCAGCAATTTGTGAATGATAACCTAGGCCTACATTATAAAAAGAAAAGAAGCGCAACATCAATGAAAAAAAGAGCAGAAGAATTAGAGAAAGAAGGTACACCAGCCGCACAACCAGGAACAGAAGCCACGCACCAACAGTAGCGCCGACAAGGAGAGGAGGAGGTTTTGGGTACCCGTTCTTGACACCGTGAGAGAGCTTTGGAGGAGGAAAAGGAGACTGGAGATTCAGAATAAGAATTTCTCTAACTTCCGGGTTATTTTTATCTCTGTAATTCATGACTCTAATTCATATTTTATTGTTTTTTATGACTTTGGATAGCTAAATCCTCTTCTAGGGTCTTAGGTGGATCTTGCATGTTTAGAGACCTTTTTATGTTCTAATTTCATATCTGAATTTCGGTTTTTATTTCAATTAATATTGTCCTATTATTTTTATCACATAATTAGGATTAGCTACCCTTTTCATGTTCATAATCAATTAGTTGATCAGCGACCGTACTGCAATTAGTTGGTGGACCTATAGGATAATTGAGACTAAAATTAATGCATGACCAAACTTTAATTTAGTCTTCCAATCATTCAACCTTTTTGCTCTTTATGCTTTTCTTAAATTTAAATTCTTGCATGACCAAACAATGGTTAGTTTAGGAAAAAGAATATTAATCGCGAATGACCAAACAGATTAATAGCTTTAGTAAAGAGATTGGTAATTGAATAAAATAAGGGAATTCAGGTAGAATTAGACATAGAGGAATCGAAGCTTGTAAGTGAAACCGTGACCCTAGGCTTCTCTCCATTGAATTAAATCTTGCATTCTATTATTGTTCTTTATTTCTTTTTATTTGCTTTCGTACAACTCAATTATTCTTTCGTCTAAATAATAATAAATCTTGATTAGTTTAGTACTTGTTAATTAATCCCTGTGTAGATGATAATCTTTTATACTACTTCTGCGATAGAGTACACTTGCTCTAGTGTGTTTTTAACGCAACAATAACTTTTGAGTTGTATCGGGTTTCTATCCTCTATTTCACCACTGCTTCCTGAAAGGAGGCTCTTCCTCGGACCTCGCCTACTGTAACGCCCAAATATTTAATTAAATTATTTAATTAAATATTTAGGTATTCAATTATTTATGTATTTATTTTAGTTGGTGTATTTATATTAGCGTTGGATTAAGAGGTGTGTAATTGAATATTAGAGGATGGCGTTAGTGATCGGGCTTAAGCTGGAGGAAAGCCCGTGATCCAAGTCCACTAGCTAGGCGCATAGGAGAAGCGCCTAGGCTAGGGTTTGACTCACTTATGCGAATTGTTTGAGAAAAGAGAGGAAACTTGCGAATAGAGAAGAAAAAGAGAGAGAGGTCGCGAAATAGAGAGAGGAGAAGAGAAGAGGTTTGGCGCACACCCAAGGGAGGAGAAGAAGAGGAGTTCGCACACCCAAGGAGAAGAGAGGAGCTGTGTTGCTGAGGTTCTGTTGGTGACTCGATCAAGAGAATTGGTGCTCTCCTACTATAAGGTAAGGGTGGGGTTCTTCCTTATAATAGGGTTTCATGATGGGGTTATGTGGGAATAGGTCCTATGATGCCTAGGGTTCGATTTTGATGTTGAATTGATGATAGTTATATCATGATTATGTTATTTGAAATGTTGGCTTGATTTGGTGATTCTTGTGACTCAAAGAAATTGGTGATTCATTGTTGTTAGTCCTAATTGCATGTTAGGTGTTCGATAAAATGTTTGTTGGTGTTGTGATTCACGAATTATGGTGATTGGCATTGGTAATTAAGAATTGATGAGCTAAATTGGTGATATGATTTGCATATGTAGTGTTTTGGTCAATTTGGTGTGATGCTGTTTTTGGCGCCCTGGGTGTGGGCGCCGTGTGCCTGGTCTTGTTGCTTTGATGTCTGTTGCTGTTTTTGGCGCCCTGTGCATGGGCGCCGTGTGTAACACCCCCTTTTCTAATCGGTAATTTGATTTAAAATCAGAGTTCAAAAATCGTTTTTTTTTTCCTTTTTTAACAAATACATCCTCAAGGGAATGCTACGTTTCAAACCAAACTTAACTTTAATCTAGTCAACAATACCTTTCATTAATAAATATTAACTGCGTGATACATAGCACGACTTAACTGGGTGAATCCTCAATCACAAATATATCTCAAGATATAGCTCAACATTTAAATAAAATAAAACAACAAATAGACTACCCGCCCACCCAATGCTACGTATCAGAGCCAGACACAATCGACCAGAAGAATGTAGAACCTTCACTCGCTAACACCTGCACGTTGCCGACATGAGAAGCAACATAAAAGCAGTAGGGTGAGTCTCTTTACATAAATAATAGTAAATATGATAAGCATTATATTGAGGAAGGCAACTAAACACCAATTCACAACAATATCAACATATATTATTTACTTCACAAACTCCAAGAAACACCACTGCTCAATAAACAAACACGTATTATCATCTATAACACCTCAACTCATGCTCATCACGAGACATCACCAAACAACAACAACAACAATCATGGCACCTCAACACCAACAACCACAATCAACACAACAACATCATCGTTATCATCAACTTCATCGTCAGTACACACAAAACCCAAGTCACAATCACATCACCAGTCATAAAAAAAAAATGTATGCATATGAAAATGCAACCCACGCCTGGGCATATGCATGATGGTACCATACTCGTCATAAATAGCCACTTGGGCACATCGTCACTGGTTCTCGTCAATAAGAGGCCGAAGCCTATTCGTCATAGTATGCACATGCTATGAGACACTATGGACACATGTGCAATCACCAATTTCAACTCACCCGGAGTACTCGTCATTGTCGTCATAAAAACACTAATATAGTGTACTCGTCATAATCACCATAATAAAATCACCACTTTCTCATAAAACATCCCATCCAAATTGGAGTAACAACGTCCTTAAATCTTAAATAACACTAATTTAAAATTTAAGTGACAGACCATTTAAATTTAATTAAATACACGTTAACAATTTGAGTGACATCCTATCTAAAAAAAATTCGAGTACAACTTGTTTAAATTTTTGGACAAACATCTCATTTTCGACATCACAACTACACTTGAGAAAAACAGTGTGGAAAACAGCGGTATTTCTTTTCGAGTCCAAAAACAACATCAAATTAGGGGCCTTTTTGCGCAAACAGCAGTGAGAAAACAGCACAACTTTACACACAAAACAGCGCTTTACTTTTTGTAGATTAGTAGCGCATTTCCTTCATAAAACAGCCACTCTTTTATAAAAAAAATAACAGCAAGACAGCACCCTTTTATTTAGATAAATGACCCCTTTTTATTTTGATAAACAGCAGATTTTTATTTGATAAACAGCAGATTTTTATTCTGCAACAGCAGCATTTTTCCTTGACAAAAACAGCAAACAGCAACACATTTAAATGACAAACAGCAACATTTCGAAATTGACATACAGCAGCACTTTAATTCTGGACAGCACATGTTCTTTTTATACAACTGCCTACAGCAACATTTTTAAATTCTGGACAGCAACACTTTCTTTTTATAAAACTGCATGCAGCAACACTATTAAATTCGGGACAGTAGCATTTTCCTACAGCAGTGCACCTACTTCGGCGAATTAATTGAAATGGCAAACGATGTCGGATTTCAACAAAAGACCACTCATTGGAAAGCCCTCTGAGTGTAGTTTCTGTCCAAAATTTTCATTTTTCAAAATACACACCCAGGCGGTACAGTTTTACAGAATACTACCCTAAGGTACCAGAAATTGACAAAACTGTTTGCCCATCTTACACATCAATTTTCTTTCTCATTTCTTAATTAGATTTGATGAAACCAGTGCTCATTTTGAAGGGAATTGAGTCTACTTTCCAACTAAGCAAGAATCATTAAAAACGGAGTTCGAATGAGGACACAAAACTTGCCAAGACCGAACCTATACACAGATTGGTTCCAGAAATTTGACCCAACTCTGGAGACTCATAACTTGAGCTACACAGCTCCAAATTGAACGAAACTAGTGCCAAAACGACCGGCTTTAAGTCTATTTTCGAAAACAATCAGCCACATAATTTTTGGGTTAACCAAACAGTACCAGTTTTCAGAAAACCGAAACAGTATCAGAATGCACCGAAAACCCTAAGTGAATAGACTCATCATACTCAATCACCAACACCACAATTTCATCGAATTGAATAAAACCCCACACCAATTATCACTATGGATGCTAACCATCACGTTTTCCATCAGAAAAAAAATACCATTTAGTCATAACATCAAACACCTAGCATGCATCATTCATATTGTGTCCTACTCAACACCAATCAAGCAAGTCTTTGCACAAACACATTTTCAGCATGATAACAACATTAAAACACACCAACCATTCATGGAAATCACCCTAGGACCTAACCTAGACAACACTCATCACATACACTATTAAAGATGCAAAGGAGAGCCCCCTAACCTTAGATTTAGATGAGTAGAAACCTTAGGGAGATAGACACCAAGGATTGTAGCCTTCCTCTTCTTTCCCTTTCTTGCTTCCACGAGTTTCTCTCTCCCCTTCCTCCTTGAGGGCTTCGGCCACTCCTCTCCTCTCTCTCTCTCTCCCTTTTCTTTTCTTTTTCTTTCTTTTGGTGATAAGTGGGAAAATGAACTAACCCTAGCAACCCCTACATATTCGACCCTTAAGGATAAATGATGGGTCATGGGCCAACTAATGGATCATGGGCCCTTTATGTGCACCACCTAATTCATGACAACACCTCCTAAATAAATTAAAACCCTAAATTAATTAATACTAGCCCTCACCTTATAAATAGGTCCAATTACCTCATATATATTTATTTTATTTTCTATCACCACATAATCCCCAATTGATTAAAATAAATAATTCAATTAGATGACTAATTAAATTTGGGGCGTTACACCGTGTCTGGTGTCTGTCTCGTGTGCCAGGATGGTTGTTGCTGTTGTGTTGAGTCATGGGCGCCATGGGCGCCAGAGTTGCTGTTGTTGTGTTTCCTGCGTGTGTTGCAGTTTTTGGCGCCCTGCTGCTGGGCACCGTGTCTGGTGTGTGTTCCCTGCGCCATGTTGCGTTTTCTGTTGTGCTGTAGGCTGTCTGGGCGCCAAGGGCGCCAATTCCTGTGCCATGTTGCGTTTTTGCTGTGTTTCAGGTGGTCTGGGCGCCAAGGGCGCCATCTCCTGCATTGTTGCTAGGCGCCCTGCTCCTGGGCGCCAGATTCAGTGTTTTGCCTGTTGCTGGGCGCCCTGCTCCTGGGCGCCAGTTTTCCTGTGTGGCTGTTTCCTGCTAGGCCCGTGTCCGGTGTGTGTTCCGTGTTGCGTTGCGTTGCTGAATCATTGTCCTGAGTTGCCTGGGCGCCAAGGGCGCCAGTTTTCTGTTTTGTTGGCCAGTCCCTGCGTGTTGCCCCTGGGCGCCCAGTGCCTGGGCGCCATTTTCAGGATGTTCCTCAACTTTTTCCCGATTTTGTTTTTGACATATCTTTTGACTCGGGAGTCCGATTTAGACGTTTCACAATGTTTTGGAAAGCTTATTCAGAGGTCTAGCTGAATACTCTAATTTGAGGCAAAGTGGTCCATTTTTCTGGAAAAATTGCTAACCGTTGGTGTAGTCGTTAAATGGTGATGTTTTAAAAAGAAAGTTGTCGTGTCTCAATTACTTTGGAAAAATTGTCGTGGTCCCAAATGTGTTGGAAAATTGTTGCTTGCCTCCGGTGTTGTGAAAAATCCTCGTGTCTCAAATGTTTTGGAAAACTGTTGTCATCTTGGTGTATTGGTGCTGTTTTGGAAAATTGTTGTCATCTTGGTGTCTTGGTGCTGTTTTGGAAAATTGTTGTCATCGTGGTGTCTTGGTGCGGTTTGAGCTAGGTGTGAAGGCTCAAACCTTGGTGTTGTTGGAAACTTTGGTTGTTATATTTTATTAAATAATTACCGTGTAGAAAATGGGTGTTACATCTACGATATTCGTGATCACTACCTCAGGGATCCCGAACCTGGCCATGATGTTTTCCTTGAAAAACTTGATGCAATTCATTGCACTGATAATGGCTAACGGCTCGGCTTTGATCCATTTTGTAAAGTAATCCACAGCCACTATCAGGTATTTGACCTGCCCAGGGGCAGTTGGGAAAGGTCCCAAGAGATCGATACCCCACCATGCAAAAGGTGATGATGAGATGAGGCTAGTCAGCTCGGTGAGAGGAGCTACATGAATATTGGCATGGATCTGACATTCCCGCCACTTTTTCACGTAGTTCGCAGCATCGTTCTCCATGGTTGGCCAGAAATAACCTGCCTTTAACGTTTTCCGGACTAGTGACCTCCCTCCGAGGTGCTGTCCACAAATTCCTTCGTGGATTTCTGCCAGGACATAATCCGCTTCCTCTCCTTCAATACATTTCAGTAATAGCGCGGAGAGGCTTCTTCTATAGAGAGCCCCATCAATCACAGAGAATGATGAGGCCTTCCTCCTGATCAATTTGTCTTCGCGAGAGTCCGGAGGCTTGTCCCCTGACTCAATGTACTTCATTATTGGCGCAATCCACCATTTGCTTACCTCAACTACATTGATAGAAAAGGCAAGCTCCGGATCGGAGGTTGACACTGGGCTTACTTAGCGTTTCCTGGATTATGGAACGGTGGTTTCCAGGAACTTTGGTGCTGGCGAGTTTGGACAAAACATCCGCTCTCATATTTTCCGTTATGGGAACATGTTTAACCTCTGTGAACATGAACTAAGCTAGCAATTCCCAGACTCGGGTTAAATATTTCTGCAAGATCGGATCCTTGACCTCGTATTGTTTTTCGATCTGGGAGACTACCAGCAAGGAATCTGTGTTCAAGGTGACCCAAGTAACTCGGAGGTCACTGGCAAGTCGGAGTCCTGCGATGCACGCCTCATACTCCGCTTGATTGTTTGACGTTGGAAATTAAAAGGTGAGGGATACCTCGATTATGACACCTGTCGAGATTTCTAACATCAAACCGGCCCCTTTACCCTCAGGATTTGAGGATCCATCTACATGAAGCGTCTGTGACTCATCTTTCGGGTCAGTAGGGGTCATTTCTACGATAAAGTCGGCAAGGACCTGAGCCATTGTCGTTCTAGACTCGTACTTGATTCCGAACTCAGAGAGCTCCGCTGCCCATTTTATCATCCTACCTGCCAGGTCGGGTCGGTGTAGGATTTGACGAATAGGATGGTTTGTCCGTACCACGACCTGATGACCGACAAAGTAAGGTCGAAGACGATGTGCCGCGACGAGCAAAGCGAAAGCAATTTTCTCAATTTTCTAGTATCTTATTTCAGGTCCTTGTAGTGCTTTGCTTACAAAGTACATCGGGTTTTGTACGGCCTTGGTTTCTCAAACGAGAACGGTGCCAAGCGCCTCCTCTGAGATTTCTAAATACAGGTATAGGGTTTCTCCCGAGCTAGGCCGAGTTAGGATCGGTGGCTCGGACAGAACTTTCTTATGTTGGGAGAGGTCATCATCCCGTTCCGGGGTCCATTCTTTGATACGTAGCTCCCGCATTCTTCAAACCGAATGGCATAACCCGGTAACAAAAATTTCCGCAGTCAGTCATGAAGGTGGTTTTTCTTGGTCAGGAGGGAACATCGGAATCTGGTTGTAGCCGGAATAGGCATCCATAAAAGACAATAAACAAAAACCTGAAGAATTATCGACTAGGCGATCAATGCTTGGAACAGGAAAGGCGTCCTTTGGACAGGCCTTATTAAGATCGGTATAATCAATGCACATGCGCCATTTTCCATTAGTTTTCTTGACAAGTACAGGGTTGGAGAGCCAAGTTGTATACTTGACTTTCGTTACCAAATTTGCATTAATTAAATCTTCCACGACTTTAGCTGCAGCAGCTGCTTTCTCTTTGCTCTGAGCCCTTTTATGCTGGGCGACCCATTTGGTCCCGGGGTTGACAGCTAACTGGTGACAAGCAACTTTCGGGGGAATATCGGGCATGTCTTCAGTCGACCAAGCAAAGATATCGGCATGAGATTTCAGGCAGAGTGTGAGCTTTGCCTTCACTTCCTCAAAAAGATCAGAATCGATCTTGACGGTTTTGGCTGGGTCATCTCCCATCTGGATTTCCACAAATTCTCCATCGGGTTGAGGTCGCCTGATTTTCTTCTTCAATTCTCGGGCAAAGTTGTCATCGCTCTCTTCTTCCGAGCTGTCTGGGTCATACCTCACATCAAGGTCTGTCAAATTGACATCAGTGGCCTTGCCTTTTCTTCTCTTCTCAGAATCTTTCCGATCTTCTTCTTCGGGGGGACCGACCTCTTCCATAGCCTTCTTATCCGCATTGATGTGTAGATAAAAGCACCTCTGGGCGGACTCCAAGTCGGTGTTGAGGGTAATAACTTCGTTGCACAAAGAGTAGAATTTCATCTTGAGGTGGACCGTGGAAGTCACCGCCCCAAGTCTTCTTAAGGCCGGCCTTCCAATAATGCAGTTGTAGATCAAAGGACACGACAAAACCAAGAATTTGGTCTTAACATTCCTTACCAATGGTTCTTCACCATAGGTGACCATCATTTCCAAATAGCCAAGTGACTTGGTTCGTGACCCGTTAAAATCGGAAAGGTCCGATCCTCTGTAAGGGGTAAGGTCTTCTTCAAAAATTTGCAGCTTTCTAAGGAGATCAACGAAGATGATGTCAGCCGAACTCCCCTGATCAACTAGGATTCTTCTTACTTCAGAATTGGCCATTACGGCCCTGATTAACAGCGGTATATGCTTATTGGGCTTCCTATCTAGCAAATCTAGATCGCCAAAAGCCAATGGGGGCCGGAATGGCGAAGATGCAAGAGCCGAGGTGGAAGAAACGCTCATTATTTCCTTCCACTTCCTCTTCATGGTTTTCCCTGAGGCCTCCTCGGGGTAGCCTCCCGAGATGACCATAACAACAGTCTGACCTTTGGACTTCCGGTGATCTTGCTCGTCCTCCGAACTTTCTTCCTTTTCTTTCCTAGCCTTATCTTTCCTTTTCAGGTCGTCTTTCTCCTCTTTAATCTCTCCTTCATGCCGAGGCGGCTTCTTCACATATTGGCCCAATTTGCCCTTCTTGATTAGATCTTTGATGTCATCTTTCAAAACATTGCAGTGATTGGTATTATGACCACTACTTCGGTGATACCGAAAGTATTTGTTAGATCGCTGCCCCGGCCTACGCAGGAGCGGATCGGGGAACTTAATTTATTTGAATTCCGCGTTCATGCATTCTGCCAAGATTTTGGCTCTTGTCTCATTAAGATCGGAATAATGTTGGTGCCAGTTACGAGGTCTGGATTTATTATCATTCTGATTTTCTTTCACATTCCGAGGCTTAGATCCTCCGGGCTCGGCATCCGACATCCTCGCGATCACTCCTTCCTCATGGTCAATGTACTTCTGAGATCGTTGGAGGAACTCCGCAAGTGATTCAGTTTCGTTAACCCCGACATCAATTTGAAATAGACTCCCCTCGCGAAGACCGGGCTCCATGAAGTAAAGACAGAAGGAGTCGTCGAGGTTCCGGACTTGAGCAGCTTCTCTGTTGAATCTCTCTATGTAGTCCCGGAGGGACATATTTTCTCCTTGCCGAATTGCTTGTAATACCTTCTGAGATTTGGGCTTCATCTTGGAGTGGGCGAAGTGAGCAGAAAATAGCTTGGCTAATTGATCCCAAGAGGAGATCGTATTTGGCATAAGGGCTCTGAACCAATCCAAAGCTACTTTCTCTAGAGTGAGGGGAAAAATTCGGCATTTAATCTCCTCAGAAACATTAAGGTACTGCATCACCGTATCAAAGTAATCGAGGTGCCGATCAGGATCGCCAGTCCCGACATACATCTTCAAACCTTTAGGGGGTTTCTCAAGATGCTTTGGCACCGGAAAGTAGTCGATCTTACTGATAAAGGGTCCTTTCCATTTCGTCGATCTCTTCCGGGGTGGAGATCGTCGTGAGAGTGGGCGCCGACGTTCATGCCTCGGGGATCTTTCTCGGCTTCTAGATCGTCGCCTCGGAGAGGAAGATGCCAGAGATGAGCTTCGTCGAGGGGAACCCTCAGGATAGTAAGTGTCATCGGGGGTCCGACTTGGGGGAGTTCCAGATCCACGCCCTCCTCTACGACGAGGTGGAGAGCAGTGGTGGTGTCTCCTCCAGGCCAGAGATCGGTGACGCTCGCGGCTAGAAGTCCTTCTACTTGAAGGGTGAGGAGAAGTCTGGTCGGGGATGTTATGACCTCGGAGTTCAACTATCTCCGCTTCCATTTGAGTGTAGCGTTGGCTTCTCTGCTGATCAGCCCGGCCTGCCGAGTTAGTAGCTGGACGAGCTATTGAACAGCATCGATCGTCACCTGGACAGTCTGAGGAGGAGGTGGAAGTCGGTTCTGGGTTGAACTCGCGGGGATAATAGCCGTGGCAGAATTACGAGCGTGAGCCGAGCTAGGAGGCAGAGTGACCGCCAGACCTTCGGAGGTCTGCTGCTGCTGCTCCGATCTTACAATTGCACTGGAGATGTTCCTTTGACGTAACACTGGAGCCATCGTTGACCAAGGAGATGGGAGAGGAACTAGAGTACAAGATCCTCCCACTGTGGTCGCCAATGTTCTGTACTGTATCTCAAGATCTAGGTCCGATCCGGTCCGAGATAGTTGGTAGTTGTAGGTCTTGATCAACCGCACTCCGTCGCGATCCGAGGCGAGGTGGTATCTGTGAAGACACTCCGACGCTCAAGTCAGCGAGTGGACTGATTAGAGGTAGAGTGTTGGAAAGGGTGTGTACCTTTAATACTAGTATGAAATACTTATTTATAAGGTCAAATGTGTGCTTGAAACCAATAGGAACCCTTAGATCTAGGGATTTGATCCCAACTATTGATTAATGGATCTGCCTTGTGATTGGGCCTTTAACCATATTATGGATGTGGCCCGATCCATAACACTTATATAAGGGAAGGCAAAGGGCATTCATTCCACACAACCTACAACATAACAGGAAACAAGTTGCATTTTGAGATATATATTTTAAAGAACTTAACATTAAATTGAAGTGAAAATTAGCATTACACTACAGACAAGAATATTAGATTCAAACCAAACCTAAGATAATGTTATGGAAGAGACAAATTTAAGTTATTTCAAGTGACAATTCATCCATCCACAGCAAAAATAAAACACATGAAGAGGTTGACATGCCCCATTTGTGTTTGTTGTTATAGTTTATAGGTTGATTGCATAGGTAAACAGTTACCATCAACATTGAGAAAAACAAAAGGGTAGAGATATATAGTTCTCAATGTCGATGGGAACCTGTTTATCTTTGCAAACAACAGAGGTATATTGGAGGTGTTATGGTAATTATGCTGTTTACTATTTACACCCTCCTCTCCAAAAGCCCAATTGATGAGAAGCCCAATCATATTAAGAGAGTCCAATCTTCAATGGCCAAGATCAGCTCCCAAGATCGGACGGCCCTAAAACGCCAACACAAACACATTCAAACTCTATAAATACCCCATTCAATGCTCATTAATGGTAAGACTTTTTCTAACAAAACACTCATTCACTTAAATACTGACTTGAGCGTCGGAGTATCATTGCAGGTACAACCTCGCCCCTCAAGATCGGACATCTCAAGATCGAACATCTCAACATCGCCTCTCAAGATCGAACCTCTCCGGGTCGAACGAAATCTTCCTCTCAAACCTGAAGACAGAGACAGAATCAAGGACAAAATATCTACTAACTGCGTAATACCAATCTCCAAGATCGGAAGCACAGTACAGAACATTGGCGACCACAGTGGGAGAAATCAATACCCTATTTTTTCTCACCATCTCCTTGAAACTTATTAAAATGGCACCAACGCGCAGTTCAATACCGACTAGTCTCATGGCCGAACCTGAGCTCGGCCCTCAGCAAACCCCTGAAGGCCACGTCCAGGAACTCACGAATTCGTCGCAAACACGAAGCCGACTTCCCAACACGGGACCATCCCGAGCACATTCGAGCGCAGATGAAACGAGCCTACCATCTCCTCCTCAATTACTTCCGGCCTTGACGGGCGCGGTCCAACAGCTCGTTCAGCTATTAGCTCGGCAAGAAGCGGTAAATGAAGAAAGAAACAACCGCTTCCCTAACCTCGAATCCGAAGTAGCGAGACTACAAGGTCGAAACTTTCAGGACCAGCAACCATCCGGGCAGAGCTCCCTGGAGGAACGACGCCCAACTCAAAGAAGACTTTTCCATCGATCACCCCCTCGGAGAAAGCTCAATCATCGTTCCCCCACACGCCGTCAATGAGGAAATGGTTCCCGTTCTCCTCTGGCTCGACAACATAATGGTCTCAACGATCTTCACCTTCCCCCATACCCTCACCAAGGGAATGATTGTCGTTCTCCATCAGCTCGACAATATGACGATCTTGATGATCCTCATTCTCCTCCACGCCGCCCCCGAGGGAATGGTTCCCGTTCTCCTCTGGCTCGCCAATTTGACGATCTTGAAGGCTCGACCTCGTCAAGGAGACGATCAAGGAGCCGTGACAACATTCAAAACAATCAAACGCGACGATACGGACATCCTGAACCTCGTCACAGACACCAACCACCTTTCACAAAATCGATCGACAACTTCCGGGTCCCCCGGTACCTCGAGAAACCACCTGGAGGACTGAAGACTTATGACGGGACGGGCGACCCCGACAAGCATCTAGACCAATTTGATACAACCATGCAGTATCGAAACGTACCCATGGAAATGAAATGCCGAATATTCCCGTTAACCCTGGACAAAATGGCTTCCGAATGGTTTCAGACGTTAAGGTCGAATACCATCTCCTCGTGGGACCCGTTAGAGAAACACTTCTCGGTGCACTTTGCCCATTCCAAGAGCAAACCCAAAAACAAAAATGTTTTAGCATCTATTGTCCAGAGGGGAAATGAGCCCCTGAGAGAATATATAGAGCTATTCAACATCGAGGCTCTTCAGGTTCGGCAGTTAGACGACGCTTTCCGAATCTTCTTCATGGCCCAAGGTCTGCTCCCTGGAAGCTCGTTTCGAAAGCACATCAACACCTGGGAACCTAACACCCTTCAAGAATTCCTCGAGCTATCCCAGTGCTTTATTAATGAAGAAGAAAATTCCAAAGTCGACAAAACATCGTCACATACGGAACCGTCGAAACGCCACATCGAGATCGACCCTCGTAAAAATTCGTGGAACACCGGTAAAAAGAATCGCCACCAGGTATATACCGAACTCAACGTCTCCAACGCCCAGTTACTAGGAGAATGTTGGAACGTCGAATTCAGGGACATCAAGCCTCCCAGGTCTTTACCTGTCCGGCCTGGGCAGAAAGCCAACAAATACTGCCGATACCACAAAAGCAATGGCCATGACACAAACCATTGCAACGCCCTAAAAGACGACATTGAAGATTTAATAAAACGGGGAAAGCTATCTTCCTATGTCAAAAGGGAGGGAGAACGATCTCACAATATCAGAAGAGAAAGAAATGAAATTCCCAGGGAAAAAGGAAAAGAAGTGATCGACCCAGACCACGAAGAACTGGATAAAAAACGTTTGATTATCATGATGATAACTGGAGGGTTCGATCACGAAGGATCGGGAAAATCAATGAAAAGAAAATAGAAGGAACTGTTATGCGTGGCTTCAACATCAACAACCCCGATCAAGAGCAATCGACCTCCATTATCTTTTAGCGACGACGACCTTATTGACGGAAAGGCCAACAAACACGTACCTCTCTTAATATCGGCGATCATAGCGAATAAGGAGGTACGTAGGATCTTGGTAGATCAGGGGAGCTCATCAGACATCCTCTTTATCGATCTTCTGAACAAAATGGGGATCGACAAAGAGGAACTCACTCCTTATAGAGGAACGACTCTGTCCGGCTTTAACGGATCTCGAACGAAACCCCTTGGGCATCTGGAGCTAATGGTTACCTACGGAACCGAACCAATGGTTCGAACCGTTAAGACCAAATTCCTCGTCTTACCTTGTGAATCCATTTACAACGGTATTATAGGAAGACCGACCCTCGGTAGGCTCGGGGCGGTTACATCCACGACACACTTAAAGATGAAGTTCCACTCTCTCTGCAACAGAGTTATCACTCTAAACTCTGACTTAGAGTCGGCCTCCAGGTGTTTTTTCCTATGGACGAAGAACGAACGAAAAGCTTCGGAGCATGAAGGGGTTCCCCCTTCGGAAGAACTGTCGACTCCCAAACTGCCAAAAGGTAGATCGACTGAAGTTAACGCCGCCACTAACGTAGAAACCGGCTGCGATCCGAAAGTCAAAAATCAGCAAGACGTCGACGAGCTAACCAAAGAGCTCAAACGAAAAATCAAAAGACCAGAGCCTGATGGAAAGTTCGCCGAAATACAGCTCGGTTCAGACCCTTCCCAAAATATCAAAATAGGGATCGACCTTCCAGAAAAAATCAAAATCGATTTGACCCAATGTCTTAAAGATTTCAAAGACATGTTCGCTTGGTCGGCTGAAGACATGCCGGGGATCCCACCAGAGGTTGCTTGCCATCGACTCGCAATAAACCCAGAAGCAAAATGGATCGCCCAAAGAATGATGAACAAAGTTTTCCAAAACCAGATCGGTAAAAGCGTAGAAGTCTACCTCGATGATATGATCGCCAAGAGCAGAAGTGATGACGACCATATAAGCGATCTAAGAGCGATTTTTTGTGAGGTACGAAAGAATAGAATGAGATTAAACCCAGAGAAATGCACTTTCGGAGTACGAGCAGGGAAATTCTTGGGTTTTTTCCTAACAGAAAGAGGAATCGAGGCGAACCCAGATAAATGTCTATCCGTCACAGAAATGCGAACTCCAACGTCCAAAAGGGTAGTGCAAAAACTCAATGGAATGATAGCTGCTCTATCTCGTTTCATATCAAATGCAGCATTCAAATCTCTTCCACTTTTTAAAATCCTCAAAAAAGAAGAAAGGGATTTTGAATGGACGCCTGAACAAGACGAAGCTTTGAAGCAACTAAAAAAATCTCTCTCCGAGCCTCCAATTTTAACTCGACCGAATGAAGGGGAAACCCTATACCTATATCTCGCGGTCTCGGAAGAAGCTTTAGCCGCTGTTCTGGTGCGCGAGCTCGAAACCGGGCAAAGCCCGATCTACTTCGCAAGCAAAGCTCTGCACGGAGCTGAAAGTCGTTATCAGAAAATCGAGAAAATCGCCCTAGCTGTCATTGTCGCGGCTCGACGTTTTCGAGCCTATTTTGTCGCCCACCAGGTAGTCGTCCGAACTAACTACCCCATCAGGCAGATACTCCATAGACCCGATCTGGCTGGAAGAATGATCAAATGGGCTGTGGAACTCTCAGAATTCGGGATTAAATATGAAGCTCGAACAACACTTAAAGCGCAAGTTTTGGTGGACTTCATCGCCGAAATGACGCCTGCTAACACCGAATCTGACATATGGATCCTGTATGTCGATGGGTCCTCAAATCCAAAAGGGAGTGGCGCTGGGATCATGCTAGAAAGCCCGACGGGGGTCATCATCGAAGTTTCCCTTACATTCAGTTTTTCCACCTCGAACAACCAAGCAGAGTACGAGGCTTGCATCGCCGGACTTCGTCTGGCAATTGACCTCCAAAACCAACAAATAAAACTTCATACCGACTCTCTTCTGGTGGTCTCCCAGATCGGAAGTAAATACGAGACTAAAGAACCGATCCTGCAGAAATACCTGCTTCAGGTACGGTCGCTAATGGCTGAATTGGAAACAAGCGAGATAGTTCATGTCCCGAGAACGGAAAACCAACGAGCTGATATCCTCGCCAAACTCGCAAGCACAAAAACCCCAGGGAACCAGAGGACAACCATCCAAGAAACGCTACACAAACCCAGTGTGTCTCTCGAGCCTCTGCTTAACCCGATAATCTGTATGCTCGAAGAAACAGACAGCTGGATCACCCCAATTGTAGAATACATCGTCAATGGAACAGAACCCCTAGACAGGAACGACGCCAAATACATCAGGAGAAGGGCCTCGGCTTTTTCAGTCATCAGCGGAACGCTTTACAAAAGAAGCCTCTCTTCCCCGCTAATAAAATGCATCGAGGGAGAAGAAGCGGCTTATGTATTAACAGAGATTCATGAGGGAATCTGCGGCCAGCACATGGGAGCTCGATCTTTAGCACGGAAAACTCTTCGAGCCGGTTACTACTGGCCGAGCATGATTGGCGATGCTAGTGATCATGTGAAGAAGTGCAAGAAATGCCAAATCCACGCAAATGTCCACATAGCTCCCCCTACAGACCTCACAAGTTTATCCTCCACGTGGCCCTTCGCATGGTGGGGACTGGACTTACTCGGACCTTTCGCAAAAGCGCCAGGACAAGTCAAATTCTTGATCGTCGCCGTAGACTACTTCAGCAAATGGATAGAAGCGGAACCCTTGGCGACCATCACTGCAAAAAACTACATAAAATTCTTCAAAAAAAGCATCATGAGCAGGTTCGGGATCCCCGAGGTAGTAGTAACGGACAACGGAACTCAATTCACAGACTCGGGATTTCGAAAACTAATGCTCGAACTGAAAATTAAACACCATTTCACTTCAGTAGAGCACCCTCAAACCATCGGTCAAGCAGAGGCTGCAAACAAAGTAATACTGAACGGGCTGAAACGACGTTTGGACAATGCTAAAGGAAATTGGGTAGAAGAATTGCCTTACGTCCTCTGAGGATACCGGACGACCCCCCAAAGCTCCACTGGGGAAACACCTTTTAGGCTCTCCTACGGCAGCGAGGCGGTCATCCCCGTCGAGATCGGCGAACTTAGTTGGAGAACGGCAAATCCCAAAACACAAAACAATAACGACCAAGCCTTAAGAGAAGAACTCGACCTCATCGATGAAATCCGAGATCGGGCCTCGCTCCGAGAAGCAATCATCAAACAAAAGGTTGCAACCAAATACAACACCAAAGTCATTCACAGAGATTTCGATCCAGGCGATCTGGTACTCAGAAGAGCTGACATTGGTCAGAAGAACGCCTCCCAAGGAAAGCTCGCCCCAAACTGGGAAGGCCCCTACCAAATTTTATCTAAAACCGGTATGGGAGCCTTTAAATTGGAGACCCTCCAAGGAAGAAAGATTGAGAGAACTTTGAACGCAACAAAACTGAAAAGTTATTATCCTTAGAAAGAAATCATGTACACCGATCTTATGTAAACTCGAAACAAGTTATTAATCAAAAAAGAAACTTGACATTTCTTTCAAACGCTTTCGAAGCTTCTCAAAAGTTTTCACCAAGTCTCCACACATTCTTGATTTTCATCAAACGGAATGTTGGGACCAAATTCCCCCCACCGGGAATCAACTGGGTCCGATCTTAGATGATCTCCCCAAAAGCGACCACCCAAGGTCGCAAACTCTTTGAGAAAACTGTTAAATCCGAGCCGAGTCTTGGCAAACTATCTCAAAGAGACCGGGTCTTCAAGGATCGAAACGTCCTAAGAACGACCATCGGCCACAGCTGCCGATACCCCTATAGGGCGAGTTAAATCTGGGCCGAGTCCTAGTAAACTGTCCTATAGGTTCGAACCGGTAAATCGAGTTCCTCATTTACCGACGTTCTTACATCATACGCAACGTGCAGAATTAAAAAAGCACTCGTTAAAACTTGTAAAAACGACTTACATGACATGCGAAATTCAAAAAGCATTCATTAAAGCTCGTAAAGGTCTGATAGACATATCCCAAAAAGATTACAAATATCTCCAGCTAGACCGAAAGAAGTTCCGGATCTATACGAAAACTACATAGGTAAAAGCATACACCAGGAACTTCTGCAAAAAGAAACACTGTTAAAACATCAGGCAGTGGAGGTCGGAAAAATCACAGTTTTCTTCTCCGTCTGAGCATCGATCTTAACGATCATACCCCCTTCAACCTCGTGGTCGGCATCAATAATCGACTGATCCAAATTGATGGAAGGATTGACCAAAGCAATTTGCTCCTGGGCACACTCAAAACCCTCCCTATACAGCTCAATTGCAGAATTAGCGGCTTCACGAGCCTCCTTCCTAGCTTCATTTGCAATCTTCGTAGCCTCCTTAGCATTTTTTCTGCTCTGCTGAAGGGCTGCTTGAAGCTCCGCAATTCGAGCCTCTGCATCGCTGCTTGTTCCGACCCCTGCCTCGGATGCCTTCTTCAAATCATCTTCCAAACCGACTATACGAAACTCCAAACTTTTAATCTTCTGATTAGCCTCGACCAATCGCCCCTCCAAAACTCTTTCCTTTTCTTCCAGCTCCTTTACACGAGTTTCCGCGAACTCCGCCCGGCGTATAACCTCCCCTTGGCTAACCCTCAGAGTCTCAAGTTCTTGCTTTGTTCGAGCGAGCTCTTTCGACTTTGAAGACACATCTTCCACAAGCTTCACTCTTTTAGACTTCTCGAGCTCCAACAAAACTACAAGCACGAAAATAAGAAAAATCAGGTTGAGGGAAAAAGATCATAAAAGCAAAGAACAAACAGGAAAAACACCTACCCTTAGCCCGTTTCTCGTATTTCTCTTTTTCGATCTTATGAACATCGGCCAAGTTCGCCAAAAGTTTAACAGACGCCCCGACAGGATCCTCCCGCCATTGGGCATAGTTTTGTTCCAAGAAGCCCTCCTCTAAAGGTACGGCCTTGTTCTTATGCTTCGGTCTCTTTGAGGTTTTACTCCTCTTTTCCGGCCTTTGCTCACCACTTGCCTCGGTGCGCACCCTCTTCGCCGAGGTCCCTGCACCGATATCGGGAGCAGGCGGGGGAGGAGAACTGGAAACAAGATCGACCAGAGCCTTATAGGCAAGGTCCTCTTGGGTAACAGTGTTGATCAGGGAAGCAGCAGTAACCATCCCAACGACAGTCTCAACCTGGGGAGACGTCGGAAGCGGAGCACCCACTTCCTCAGCATCATCAGATATATCGACGCTCCTCATCGCCAGCGCCTTCATTGCGGCGAGCTTCTTTGGGGCCATGGTATCTGGAAAAGAAACAAAAATGGGTCATACAAACTACAGTCAAAAATATGCAAAAATCAAAACAAGAAAAACGAACTACCTAAGACAAATTGCACTCGTCTTCGCTTCCCAGCCTGAACTATCTTAGCCGCAGGGATACCCCGATACTTATGTTTTGAAAACGGAATGTTCTTAGAAATAAACATCAGGATCCTCTTGGTAAGAAGATCGGCAGCGTTCAGTCGATCCTGACCAACAGAAAAGGAATTGGTGGATCGTTCAAAATGGGCCTGACTCCAACCAATGGGAAACTTGGTGGACACCAAAGTCCGACCATCCTCGGAAAACTTTCCCACTCTCTCGATCGCTTCATCGATCACCGGTTCGACCCAGTAATATAACTCCTTCCAATTCCCCTTCAATGAGTCCGCATAAGCTTTGAAAATCTTGGCCCCTCGCCTCGAGCGAAGACTGAAATGCTCGCGACCGGACTTATTTTCACTGCTGTTCCGGTTGATCTCAAACAAATGGAAAAAGAGCAACGGCGAGACCGGCCTCTCCAGGTGAAGGCACATTAGTTCGTAGGCTCGAACAAAAGCCCACGCGTTTGGATGCAACTGAGAAGGCGCAACATCCAAAGTCGCCAATACCGTCTGCTCGAACCAGGTGAAAGGAGGCCAGATATTCATCTCATTTATCAGCATATGATACAAAGTGAACTTGAGCTCTCCAGGCCACAAAGCCACGTGCTCTCCTTTCTTCATTCCCTCAACTCTCCAAATTCGCTTCGAGCGACCGGAAGCTTTCCTCCCGACCCTCTCCAAATTAAACCCGTGCTGGTACAACGATTCGATCTCCAAAATATTTCTGGAAACCCAATCATATTGAGAGACCTCTCGCACCGGTACATCAAGGTCCCCACAATCAGTACTAGAGTACCCATCCAGAGAAGCAGCAGAATCTCGGCTGGAACCTGGTTGACTCGAAGGGCGAGATTCAACTTGTTTTCCAACACTTCCTCTGTCGAGCTCGTCGGCAGACTCGGAACTCAACACAAGATCAACCTCGGAGCCTGTCCCAAGATCGACCTCGGAATCCTCTGATTCCTCCACTAGGATTTCCTCATCAGACTCAGAGGTGATGGCCATCACATCCACCAAGCAATCTTCCTCCACATCTTCAGGAGTATCGTCGTTTGGCTCATTAGCATCGGTCGCAGGAGAGGAACTTTCACTCTCAAAATTATCTTCCGCCTTATCACTCATAGGGGCGGAAGAAGAATGCTCTTGCACGTCCGGGGCGGCGACTTCAAAAGGCTCGGTACGAACCTCAGGGACTTCACCACCAGAAGCCATCGCGTTCGTAAACTCTTTCCGATACTGAGTAACGTCTCTCCGAGTTTGTTTCGTCCTCGCCAGAGCGAATCTACAGGAATGGGGGACGAAATGTCAGGGTTAAAGATCGAAAATGGGTTCGCGAGCAAGTCGGAACCCGACCTGACGACCCCCATTCTGAGATCAAAAGGGACTGGGGGAGGTCCAGGCACAAACGAAAAGAAAAGTAAAGAAAAATCAAAAATAGACTAACCTCGGAACTAAGTCGCAAGTTGATTATATCTGGAAAAATACGGTTGCCGATCCACAGAAACCGACCTTAAAAGTACTTCGAAAACTCTTCAAACTCGTTCACTTTAAAGAAGCTCGGGAGCTCTCGAAGATCGACAAATCCAAAACAAATGAACATCAAGCAACAAATGAGGAGGTGAGACCCTTTATTTATAGCAAGGCGGATCTAATGGGCCTGGGCCGGGAAGTCAAAACGTCACGTCCAAACCATAGTCCATTAAAATCCGCACGCTGAAGAAAAAACGTCACCATCATGCGCCGCCACTGCGAAGAGACACCTTGTCAGAAACAGTAAAGATGGCACTGATTCCAAGATTACACTGGTTCCAAAGCAGCACTGAATTCAAAAAACCATCTACCTCGCTCGAAAGCTCGACTGACAGTTAACATCGCCCAAGAACCCCAGCCTCAACGTAAGCTCGAGACCGAAGAAATCTCCACTCAACAAAAACAAGAATATGAGGCTACGTCGCCCATCAAAGTCAAGATCGCTCCTCATAGCGACCAGACTTGGGGGGCCACTGTTATGGTAATTATGCTGTTTACTATTTACACCCCCCTCTCCAAAAGCCCAATTGATGAGAAGCCCAATCATATTGAGAGAGTCCAATCTTCAATGGCCAAGATCAGCTCCCAAGATCGGACGGCCCTAAAACGCCAACACAAACACATTCAAACTCTATAAATACCCCATTCAATGCTCATTAATGGTAAGACTTTTTCTAACAAAACACTCATTCACTTAAATACTGACTTGAGCGTCGGAGTATCATTGCAAGTACAACCTCGCCCCTCAAGATCGGACATCTCAAGATCGAACATCTCAACATCGCCTCTCAAGATCGAACATCTCTGGGTCGAACGAAATCTTCCTCTCAAACCTGAAGACAGAGACAGAATCAAGGACAAAATATCTACTAACTGCGTAATACCAATCTCCAAGATCGGAAGCACAGTACAGAACATGAGGTGTTGTTGAAGGTAAGGGTGTTTCTTTATCACTTTCATCTTCTTTGGAAGCAGCAAATTTTAAGAATGAGGGATAGTGTTTTTTGTATTATAACTTTCTCGGCTGGGAGGTGTCGTTGAAGGCGAGAGGGTCTATCTTTATGTTGTATTAAATTCGACTAGCTACCCATATGGGGACCATTCTCCACAAAATTAATGCCACCACAACTACTACTAAGACACCACGTGAGCATTAAAGGAAAAACCAGTTTTATCTATCTGCATTGCATTATCTAGTGTGGTGGCTTACCTTTGATCTCATGAAGACGCAGTGCATAGTCAACATCGGACTTGAAACATAGACAAGCTCTTCCAATACCGGAAGAATAAGAATAAGTATTGCAAGTGTGTTCTTGAGTTAGACTAATTGAAAAACAAGGCCCTAGCTTATCCTACTCCGAAACTATTACACTATGATGAAGATAGATTTACCAACCACTTTAAATTCACACTTCTAAATTATATATACGCTATCAGCTATCCGCTAATTTTATCGAACACTTTTAAAAAATAGTGTAACATAATGTGGCACAACACCCATTAAGGCCTTGATTAACAAATTTGTAGTGGTATTGTTGGAAATAAGTTTTCATTACAATCCTTGGTACAAACATATTTTTCAAAAGCCAATATGGGTCCTAGCACTATAGTACCATGTACAGAGGGTGTCCATTATTGTCCCTAGGTGTGAGATTCATCATGGGTGTGTTTCAAATTTGCTACTCTTAAATAAAACACTACAAAAAAAAACATGAATTAGCGACGGATTTTAGCGATGGATTGGAAATCCGTCGCTAAAATCAAAATTAGCGGCGGAAATGCACAAAATTAGCGACGGATTGAAAACAAGGTATTTAGCGACGGAAATTGGCTAAATTAGCGACGGATGTAACATGGCGCAAAAATTGAAAAAAAAATTGAATTAGCGACGGAAATCCGTCGCTAATCTTTGGAAAATTGTGCCACTGACCGTTGCAGTTGATTTGACACGTGACCAGAGTTAGCGAGGGAAATCCGTCGCTAACTGTTAATTTTTTTTATAAACCCAAATTCTTTCTTTCCTCTTTCATTTCTTCCTCTTCCTCTTTCATTTCTTCCTCTTCTCCGTTTTTCCTCTTCCTCTTTCATTTCTTCCTCTTCCTCTTTCATTTCTTCTTACCACCACCACCATCATCTTCTCCCTTCAACACCACACCACCATCATCTTCTCCCTTCAACACCACACCACCACCACCACCACCACACCATCCTCTTTCATTTCTTTCTCTTCCTCTTTCATTTCTTTTCCTTCTCCATTTTCCTCTTCCTCTTTCATTTCTTCTTACCACCACCATCATCATCTTTTCCCTTCAACACCACACCATCCTCTTTCATTTCTTCCTCTTCCTCTTTCATTTCTTCTTACCACCACCATCATCATCTTCTCCCTTCAACACCACACCACCACCATTACCACCACCATTACCACCACTCCATCCTCTTTCATTTCTTTTCCTTCTCCATTTTCCTCTTCCTCTTTTATTTTTTCTTACCACCACCACCACCATTATCTTCTCCCTTCAACACCACACCATTTTTTTCTTCCCTTATCTCCCCAACCCCTAATCTCTCCCTCTCTCTATCTGAGAATAGCTTTTTTTTAAAAAAATGAGGTTAGCGACGGATTTTAGCGACGGAAATCCGTCGCTAACTTTGGTCAGTGTCAGTGTCAAATCAACTGTAACGGTCAGTGGCACAGTGTTTTTAGCGACGGATTTTAGCGACGGATTTTCCGTCGCTAATTTTAGCGACGAATTTTATTCCCTCGCTAACCATTAGCGGCCAGCTTTTTAGCGACGGAATTGGTCTGTCGCTAACAGTCATTAGCGAGGGAAAAACAGGCATTAGCGAGGGAAAAATCCGTCGCTAATACGCTGTTTTTTTGTAGTGAAATATAAGCAAAAATAAACAAATTCTTACTAATTAAGAGTGGTAGTTAATTTTTTTTTTTTTTTCTTGATCGAATCACAAAACTCAGTACATTTTTTTAGGACTAAAAAAGCTAATGTTTTTTTTGGTAAAAAGTAACGTAAAGCAGATAATGAATGAGCGATGTAGCTAATAGTTTTTGATGTGTTTGTTAAAACTAGCTGTTAAACTAACTGATAAATGTAAAATGACATATTTAATTCATGATTAAATTTACTTAATCAATATAAAATATGCAGAAATGTTTATAAATTATTATTACTATAAATTTTTGGTAATTAAATTAATATTAAGATATTTAGAAAAGTAAATTTAAAACTTTATGATTTTAATATTTTTGTTTACCTATTTCTAAAATTATTATTATTTTATATATACAAAAAACAATAGTTAAATACACACACATGCCATTACTTACGTACTACAATATAATAGTCGACAAATAACAATAGTAAACTCCTAAAAAAAGATAAAAATAGTAATATATTTAAAATAGAAATTAAATATAATCTATGCATAAAAAATTAGGGAGTTAAAATTGTTTAGTTTGTTTTAAAGAATATAGAGAAAGAATTTAAGAAAAATAATGAGGGTAAAAATGACCAAAAAAATGAGACGCTATATCCTATAAGTTGCGTTTGAAAAAAGTTAAATGTTACCCAAAAAAATTCTAAATGCTAGTGCTTACCAAGTACATTTATTTATCATCTGCTAGTCTCATCGTCAAATCTGTTATTCGATAGTGGATCAGAGTTACAAAAAAAGCCTAAGGCTCTGTTAGATAAAAAAATAGTGGATATCGAATAAGCTGTTAGATGAGCGGATACCAGGTAGTGGATAGCGGATAAGATAGATAATAACAAATTGTGTGTTTGGTAACACTGAATATCATGTCCATTAGGCGCTGATAGGTTGTCTCGATATTTTTGAGGCCGAACGACATTACTTTGTAACTAAAGGTTGACTCATGAACAGGCACGGATCTATGTAGTGACAATTGGGGGCACTTGCCCCACTTTCTCAATAATTTTCTAACCAAAAAATATTAGTATTGTGTATTTTGACCCCACTTTAAATTTTATGGTGGCCCCACTCCCCACACATAGCACTCATGTAAGACCAAATAAATTTAGTATACCAGTAATATATTAGAAAACCGATGGTGGGCCACAAGCTTTTAAAAAGCCTCGTACCTCAACCAAGCCTTTTAAACAAGATACTATTGTTTTTAACAAACAAAAAAATAAGAGATTGCTTTTTGCTTTATAATAAAATAAAATAAAAGAAAAGATGAAGCAAAGGAAAGCAAAGAAAGGAAACGTCAGTACTCAGACAGAAACAAGAGATTGCTTTTTGCTTTATAATAAAATAAAATAATTTTAGAAGATAGCATAAGCTCAGAGCAACGAGTTGAAATACGTCAATTATTGAGTAATTTGCATTCTTTTGAATTTGTTTTTAAATTACATTTGATGAGAAATATATTGGGAATTACCAATGAGTTGTGTCAAGCATTGCAAAGAAAAGACCAAGATATTGTAAATGCTATGACATTTGTTAGAGTGTCAAAGGAAAGATTGCAAAACATGAGAGAAGATGGTTGGCATAATTTACTTAATGAAGTGTCATCATTCTGTGAGAAGCAAAATATTGTCATTGTAAATATGGATGATGAGTTCATGATGCAAGGAAGATCAAGACGTAAAGTTGAAAAAGTTTCAAATTTGCATCACTTTCAAGTTGAGGTGTTTTACTTGGTGATTGACAGACAACTTCAAGAGCTTAATAACAGATTTACAGAGATGAGTAATGAATTGCTTATTTGTGTAGCAAGCTTAAACCCAAGAGATTCATTTTTTGCATTTGACAAGGAGAAGTTGATTAAGTTGGCTCGATTTTACCCGTATGAGTTTTCTTCTGTGGAGAGTATGACACTCGAGGACAACCTTGAAAATTATATCATGGATGTTCGTTCTAGTGAACAATTTTCTAATTTGAATGGGATTAGTGATCTTTCAAGAATGATGGTGGAAACTAGAAAGCACATTGCTTATCCAAAGGTGTATTTACTTTTGAAGTTAGCATTGCTTTTGCCAGTAGCAACTGCAACAGTTGAAAGGAGTTTCTCTAATATGAGGATTGTGAAGAATCAAATGTGCAATCGTATGGGGGATGAATTTTTGAATGATTGTATGGTCACTTATATAAAGAGTGATATGTTTGATAGTGTTGACAATGAACAAATCATACAACACTTTCAAAATATGAAGATACGTAGAGAGCAATTATAGTTCTTATATGTTTAAGTGTCTTCAATTTTTGGATATACAATGATATAATTTTTGTAATCTCAATTTTTTTGCTTAATAGTAATGATGTCATCATTTTATCGGTTATGCGTTTACGTATTTTTTTTTATAAATATTCATAATAAATAATTTTGCCCCCACGAGTTGAAATTCCCGGATCCGTCCCTGCTGCCTATGAATGCAGTTTTTCTTCATGTAGGGTCCTTAGAATATTCATTGTTTAATTCTATGTAGTCCACAGTCATTCGCCACTCTCTGTTGGCTTCTTTGACTAACACCACCAGACTGGTTAGCCATGTAGGATATTTGACTTCTCCCAACTTTCACTGCCTCCCTCTTACTCTTGTCTTCTCCCAACTTTCTCTTTCGTTGAGCTACCTGTCTGAAGTTAGGATTGATGGCTAATCTGTGACATACGAAGTTCGAGTCGATCCCACACAATGTCTTTAGGCCGCCATGGGTAGGTAGGTCAGTCCCTATTTTTGTCTTGTTGCTCCATGTGTTGTCATTCGAAATATATAGTCCTATTACATCTAATTGTTTCATTCTAACAATCTCAATATCAACCAAAAATAATTCTAACAATCTCACTTAATATTTTAACACAAACTTTAACTTTAATTGATTGCTTCACACACTAAAAGTCAAATTTAGTTTTTATCAAGTTTATGTGATATACGTAGCTCAATTGACAAATGTCAAAATTGTTAAGCTGAATATCATCACTCGGGTTGGAACCCCGCAGTTTTGTGTATGTGTGTGAGTTTTACCACTCGGTCTACAGACAAGAAAAAGGTGTTTCATTTGCAAGTCTACTATAACATTCGGCCCTTTGCAAGATACTAATCCTAATCATTTCCATATCAAGTGTGGGTTGCTTTTCTCACCCTTTTAATCCTATACGCCTCCTTTCCCTTTTCCTTATTTTTCTCTCAAAATACCCTTTCTAAAAACTAACTTTTGGATCCCTCTTCCCTTGTCCCTTCCCCTCCACTAACCCTTGTTCATAAATTCAATATCATTATTAATATCTCTCGAAACCAAAAAACCAAAATTTTGAATTGAATTGGATTGATTTCAAGATCTCTCGAAAAGAGCCGATCAAATTCTGCCATTATAATTATTAATATTAGAGAATTAATCTAAAACATGAAGCTTGTGATAATAGTAATTAACAATATTATTATAGAATTATATATTTGAATGCATTGTCGACCCAACAGTTACTGAGGCCTAAAGCGAGCTCTGACGTGAGGCCTACGTGAAATAATAAAACGGTGTGAATTCTTAATATCTGATTCAATGTAATTTAAACTCTATTTTCTTGATTTTAGTGAAAAAAAATTGTTTTTTTAGGAAATGAAAAAAAATTGAGTATCGTTATAGCAACAAAACTATTCCGACGAAAAAATTCACATTAAAAATACTATTTGAATATTGTATTGAATGAATAGTGTAATTGAGTAAAAATAAATAAATAGTTTAAGCTGGATAAACATAAATGAATAAATGAAAATCTTTTATCCTATCTAAAGTTGGGGTTAAATAAATTGCAACAAATGGACAAATATCGACCATGATCTTACATTTTTCTGGAGAGAACAAACATTTTTTATCAATGAGATTAGGAGAGAAACTACGTGGTAGTTAAGGCTTAATTAAAAATTGAACAAATTTTGTAAAAAAAATTGTTGACGTTAAATAATATGATTGTACCAAAAAAGTTATTTATATGACATAGAAATTTCAAACGGAAAAGCTATCCATTGCAAAAACAATGAAATCAAAAACCATCGCCAAAACATATATAAATGCTGGAGCCTGGAGGGATCGAACCGTGCATATGTGATTAGGGAGGCCTTTATGGAATGTGATTCACAGCAGTTAACAAGCCTGCTTCCATTTTAGGGTATTTTAGTCTTTCTAACACCAAAAAATCTGCTTCCATTTTTTGTTTACTCACATTAAAGCCAACTTCAGGACCCTGAAGTTAATTTCAACTGCAGGGGATCGCTATCCGGCCTTTATATTCCAAGCGAGCTATAATACCCCATGGGAAAATCAACGAACTTTCATCTAAATATTTTATAACCGTAAGTTTTGAGGTCCCCTTTTTAACAAATTTTTTTAGGCCCAAAGTGTTGGGGATAAATACGTGAAAGGGACAAGAAAGGAAGTGGCGGCGCTAAGGATAAGAGGAATGACTAGGTCAATATAATATTAGGTAAAAGCTGCACTGAATTTCATAAAAGTAGGGTACACTGTTACATGCTACTGACATCAGTATATATATATATATATATATATATATATATATATATATATATATATATATATATATATATATATATATATATATATATATATACAATGAAACAGGCCCAGGCCCATAATTTCGACTAGCCCATTCGATTGGCCCATTTCGACTAGGTTTCTAACTACACCTACTATAATTACAAGCAATAGAATTACAAGGCATATCTCAATATTCCCTCCTAATTCACATTGCTGAGTGACATCATCCCAAGCATCGTTCTCAGTTCTTCGAATCTTCCCTTTTGCAATGGCTTGGTCATTGCATCAGCTACTTGAAGTTCCGAACAGCAATATTCCAGATTCAGCTTCTCATTGTTTACTTGATCACGCAGGAAGTGATATCTGGTCTCTATGTGCTTCGATCTACCATGTGCAACAGGATTCTTGGCGAGATCTATCGCAGACTTGTTGTCGATCAACAACTTCATTCCTTCGACCCTGTGCACTCCAATTTCGACCAGTAGCATGCTCAGCCATGATGCTTGGCATGCTCAGCCATGATAGCTACATACTCTGCTTCACAGGAGGACAACGCAACAATACTTTGCTTCTTCGAGCACCAAGAGATGGCTGTCGAACCATACATAAAGACATACCCACTTGTGCTTTTTCGATCACTCCAGTCGGAGTCAGTGTAGCCAAACACTTCATTACCATTCTTCGACACACTCTTGCTAGGGAACAGAATACCATAACTTTGTGTTCCCTTTACATACCTTAGTACTCTTTTTGCAGCTACCATATGAGAGCTTTTCGGCTTCTCCATAAATCTGCTGATCATTCCGACACTAAACATAATGTCAGGTCGAGTGTTGCACAGGTACCTTAGGGAGCCCACGATCTGTTTGAATAAGGTGGCATCTACTTCAATCCCTTCGTTGTCTTTCGACAGCTTGCTGCTAGTGTCTGATGGTGTCGAAACTTCCTTGCAGTTGCTCATGTCGAATCTTTCTAGTCTTACTGATCTCTGCCTTTCCCTTTGCGACCTTCTTAAAGGTTCGACAGCAATGGGTTCTTCTGGCTCTTCAGTTTCGACCTCTTCATTCTGATCATCTCGATCAGAGACTTCGTCAAAGTCCATCATTGTAGTTTTCTCACAGCCTTCTTCCCAGTTCCAATGTTTCGACTCATCTACTACGACATCTCTGCTTTTCACTATTTTCTTCTGCACAGGATCATACAGTTTGTATGCTCCTGTCGAATGATAGCCAACAAGAATCATTTGTTGTGCTCTATCATCCAACTTGCTTCTTAGTTGCTCAGGGACATGTCTATAGCATACTGAGCCAATTATTCTGAGATGCTTGACACTTGGCTTTCTTCCTAGCCAAGCTTTTTCAGGTGTCTTTCCAGTCAATCTCTTTGTGGGGCATTTGTTCAGAATGTATACTGCTGTGGCTACAAGTTCTCCCCATAAACTATGAGGTAGTTTCTTCTCCTTCAACATGCTTCTTACCATATTGAGGATGGTCCTGTTTTTCCTCTCAGCAGTACCGTTATGCTGAGGCGTGTAAGGTGCAGTGACTTCATGCACAATTCCTTCTTTCTCACAGAATTCGACAAATCCATGAGAGTTGTACTCACCACCTCCATCGCTTCTAAGGGTTTTGATTGTACATTCACTCTGCTTTTCAATCATTACCTTAAACTTCTTGAATATTTCTAGTACTTCACTCTTCCTTTTGATCAAATACACCCAGGACATTCTAGTGTATTCGTCAATGAAGGTGAAAAAGTACTTATTCCCTCCTAAGGAACATACTTCGAAAGGACCACAGACATCAGAAAATATCACCTCTAGCTTCTTCTCTGCTCTGCTAGGTACTTCTGACTTAAACGAGTTTCTTGGTTGCTTCGACTTGCAACAACTCTCGCAAACTTCGACAGGTACTTTTACTGCAGGCAACCCATGAACCATCTTCTTTTCATGTAGTTGACTCAAGCTCTTGAAGTTGAGGTGGCCAAATCTCCTGTGCCATCTCCAGTGCTCCTCTTCGACAGTACTCTTGAGGCAATGTTCTTCGACTACTTGCAATTTGATCTTGAAGGTTCTGTTACTCTGCATTAACACCTTCAGGATCAACTTCTTGGTCGAATCAAACAGGCTGAGACTGTTATCACCCATTTCGACGGTGAATTTCTTCTCAATCATCTGCCCAATACTTAGCAGATTGCTCTTCATAGCTGGTACATAAAATACCCCTTGGATGTAGCACCACTTACCATCTTTCGACAGGAACTTTATGGTACCTACTCCTTCAGCAGTAACTCTACTGTTATCTGCAAACCTTATCTTTTTGCTTATCTGCTCCAGTTCGACAAACCACTCCTTGTGACAACACATGTGATTTGAACATCCTGTGTCGAGATACCATTCGACAGACTTCTCTTCAGTCGAATTTGTATCAGCCTTCAACAACAGTAATTCTGGGTCAGTAGCTGTCATGAATGACAATTCTTCATCATCATTGCTGGCAATGTTGGAGGCATTACCAGTGTTTCCACTGCCCTGCCACACACACATCGCACAAGTATGTTGAGCATCACAAGTGAATCCACTTATACAAGTGTTCCCACTATTTTGCTCGCTACTTTCAGCAATTCCTTCATCAAGTCGAATCTCATCTTCGACAGCCATCAGCATTAACTCCTCTGAGTCAGAGTCTGAGTCACCATCATTAGCAAACTTGGCTTCTGCATCTTTATCCCTAGGAACTTTCTTGTTTTTACACTTGTTCCTATAATGCCCAAATTGCTGACAGTTATAACACTGAACTTTCGACAAGTCTCCCTTCTTTTTCTCGAAAGATCCTTGTTCTTTCTTCTTACTGCTTGATCCCTTTTCTCTACCCTTCTCCTTGTTGCCTGCCTTCCAATTTCTCTTAGAGGAGTATGAAAGCAAGGCTTGTTCAGTTTCTTTCTCTGAACTTCTCTGCCTTATTCTCAATTCATGAGCCTCTAAGGAACCCTGAAGTTCATCTAACTTCAATGTATCTAGGTCCTTGGATTCTTCGATAGCAGTAACAACGTAGTCGAATTCCAGGGTTAAGGATCTGAGCACCTTTTCGACTTTATTTACTTCAGTCACAGTTTCACCATTACCTTTCATTTGATTAGTTAATGCTACTAACCTCGTAATGAACTCTCCAATCGATTCTCCATCTGTCATCTTCAAGCCCTCGTACTGCTTCCTGAGCGACTGTAGACGTATCTTCTTCAGCCTATCTGCTCCTCCATACGAGTTCTTTAGGATGTCCCAAGCTGCCTTTGCTGAATCACAGTCGATGATCAGGTTCAGGATGTTGGAATCAACGCATTGGTGAATCAAAAACAGCCCTTTTCCATCTTTCTTCCTCAGCGAATGGTGGTTGTTCCTCACCGCTTCAGTGGCGTTTGCTGCCAAGGGTGGAACACCATCATTCACGACATCAAGAACATCTTGATATCGAAACAGCACCTTCATCTGCGCACACCAACGTTCATAATCCTTTCCGTCGAAGATTGGGAGGTTCCCCGGAATACCTCCACCAGAGTTGTCTCGCGCTGCCATGAGTCTTGATAGATTTTGTAAGGATCTAACAAGCTCTGATACCAGTTTGTTAGGGATAAATACGTGAAAGGGACAAGAAAGGAAGTGGCGGCGCTAAGGATAAGAGGAATGACTAGGGCAATATAATATTAGGTAAAAGCTGCACTGAATTTCATAAAAGTAGGGTACACTGTTACATGCTACTGACATCAGTATATATATATACAATGAAACAGGCCCAGGCCCATAATTTAGACTAGCCGATTCGATTGGCCCATTTCGACTAGGTTTCTAACTACACCTTCTATAATTACAAGCAATAGAATTACAAGACATATCTCAATACAAAGCACCTGCTTTAGTTGCTTGGGCCGGCCTTGTTTGAATGTATGTATGGTATGTGTTTGTGAATTTGTGTGATTGATTGTCTGTACATACATACATACATACATATATATATATATATATATATATATATATATATATATATATATATATATATATATATATTTGAATGTATGTATGAATTTTTTTTTATGTATTTGACTATTTTGATGTATTAAGTTTTGACTATGTATTTTGTTACTTCTCTCTAATGATAATATACAATATTTGGCTACTTTGACGATGTATAGAGTATTGATATTATGAAATGGAAGTTATTTTTATTTTGCATAAGTGTTGTGTGGACGTAGGAGCGCGACGGAGTCAAACTCGCAATGCTCCATTTGTACCCTCTCCATCCCCCACCCCGATCATTTGTATTAAGAACCAAAAAAACAAGTAAATAATTTTAGTGAAGAGAAAATCGGAAACCAATTCAATCCAAATCAAAGTAAATCAGATTGGATTTGATTTTAAAATCAAATGGATTTGATGGCTAAAATACAAAACCACATACCAAGAAGGTAGCTCAGTTGGTGAGCTAAGAGATTTCGAAGGAGGTCCAAGGTTCAAACCCTGGAACCTAACATTTCCCCCACCCCTCTAACAATTAACAACTAACATTGCCTATAAAAAATACAAAACCACGAAAATTGGATTAGATGATCTTTCCCCAAAAAAATTGATCCAATTCAATTTGCAAGCATTACTGCGCTTCCCCGCCTTCCCTTCCCTATTTCACCCCCCACCCCCTATCTTTCTCTCCACCTCTAATGCTTGTAGATGGGAGAAATATACGACTGCTCCAAACAACCAAACCCAAGAACTACTCCGACGAATTAACGGTAGTTTTTTTACATCAGTGAGATTGAAGAAAACCTAATGTCGCGACCTAGTTCTCGATATCAGACTCTTTTTTAAACCTTAGTTATAGCTTTCCTTCATTTCTTTGTACAACTCCTCGTCGGTTTTAAAACTTTCATAGAGCATTCTTTATGCCAGCTACCCTTTCCATGGGTGGTTAAAGAGTAAGTGGACATCAATATGTACAAAATATACCATTCTTAAGGGTGGATTTGATTTGCTTAAAAGTAAGAGACTGGACAAGACAACTCAAGTTGTGCCCTATTTGATTTGAAAATTGTTCATGGTACTGGACAAAAGTTAAGGCAATTGACTAGACAAAAATCCAAATTCTTGTCCCTCACAAAATCACGGTACAATTTTTTGTCCACCTAAAAAAAATATTAAAATACTATTTTTATTTTCTATTCAATAATTTTTTTCTCGGTCTCTCTTCCCTATATTCTTTCTTTCTCTCTCCTATTTTATTCCTCTCTCTCTCTCTCTCTCCCTCCCTCCCCTCCCCCCTCTCTCTTCTATCTTCTCCTTCATTTTTTCAAAACCTTAGTTATTGATTTCCTTCCTTTTTTTGTACACTCACCAGTTTCAAATACAGAGCATTCTTTATGACAGCCACCCTTTCTATGGTTGGTTAAAGAGTAAGGGGACATCAAAATGTATACAATCCTTAAAGGAGGGAAAAAAACAAATGCATTGACTTTTACTGAAATCATGGAGCCTCTAATTTACACTAGGTCACAACATTTGTTGCTATGCAATATTATAATCAATGCAATTTTCACTTTAACACGACATATCATAGCAACTTTAGCTTAGAAAAAGAAGAAAAAAAACAAAGCCTAGAATTAGGATCGATTTTCTTTTACAAAGTTGAGTGTCATTTTTAAAAAAGTTAAGGAAGATATTATAATTAAGAAATCTTAGCATACGCTAATAATGTTAATTCCAAGATCTTCTAGCATGCATTATACATAAAAAAATGACTAAAGTAATATATAATTGGCCCCATTGTTATTGACGTGCCAACGATATCAACAATAATTAAGGCTTTTATTTAACTTTAAAATAAATGCATTAGAAATATATATACACCTATTACATCTTCTAATTGCTTCATTACAATCTCAATTAATAATTCCACCCAAACTTTAACTTTAATTGATTGCTTCACACACTAAAGGTCAAACGAGAAGCTCCTGCAAAGAGCAAACTAGAACTTTGACCACAAAAATGTCCAAATTAAAACCACAAAAAGTTGACAAATTCCCACTTCATGCATTTTAGAAAGGTTTGGAAAATGCAAGGGCCACCTGAAAATACTCCAAATTTTAATTTTAGTGCGTGATGATGCATAACGCAATTATTAGATATACACATAAAATAATTTTTGATTTTATTAATTATTATTTGTCCAGTGGTTCATTCCCTCTGTCACAAACTGTGCCGGCATAAATATTAGCATGTGGGGGGCTTGTTCACCATTTGCTGTGTCGACCTATAATTAATAATATTATTCCTCCACTTAGAAGCATCTACTTAGAGGAATTTTTAAATTAAGGGTTATAGACGTTAGAATAAAATAGAAGGCGACATCTTCAATATAATATATGGTCACTAATTTGCATATAATTAAATCACCAATGTATGTGTGATGAGAAAAATAATAATTAAACATTATAGCAAGAAGACCTGTTTCTTTTAGTTTGTGACCTTATTTCACGTGGATTGTAGTAAGATTACAAAGGTAAGGTATCTCATGTGACAAACAGATAGAGTTAGAAGCAGAAACAGCTAATTAATCAATAAAATAATTAATATGAATTATATTTAGAGAATGAGAGGCACAAAAAAAAATATAGAGGTCGGTTCTAGGAAACATCCTGGCTCTGTCATCACAACTGTAATGCCTGCAATTTCTGTTAGGCAAATAATAATCAATCAAATTTATAAATGTGACAATATATTATATATATATATATATATATATATATATATATATCACAATATTTATTTATTATGAAAATAAAGTAAGCCTTTTCTTCTAAGTTAACCATTACTTAACAGAATCACACATTGACTTCTCTGAACACCTTTTCTCCAGCGCAAGATAAGAGTTATAAATTAATGATGTTGAAATACAATATCTTCTAATCTATATTATATATTAAAACATTAATTGTTTTATACTTTTGAAATTTTTTAAAAAAAGTTGTAAGAAAAAAGTTATTATCAAGTTTCTCATTTGTGAAAGAATTTAGTTTATTGTAGGTCAAGGAAAAATATTTTAATAGACTTAAAATTATAATTTTATACATTAAAACTTTATTTGTTAGCAATAATTCTTTTAAAATGTTTAATCTCGGTAACTCCAAACTAGTTGAAAACTTTAAAATAGATCTCTGTAATTTGTAATTGAGTCCATAGAATTTAAATAACTTTTAATTAGGTCTCTATATTTTAGTTGGATCATTGAACATGTAAATAATTAATAATTAGGTTCCTAAGCTTTTAAATAATTTATGATTAATTAAGTCCCTAAACATAGACATCTAATTACAAGTTATTCAAAAGTTTGAGACCTAATTAGAAAATATTTAAAAGTTTAAAAATGTGGGGGCTCAATCACAAAAATATTGGCAAGTTTAGATATCGATCCTAGTATATAATATTGACAAGTTCAGATACCTAATTACATTTTTTAAAATTCGAGTATCTATTAAGAAACTCTTAAATAGTTCTGAGATCTCCAGAGTAATTCAATATTCCCAAATTAAAAAACTGATTTTTTTAGAAAATATAAAAATAATATTAACGACCAAAAGAACCCAGCTAGTCATGTTTTCTTCTTTTGATTCTCATTCTCATTGCTACTTATTTTCACTAAAACTAAGAAATATTATACAGCTTTTAGAAATGATTTTCATGTATCTAAAAAAGATTTTTCTCTAACTAGCCTTCTATCTTATTTCTATCACAATTTTTTACTACCAGAGTCTTCTATCTTTTTGTTGGCAATTTAAAACATATTTTAAAAATAATTCAAAAAAATAGGGAATAAACATGAGCATATTTTAGTCCATGATCATTATATTTTCTAGAATTTTATATATATATATATATATATATATATATATATATATATATATACTAGTTTGTATGACCCGTGCGCTGCACGGGTATACATATCATTTGAACTTCTTTTGTAATATTATTGTAAAAGAAATAAAAATTATATCTTAGTAATATACAGTGTCAGAATTAGATAAATATTTTATAGTGAAAAGAATGATTTCAATGAAAAAAATGTATATATAAATTTATATATATATTTATATAACTATTTAATAATCAGAAGGCACCGTTTAATAGCATTCATCTATGAAAATCCAACTTTAAAACATCTATATATAAATAAATATTTTATAGTGAAAAGAATTATTTAATAATGAGAAGACACTATCCAATTGTAACGTGAAAAGACAACCTAACAAATTTGGAGAATATTTCATGGTTAACAATGCTAAAATAGAGTAATATCTCAGACTTAATAGAGAGTTATGGTTTTCAGATTATGTTTTTTGGGTAAACACGGGTATCCATCGCACGGACAGCAGTGGCTAATTCCCCGCTCATTGTAGGTACCTCGAGGGGCAAGACAGTTGGCCCAGAGTTTTAACGGTGCTTTGTACCTAAGGTGGGGATCGTACCCCCGATCCTTAGTTAAGGGAGGATCAGCCCCAACAGCTGAACCCCACGCTCTAGTTTAAGTTTTCAGATTATGTATAACATCTGTTACATTAAAAAAAACAAATAGTGCATCTTGTTTTGCACATTTATATTGATATAAGATTTTGTAAGATTAATTAGTACATATCTTCTTTATTTAAGGTATTGAAAAATTATAGACGAGTTTATATTTTTACATACTACTATAAAATCAGCTCCATATTGAAGTAGGTTTTAAAAAAAATTATATCTCTCATTTCCTCACTAATACCTTTAGGTAATGACAATTTCTATTATTACTATTACGAATATTATTATTAAGATGGTTCAGTGAATAAGAACTGTCCTTTAATTATATCAGATATAACTTTATCGTTTGTACCAAATATTCTAAATTAGAATATACCTCTACATGTGCTAAAACCACTTCAACCGTAACAGGTGAGTTGCCCCCATATGTAGAAAATACATGCCACTTTCTGATGACCTTCACCATTATCGATGCTGAGTCGTTGCCTGGTTCAATGGTGGCCAAAGATAGAACCTTTTTTGGTGAAGCAGCACAGAACTTGGTGGTGGAGGCCATACTTTCTAATTTTCTGACTGTCAAGTACGTATGGTTTTTTAGGTTCTTTTTCACTCTGAATCTGATGTGAATGTACCTGATATATGCTAAAACTTATAGTGCTAGCAAATAGACCCTGATTAGGTTTAGGGTGTTGTGTGCTAAAATTTCGCAAAAGTCAACAGAACTTTCTTTCTTAATTAAGTTGGCAATATGTGTGCTAAAATAGACCCTGATGTTTGGTATATTATAAATGCCTTTAATTATATACCATTTTAAAATAGCAATTATTATATATGAAGATTATTCCAGCATTATAAATAAATTCATTTATATATATATTATTGGATTTCCAACTTTAGTCAAATTACATTTTATATATGTATGTATTATAGAATTTCATTTAATTAAACCCATCATTTATAAATTCATTTATATATTTATTATTAAATTCATTTATTTATTCATATATATATACATATAACTGAATTCATTTATAAATTATATAATTATAATTTTCATAAAGCTAAATGTATTTGGTAGTGTATATATAACTGAATTCATTTATAAATTATATAATTATAATTTTCATAAAGCTAAAATGTGTTTGTGAAATTGCAGTTCATTATATAGCAACTATTATTGGAATGATGCATAATTGACAATCATTGTTTTTAGAACAATATTGGAAGGTTTGATACCGAATGATAACGGTTTGCTAACCTTTCCATCAAAGGTATATTAATAATCGGGAATGAATAAATATGGACCATTTAATTTAGGAGCTGAAAATCATTAAGGAGATGTTTTTTTTATTGGCTGATGATGTGGATGCCATTGAATGCGGATGGCAATTAATGATGAGATATGCAAAAACAAATTTTATTTTGAAATTATTGTTTATGCACATTTATTAATGATGACTTCATTTTTTAAAAAAAAAAAATAGGAGCCGCAATTTAAATGAATGTGAGCCGTTCAGATTGTGCGTAACGTTTATTTAGAGCCGTTCAGATTGATCAAAAAGCTGAGTTGGACGCCAAGTTGTCAAAAACTGCTGACGTGGAATTACGTCATCAATGATGTAATATTTTTTGTCTGGTGACTTGTCTGTCATTCATGGTTAGATCCTTGATCATTATATTAAAAATAATTCAAAAAAATAGGGAATAAACATGAGCATATTTTAGTCCATGATCATTATATTTTCTAGAATTTTATATATATATATATATATATATATATATATATATATATATATATATTAGTCCATGATCATTATATTTTCTAGAATTTTATATATATATATATATATATATATATATATATGTGTGTGTGTGTGTGTGGTTGAAAGAAGGAAAAGGCGTCGAGGTAAATAAAATAGGTACGGGATTTTAAATATGATATTTGTATAATATTATAAATTATGATGTGATACAAGAGGCCTACTAAATTTTAATCCCTATAAAGTATAAACAAGACTTAATCCTAGAATATATCCTAAAATAAAAGATTAATAATCCTATGAAATAATTTATGATAATATCAATATATTATTAGATATTTTTTTTATATATTCTAACAATTTCCCAAAAAATATAACAAAAAAATTGCAAATTCAAGTAATCCAACTCATCGCTAATTTTCATTATGACCCACCTCTTGGTGATCCGTTATCCCATAATGTAATAGAGTGGAAACTTGTCTGTGTAGACAATGACTAATTTAATTTTCAAAATTTTCAAAAGCAAGACTCAAGTTGTGCAGTATTTTAGGCCTCAAAAAAAACAACTTCATTTCTCACCCTTCTTCAACTTCTCTTACTTGACTTGAGCAGCCTTATCTGATCTTGACCGTGACATCTGCTTGCATTGCCTGCTTCAAATGCCCACTTTTATATCTTACTCCTAATTTTATTAATGTCTTCAAACACAACTATGTGACACACATAATGTATATATTTATTATGGGCTTACCCATTTGTTGGTTAAAACATGGCATCTGTACTATGAACACTGATTCCATCAATTTACTCAAAAAAAATCGGATCATTGTGGGCTACCCACAGAGTGTCACAATGCTTTAAGCAAAAGACTAATCTCCGTTTGTGCTTAGAATCAAATTTCGCACTAACCAACACAGAGTTTGTCCACTGCGGGAATCAAACTCGGGAGCACGTCTACTCCTCGTGTTCCAGGGTAGATTAAGCCACTGGTCAACCGTGTTCATTAATTTACTCATTAAAAAGAAGAAGGAAAAACATAAATAATGATAATCAAACATATTGGTTGGAAGCCCAAAAGAATACTTGTTTAGACAAAGAAAGGTTTGGTTAGTGTTCCTAAACACAAATCAGTCAATTTCAATAGAAAAGCCCCTCATTGTTGGTTGAATTTCAGCGACATGGGGACGTCGGCTCCTGCGTTCGAACTCGGGTGTGATTAATAGTAGTGCGTGGTGTTTATTTACTATTTCATCTAATTACACAAAAAAAAGTCAATTTCAATAGAAAAGATTATAAACGGGCCAAATATAATTGCCATGATATGAAGATCAAGATTTCAAACAGCAAAATTGATAATTACACTATATTTGAGGAACAATTGCATTACGTGGTTCAAGCACTGTTTTAAAAATCGAACCAACCAAAAAGTTTAACTAGTTAAACTATGACCCTACAATGTTTTTGGTTCAATTATTTGAGTGGTTCGACCGCGATTTGATCCCCATTTGAACGATTTATTTGGTTGAACAATGACCCGAAGGTCTCGTCGATTCAATATTCGGTTCCATTTTCAAAACATTGAGTTCAAGTGACAATGAGTTTTGCTTCTCTTAAGCAATCAAAGAATTATGATGAAAAAAATAAATGGCCGAAGATCCCCTTATAAAACCCACTCAATTTGACTTGGATTATACCGACCGTCATAGCAAAACAAAAACTATGTCTGAGGTAAAAGAGACGGATTTGTACAAAGGGAGAGGAGGCTGTTGTGTTATGTGACTGATTAGAGATAAAGTTCATACGAATAAATAATCCATTGACATAACAAGTAAATGGATATATATATATATATATATATATATATATATATATATATATATATATATATATATATTTAGGCTGTTACTTTCATAGAATTGATTGTGAATAATGTTGAAATTGGTAATCTTTCAAACCCAAATTAGTCTAAACAGCTAGTCTCTTTAAAATATAGCTGTTACAGCCAGCTGTTCACATACAACCTATAACTACTTTTAAACTAGTTACACATAGTTTAAAAGAAAGAAAGTTTGTTATGTAAAATAGCCTATGTGGTTTATTCAGTTAGGAGTTTGTTAGGCCTAACTAACTAACTCCTCCTAACTGACTTGTCCACTTTTGTGCTCTATGTGTATCTATAAATACCTATGTACATTGTGTAAATAATTACATTCAAAAAATAAAGAGTTTACAAGTTTTTACATTCAATTCTTTTCGTTCTCTAGTCTCCTCTCTTTCTTGTAAATCAGTTTGCTCCATTAGTCATCCTTCAAGATTCTGAAGTGTGTGGTACAGAAATTAGGTGAATTTAGGTACCTACAAGAGAAAGAAAGTGAAGGGTTGGTAGTGATTAAGGTGAATCAAGACTAACTAAGTGCAGAAAGGAGAAACAGTGGCAAGCAAGAGAAGGAAGAAGAAGAATTTACCTTCTGAGTGTTTTGTTCTTGTGGTGTTCAAAGGTGTTGAACATTGCAAGATCCATTTCAACATCAGTCTTATTGCACAAAACAGATAACAGAGAAGTTAGAGTTTGTGTGAGTAAAGGCTAAGAGTGAAACAAGAAGAGAGTGAAGGGTTTCATCACCTTCATTCAAGAAGTCTTGTAGAAAGAATGATTTCACGAAGTGAAATCACCAAGATCAGTTACCCAGCAAACAAATAAGCTAGTGCAGGAAAGGAAAACAGAGATCAGATACGTTTCTGTATATCATTCACAGTGTAATCAGAAAGTAAACCTGAAATTAGTTGTTTTACCTTTGTGAAGTACTGCGATCCAAAACCCTAGTACCAAATACCTGAAAATTACAATAAACAGAAAGTTAGGGTTTCTATTTGGGAAGAAACACAAACTGGTAACAGAAAGATTACTAGTCTACGAAGTAATACCTGTTTGGGTGAGTTTGAGGAAAGTCAAGCTCACGGTAACAGAGATTGCAAGCCTAGAACAAGTTACAGTTTGTGTTGATCTCAGATTTAGAGGCTCAGTCTTGCAAACAGTTGGTTTGCAAGATTCATCATCACCATAATCATCATCGACCAGAAACAAGGTGTTTCATCGCTTCCATCACTCAGTTTAAGTGAGAGCAGCGAAACCCTAGAGTGTACGGGCCTGAGAGAAGAAGAGAGAAGAAGAAGAGGCACAGCGAAGAAGAACAGTGAAACTGAGTAGGGTTTCACTGCAGCGACACTTTTATATTCCGAGTCAGCAAGGATCCGCGTGTCTCTGGTGTTTCGGATCGTGGGTGCCGCAGGACCCATCTGGGTCTCACTGTCTGAGAGAAGAGAAAAGAAGTGGACTGGGCCAAGAATAAGTGGGCTGTGTGTTTACCACACCTCCTGCACTTCTCAATACACCTGCAAAGGAAAATTGAGAAAAATTTAACATGGTATAATCAAAGCTTCAGCAACAATCCAGGGCAATTCTACTCTTTACTCTAGTTTCTTTTAAATCTTTACAAATCTTTAAGTTCTTTTTCTCTATCTTGTTTTAACTACACAGTTGTAAACTGTGTAGAATCCTTGTTACTAATAGTATTGTGTGAAGAGTGTGCAGATGGCGAACAAAGATATACATTCTAATCCCAGTTTTGGCACACAAGTCCCCATTCTGACAGGGACAAATTGGGACAGGTGGAGCCATCAAATGAAGGCTGTGTTTGGGTGCCAAGGAGTGCTCAAAATTGTAAAAGAAGGAGTAACACCCCCTAACAGAAGATGCCATTGCAGCACAAGAGAAGCAGTTTGAACAAGATGAGATGAAGGACTATAAAGCTCTCCATCTTATTCAGATTGGTCTAGATGATGCCAATTTTGACAGGATAAGGGATGTTGAAAGTGCCAAGAAGGCTTGGGATACCCTAGATGCCTATTACAATGGGGCTGCAGAAACTAAAAAAGAAAAGCTTCAGGCCCTCAGATGCCATTATGAGGCCCTGAAGATGAAAAATGATGAAAACATTGTCACCTTCTTTGGAAGGGTTAAGAAAATCACAAATGCAATGCACCTGAATGGTGAAACTCTATCAGATGAGAGTATCTGTAGAAAAATACTCAGATCACTGACAAAAAAGTTTTATGTTGCAGTCAACAGCATAGAGGACACCTGCAAAGTGGAGGATCTCAAAGTTGAACAACTCCAGAGCAGGCTGGAGGCAAAAGAGATCAGATTGGACCTGATGAATGAAGACAGTGATGAGGATCATGCTCTGTTCACAGGCTACAAGGGTAAGAAAGGCCCTAAAGGTAATAAAAGTAAACCTAACCATCCTAAAGGTAAAGGAGGCAAGGGAGGTAAGTCAAAACCTAAGGGTGAATCATCCAAAAAGGTATCTAACTTGGCTAGTAGTGCTAAGAAAGATAAGAGTCACATCCAATGCTATAGATGTGATAAGTTCGGGCATTATGCCACAGAATGCTGGTCCAAGCCTAAGAAGAAAGACTCTGAAGTTGAGGCTAAGGTAGCCAAAGAAGACTCAGGGTCTGACTCAGACCATGTAGTGTTTAGTACTCTTATAGAGGACAATGATATAACTGAAACTAATAACTATATGCCTGAAAATTGTGATTTCAAATTAGATATTGATGAAGAATATGTTGTGTTAGTTGTAACTACTAATGATGGCAGGGTTATTTCTGAGATGTGGTATTTGGACTCTGGTTGTTCAAACCATATGACAAGTCATAAGGAATGGCTGGTAAATTTTAATCCTAACATCAAGACTACAATTAAGTGTGCAAGTAATAGTTCAATTACAGCTCAAGGTATGGGGAATATTGAATTTCACAAGGAAGATGGCCAGGTAGTCTCTATCCAAAATGTCTTTTATGTTCCTGGTATTAGCTGTAACTTGATCAGTTTAGGTCAACTAGTTGAGAAAGGGTTTTCAATAGTTATGAAAGATCTAAAATTGAGTTTGTTTGATAACCTAGAGAGACTAGTGCTAACTACACCTCTGGCTAAGAATAGGACTTTTAGAACCAGTATCTGCACTACACAAGCAGAATGCTTAAGTGCAGTGACTGATTCTGAGGGTGTTCTTTGGCACAAGAGGTTTGGCCATTTAAACTTTAGAAGCCTAACTAACCTAAGCACTAAAGGTCTAGTTAAGGGGCTGCCTAAGTTTGAAATGTCCAATGGGACATGTACTACATGCCTAGTAGGTAAGCAGCCAAGAAAGAAGTTCAAGTCTAACCTAGGAATCAAGGCTAAAGACCTATTACAGATTGTGTACTCTGATATATGTGGTCCTTTTGATGAATTGTCACTTGGTAACAACAAATATTTTATCACCTTTGTAGATGATTTCTCAAGAAAGCTATGGACTTACTTGATAAAGACTAAAGGTGAAGCACTGGAACAGTTCAAAAGGTTTCATGCTATGGCAGAAAGACAGTCTGGAAAGCAACTAAAGATCCTAAGAACAGATGGAGGTGGAGAATACACCTCAACAGAATTCAGAAACTATTGCAATGCTAAGGGGATCCTACATGAAGTTACCTCACCTTATACCCCTCAACACAATGGGGTAGCTGAGAGAAAGAATAGAAGTCTACTTGATATGGCTAGATCTATGATCAAGCTTAAGAATCTTCCTAACAGTTTCTGGGGAGAAGCTATTACTACTGCCACCTACCTATTGAATAGATGTCCTACAAAGAAAATTGAGGGCAAAGTGTCAGAAGAGGTATGGAGTGGAGAAAAGCCCAGTGTGGGCCATCTCAAGGTCTTTGGGTCCTTGGTCTACTGTCATGTTCCAGATCAAAGAAGGAAAAAGTTGGAGGATAAAAGCAAACCTATGATCCTAATAGGATACCATCCTACTGGGGCCTATAGACTCTATGATCCTACAACCAAGAAAATTACTATATCTAGGGATGTAAACTTCCTAGAAGACAAGTGCTGGGATTGGGAAATTTCTGAGCAGCCCAACTTGGATATCTCTACAAATCCAGTAGAGTCTACAACTACATCTGATACACCTCATCAAGAGGATGGAGGCATACCAGATACAGAACAAATGGAACAACAGTGTGAAGATCAAGTTCCTCAGGTTGAGGAACCTGTTGTAACAGAAAATACTGTTAATCAGCAAGTCCTACCTAGGGCACAAAGGCAAAGGAAAATTCCCAGAAACTTAGAAGACTATGAACTGGTCACTGATGGTGAAGTGAATGAGGAAGGTGATCTCATCCACTATGCCATGGTGGCTGGTGCTGAACCTATCAATCATACAGAGGCTCTAAAGAGTAAAAATTGGAAGCAAGCTATGATTGAAGAATTACAATCTATTGAGAAAAATAGCACTTGGTCCTTAGTGCAGTTGCCTAAAGGGAAGAGACCTATAAGTGTAAAGTGGGTTTTCAAATTGAAACTAGACCCTAAAGGTAACATAGTGAAATATAAGGCAAGGTTGGTTGCTAGAGGTTTCCAACAGAAATAGGGGGTGGATTATACAGAAGTATTTTCACCAGTAGCTAGGCATGAGACAATACGCCTAGTTACTGCCCTTGCAGTGAGCAGGGGTTGGGAATTATTCCATATGGATGTTAAATCAGCCTTTCTTAATGGTCCTTTGGAAGAAACAGTATACATTTCTCAACCTCCTGGTTTTGAAAGTAAGGGTAAGGAAGAACATGTGTATTTGTTACACAAGGCCCTGTATGGGCTCAAACAAGCCCCAAGGGCATGGAATAAGAGAATTGACTCTTTCTTCAATGAACTTGGGTTCTCTAAATGCACTAGTGAATTTGGGGTCTACACTAAAGGAAGTATTGATACCTATCTTCTAATTGTGTGTCTATATGTGGATGATATGTTGGTCACTGGGAGTAATCCTAGTGAGATTGAAAAATTCAAAGTGTCTATGCATAGTGAGTTTGAAATGACAGATCTTGGCAGATTGTCATACTTTTTGGGTCTTGAGTTTCTAAGAGTACCAAAAGGTATTATCTTACATCAGGCCAAATATGCTACTGAAATTCTCACTAAGTTTGATCTATTGGGCTGTAATTCAGCAAGTAATCCTGCAGAATCTAATCTCAGTAAGGAGAACTGTGACAAAGATACTAAGGTGGATGCTACCCTATACAGACAAATAATAGCGTCCCTAAGGTATCTTTGTCATAGTAGACCTGATATACTATTTGCAACAGGCATGACAAGCGGATTCATGAATGAGCCAAAGCAGGTACACTTGAATGCCACTAAGAGAATCCTACGTTATATTTCTGGTTCTATTAACTATGGGATATTCTTTCCTAAGGGCTCTAACTTAGGGAAAAATATCCTCCTAGGTTTTTCTGACTCTGATTGGTGTGGTGACCAATTGGATAGGAGAAGCACCTCTGGTTTTTTGTTTAAGTTTCAAGGAGCCCCAATTTCATGGAGCTCCAAGAAACAAAATGTTGTTGCTCTGTCCTCCTGTGAGGCAGAATATATTGCAGGTTGTGGAGCTGCTACTCAAGCTGCTTGGCTAGAGACCTTGCTTAAGGAACTACAAGTGGATCTTACTCAACCTCCTACTCTAATGATAGACAATAAATCAGCCCTGAATCTAGCTAAAAATCCTGGCTCTCATGGAAGGACTAAGCACATAGAGGCTAGATATCACTACTTAAGAGAGCAAGTATCTAAAGGCAAGTTAAATGTTGAGTACTGCTCAACACAAAGTCAACTGGCTGACATTTTTACTAAGGTTCTCAAAGGAGATAATTTTCTAAGGCTTAGGAGAGAGTTAGGTGTGGTGGCTTTTAACTAAAGAGCACCATCTAAAGTCATCCTTAGAGGCATGTTCTAAGGGTTTGTTTAAATAGTCTTAACAGAGGCTTGTTCTGTACTTAGAGTTCTCTCTCCCTAAGCTATCCTAAGCGGCTTACTAAGGCTGACTTAGGGTTTTCTAGATTAAGAGGGGGTGTTGAAATTGGTAATCTTTCAAACCCAAATTAGTCTAAACAGCTAGTCTCTTTAAAATATAGCTGTTACAGCCAGCTGTTCACATACAACCTATAACTACTTTTAAACTAGTTACACATAGTTTAAAAGAAAGAAAGTTTGTTATGTAAAATAGCCTATGTGGTTTATTCAGTTAGGAGTTTGTTAGGCCTAACTAACTAACTCCTCCTAACTGACTTGTCCACTTTTGTGCTCTATGTGTATCTATAAATACCTATGTACATTGTGTAAATAATTACATTCAGAAAATAAAGAGTTTACAAGTTTTTACATTCAATTCTTTTCGTTCTCTAGTCTCCTCTCTTTCTTGTAAATCAGTTTGCTCCATTAGTCATCCTTCAAGATTCTGAAGTGTGTGGTACAGAAATTAGGTGAATTTAGGTACCTACAAGAGAAAGAAAGTGAAGGGTTGGTAGTGATTAAGGTGAATCAAGACTAACTAAGTGCAGAAAGGAGAAACAGTGGCAAGCAAGAGAAGGAAGAAGAAGAATTTACCTTCTGAGTGTTTTGTTCTTGTGGTGTTCAAAGGTGTTGAACATTGCAAGATCCATTTCAACATCAGTCTTATTGCACAAAACAGATAACAGAGAAGTTAGAGTTTGTGTGAGTAAAGGCTAAGAGTGAAACAAGAAGAGAGTGAAGGGTTTCATCACCTTCATTCAAGAAGTCTTGTAGAAAGAATGATTTCACGAAGTGAAATCACCAAGATCAGTTACCCAGCAAACAAATAAGCTAGTGCAGGAAAGGAAAACAGAGATCAGATACGTTTCTGTATATCATTCACAGTGTAATCAGAAAGTAAACCTGAAATTAGTTGTTTTACCTTTGTGAAGTACTGCGATCCAAAACCCTAGTACCAAATACCTGAAAATTACAATAAACAGAAAGTTAGGGTTTCTATTTGGGAAGAAACACAAACTGGTAACAGAAAGATTACTAGTCTACGAAGTAATACCTGTTTGGGTGAGTTTGAGGAAAGTCAAGCTCACGGTAACAGAGATTGCAAGCCTAGAACAAGTTACAGTTTGTGTTGATCTCAGATTTAGAGGCTCAGTCTTGCAAACAGTTGGTTTGCAAGATTCATCATCACCATAATCATCATCGACCAGAAACAAGGTGTTTCATCGCTTCCATCACTCAGTTTAAGTGAGAGCAGCGAAACCCTAGAGTGTACGGGCCTGAGAGAAGAAGAGAGAAGAAGAAGAGGCACAGCGAAGAAGAACAGTGAAACTGAGTAGGGTTTCACTGCAGCGACACTTTTATATTCCGAGTCAGCAAGGATCCGCGTGTCTCTGGTGTTTCGGATCGTGGGTGCCGCAGGACCCATCTGGGTCTCACTGTCTGAGAGAAGAGAAAAGAAGTGGACTGGGCCAAGAATAAGTGGGCTGTGTGTTTACCACACCTCCTGCACTTCTCAATACACCTGCAAAGGAAAATTGAGAAAAATTTAACAAATAATTGATGTAAAAAAATTGATTTTTAAAAAATGTTTAAAAAGTTTATGTGTTTGATAATAATATTTTAAAAGTGGGTTCAAAAGAATTAATTTTGTTTGGGTGATGAACGTTAAATCACTTTTGATGTATAGATATATAGAATTTTGTGAGTCTCACGCCCATAATTGGTTTTAACAAACAGAAAAACTAAAAACTATTGGATTCTAACCACGAAAAATCAATTTTATCAACCGCGATTTTGTAAGCCAAACACATGAATAGTAGTTTTCTTTAATTATATTTACATTGTTTTTTCCCAGAATTGATTATGGCCTGTTGAGAATCTTAGCCAAGAAAAAGAGTCATTGCTAACAAAAAGGACTAGGACTTGGCAAATGTACTATTTAAAACAAAAAGGTGGAGAAATTTATCTGCAGCCCAAAAAAGAAAAAGAAAAAAATAAAGGGGAAAAGAAAAAGAAAAAGGAGATGTGAGAGAAATCTAGTTCCTTTTGTTAGAAACTATTGGCTAGTCTAACCGGTTTGCTCCCTTTTTGTTAGAAATCTATTGTCCCTTTATTTAATTCGTGTTTTTTTATTAGTGTTTTGAATTTAGTTGAATTTTTTTTTTGGTGAAAGAGAATTGAGTTGAATTTAAACCGATCAAAATGATGTTTTTGTTTTTTATTTACTTTGTCATCAAAATATAATATTCATTTGATTATTTATTTATCCCATATTTTAGATGATAAACCTTGGCTTTGGAACACAGGTTAAATAACGGTGAAATTGAGTTTATAAGTAATGGTTGGCTCTTATAAAACATCAGTCTCAATCACACTACCAACCAAACAAATTGCTTTATCCATCAGACACATTCTCCAAATTCAATAATAATAACTAATGAAAGATAAGTTAGCTAATTACGAGTTCATTAGTCAGGGTTTTAATTGGTGGGAGCTGTTACCCAATTTTGCCTTAGAAGACTTTACCTGTAATAGGTTAGGTCTTCCGTATTACTGTTTTCAGTAACTTTTCTTTCTCCTGCCAAGGGTTCTGGTCTAGTCCCCCCTTGGCCTCTCTGTTACTCTCGTGTTTTTTTTTTGTTTTTTTTAATAATAATAGGGGAGAGTACCATTTCTCCTTTTAGATGATTTTCTCTAATGAGGATTTGCATCAAAAGGTTTTAACGAGGCTCCCCTACCTCTTCTTTGCCAAAAAAACTAATGAAAGAAAAATAAATAAAAACGTAATATCAAAAATCATAAAAAAATTTATTTAATAGAGAACGAATTTATTTTAAAATTTATCCAAGCAAAATTAAAATTGTTATTCTTATTGCATAATGATGATAATCAAACACTAGTCATGGCTGATAACATCCTACTTCACTCTAATTGTTTTTTAGCACCCTCATAGGCAGATCTACTTAACACGTAGTACAAATTTAGAACCAAAAAATGGTAGGAATCAAAGCATATAGTAGAGCAATCTGACTTGCTAATATGTTGTATTAAATTCAGCTACCTACCCATACCCATGGGGGACCATTCTCCGCAAAATTAAAGCCAACAAGCTTGCAATTTTGACACCACGTGAACTTCAAAGGAAAAACCAATTTCATCTACCTGCATTTTATCATCTAGTGTAGTTTTAGTTACCAACTTACCAACCAGCTAATTTCCACGTTCACTTGACTTAACTTGCATAGCAGCCACTGTATTTATACGTGTTCTAATAGCTACCGCAAATTGATAATTTGATACAGCTTGATATATATATATATATATATATATATATATATATATATATATATATATATATATATATATATATATTTTAAATATCTTATGCCAACTATGCTACATTTGGCTTTAGTAAAAGTTTGACTAACTTTTTAATTATTAGGCTTAATTTCTTGAACACTCCAGATTTCAATTTCAATAACTTACATGTCAACGTAATGTTCTGAAAAAGAAAAATATAAATAAAATAATTATATTTTATTTCTTTCACTAAAAAAATTCAATGCCAACTTGAGCACTAAATCAGTGCATGAGCTGCACATTAAAAAAATTCAATCTCAGCTCACTCGATTAATTAAGTAGCTAAGATTTGCAGCTCAAGTTCAGCTCCTAAACTGTTGACAAACCGAGTCATAAGCAAAGTAAGTAATTTGTGAGCTAGATTGAACCCTGGAAAAGGTAAGTGCAGGAACAAGTATTGCATGGTATGATTGACTCATCCAGAAGTTATTTAAAATTACATAGGCAAAAGTACATTGCTCATTTAACTTGAGAAAATTATATCACAAAGGCAAACCAAACTGATAACCTAGAATATTCACAGATGGGAACCTGAAAAGGGCAGATGACTACAAACTCAAAGATCATCATCCTAGTTGCATTGTAGGTGTGCATTCTTACAAGCATTGCCTCAAATTTAAAAAAACCAGCAGATGCACTCTGTTTCTCAGTTCAAGCAAGATAGGTGAATGATTTTCAGCTCTTTTAATAACTACTCATATTGGGGGCCACAGTTCCAAAAGAAGCTGTAAAGAGCAAGATTCAGGTGGCCAGGTTGCTTCCACTTCATCTACACCCCCATGAAAATGTGTTTTCTCATTCCTCCCTCCTATATTAGGAATTCAACGCTCCCCCTTTTTTCAAATGATTCTGCATGCCCTGAAATTTTCATTCTAACCAAATAAATAAGAGTTTTCTTATACTTTCAAAGCAGGAACAATACGGGAATGCTGATTAGAAGACTCAAATCACTTAAAATAAGGGAAACAAACAATTACAAAACTATAACTAGATAAACTTGTATGCAAAAGCAAAGGGCATCCCACACAACCATTCTTCCTATCAGAGATATAAACAACATAACAGGACACAAGTTGCATTTTGACATATAGAAATACTCTGCCACAGTAAAGAATTTAACATTAAATTGAAGTGAATCAATATTGAAAACTAGCATTGCAGACAAGAAAATTAGATCCAAACAAAACATAAGATCGTGCTATGGAAAAGACACATTATGCATATGAGATCACAGACACATTAGTTAAGTTATTTCAAGTGATAATCCATTAACCAATCACGAAACCATCCATCCACAGCAATAATAACACATGAATGCAAATATACAACTATATATTGAGCTGCACAATTGTGATTAATGAACAAAAACACAAAGGGTCAAGCCAATGTACCTCAGAGAAAGCATGATCATCAAAAGGAATTCATCTCAAGGCAATAAGTCCTCCTCTTAACAAGCATTGCAGCAGCAGTCCTATAAGGTTCTTCAAACGCAGTAGAAACCCAAGACAAATCAGAACCCTCTTTCTTCACAGCTGAAGAAACCTCACTAGGCCTAATAGCAACAAGAGTAGCACCTTTCAAAACAACACCATCAGGCAACTCTAAATGTGGTGCATACCAAAGCCTCATATTAAGAGCAGGTACAAGAGTCCTCTTCGACGCAGAAGAAGCCGATAACGGCTTCACCCTCAGCTCCTCAAGTTGTTCCCTATTCATATACAACACACCTTGTCCATCCGCATCAGTCAATACCAAATTATCCAAAGTCTTATGCTCAGCAATTATCGGTTGCAACAAGTAATGCCTTGCAGATGCAGCAATCAATGAACTAATTGTCCAAACTACCCTCAGTTTTAAACCACCGTTGGTGTAAAACGAATCAGGTATGCTTCCATTATCATCACTATTACCAGTACCATTGCTACCACAAGAAGCTTCGACAACGGCGTCGTCTAGAGATTTAGGTTGAAAAACAGAAGAAGCTCCTAGAATTACACAATTATCTAGGGTTGAACCAAAATCAGCTCTCCATTTCAATAAAACACCATCTTCTATACCTAATTCACCACTAGGAAGTTCGATCCGAAGCAAACGAATCTCGTTAAAATTCTTCAATACCTGAGTAGGTGAGTGATGTGTGACGCCACCTTCACCGTCATCTTCACTCCCGACGGCAAGCGGCGAAGAGGAAGAAGAGGCTGACGATGAGGAACCTCTCTTCGGTCCTAAGAACTGTCCAAGAGTTTGGATTGGCTTAGCGATACCACCGAAGACTAACCGAAGAAGATTCCAGAAAGGACCACGAGATTTGTCAGAGGAAGCAGCGGAAGAAGATGAATCATCGTCGGAGATAACGCAATCAACACGAACGACGACGTTTTCAACTTGAGGAACGAGAGAGTGAAAACGACGTGAAACGACACAGCATCGACCTAAGGCTTTAACATCACCGATCTTGTTGAAAACGAGAAGGAGAAGAGAGTCAGGAAGACGATCGAAATGATCGATTTGGAATACATCTGGTTCTGGATAGATCCTGTTTGCCGTTACAGCCTGATCTGTGCGTAGAGAACTCATGGTTAAGGTAAGATCGGGAATTGATGAGAAGAAAGGAGAGAGGTTTGGAATTTCAGATCTGATGTCTATGGCGGTTAAGGATGAGATGTGAAGGAGAAGATTGAGATTGAGATGGCAATGAACGGAAATGGAGGGTTGAGTTGAGGAGACAAATCCACGGTTTTGATTTTGTCTTTACATATAAGAGAGAGAGAGAGAGAGAGAGAGAGAGAGAGAGAGATTATGTTATGCGATGCGCGTCGAGTCGAGGAAAAAGGTGAATCAGTGGTGGTAGAGGACGGTGTGATTGTGTTGTCTTTGTGTGTATGCCATTGGTTCTCTATTACTAACATATTAATATTTTTACAAAATACTACTAAATTACTATTATTATTGTCTTTCCTAAAAAAAATTGGCTTTCCTAAAAAAAACTTGTTGCCAGTATTAGTTTAACTAGATATACTCTCTTTTCTTTAATGTTCTCTTCTCTATCGTATACCTATCTTTACTTCCTTTTTCATTTTTCTATCCTTTTTTTTTCTCCTCTGTATATTTATTTATTTATCGGTTCTCCGGTACTAATTTTTTTTTTGACAAAAATATTAATAACTTACGGGTGTTTCTAGAGTGAGAGAGCTAATCAAATCTATAACCATTAATTATGACCGTCAGATATAGTATAAAAATCCATACTTGTTGATTCAATCTTAATCATTAATAGCATTTTACACAATATCCTACGGTCAATTTTAGTGGTTCACTGGTGAGGGATTTTATTTGCTCTATCACCCTAAAAGCACCCCTAACTTACTATTATTATTATTATTATTATTATTATTATTATTATTATTATTATTATTATTATTATTATTATTATTATTATTATCTTTCCTAAAAAAATGTGGTTATCCGGTGGACTACATACATAGGTGCATTTTTTTCTCCTCTCTATCAAATACCTATCTTTACTTCCTCTTTCATTTTTCTACCTTTTTTTTTTGTTTCTCCTCCATATATTTGTTTATTTGTCAGCTCTCGATTACTAACTTTTTTTAAATATTATTAACTTACTATTATTATTGTCTTTCCTCAAAAAAAAATTGTAGTTATTCGGTTCACTATATACAAGCCTACTTTTCACTATTTTTCTCTTCTCTATCAAATGGCTATCTTTATTCCCCCTTTCATTTTTCTACCCTTTATTTTTTGTTTCTCCTTTATATATTTATTTATTGGTTCACGATTACTAACTTTTTTTGACAAAATATTACTAACTTAATTACAATTATTTGTCTCTCCTCAAAAAAAAAATTGTAGTTATTCAGTTCATTACATGCATATCTGCTTTTCTTTATTTTTCTCTCTATCAAATGCCTATCTTTACTTCCTCTTTCATTTTTCTGCCCTTTTTTTGTTTCTTCCCCATATATTTATTTATCGGTTCTCGATACTAACTTAATATTATTATGTCTTTCCTCAAAATCTTATATCTTATCTTATATATAAATGTTTATGGAGTCTTGAGCTCTATTTGGCGCCAAGACTCCCACCCCCCTCCCCCACCCCCTACGCTCTATTTTTTTTATATCCCCCCTCCCCTTCTCATTTTTTTCTTTATATCTTTTTTTAATATTTAAGAGTAAACTAAAATTTAGGGAAAAAATAGGATCTATAAATACGTGTAGTTTATTTCTCGATAGTTGGATTGGTGACAAATAAAAATTAATTTCGTGATAAATTATGTAAAGTGTGATGTTAGCATGTGTGTTTTGAGCTACTTTAGAGTCTGAAAAGAAATTTAGTTGTTCATATACACAAAGTTTGTTCAAAGGAAATAGCAATGCAAAACAGTGTATTTTGGGGTACTTATAGTAGTCGGAAAAAAATTAATTGTTCAAATAGGCATAGTTTGTTCCTCAATAACCCGTTTGTTGAAGAAAAAATTTCATAACATATTTATGTAAACTACGAATCTAAGTAGTGTGGTTTTTGATGCTTTAGTGATCGCAATAGTATGTTTTTTGATGCTTTAGTGTTTGCAAAAAAATCCAACTATTCAAATATGCAAATTAAATTTGTGCCTCAAAAACCGGTTTGGTGAAAAAAAATATAATTTCGTGACAAAATACATAAAGTGTGATGCTAAGCATTGCGTTTTGAGCTACTTTAGTGTTTGAAAAAAAATTAACCGGTCAAATACTCAAAGTTCATTCCTCAATATCAATTTTTTTTAACTATTCGAATACGCAGAGTTTGTTCCTCAGTGATCAGTTTGGTGAAAAAAATCATTTCAAAACGAAATGTGTAAAGTACGATGCTAAGTAGTGTTTTTTGATGCTTTGGTGTTCGTAAAAAAAATTCAATTATTCAAATATGCAAAGTTTGTGTCTCAATAACCGATTTGGTGAAAATATATATAATTTCGTGACAAAATACGTAAAGCGTGATGCTAAGCAGCATGTTTTGGGGTACTTTAGTGTGTGAAAAAAAATTTAACCGTTCAAATACTCAAAGTTCATTCCTCAATAACTAATTTGGTGAAAAAAGTAATACTTTCGTGACAAATATGTACACACTCTATTTTAGTTTTAAAGTTTGCAATCGCCTTTTTTATTACATATTTTGTTTAATTCATACTTACCTTCAATTTAAACAATATTTTCTCATGTAGTGTGTTTTTGGATGCTTTAGTGATCGCAATAGTATATTTTTTGATGCTTTAGTGTTTGCAAAAAAATCCAATGATTCAAATATGCAAAATTTGTGCCTCAAAAACCGGTTTGGTGAAAGAAAAAAAAATTCGTGACAAAATAAATAGTGTGGTGCTAAGCAGCATGTTTTGAGGTACTTTAGCATTCAAATGATCAAGAGATGAGGCTTTTTCATATTGCATTTTTAAAAACAAATTTTAACAAGATAGGAATTTCGTATTGACTGAAGTTTTTGCCCCGTACAACGCACGGGTCCACGCACTAGTAAATATAGTTATTCGGTTCACTAGAGACATATATGCTTTTCTTTATTTCCTTCTTCTCTATCAAAAGCCTATCTTTACTTCCTCTTTCATTTTTTCTATCCTTTTTTTGTTTCTCCTCTATATATTTATTTATTGGTTCTCGATTAGTAACTTTTTTTTACAAAATATCACTACGTTACTATTACTATTGTCTTTCCTAGAAAAAAGTAGTTATTATTTTAACTACATATATACCTGCTTTTCTTTATTAAGGATGATATTCTCCTAGGGACAACTTCTACAGTACTTTTTGGTCAACTGAAAGCCAAAAAGCATTCATGAGTTCCTCGAAAGGTTAGAATAATTCCTTGCTTTGGAGGATAAGATGAATGTAACATAAGTTAAAGCTCGACTTATTGTTTTCGAGAAGAACAAGAGAAATAAGGTAGATAGACCATTGAGAAATGATGAGAATCATCTCCCGCTAGGAAATTTGATGAATAAGCCTCCTAAAAACTTCCAGATTTTTCACCCTAACAAAAGGCCTTGTGTTCATGTCTAAAAGTGTTAAGATAAAGCAACTAAAGCCTATTAAGGAGAGGTTGTTGGCAAACCCTACCTAATATGTTGTTACTGCTTTTACCATCATTATGGTTGATTAGAGATCAATATGCTTCTCCATAGATTGAGTCTAAATGAAAACAATTGGTTCTATTCAAATTTGATTTATTTAGTATTTTAAAAATGAACGATCAACTCGAACTAGACCAACTGATCACATTCAGATTGGTTTGGTTTGAGTTGAATCAACTAGTGTAAGAATCGTCTAGAGGATTGAGGTCACTCAAAACTCCCAACTCAGGAGGGACCTTGATTTCTAGGCATAGGGACTTCTCTTGTGATTTGAAGAGACTCACACACACCCACACACTATCTTCCATATGAAACCCTAAGGGGAAGATTACAACAAACCAAAAATAGAAAGAAACCCAATATCCCACACCCTAGTAAACGAATCGGCCGAAGAAAAAGAAAATTCTATAGGAGAAGCAAAGAGAAGAAGGCACTTGAACCAAGAAGGAAAGAGCACAAAGAGTGCAGACAATAATGATTGCAGGAAACTCGAGAAACAAAAGTAGAGAATCAAATGGTGCCCCGAAGAAGATGAAGATGACTTCTAAAAGAAATTCCTCGTTTTATTCATAACTAATTACTGTAAATTACCATATGATGGACAAACAAAGGTCGCATATCTTAATCTTGCAAGGAAAATATCATTCACACTTTAAAACGCAACCTATAACCAATGCTTTAAACTTTTATATACATCTTTTGATCAATGGCTACCTTGAACCAATCATTGTTCGGATAAATATGACAACCTAAAAACCGATCGACCATTTCATTGTCACCCAAGCTCAACTCTGACAGATGTTGGAATCCTTCTTAAAATGAGCACAACCATTATGATGTGTGGTCAATTCTTACAAGACCATCCTCCCTTGTAACACCCTCAACCCGTTTTTCACAAAATACTCCAATAAAATAAGAGTAATTTATGATTGTACGTTATGTTTATGGAGTTATTCCATGAGATATAAATAACATTTTTCAAAAACTAAACATGTTGTCTAAGAGTACCATATTATCATTCATGCAATATAACACATGACACTATTTCAGTTTAAACCATAAAAAATTACTAAGGAATTTTTCACCGTTGTAACGATAGCTATATGATTCAAGACATGGAGTCTTCATAAAGCTTTAGTAGAGGCTAAGTTTGTTATACCCCAATTTTGTCCGCTTTTTTTACTACAATCGTCGTTATTTTTACCAGTTTACAGGTCCTATTACCGTGAGTTAGCTTTTGAGCCTGTTCAGATGCTATCTCGTTTTATTGGGCATGTGCGTAGTAATTCACTTTATTGGGCATATGTTAGATTTTTCCGATCGGGCTTTGGCCCAACTTGTTCTTTTTTAGATTTGTCTTTTAGTCAAAAATAACATTTTATATTTAAAAATAATAATAAGTTTTTAACTCTTTTACAAAAAAAATCATTTTTGCTTTCATTTATAATCACCAAAATATAAAATAAAGCTGCAAAAAATCAAAATTAATAGAAAAAACGAATATAATAAAAGGGGGTGTCAATAGCATCAACCTTCAGCCCAACAAGCTGCTTGCCCAGCAAGTCGACTTGCCTAGCAAGTCAACTTGTCCACTCTTTACCTTACCCTTCACCTATAAAATGAGGTTATGTCCACAGTGAAAAACACACAGCAGTGATTCAACAAGAACACTGAACACATTCTCTCTCTCCCAGCAAAGTTCTCGCTCTCTCCCTCTCTTTTTTATTTTATTCTTCTTTTAATTAGTTTATTTTTAAATATTAATGATAATTATTTTTCACTAGTTGCACTTTTCATTTTTTCTTCTTTGTTAACTTTTCGTTCATATTCAAAACAGAAAAACAAAATATTCCTTTTCCTCTCATAAATAAATAAACATTTTCAAAAAAAAAAATTGGGGATTAAGTCGGTCGTACGATCGGGTTAGTCAGCTTTTTAGGACCACGAATGAACCATACGGATCAGGTCCTAAAATCCCTATTTAAAAGAAATAATTTCTAAACTAAAAATACAAACACACAAGCATTTCTTTCAAACAAAAAAACAAATTTTCAAAAACAGAGAATTAAGTCGGCCGTACGGAAGAAAACATAAATAACTAACCAGAATCTAAGGATTGGCTAACAGAGGTAAGACTTAATATAAAATTAGGAAGGTAATAAGCATCAGAAAAAGACATGTTAGATGTTAAGACAACTTCGGTGTCTGCTAATGGCATAAAAGTGCTGTCAGCAGTCATAACAAATATGGATAATGTAGAATTTAAAGACACAAAAGACTTATGATCATATGAATCATGTGATGCTTTGGAATCAATGATTCATATGGAAGAAGACATGCCTAGCAAACTATAGGGGATCAAACCATCAACGGAGGAGGCAGACAAACACTTGTGGATGAGTAGTAGTAGCAAGAAACTTTTGGAATTGCTCTACAAGATCAGGCACTTGGGAAGTGGTCTTAGGAAGGTTATATATACATACATGTCCAGAAGAAACTGAGGGAGGAGCAATCGAATAAGGAGAAGCAGTAGCAACAACGTTGGATGATGACGTCTTGGAAACTCTTTCAACCAACTTTTACCAATTTTGGACACTGAGCTTTTCAATGACATGTTTCCTTGCAAAAGACACATTCATCATTACCAAGTCTCACATGATACTTTCCTTTTGTTGGGGATAAACACGTGAAAGGGACAAGAAAGGAAGTGGCGGCGCTGAGGACAAGAGGAATGAATAGGGCAATATAATATTAGGTAAAAACTGCACTGAATTTCATAAAAGTAGGTCACTTAATTACATGCTACTCACATCTATATATATACAATGAAACAGGCCCAGACCCATAATTTCGACTAGCCCATTCGACTGGCCCATTTCGACTAGGTTACTATTCACACCTATAGATTACAAGCAATAGAATTACAAGGCATATCTCAATATTCCCTCCTAATTCACATTGCTGAGTGACATCATCCCAAGCATTGTTCTCAGTTCTTCGAATCTTCCCTTTTGCAATGGCTTGTTCATTGCATCAGCTACTTGAAGTTCCGAACAGCAATATTCCAGATTCAGCTTCTCATTGTTTACTTGATCACGCAGGAAGTGATATCTGGTCTCTATGTGCTTCGACCTTCCATGTGCGACAGGGTTCCTTGCGAGATCTATCGCAGACTTGTTGTCGATCAACAATTACATTGCTTCGACCATGTGCACTCCAATTTCGACCAGTAGCATGCTCAGCCATGATGCTTGACATGCTGCAAAGGAAGCAGCTACATACTCTGCTTCACAGGAGGACAACGCAACAATACTTTGCTTCTTCGAGCACCAAGAGATGGGTGTCGAACCATACATAAAGACATACCCACTTGTGCTTTTTCGATCACTCCTGTCTCCACTCCAGTCGGAGTCAGTGTAGCCAAACACTTCATTACCATTCTTCGACACACTCTTGCTAGGGAACAGAATACCATAATTTTGTGTTCCCTGTACATACCTTAGTACTCTTTTTGCAGCTACCATGTGAGAGCTTTTCGGCTTCTCCATGAATCTGCTGATCATTCCAACACTAAACATAATGTCAGGTCGAGTGTTGCACAGGTACCTTAGGGAGCCGACGATCTGTTTAAACAAGGTGGCATCTACTTCAATCCCTTCGTCGTCTTTCGACAACTTGCTGCTAGTGTCTGATGGTGTCGAAACTTCCTTGCAGTTGCTCATGTCGAATCTCTTCAGGATATCAGCTGCATACTTCGACTGGTGCAGGAGTATACCCTTACTTGTCTTGGTAAACTCCATCCCCAAGAAATATGATAGATGTCCCAGATCACTCATTTCAAATTCTGACATCATCACTTTCTTGAAGGCTTCGACTTCGACTTCATTGCTGCCAGTTACAAGTAGATCATCTACGTACAGGCACAACAACAACTGAGTCGAAGTTCCATTCTTCTTCACATACACTCCATGTTCATTAGTGAATCTAATAAACTTCTGAGCCAAGAGAAATCCATCAATTCTCGTGTTCCACGCTCTTGGAGCTTGCTTGAGCCCATACAGGGCCTTCTCCAGCTTATAGACTTTGTCTTCTTTACCCTTCGACTCAAAACCAGGTGGTTGACAAACATAGACTTCCTCCTCCAGAGGTCCATTCAGAAATGCTGATTTTACATCTAGTTGATGTAGGGGCCAGCCTCTATGACTTGCCAATGCTACTACCAATCTTATGGTTTCGATCCTGGCTACTGGGGCAAAGACCTCATTGAAATCCAAACCAGGTTTCTGCAGGAACCCTTTGGTCTTGGCCACTTCTCCATTTGGCTTGACTTTGGTCTTGAAGACCCACTTCACCCCTATGGCTTTCTTTTCTTTTGGAAGTTCGACTAGCTTCCAAGTATCATTCTGCTCGATTGATTTCAACTCGTCAATCATTGCTTCCTTCCACTGCTTGTGACTAAGGGCTTGCTCCAGGCTCACTGGTTCTGCTTCTGCCATTAGTGCAAAGTGTGTCAGGTCTCCCTCTGCTGTAATAGCAGAATCTGGGTAGGTGTCGAATCCTTCTAGTCTTACTGATCTCTGCCTTTCCCTTTGCGACCTTCTTAAAGGTTCGACAGCAATGGGTTCTTCTGGCTCTTCAGTTTCGACCTCTTCATTCTGATCATTTCGATCAGAGACTTCGTCGAAGTCCATCATTATAGTTTTCTCACAGCCTTCTTCCCAGTTCCAATGTTTCGACTCATCTATTACGACATCTCTGCTTTTCACTATTTTCTTCTGCACAGGATCATACAGTTTGTATGCTCCTGTCGAATGATAGCCAACAAGAATCATTTGTTGTGCTCTATCATCCAGCTTGCTTCTTAGTTGCTCAGGGACATGTCTATAGCATACTGAGCCAATTATTCTGAGATGCTTGACACTTGGCTTTCTTCCTAGCCAAGCTTCTTCAGGTGTCTTCCCAATCAATCTCTTTGTGGGGAATTTGTTCAGAATATACACTGCTGTGGCTACAAGTTCTCCCCATAAACTATGAGGTAGCTTCTTCTCCTTCAACATACTTCTTACCATGTTGAGGATGGTCCTGTTTTTCCTCTCAGCAGTGCCATTATGCTGAGGCGTGTAAGGTGCAGTGACTTCATGCACAATTCCTTCTTTCTCACAGAATTCGACAAATCCATGAGAATTGTACTCACCACCTCCATCGCTTCTAAGGGTTTTGATTGCACATTCACTCTGCTTTTCAATCATTACCTTAAACTTCTTGAATATTTCTAGTACTTCACTCTTCCTTTTGATCAAATACACCCAGGACATTCTAGTGTATTCGTCAATGAAGGTGACAAAGTACTTATTCCCTCCTAAGGAGCATACTTCGAAAGGACCACAGACATCAGAAAATATCACCTCTAGCTTCTTCTCTGCTCTGCTAGGTACTTCTGATTTAAACGAGTTTCTTGGTTGCTTCGACTTGCAACAACTCTCGCAAACTTCGACAGGTACTTTTACTGCAGGCAACCCATGAACCATCTTCTTTTCATGTAGTTGACTCAAGCTCTTGAAGTTGAGGTGGCCAAATTTTCTGTGCCACTTCCAGTGCTCCTCTTCGACAGTACTCTTGAGGCAATGTTCTTCGACTACTTGCAATTTGATCTTGAATGTTCTATTACTCTGCATTAACACCTTCAGGATCAACTTCTTGGTCGAATCGAAGAAGTTGAGACTGTTATCACCCATTTCGACGGTGAAGTTTTTCTCAATCATCTGCCCAATACTTAGCAGATTGCTCCGCATATCTGGTACATAAAATACCCCTTGGATGTAGCACCACTTACCATCTTTCAACAGGAACTTTATGGTACCTACTCCTTCAGCAGTAACTCTACTGTTATCTGCAAACCTTATCTTTTTGCTTATCTGCTCAAGTTCGACAAACCGCTCCTTGTGACAACACATGTGATTTGAACATCCTGTGTCGAGATACCATTCGACAGACTTCTCTTCAGTCGAATTTGTATCAGCCTTCAACAACAGTAATTCTGGGTTAGTAGCTGTCATGAATGACAATTCTTCATCATCATTGCTGGCAATGTTGGAGGCATCACCAGTGTTTCCACTGCCCTGCCACACACACAGTGCACAAGTATTTTGAACATCGCAAGTGAATCCACTTATACAAGTGTTCCCACTATTTTTCTCGCTACTTTCAGCAATTCCTTCATCGAGTCGACTCTCATCTTCGACAGCCATCAACATTAACTCCTCTGAGTCAAAGTCTGAGTTATTATCATTAGCAAACTTGGCTTCTGCATCTTTATCCCTAGGAACTTTCTTGTTTTTACACTTGTTCCTATAATGCCCAAATTGCTGACAGTTATAACACTGAACTTTCGACAGGTCTCCCTTCTTCTTGTCGAAAGATCCTTGTTCTTTCTTCTTACTGCTTGATCCCTTTTCTCTACCCTTCTCCTTGTTGCCTGCCTTCCAATTTCTCTTAGAGGAGTATGAAAGCAAGGCTTGTTCAGTTTCTTTCTCTGAACTTCTCTGCCTTATTCTCAATTCATGCGCCTCTAAGGAACCCTGAAGTTCATCTAACTTCAACGTATCTAGGTCCTTGGACTCTTCGATAGCAGTAACAACGTAGTCGAATTCCAGGGTTAAGGATCTGAGTACCTTTTCGACTTTATTTACTTCAGTCACAGTTTCACCATTACCTTTCATTTGATTAGTTAAAGCTACTAACCTCGTAATGAATTCTCCAATCGATTCTCCATCTGTCATCTTCAAGCCCTCGTACTGCTTCCTGAGCGACTGTAGACGTATCTTCTTCAGCCTATCTGCTCCTCCATACGAGTTCTTTAGGATGTCCCAAGCTGCCTTTGCTGAATCACAGTCGATGATCAGGTTCAGGATGTTGGAATCAACGCATTGGTGAATCAAAAACAGCCCTTTTCTATCTTTCTTCCTCAGCGAATGGTGGTTGTTCCTCACCGCTTCAGTGGTGTTTGCTGCCAAGGGTGGAACACCATCATTCACGACATCAAGTACATCTTGATATCGAAACAGCACCTTCATCTGCGCACACCAACGTTCATAATCCTTTCTGTCGAAGATTGGGAGGTTCCCCGGAATACCTCCACCAGAGTTGTCTCGCGCTGCCATGAATCTTGATAGATTTTGTAAGGATCTAACAAGCTCTTGATACCAGTTTGTTGGGGATAAACACGTGAAAGGGACAAGAAAGGAAGTGGCGGCGCTGAGGACAAGAGGAATGAATAGGGCAATATAATATTAGGTAAAAACTGCACTGAATTTCATAAAAGTAGGTCACTTAATTACATGCTACTCACATCTATATATATATATATATATATATATATATATAATGAAACAGGCCCAGGCCCATAATTTCGACTAGCCCATTTCGACTAGATTACTATTCACACCTATAAATTACAAGCAATAGAATTACAAGGCATATCTCAATACCTTTGACAAAAGGAGAAGCAAAAACAGATGGAGGGATGGAGAGAATTACTTGTAGTACAATTGTTGATTCAATAACAGCAGGCTGACCCCACAAATTACTTATAGTAGAATAAATATCTTGAACTATCATATTATACTGCTTAAGATCCCCAATATCATTCTCCAACTAGTACAGTTTCATAAAATTAGACCGAATACATATTCATTTAAAATGATCCCAAACATCCTTAGCAACATCATTATTTTTTTCAAGTCACATTCCATTGGATCGAGAAATTGAGTTATTGATCCAAATAATGATTTTCGAATTTTGACATCACATGTTTCCAAATCTTTTTCATGTTTCACTTCTTTTTTATTTGTGGGCTTAACAGAGGTTCCATCAACATAGCTCCACATTCTCTTCAAAAAAAAATCATCTAAACATAGCTCCAATAAGAATAGACACAATTACACTAGGGGTCCTTTAAGTTATTTTTTTGAAAAAATTGATCATTTATGTTTTTTTGTCGTACCAACTAAGTTCTTTAAGTTAGTTAACATCTTCACCGCTAGTCCTTTTTAGTATTTCCGTTACAAAAAATGTGACATGGGTTTCGAAAATGAAGAAGAGAGGAACTGGAAGACGTTCCAAAAAAAATTCCAGCAACTTTGGGTTTTGAGGAGTTGTTTGGTTTTGGTGATAGATCCTCTTTCACAATAGTGGAACTGGAAGAAACTTGCAGGAAGAAGGAAGAAGATGAAGAAACAACAATTTTGGGTTTTTTATTTTTAATAAAATTAATTAAAAGTCTATGTGGAAAAGATAAATGGGGAATAACAAGTAATAGGAAAGCCACAGAGGATCTGTTGCAGCCACATCACCCATGTTACTGCCATGTCACTTTTTTGTAACGAAAATACTAAGAAGGACTAACGGTGAAGACGTTAACTAACTTAAAGGACTTAGTTGGTACGAAAAAACATAAAGGATCAACTCTTTACAAAAAAAAAAAACTTAAAAACCCCTGATGTAATTTTGCCATTAGAATAATAGTATACATTAAGTTGGACTAATAGATTGATGAGAGTTATCTTTATCACCATCCATATCAAATAATCACAAATCGAAGAGGCCAACAAGCACAAATAGTAAAGAGATTAGAGAATAAAATACCACTTTGTTGAATCTCTACATTTAAATCCTGGAGTAGTATGACATCAGCATTGATATGGGCCCTCCCACCAATGTTGGCGCCAATTCTCCCCCCTCCCTCCAATTTGGCGTCATTTCTCCCCCCCCCCCCCTACCTCTCCTCTTTTTTTCTTCATATTTTCATTTTTAAGAGTACATTAAAATTTAGGAAAAAAATTAGATCTATAAATCCGTGAAGTTTGTTACTCGATAATCGGTTTGGTAAAAAATGAAAATTAATTTCATGATAAATTATGTAAAACCTGTAGTGTTCAAAAAAAATAACCGTTCAAATACTCAAAGTTCATTCTTCAATATCGAATTTTTTTTAACTGTTCGAATACGCAAAGTTTGTTCCCAAGGGATCAGTTTGGTGAAAAAAAAATTCAAAACAAAAAATAACTGTCCAAATACGCAGAGTTTGTTCCTCAGTAATCTGTTTGGTGAAAAAAAGTCATAACATATTTATAAAGTGTGATGCTAAGCAGCGTGTTTTGAGATACTTTAGTGTTCGAAAAAATAACCGTTCAAATACTCAAAGTTCATTCCTCAATATCGGAACATTTTTTTAACTGTTTGAATACGTAAAGTTTGTTCCTCAGTGATCAGTATGGTGAAAAAATTCAAAACAAAATATGTAAAGTGTGATGCCAAGTAGTGTGTTTTTTGATGCTTTAGTGTTCGTAAAAATTCAACTATTCAAATATGCAAAGTTTGTACCTCAATAACCGATTTGGTTAGGTGAAAAAAAATATAATTTCGTGACAAAATACATAAAGTGTGATACTAAGCGGCGTGTTTTGATAATTTCATTTTTAAGAGTACATTAAAATTTAGGAAAAAAATTAGATTTATAAATACGTGAAGTTTGTTCCTCAATAATCGAATATATTGGTAAAAAATGAAAAATAATTTAGTGATAAATTACGTAAAGTTTGAATACGCGCAGTTTGTTTCTGCCTTTTAATTTTGTGATTGTTTCTAATTCTCTTTGATTTGTGTGATAATTTTCAATCTATCCAACAAATTTTAGTATTACAATAATTATGTATTCGTTAAAGCTTTGACTCCATGCAATGCACGGGTCCCGACGCTAGTGAAATGAATCTGGGGCAGTTACTATAAGCAATGGACGAATTTAACTTTTTCTTTCCACAAAAGTGCACCTACAAACCTTTCTTCCCTATTTTTTTTGTCCAAAGTTGGGAAAAAATTGGAGCAGCTACCAAACCTTGAAAGAAAAGATGTAAACAATGTAAAAAGAGAAGCAACAATCAACATTCCCTTGTTATTCCATTCAATTTCAAGCTCTCAATTTGTTGCATTTCGTGAACAATAGAAAAGCAGTGGTCAATCTTGAAAAAATAACAGGACACAAGTGAAGGGCAAGTGGGACAAGCAAAAGGAAATAAGCAGCGAAAATACATACACAACAGAAAGATAGAAGCTGCAATGCAACGGTGGAAATACTACGCAAATGCAAATTGCTAAAGAGAACTTTGCTCTTGATATCATGCTAACAACGGTGAAACACTGAAGAGGAGAGGAGAACAAATGCAAAATCCCTTAGGGGTTACAATCAGATTAGCAAAGGCTGGAGTTATAAACTTATAAATGTGTCACAAGGGGACACACACACGCACACACGTGCATGCACGCACACGCGCACACACATATACACAAAAGATGTTAAAAAACTAAACTTCCCTTAACATATATAGTTACAGCAAAACTTTGTAACTGATACTAAAATTTTGTAACTTATACTAAAACTCTATAACTTTTTGACCACACTAAAACTCTATAACTAACAGCTGCTATGTTGATGCCGTATTATTTAAAAAGCTCATGTGTCATGTGCTTACATGACTTTTGTTTGTCACGCTGGAATTCCTACTTACAAAGTTACAAGGAGCGTTGATATCTTTGTGCTCTTTGAACACTTACGAATAGAATTATATTTATCTTACTTAGGGATTAAAGTCATATTCAATTAGGCTTGTCTATAAGCCTGTGCAGATTGGGCTACTGCATAGGGTCTCAGCCTAATACCATTTTTTAGGGCTCCAAAAAATTAGTATACCTATTTAATAAAAGTATATTTGGGGATCCAATTTTTTGGTGATTCATTTGATAAAAATATAATTAGAGACACAATTTTTAAGATTTAAATAGGTTCTCCAAATTTGTTGAGATGGCCATGTATTCGATACTTCCAAGCATTTCATAATTCATCTTAAATATTGTTGTCAAAGAAAATAGACACCACCAGAAGTAAGTAGAATTATTGTAGATTCCTTTTTTTTAAAATTCAATCATTATGCAATTAATGACAGTTAAATTGATTTAAGGAAAATTGTAGATATCAAAATATAAGTGCCTCACGAATGCAACACGAAACCATCATTTGGCTACAATTTTTTTTTTGTATGGACCATTACTAAGTGTCTCAACGCTTTCAACGAAAGACTAATCTCCGTTAATGCTTAGAATCAAATTTTGTATTGGCCAACACCGAGTTTGTCCACTGCAGAAATCGAACCCGGAAGCACCGGGTCGAAGTTTAAAATCCATTTCGGCCACAATGTCAATTCACTTGATTTCTCTAAAAATAAAATAAAAAATGGCTCAATTGTTTCCCCATTTTCCCTCCAATCTAATCGTTGGTAACTTCCTATAAACCATACAAAATGCATATTTTGTATTGATCACACATGTCATGTGCACTTAACATTATCATAATTTAATTTTGGATTCAAGAAATTACTAAACTAAATAAGAACACACGCACACGTTGTAGCATGTGTACATTAATGGCATATGCTTTGTGAACACTCTATGTTTTACAATGATTAAGATTAGAATTTCCGTACTCATATGGAATTAAGTACAGACGCAAAACACAAGTTATATAACCTACTTTACCGCTATCAACTTTATAACTAAAAAAAATTTATAACTAGAATCATGGCCAACCCTTTGAGTAGGGGTGTTCGCGGGTTGAGTTGGGTTGAATTTGACCAAATCCGATATCCGACCCGATCAATTGTCTTTGGGTTGGGTTAAATGTCCAACTCGTACTTTTAACACTAAAGGCTTTGAGTGTATATTGAAGTAAATCTTACATGACATTTGTGTAGTTTCACCAATAGCACAACCATTTTTCCGGTCTAAGTATAACTTTCAATTCCTTTCATTTGATTATTTCATTTTTAAAAAAGATAAATAAAATTTGTCTTTCCCAACTCAGAAGAGTGTCTTAACCGGCATTACACAAAATGAGTCGGGTAATGATAAGTGGACGCCTAGAGCTGCCAATTTTAGTCCAGTCTAACGGGCTGGTTCAATGACCTAGTGCTTGAGGATGGTAAAAGTCGCTAAATAGAAGCCCAAAAAATTGAGTTGTTTGGGCCTCGCCTAAAGGCCGAATCAAGACCATTTGTTATATGGGTGGAACATCCCATTTTTGTGTTTCGGACTACTAGGCTGGGCTAGACGGTCGAATGCGATGGCTCTATAAACACCTCATCCAACACTCACATAGAAAGAAATAGGTTTTTTTTTGTACCCCACATATTCTGTTATTCCGAAAATACCCTCGTGATTTGGTATTTAACGGAATTACCAAATTCTTAGGCAAATCCGTTTGTTGAATAAACCCAAAATGGATTTACCTGTTAATTAGGTAAATCCGTACGTTAGAAAATTTGTTTAACGGAAGTAAGTCAAACAACATAAATCTGTTACGTTTAAAATAACAAAACAGAATTACTTAAGAGATAGATAAATCTGTTTTTGTAATTTTTTGATAACAGATTTATCTACTAATCTACTAATAAGATACTTCCGTTTTGTTAATTTGTACAAATGGATTTATCCATTAATTAGATGAATCCATTTTGGTAAATAATAAATAAATAAAATTCAGCCTTCTAAAATATAAGATCTAGAAATAATAAGGAATATTAATTACAAAAAACTAGTGCCAAAATATTAGTGAAACGTTGATCAGATTCAAAATCAGCTGCTAAGTTTATAATCTTTGGCGGATGAGATGGTGGTTTCGGGACCGGAGCTAAAGACAACCATAGTGGAAACGCCCCATATAAGGATTCAACCATGAAGTAGCTTCATCAGATGAAAAGCGCTTCCATTGAAGACCAATTGGAGGCAATGGACACTCAGACAAGAGCGCAACATGCACCCAGTGAATGTCGTTCACGTGAAGAATAGAGATGATGCTGCGACTCTTAGTAGATGAATAAGAACCTCTCAAAGTCAAATAACTATCACATCAATAATTTCTACAACGTAGGAGTGGAAATGGAGAGGAACCCACGGTAATAGTTTTTTAGAAGTTCCCTGTGAGATTTACTGTGATAGTTTTTTGAAGCCCTCTGTGAAATCTGCTGTGATAGTTTTTTTGAAGTCCCCTGTGAGATCCGCTGTGAGAGTTTATTAGAAGTCCCAGACTCTTGAGTATTTTTCACCGCCTCATCCACATGCTCCCAATAAGAAGGATCGTGTTTCACATCATACAATTTTTGCTTCTTTATCTTTGGTGCACCCTTTGTTTTAGTTTTAGATAGTGGTGGAATCATTGAAGATGTGGTAGGAAATGCAAGCTCATCAAGCTGTTTCATGAACACAAACTTCTCCTCAGGAGTCATAGAATTATATCTCGACCATATCATCTCCATAGTGTAAGTGATGTCACATTCAACATATTTCTCTTGAGACACATCCTCATCCAAACCATACAAACTCAGTCTAGACCAATGATTGTCAACATCGTCCAATGGAATAGAAGTACCAGAGACGTGATAGACACCAAGATGACAAGCACAAGGCAGCCCACGTGTCGTTCTAATCACGCACCCACAACGAGCTTTGTCATACCCCACACCTGAGGTTGTTTTCTCATACTCTTTAGCAATATGATTCACGGCATTTAAAGATACCAGACCTCGTAGCTTTTTGTAGAATGGAGTATTGTGAACAACTTCAATATGGTTGATACTTTTTTGGAAATAGCCCACAACCTTATCAAAATGAATCTTAAGCATACCATTCATCGATTCCCAACACCTACATAGGTCTCCTCTAGAATTCCCCAATGCCCTCTTCAAAGCTCAGTGGGCCGACTCAACCCTTAAATAAAAACAAAATTAAACATCCATATAAAACAATGTAAAACTCAAACAAAATTAAGCATACCTGTTGGTGGTTGTATTTCCAAAGTGTGCCACCCGGTTAGTCCATACCAAAATAAATATGTGCTTATGAGGAGTCAACCATGTGTCATGCAAGTACTTCATGAGAAGGGGCAAATCGACACATGAGTCCTCCAATATCTTCAACAACTGTGAGTATTCAACCTCTTCAAGTGAATCAATAAGATTGTGCCAAAGAGAGATCACTGACTCTTGCCTATCCACGTGCACATATTCTTAGTTATGTGCCACACACAAAGCAAATTTATAGAGAACGGAAATACTTCATGAATGCCACTCATAAGACCAAGATCCCTGTCAGTCAAGAACACCTGAGGTGATAGGCTGTGTATATCGAACAAATCTTTCAACATCTGTAATGCCCATGTAAAATGAGACTCACGCTCATGTGCCAAATATGCAAATGCAACCGAGAAGGTTATCTCGGTTGAAGTGACACCCATAATCTCCAACAGAGGTATTCTGTATTTGTTGGTCTTGTAAGTGCTGTCTAGAATAAGAACTTTCGGAAACAATCTGAATAATTTGATAGAAGTGGGATGTGTCCACATGATGTCACTGACCACATTTGTGCCCTCAACTTTCCTGCTCCAACATAAATACTTCTCAGATTCTATCAATCTCATCAGCTCCTGAATACCAGTTCTAGGACCCTTCAAGGTAGACCTGTAGATGTAACGCTGCCTATATAGTTGGGGCATAGAAGTCACATTACCCGCAAATTTCTTCTTCAAAGCATTCATACAATCTTTTGGAGCAACCCTCAATGCAGTGTGTTCATCGACCATAGTCTTCTCCCCATCCGTTAACCGCCCAAACAATGCGGAGCCGGTTAAGGTTGTAAGCAGCTCATGTGTGTGGAGTCCATACCTAACCCTCAAACGCCAACCCCCGTCACGAACCGTATTTGTAGCTCTCAACTAAAACGGACAATTACGCTTCTTTGACCTGATGACTCTAGAATTATTGCTGAAATTCCCATGCTTCTCGCAGCCAAATATAATTTTATCTCTCGTCCCGCTTTTACCTACAGATTTGTCAGATCTAAGGATGATAACGACAACTCTGATGCCTTTCCCAACGTCTCTGACCCAACGTACAACATCATCACGTGTTGGAAATAGCTACAAAATAGACAATTATTAGTTAGTTAATTAATTAATAATCTACATACATTTTTTTAAAAAAATAATTAATTAAATATACCGCCTCCGTCATGAATGGCCCTGATGTATCTATCGAGAACGGAACCAACTGTGACTCCGTATCCATATATGTTTCAAATAAACATTTTTAAAAAAAATTAAGTAAATATAATAAAAATAATGTGTAACGGATTTAAGTTTTGAACATGTTTTCACGTTTTTTGTGACACGGATTTATGTTCCCTGTACGTAATTCTGTTTCGTAAAAAACTGCAAAACGGATTTATGTTCAAAAACTTAAATCCGTTCAAAAGCGCATTAAATGACAAACGGGAGTATCTTTTTGGATATAATTCTGTATTTGAAAAAAAGTCAACAACGGAAGTAAGTTTTCAACACATAAATCCGTTGAAAACCGGTATAAATGACAAACAGATTTACCTGACTGGTAGGTAAATCCGAAGACCAAAAAAGTGGGTCCCACGCAGAGAATTTGGACCAAAATCTGAAAAGTGTAATAAATGTCAAGGGTATTTTTGGAACAATAGAATATGTGGGGGTATTAGGGGACATAGTGGGGGTAAAAAAAAATCCAAAGAAATATAGGGAGGGAAGTATATGGTTCTAAAACTTGAAATTGATATTTTAAAATCTTTAGACAAAAAGCATAAGGTACGTTTGAGCTATTTTTTGTATGATTAATCTTTAGACCAAAGCAGTGCAGAATCCAATTTTGACATGTTACTTTTTTTCTTTCTTGGGGACTTTACGTACGTATTAATCAGGTTAGGCTTGAAGTAACTTCCAGTCGAGTTAGTTTAGTCACAATATATACGTTAATAAAAGTAGCCATGGTTTGATTTTCACGTGTTAATTAAGTCTTCACATGATCGAAGAAGTGCACCAAAAAGGAGTGCAAGAAGGAGGTCTCAGGTTCAAACCTCGAAAACTAACATTCCTCCACCCCATTAACATTGCTTATAAAAAAAACAATGTGGTTTCCGACACCAAAGTTTCTTTACGATATATGCAAACATATCAGAACTTTATTCATAGGTTATCACATGGGGTAACTTAATTAAAATGTGATAATATAGGGCATTTTTTTTGGTGTTATTATACAAAAACTTTTAATATAGACATTAAAATGAAACTAACATGATATTTTAATTATTGAAACATTAAGAAATAATTTAGCAAAATCAGATCTTTTTTGGGGGGGAATTAACGAAGTAAAATCAGAAAATAGGTCGTTAAAAAGTCATTTAGCAGAAATGATTTGTAATATAAAATGGAAGTATAAGAATTACATGGCAAAGGCTTGGAGTCTCATTTTATGCATCCATAGGACCATATCCATAAAAAATGGAGTTAATAATTCTTAAATGGAAGTCTTATTGTACCTCGTGACGTAAACACAATTCTATCAAATTAATATTTTCTCACTTCTTCTCTTAAAACTATAAAACTGTAATCTGAAAAACTATTAAAACTATAAAATTAGTTACAAGTTAGTTAAGAAGCTAGTCGTGATCATTGGCTTATATAAAACCTTAGGCTAAAGTGCTCCCGGGGTCCCTTATCTTTATTTAAAGTAACGAATTAGTCATTTATGTTTTTTTTATCCCAAATAAGTCTTTTATCTTTCAAATTTTTGACACATAAATCCTTTTCCGTTAACAGTGCTGACTTATGTGTCAAAAAAAATGATTTATGTGTTAAAAATTTGAAACATAAAGGACTGATTTGGGACAGAAAAAGATTTATGTGTCAAAAATTTTAAACATAAAGGACTGATTTGGGACAAAAAAAAAGATAAATGACCAAATCGTTACATTAAATAAAGATAAGGACCCCGGGAGCACTTTAGCCAAAACCTTATTGTACCTCATGATGTAAACACAATTTTCTCATTATCGATACAATTCGTATTTTCTCACTTCTTCTCCTCTCTCTCTCTCTCTCTCATTAGGTTCATCCAAAATTGTAACAAGAACCCCCCATGACACAACAAAAGTGTTTAAACTTTCAATAGAAGGGGATAAAAGATCTACAGATAGGGGACTGCAAGACCACAAAACATTGGAGATGATTGGAATAGCAACCATAAAAGTTGTGTATGGCACTCAATTCACGTTTATGATAACAGGGTGCTGTTCCATTTGCTTGCTGCTAGTGTGTGGTCCCAATCCTATCTAGATTGTGTAGTGAGTTGACAAGCTGACATTCAAAAATTTTAGACCCATTTACTTTGCAACACATTTTCTATTTTCATTTCCTAAAATCTGTATTCATTTTATATTGCTATCAATAAGATGATAGACTCGTACAATAAAAAAATTTGTATTAGAGAGAATGTGAAAAGCTAAGAAATTTTCTGAAACAATAAAAAATATCTTGCCATTTTCAAAATTTCGGAAATTCATGGACTTGAGTTCTCTAATCCAGTATTTCTCAATTTAAATGAAAACGAGTGAAAATAAAAGCAAAAACAATGTAACAAAGTGTGGTAGTGTGTGCACGTGGTGTTTATTTGTCATTTCATCTGAATAGGCAAAAAAAAACAAGATAACAAAGTGAACAAAAACCTTAAGTATTCTACTTATCTCCAACTTTATAATCTAATAATATTTTTTCCTTCCTGAATCTAGGTTACGTGATCTGAGACAGACATTTCCAAAGTTTTACTCGTCTTCACTAGTTGCTTTCCTACGTTGGATTTCCACTTTCCTAAAGTGGATTATATTTCCCTCTACCCCCTTATTTTCGGATCTTGAATCTCAATGTTTCTTTTAAAAGAAAGTGTAGGCATACTCATTATGATAAAAATATAATATGATTCGAATAACTGAATTAATTAAATTCACATTCTGTCAGTTATTGCAAGGCTTCATAATATCGATAATACCTAATATGGGCGAATCCTAATATGCATATATAGAGGATCATATATCTCTCCATTTCTCAAAAATTGACACGAGTATATGGAACAACTATTATAATTCATTCCCTGGGAACCATTTCATTTGATTAGCTCAGGTAAACTCATAGCACATGGGCAAAAAGACAAATCAAACCTAAGCATATCGACAGAAACCACTAACCAAAAGGCATTCTGTAAAGAAATGTAGACAGTGTTCCACTTTTTTTTCGTAGAAATCAAAACCACGTAGGAATCTTTACGTACAACGAAAATATACTCAACTACATTAATATGCAACATAAAAGCAAATCCACATGCAAACAAGGAGATTTTTATATAAAGTTTTAATACAATTCTAACCCCCAATGAATTATGCACCTTCACGTGGAAATAGTGGCAGATTCACCTCCAAGAGAAAGCAAATATCTAGTGCACATGACAATCACAAACCTATTGACCTATATCCATTAATAATAATGGCTACCTATGGACCCAATGACCAAGCAAAAACTGGGAAGCCTTACTTGTAATTGTAACAATGATAGGAATCAAAGAATGGATACTAACGTAGATATATGAAACTGTACAGTTAGAATATTCACAGTAACCTAGAAGGTAGAGAGAGGGTCTATTGACGTACGTAGATGATCTAAAAGATTGAGAAAACAAAATATTATATAGAGCAAAATTATCTGAGGTGAGGGTACAGGGGACTTGTGAAACTAGAAACAACAACCAAGATAGTAAATCATCTTATCAATGCACGTTCGTGAGATCCTACCAAAAATTTAAAAAATTATTATAATTTAAAATTATCATTTTTTTATAAGAAATTATGATATAATTAATTAATACATAATAATACAAAAACATTTCAAGAATATTGATATTTACACCTATTTTAACATAATACTAGTTTATATTTAATAGTAATTATGAAAAATGTATCAAAAAAAAGTGATTTTGAAAGAAAAAAAACCTATAGAAGAGCAATAACTGAGACCAGCTGCAGAAGGAAGAACAGGCACACCACAGACAAAGGCACAACGGTCCTGCACAGAAGGAAGTTGCAGAACAGTAGTCACGCCAAGACCGGAGTTGGGAAAAGGTATAAAACTTGGGAGAAAAGGTTGCATAACGGAAAGGGTCTATAGGGTTTTGAAAAAATGAATTTTTTTCAACGGTGTTGAGAAATCTGACCCACGCCCTGGTTGCTGTGAACACAAAAATGGGATTGCAGAATCAGTTTGATCCAACAATTTTATGCTCCAGCGAGGCGATCCCAACTGTGCTGACTAAAACAATTTTGCTTCTACACTGGCTCGCCTAGGTCGACCAAGATCGTGATTTTAACTACCGTGCCTGGAAGTATCCAGTTGATGATAGCACATCGCAGATAGAAAGCTTTAGAGAGGACAGTCACATATTGCAAGGAAAAGATAGTTTTGAGCACATTGATGCAGCCATTCTGACGTTAAAAACATCGGAACAGTAAAGAGAAAGCTTGATGCTGCCATGCTTGATATTTTTTCAACAAAAGATGGGAGTACAGCCATGGGGTAAGAATTGATGATAAAGGATGACTTGATCTTATTGCACTCTGTGATTAGTCACGTTAGTCAGAGAAAAATCTGAAAAGCAGATGCCTTTCGTGGTAAACCAGTTATTACCAACTTATAACTTTCAATTGGGAAAGTAAAATCAGAGCAGTGTAATATCTTGGCTACTAAAGTTCAATTAACGATGATACAAGTTCAATTGAAAAACTACAATAGATGAGGTGCAGGCAGAAGAGGTGGAAATCAAAACATGATTTCAACTTGATGGAAATCGGGAGATCCAGTGAAATAAAAGTTAAGTTGCAAACGGGATAATTGATATGCTTGCAGGGAGCAAATATAGAGATCACAAAATGAATTTAGGAGATCCAACGAAACCATTTTGAACCACATTGAAAGAGGGAACCGGCTTGCTAAATGAAATGCAGCAGCAAGCATTTCCTTGTGAGTGGTATCCATCATGAGGCAACCGGGAAGTGAAAAGCCAGAACACAAGTTTAACAAAATATATTCCAATGGTTTCTCAGATTATTGGCAATAGCATGTGATAACAAGCTGGCCAGAGGTCTGGAAATCAAACAGTAAATAAATGGTCATATTTTGTAGCAAATGCCCTACTTACGATTATAAGATATAAAAATAGCAAGAGGGGGGAAAATGATTCAGAGTTTTTTGCTAATTTCAATTTCATGAGGCAACTTCCTCACTTTGACTGAAGTACTCACAAACCGAGGATACTGGAAAGAGGAGATTGCTAGAGTATCTGCATTTTATTTGCATCATTAAGGAAGATGCTCTCAGCAAGAAAGGAGAGTAATAGGTTGAACCAGAAGAAACAAGTCAACAACATAACCAGCAATTTATGTTCGTTCGATAATAATTCATGGAGATAAAGATGATTCCACACTAGTCAATGGAAAAACAGCATGAACGGACAGAAAGATCCTAAACTTCTATGATAAAACGCAGATGAAGAGTAGATTAAGAAAAAAGAGAAGGGACTACAGTTCCTAAATACAAACCAACAATGGCTGTTAAGTCATAATCTTGCTAGCTAGTTATGGAAGAAGCAGGAGTCCAGTCGAAGAACACTAGAGGACATTCTCTCCAGACCAAGCTAGACAGAGTAAGAAGAAGAACGAGGACATGCACTGAGAAATAAATGTTCACCTTCAAAACTCCTAGACATAACTCCAAAAAGTTATGTCGCCATTATAAATGCCTGGATCAGATTTTCAGCTGCGCGCTTTTGTTCAGGTGTGCCAGAAATAAGAGTAATACGATCACCCCGAACAGACTTTGGGTCAGAAATCTCTATTGTTGCTCCTGAAATCTGAATTGAAACAACCAGGCATAAAATAGACATTCAGTGAAGCAAGTTTTAAGTTCGTTAATGAGTATGGAAGTATCAACAAACTAGTAGTCCATGCTATGACAAAGATGTATGAAATCTATCACTCTCAAAGGGGTGCATTGATGGCTATCATTAGACTACATATGAAAGAAAACACTGTAGTCTTTCCATCTTATGACAAATCACTCGACATGAAGATGCATAATATCAATATGACTAGGGGAGCAATTAAAGAATACGAAACATCAATGATTAAGCTTGACCAAATCTGGCGTTATAAACAATAGAAATATGCACTTCAAACCATGAATTAATTCCTTCTTCCATAGAGCATGTCAGTTAGAGGATAAGAAAACATTTAATAATACCTTCATCGCATCTTTAAGTATCTAAGTTTATTTCTTTAGATTAGTCTCTTATCTCAGACAGTCTCTTAGAATTATGTTTCTTAGTTATTCTTGTGATTTGTTTTCTTATTTAACTAGAATTTGGTGTATATTATTAATATAAACACGGGTTAGTTCATGGTCTAGCTATGTACGTCTTCTACATTAATACCAGTGACTGGACTGAGAAGATGCATCATGTCACAATGTAACTAAGTGAGCAATCAAAAAATCCTAAAGACAAGAATTAAAATGTGTTAACTAACCTTCCTGATATTGGCTAGATTTGCCCCACCTTTACCCAACACTTTGCCAACAGCATTAGCAGGAATCATCATCTCCAATGTTGACAGGGAAGGCAAATTATGTCTAGTAAAGACACAAAAACATGAGTTGAAATTGAGTGTGTGTGTGTGTGGGGGGGGGGGGGGGCATATATATATATATATATATATATGAGAGAGAGAGAAGGGACCAAGTCAGTGGTAAAGTATAGAACAAAATATATTTTTGATAACTATATATACTAACCCTTCATACAGCTTGGTACCATATGAAGACATAGATCCATAGTCATTTTCTCCCATCTATTACAAAGAAGCAAACAAGAGAAAGTATCAGCTGCATTGCATATAATTAAAAACTGAAAATAGAAATGAGTTGTGTAACTGTGTTACAACAGAGAGAATAAAATATAGAGTTACTTAAACGCAGTTTCCAGTATATTGTATTAGAGAAAGATATACTTTAGATAGTGCTGGAGGAAAGGATGAACTGAATAAAAGAAACAAATCTGAGGAATAATCCCTACAACTCCACCTCCCAACAAAAAACTTGCAAAGAAAAGAATGCTGAAATCCATCAGCATCCGCTATTCACTATTTTATCTACTTCATTATAACAGTAACATAACTTCATAATGACGATATCTAAGCCCAGATGACTAATAAAAAATTAGAAGATATACCTTGCAAGCGCAGAACAAAAGAGCTATCTAATACAATTTCAATTTGCATCGCTACGAGATTTTCTCATTTTAAATCAATGTACAGCCATGAAAATATACTTATCTATATTCCATATGATGAGAAAATACCAATTTGGCTGCACATATACTCATGCAATCGTCTGTATTACAATAGTCTCCCAAGAATAATATCAATGTACATAATAAGCATTGGACATAAAATGTTCCATGGTTCCGTGTCATAGCAAACTAATATAACCTAAAAGTACGATATATATACCATAGAACAAACAAGAACAAATATATCAAGACTTCATAGTTGGGAGAATAAAAACTTTTAGATGTATACTATCTAGGTCAAGCAGTGTTATGTTATCAGTATGGCACAACTCATGTGATCCATAATTTAATTCGCAAGGAAATCAAACTCTATCAATACAGATCAGAGGAGGAATCTCTTCTAGGCCAGAATAGCAGCATAAATTGTTCGAAGACATTGCTTTCTCTTTCCATCTGCTGCTCTCTCTTTGATTTATGACTTGAGTCTTTTTTTGATCAAAATTTATGATTTGAGTCTTGAATTATTTTGAAGTTTATTTATGATATATCAGCTTTTTTTGCTAATCTTACTTGTTTTTACTTAAAAATGCCATATTTTTTATTTTTATTGATCATGTATCTTAAATTCATGATAAGATTCAAATCAATCCATGATTTTGAATCTAGATCGATGACCCGGAGGTCAAGTACTGGTAAACACACTAAATACAAGCCAAATCTGTTATAACCGATATCAACAACCTTAAAATTCTCAGTTATAATAATATGATAATATAGAAAGAAAAAAACAGCAGTAACGCATACAAAAATGTCCATGGAAAAAACCAGGGAGACATACCGGAAAAGATCCATATCCGTAAAGCCTGCTAGAAGAAAGCATCCCCAGGCCAGCTCCACTTCCAGTCCTCTGATCATAAGCTAGGGGAGTAGGAGCAGAAACTGAAGGCAGCACAGATGGTGTTGGAAGATAAGAACTGCCTGAGTACAATGGTTCAGCACCTATGGGGGGGTTATGGTCAATGTCCCTTTTTCTCAATACATCATCTCTTAGTCTCAAGACAATCTGGATTAGTGCATCTCTCACAGAATCAACTCCACCAACCACCTAAATCGCAAATCAAAAAGAACATTGAATAAAATTGATACACAAATTAATCAAGAAAATTGACGAACTGAAAAATCATTCAAACCTCAATGAGTTCATCATTCACATCTGCACATTTAGGCTTATCACTTCTTGAGATTTGAATATTAGCCTTAGTTCTCTTCCGAATTTCATTTATGATTGACCCACTTTTCCCTATAATACATCCAATCACTTTGGATGGAACTAGGAGCCTAATGGAAACCGGGTTATCATCTTCATCATTTATCTTCTCTTGCAGCAGTAGAACAGCTTCAACAGCTACGGATTGCAGATCACTTAATGACTACAAAATAAACACACTACATGAGAATTATATTTTTATGATTAAAAGAACAGCAGTTGCAGCACAAATTCAATACTGAATACAAAAAGGCCACTACATTCAGAATAAGGAATGTGGACAAAATGAAAGTCAACAAAATCTACTAACTACTAAATCAAGCATAAAATTCAATGATTTGAAGAAGCCTTCAAGTCAAACAAACATAAGGCACCAAGCTTATCTGATTTTACACCTCCAGATTTACCACATTATAAATAAAGCCACAAATAATTACCTTCCGCCAGACATGAAGATTTATAGAAACTAATTCTTGACAACTACCTTCCTGACATTCTGATTTAATGAAATTAAAATCTTTTCTTTTCTGGAGTGATAATACAACACCCCCCCCCCCCCCCCGGTCACCCAAAAAAAAACAATATTTTGATCTACAATGTTGTAGTTGGGGATCCTGTTGGCGTTGACCTCCAAATATGCATCAATACTCATAGTTATGGGGGATGGCACACAATCATGTATTTAACCATAACACCCCCCCCCCCCCCCCGCCCCAGCTAATTAGTGTCAGCTACAAAAGAAAATTCCTTCAACTATAAATCTGACCTGTTTTAAATTGGAACGGAACTTGGAAGATATGCATGAAATGTATCAGTTAAAAGGGAAAAAATGAGGTCATGGTCCTCAAAATAAATAATAAAATAAGAAAGCATTACAGAAAACTAGTAAATGGTGATCCAGCAAAGAAATATTTAAGATAAACCAACATATATAAAATAATAAGAGAATGAAACTAATCTACCAATAATTGACTAATAGAGAAACTAAAGATTCAAACTTCAAAAACGCAGACACGTTCAAGATGAAGATCAACAACTAATCAAGATCCTAACCAAAAAGAATCAACTCCGCCTTATTACATGATTTTTCCTTATCATAACCTTGCATATAACTTTGATAATTGATCTTATAACAATGACCCCCTCCCCCCCAGAAAAGAATGTTGATAAACAGAAATAGTCTAAGATTTTTGAAGTAGATAGGATATATCATGGACTTCAGTGCTTCACCAAGTTAACCCTAGCCCGATTACCAGAATGATTAAATGTGTAATTATATCCTATAGAAACACATGGAAGAAGCATGGATAGTGCACCTCTGTTGCAGTTATTGTGATTAAGCACTCATCATGACGACCCTTGGAATCATCAACCTCAATTTGAGCACCACTAGCCCGCCTCATACTCTTAATAGTACCCCCTCCCTTCCCAATGACATGTCCAATCTTGTCAGAGGGGCACAACATTCTTACAATTAATTCTTCAGATTGGGAAGCACTGACACTCTGAACTACAGGAAGGGAAGATGAGTACAGAGACCATGTATTTCCTATATCTGCATAACCTTGCAGATCCTGTACAGCTGTATCACTTATAATCTGAGGAACAGATCTAGGTTGGATAATATGATCTGAAGCTGGATACAGTCCCCCGGGTGGATAAATTGGAACTTCAGAAGGAATGATAATGCTAGGAGGGGTTTCTGGTACAGTTGTGTCAAGAGGAATGTTCTCCTTGGGGGAGAACTTGAACATAATAGATGAAACTTGAAATAATGCTTTTTTTACCGCTTCTGATTCACCTGCAATCTACTCAATGAAAACAAGCACGTAGTAAGATACAAATTCACTGCAAAATAATTGTTTTAATAACCGGAAAATACCTGAGTGTATAATTAATAAAAATAGAGAAATTGTAAGGTTCTCTTAAAAAGTAAATGTGCAAAAGATGAATTACACATTAAAACTATATAGCCATATAAAATACATATGTCTAATTATCTTTATGCTATAATGCAACAGTATAGCTCCAGCGGCATCCAAATGGATTATTGATTTACCCACAATCTGGGTGGCTAATTGCAATCTAAAAAAATCATGTATGCAAGTATCTATGTCATGTGTGTGTGCACCAGGGTATCGGCTAGCAGACAATTGCAGTGACTAACATGTGTTTCATGAGATTTATTTATAGGAGAAATATATACGCTCCTCCCACAATAGTGAATAGAGTAAAAGCTAGATAATAAACAACAAAGCTTTTTCCCGCTAGATGAGGTCAGCTACATAAATCAAATGCTACCATAATGTCCAATCACAAATCATGTTTGAAAATAGATAATTTCAATCTCAACTTCTCATGGTTTCGTTCATATTTTTAGTTGGTGCCTCACCCTCTAACTATTAGACTATCCTCCACGTGATCCGCCCACCTTCCCAAGGCTTCTACAAATCCTCTCCATGCATCTCCACACAACCTAAGGATGAAACCATATTTTTTAAAATATTAAGATACTGGAAACCTCGTTTTTATTCTTTTCCCTGGGTTAATCTGAGTCGCATGCATGCATCTCACTAAAGTTACAATCGACATTGAAATTATCTTTCAAATTCAGAGGCCATTAAAAAAATTCTCAAATGTTTCATCAATAATTTAAGCATTAAGCCCACAAAGGTCCAAGGTAAATAGTCTATCTAAATTTTAACTAAATCAGTAGTAGTTTATGTCAAATGGTTAAATTAATAGAATTTAATCTATCAACTTATCATGCATCACGTATGAATATTGTGCTTTTACTAGGACTACTACCACACTCATCATATACATCTAATTATTAATTTTTTAGTTTATTAATAGTATTTAACAGAAGAGATATGAGAATCAGCACCTATATTATAGTAAACATGGTACACAATGGAAGGTAATATATTGTATACGTGCATGAAGGATTTTTGCAACATATAGAAAGGAAGGAAAATGCAAAAGAGACATAACCCTGTCAATTTAAAAGACCCGGTTAGAACCCCAAGTTCACTTACTGTTTTAACAACAATATAACATTGAAAAAAGAATAAATTAAACCATATGTTTGAACAATAAAAAACAACAGCTTATAATATCATATATTCTAGGGATTGGAACAAAACTTCAGGAAGGGTATAAGTTCATCAACAAGTGAAAATTTTAAAAATAAAAGCATAAAAATTTCTAAAAAAACAAGATGGACAAATGCTTTAACTGTCCAAAATCCACATCTGTGTTGCATAGTGAAGAGGTGACATAATGCACACAGATGATAAAAAATATAAATACCTAGCTAATGGTCAGCACAAATATTACAATGTTAAATGTTTAGAACAATATTATCGAACAGTCGGGCCATACCACAAAAATAAAAACATTGTGCAACCTATGACACCACTGAAGTAGCTACTATGCTACAAGAAATCGAAATTGGCTTGTTTCTACAGGTGGATTTACATGCCAGTGTGCTATACATAGTTGTGATTATGTTATGAACATGTGCAACAACAGCTTAATTGCAAGTTATTACGTCTGACAAAATTTAATATGCCTACCAACACAAAATTGTCAAATTCCATAGCGCAGGAGTGATCTGGGTCAGTTGCATCCTTTGGAACGACCTTGATATTTGTCTTTGTTTCAACTCTCAGTCTTTTAATGGTAGCCCCAGCCTTGCCAATGATATTGGCAGACTGGCTTGATGGAACAAGGATTTGACATTCTTCCTTATTTTTTCGTTTCTTCTCAGAATCTCCAGCATTTTCCACAGCATTAGTTATGGCAGAATGAACCTTGAGAAGAGCATCTTGGGCAGCACATAAAGGCTTTTTATCGTCAAGATCATCATCGACCTCAAATTCTTCCTTTTGCTTAACATAGCAATAGATAGTTATAACTCGATGCTTGGCACCAGGAAATGGATCCACAACCTTGACTTTTGCCCTGGTCTCTTGCCTTATTGAATTTATAACTTTACCACTTTTACCAATAACACCTCCAATAGCTCCAACGGGACAGAGTATCCTATAGACAATCAATTCATCCTTGTCCTTTTCATCTTTGTCATTCACACGCCTCTTTTGATGTTTCCTGTCCCCATCACGGTCTCTCTGCGAACGAAATCTTTTCCCATTCTCACCCATTCTACAAATCACTACCACAGCTCCTGAAAACAAAACATATTTTCAGATACAACAAAACATAAGCACAGACCTACATAAGCACCACACTTACTTTTAACCACATTTTAGTTTTCATTGCTAAATCAATCCACTTAAAATAAATTACTACAGATCTACAAAGCCCACTTGCCAATAATCAGCTAACACTAACATAAGCACAGACCAATTAAAATACATATACTCAATGAAAAAGACTTCACACAGTTTTCAACAAGGTTTTGTATCATCCAGAGTGTGACTATGATAGAATTGTTATCAGACTAAAGCACAAATAATTGCAGAATTAAAAGAAAAACCCCATTACAGAGCCGGAGAGCATAATTCAACATCAACTGCGCCACATACCTTAGTAAAATGGAAAAGTCAATCCAATAATATTGCAACAGAAAAGCAATTTAACAAATAAAGCTATTTTCTAAGATGCCGTGTTATGGTGGCAAGGCACCTCATATAATTGAGGGAAAAGAAACGAAGATTCCAAAAATTGAACTTTTTTAAACCTAACAATTGAGAGCTTATGCGGAATGAGAAGCAAACGAATACAATTGCGAATTGTAAGAAAAACCTCAAAACCAATAGTTTGCTTACCTGATCGATTATCGGGAAGAAGAAGAAGAGTTAAAACCCTAATAATGTGAGAAATAGAAAAGGGACTCGCCGTTGACACGATGCCAGGATATTATTTAGGCTAAATCATAGTTTTGGTCCCTCTATTTTTACAAATCCGGATATTTGGTCCCCCTATTTTAAAATATGGACATTTAGTCCCTCTGTTTTAAACAATTCGGAGATTTGGTTCAAAGGGGGGTTTTTTCAGTTTTTTTGGCTGATGTGGATGACTGTTTAAAAAAAATGCTTACGTGGCATTCATTAAATGACATGACAGCTGACTAAGTTTGCACACATCATTTAATAATGCCACATAGACCAGACACATCAGATAATTTTTTTAAATTATTAAAACATAAAAATAAATCAATTACTAATTACTGAAACCTAAAACATAAATTAAAATCAGATTCATTCATCTTCTTTGATAAACCCAGAACTTAAAATCACATTCATTCATCTTCTTTGATAAACCGAGATTCATTCTTTCATTCATCATCATCATAATAGAAATACTCACTCCCTCAAACTAGAAACCTAGAACTTTATCACCATCATCATAGAAATGCTTAAATTATTCAAAAACCCATAACTTCAAACCAGAATTCACAATCTCAATAAATCACAATTCATCATTCTCATCGTAAAAAAGAAGAATGGGAGACTGTGGAAGAAGAAGAAGAAGAAGAAGAAGAAGAAGAAGAAGAAGAAGAAGAAGAAGAAGAAGAAGAGGAGTGTGAGAAGAAAACCCATAACCTATTAGGTTTTCTACTGTTAAATTGTTTTGTTTTTTATTAATGAATATTAATAATGAATATTAATGTATTTAAATAGGTTATGGTATTTAATTATATTTAAATTAAATTAAAAAATAATAATTTTTTAGATTAAAATAAAGTTTTATATAAAAATATTATTTTAAAATATCTTAATAGTGATTTCTTTTAAAAATGTATTTTACTACAATTCCAAACAAAAAGACGAATTTTTGTCAAAAACACAAAAACAAAAAGACACAATCGATATTTTAAAAAGTGAACCAATCGAGCGGTTCAATCAGTTAAATCATGAACCCGTGTTGTCTACGGTCTAGTCATTTCAGCGGTTCGACAACGGTTTCATCCAAGTTTGACTGATATAAAAGTGGTCGAACCATGATTCGGAGATCTCACTAGTTCGATATTCGATCCAGTTTTCAAAACATCGAACACAGTGATACTATTTTCTAATAAAGAAGAAATTTCTTTATGATTTCTTATTATTTTCCATCAAGTGATGAAATTCTTTTAGTTTTCATTTTAAAATTGTTCGGTACTGTTCTTCCGATCTTAGTAATTGGTATTACGCAGTTAGTAGGTATTTTATCATTGATTCTGTCTTTGTCTTATGTTCGATCTTGAGATGTTCGATCTTGAGGTGTTCGAGCTTGAGATGTTCGATCTTGTTCGATCTTGAGGAGGCGATGTTGTACCTGCAATGACACTCCGACGCTCAAGTCAGTATTTGAGTGAATGAGTGTTTTGTTAGAAAAGTGCTTTCCATTAATGACCATTGAATGATGTATTTATAGAGTTTTAGTGGTGTTTGCTATGGTCGATTTGGGCGGTTCGATCTTGCAGAGTGATCTTGGCCATTGAATAATGGACTTTGCTTTTTGAACGAGCCTTTCAACAATTGGGCCTTGGAGGGGGTGTAAATAGCATAATTTCCAATTACCATAACAGTGGCCCCCCAAGTCTGGTCGCTTGAGGAGCGATCTTGACTTGATAAGATGATGTAGCCTTGCGTTTTTTGTCTTTTTGAGTAGAAGTTTCTTTAATCCTGAGCTGATGTCGAGCCTAAAATTTTGGTCGATGTTTAAAAAATTGTCGAGCTTCTGAGTGAGGTAGACATCTTCTTGGAATCAGTGCTGTCTTGGAATCAGTGTAGTCTTGGAATCAGTGCCATTTGTACTGTTTCTGACAAGGTGTGTTTTACAATGGCGGCGCATGATGGTGACGTTTTGTTTTTTAGCGTGCGAACCTAATGGACCTTGATTGGACGTGACGTTTCGACTCCCGGCCCAAGCCCATTAATTCCGCCTCACTATAAATAAAGGGTCACACCCTTTCATTTGTTGCTTGCGTTTATTTGTTTTGGATTGTCGATCTTCGAGAGCTCCCGAGCTTCTTTTTCGAGCAAAACGAGTTTGGAGAGTTTTGAAGCACTTTAAGGTCGGTTTCTGTAGATCGGCAACTGCATTCTTTCCAGACACGATCAAATTCGCAGCTCCGTTCCGAGGTTAGTTTCCTTTTTGATTGTCTTTCCTATTCTTTTTGTTGTGCCTGGACCTCCCCCAGTCCTTTATGATCTCAGAATGGGGGTCGTCATTGTCGTTGAAGGTTTGGCATGTTTAATGCAAATGGCGATTGAGACTGGTTTATATCACGACTTCTTCATTAGCCAAGACATCTGTTTTTCTATGTTGCAATTTGCGGATGACACAATGTTGTTGGGCAAGGCCACTTGGGAAAATGTTTGGTGTATAAAGTCGTTGTTGAGAGCCTTCGAGCTTGTGTCCGGCTTGAAAGTAAATTTCCACAAGAGCAAGTTGATTGGTATTAACGTCCCGGATGGGTTTATGGATAGGGCTAGCGTCTTCCTCTTTTGTAGACCGGAAGCAATACCGTTCAAGTTCTTGGGAATCCCAATAGGCGCTAATCCAAGGTGTGAAGCTACGTGGAGTTCGATTTTAGGGGGTATGCGTAAGAGATTGGCTTCTTGAAAGGGTCGTCTTCTATCCATCGGTGGTCGGGTAACCCTCATCAACTCCGTCTTAAATAGTATTCCTCTTTACATGTTTTCCTTTTACAAAGCTCCGAAAGTGGTTATAAAGAAGATGGTTAAAATTCAGCGGGACTTCCTTTGGGACATTAAAGAGGGTGATAACGGAATGTATTGAGTGGCTTGGGATAGAGTGTGCAAGCCAAAAAATGAGGGTGGCCTCGGTATTAAAAATCTTGAACTATTTAACATAGCTCTGTTAACCAAGTGGAAATGGAGGGCATTGAAGGATTGTGATGCGAGCTGGAGTGGGATGTTGCGGTATAGATATGGAGACTTTGCTTCTTGTTTCATTCACGACTCGCTGGAAGGAATTTCTCGCCGGAATGTTGGTTCGATTTGGTGGAGAGATTTGATTGGCTTGGATGTTAATTTAGAGGAGCAGAGGAGGTTTGCTTGGTGTGCAAAAAGAGGTTTGGGTGATGGAGCATCGATCCTTTTTTGGAAGGACCAATGGCTAGGCATTGAGCCTTTGTTCAAGGTGTTTCCGTTGTTATTTGCTGGAGTTGTTCAGCAACAGCTTACTTTTGCTAAATTCGGTAATTGGACTGAAGATGCGTGGCAATGGCTCAATTTATGGAATCAATATCAAGATCGAGTTCGCAAATCTGAAGGGATATGATTTTGGACAGTATATTGCAAGCAATCCAGCCAACTAGAGGGAAGCAAGATAGTTGGGTGTGGCCACACGATAATTCAAAGTGTTTTACAGTAAAGTCTTTTTATCAAAAGCTGATCTGCATAGATGCTTCTTCCAATGATTCGGCCCCGCAGCATTTTTTGGGAGAATTGTGGAAATCAATTGTGCCGTCGAAGGTTGTGGTTTTTGGCTGGCGCTTGTTTCTCAGCTCTCTGCCTGTGCGTGGCACTCTTTTGCGCAGGAATGTTCTTCACTCTGAGCAGGAGGCGTCTTGCTCTCTTTGTAGCAACAACTCAGAATCGGTCAACCATTTGTTTTTTTCTTGCAGATGGGCAATTGGCTCTGATTTTATTTTGATTTGTCTTCGGATATTGTTGATCTCTTTCTAGCTTGTGGTCGTTTATGCAATGGTAAAAAGGCAAAGCGAACGAAGCATATGTTTTGGCTAACAACTTGCTGGAGTATTTGGCTTGCAAGGAATAACGCTATCTTTAAGAATGAGGAATCAAGTGTCGAAGCAGTAATAACCCGCATCAAAAGCTTAACTTGGAGTTGGTGTGTTTATCGTTTGAATTGTTGCTCATCTTTTTCAATTTCAATGTGGTGGTCTAATCCACTACAATGTCTGAACAATATGTAATCTAGTAGGAGGAGAAACAGTGGGTTAGGTTGGTTGTCCTCACTGTAGTGCTGATTGTACGATGTACTCTTTTTCCTCCTTGAGTCTTTTTCCCAATGAGTTTTGGCTCAGTGAGGTTTTGAGGATGCCCACCCCCTTTTCTTTTTCCCCATTGTAAGGGTTGGACACCCCTTATGCTCCATTTCAATGAAATTATTACTTATAAAAAAAACTTCCTAATTCTTATTTTTTATTTTAACCCCCTTCTCAATTTATAATTTTATCGAGAGACTCCTAAATTTTACTTACCTTAATGTGTAACTGATTACACCAAATCACCGTCTCCTCAGTCTCGAGTCTCGACTACCTCACACTCTCCTCTCTCGCCGGCGACGTCCTCCAACTCTCAGTGGCTTGCGACCACCCTTTCTCTCTCTGCGTCTCGATCCTCTCCGGCGACACCCCCTCTTTCTGGTGAGTAACGAATTTGAATATGTTCAAACCCTAATTCAAATTTCCCCTTTGTTCAAACCCTAATTCGAATTTGTTATGCATTTCCCATAATATGCATCTGTCAACACACACGGATTGCCCACGGATTCGAATTTCCCGTAATCTGAATTAAAGCTGAAACCTTAATTTGTTCTTATTTTGTTAAGCATGTCCCCTTAAGGTGGTGTTCTTAATTTAATAAATAATTCTGAATTTATTAAGTTGGTGTTTTTGATCAGGTTTGAATTTAGATGAACAGGTTTGAATTTAGATGATGTTTGGTGTCTTTGCAGGTAATTTTCAAGTACTAAGATGGAACAAGAAGCAGAACAACCCATTCCAGTTCAAGTAGGGAGCTCTGATGATTTAGGTAGAGTCAGTCGGGTAAGAAAGCTGCTGTTCCGTCGAATGTTGGTGGGGATCAAAGATGGGAGGTTCTTCTTGGGTGGCTTTTATTGCATGGATAAGCAAGGTAACATTATTCTTCAGGATACTGTGGAGTATCGTAGCACTCGACGATCATCGCCTTCTCCAATGGAACAAAGATGCCTTGGTCTTATTCTAATTCCTTCTTCTTGCCGCACCTCATGTCATGTGGATTGCTCTGTTGATGAACAATTATCCCTGCTATCACTTCATGAAACATGAGTACTTTAGTGTTTCATTTGTTCTGTTGTTGATGAATTGTGTAAGGAATTATGATTTTAGCATGTTGTGTTAAAAATTAAAATATAGGATTGTTGCGGCACTTGCTTAGGTTTTTGAGCATTAAAGAAGGAGTATGGTTTGCCAATGAGTGTAGAATGTTTTTTTTGACAGAAGAAGTGTACAATGTCTTGGTTGATGCATTTGAGTGGACCAAAAAGTAAATTCATGCTACTGATGATATACACAGGTTCTATATCTTTCTGTTGCTTTGTTCATGCCAATGAATGCTTTTCCTTTCAACTCTTGTGCTGTTAGCTTCCTGAACTTCGTGCTGCCTATACTGTAGTAATTGAGACGTTGAGTTTGATCTATCACTTCAACTGAATTTAATGGACTGTGAGTGGAAAGTTGTATTCCCTTTATTAGAAATAAAAAGAAAGAAAATGTGAATAAACTCTGATTTGCTTAGTAACTAAAAAGCAGAGAGATCTTTTTGTACAAGAAGTGAAGAAACCGTACTCTTAATGTTGATGAAGAGATCTTTTGCTTAGTAACTAATGAGTTTTTTAATTTTACTTTCTGTGTTATTGCAAAATTTTTATGCATGTTTTTGGAGCATAATTTTGCTTTGGTTATTTAAGGCAATGTCAAGTCCACTAGTACCACTGCCAAGTAGTTGATTGTGCCTTCATGATGATGCTGTTGAAAGCTGAACGAAGGCATTTCAAGGAATGGTTATTGCTTGCAAGGCATCAGCAACAAAGGAATTAAGTTGGGACAAAAAAACAAATCTGTTTTGTTTGACTATGTAGTTGCTTGCATTGGAACTTAAAAAAGGCGTTCTTCATTAAACGAAAAATATTATTATTGGGTTGATAATAGTTTAGTTTCTGATACAGTGATACTAGTATGATAGTTTAATAGAGTTAAAACTCAAGCGGTTGCATACGAAACTTGTAATCTGAAAAAGATGAGGGACATTGGAGATTTTATCAACTGCTTTCATCAAGTAAGATACTAGCTGGTTGAATGCATTAATCATGCAGATTTCTTCCCATCTCCATTTTGAGTTGATACAACACCATCTTCAAGCAAAGGCGACTTGTCATCAACTTCAATGCATAGATACTTTCAAGCTTTTCCAATAGAGCCTTCGATGTTGCCTCCTTCAACGCATTGTATTTGATCTCGAGAGCTAAAGCCAATCGAATTGTGCTCGCGACATTCTTTTGAATTCTACTCCAATCACTTGTACTCATGGTGGCTGGCTTTTGATTCTCTAATGCTTAATCAAAACCTTATTGCACCAAGATGTCTTGAATAATACTCTACCAAATTGTGAAATTGATTTTCGCATAAAAAAGGGGATCTCAAACTTTGATGTATTCCATGTCATAGCCCTGACTGTTGGGAAAATTCACACATCTAAGATCTTAGATGGCAACACACCACAAAGAAAGAAATAAGATAACACACAAATTTACGTGGTCTGGTATTTCTTACCTACGTCTAGGGAAGTACCTCAACACCATATTCAATATCTCAAATAAAATTACAACTCAACCCAAATTGTGTGTCACTCTACAAACTCAAGTTATTATAAGAAATGATAACGCACTCACCACAAGAGACCCTCTCACACACTCACGCTTGCTCTTGGATTGAGATGCCAAAACTCTTTACAAGACTTCCTATTAATAAGAGAGGAGAGTAGTTTTCATTTATATATGTGTCGTAGTGGGTATTAATTATTCCACATTTTCAAGAAGTTTCGCTTCATGAGTTTCTTTCAAGATTATAGATACGAGGTTTTTAAAACAAAATATTTTAAAATTCAAATCCAATACACTTGCTTATCACTTGAATCAAAATATTAGTTTTTAAAACTTGTTCACACTATGATAAGATTATAAAATTCATTTCAATTGTAAGACTTGTTTCAACTGTGTGTGTACAGTTATTAAATTTTTAAAAAGTATTTATTACGATGCGAATATTCCTAGGCTTCATAAATTATGCGAGCGTTACGGCTTTAACCGATATAGGTTATTGAAGGCAGAATTTCAGTTACTATTGAATACGAAAATTTACTATTGCTATATTTTAATATTTAAAAAATTTAAAATTGGGTTTCATAAATGAAATTCGTTGAAATTTCCCGGCTTCATTAAACAGCATTCATATACGCTCCTTTATATAAATCAATGTGGACTACAAGTATACTTACCCACAACAATACATCAGATAATTCGTTCCAATCCTGATAATCTTTGTTCGAAACATTGTTTTTCGTTTCCATGATGAATCTTCCCCCTGTTTCTGATGAGGAAAACACGCAGAGGAAAGAACGCCACAACCGCTCTTGCCATGAAACAGTACGAGACAACCATAATGCCCTTGGTGAACATGGGAATGTTGGAACGAGAACTTTGCCTGATGAAGGTACGACGAACAACTCTTATGCAATGAAAGATAAATCAATAGCCTTATATGAGCTTTCTAATTATTTTTAGGTTTAATTATTCAGTAGGTGAGTAAACTATTTGGGATTTTTTAAATACGTCTCTAAATTAAAAAAAGTTTTAATCAGGTCCCTAAACTAATATACTTTTTTCAATTAAGTCATTCTGTTAAATTAAAGTCAGTTAATGCTGATGTCATCATATTCACAATTTGCAAATAGGTCCCTGAACTAATTAAAAATTTATAAATAGGTCCCTAAACTAATTTAAACATACTTACAAAAATAATCAAAATTAATTTAATATATCAAAGCCACAACTAATTCAAAATATAACTATTTAATATTGTTTTATTCTCAAGGCATTAAAAATAATAAAAAAAATTAATATATTTTTTGTTGACAATAAAATTAATATTTTCTTGAAAACCTTAAAAAAACAAAAATAAGCCCACAGTGTTTCTTTATTTAACAAATTGAATAACTATAATTATATTTTACTAACATATAATTTTGTTTTTAATTGAAGATTCATTTACAAAAAGTATAAAACAATTATTATATATATATATATATATATATATATATATATATATATCAACAAGAAAATATAAAATAATAAATTTATAATTAAAAATGTAACCTATAAAATATACAAAATATTACAGTTATTATTGATGAATTTCATGCTCCAACAACCTCAAAATTTGAAATTATCATTCATTCAAATAGTGTAGTTTAAATATATTTTATAAGATAAATGTACTTTATTTAAAATAGAATAATAAGAAAAAAAATTACTTATTTATTAACATAATTGTTAAATTTACACAAAAATGTGACATACTTGTGAAAAGAAAATATGCGAAAATACTATTAATTACTCAAGTAAGAATTAAATCTAGACCATTAAAATGCTACAAATGTTTTACGAATATTATTTCTTAATTTTAGCTTTTTTCTTAATTAGGTATATTATATATTTATTGAGCACATTTTTTTAGAGATAAAAATATAAGAATACAATATTTTCTTTTTTGATTCACTGAAAAACTATAATAGTGTGCATATTTTTATTTTTTAAAAGTTTTCATTCAGAAAAATATTAAATTTGCTTTCGACAAAAAAAATATTAATTTTAATTATTTTTAATACCTTGAGAATAAAATAATATATTAAAATATTTATATTTTGAATTAGTTGTGACTTGGATGTATTAAATTATTTTTGATTATTTTTAATAAGGACCAATTTTTATATGTTTAACATAGTTTAGGGATCTATTTTCAAATTTTAATTAGTTCAAGGAACTATTTACAAATTTTGAATGTGACATTAGCGTTGACTAATAGTTAATGAAATTTAATGTAACAAAAGGACTTAATTTTAAATACTATATTAGTTTAATGTAACCAAATGAGTGCAAGAATGAGGTCCCGGTTCAAACTCGGGAAACTAACATTTCCCCACCCCCACTAACATTATCTATCAAAAAAAATTAGTGCAGGGACTTGATTACAAGTTTTTTTAGTTTAAAAACCTATTTAAAAATTCCAAAATAGTTCAGGGACCTACTGAATAATTAAATCTTATTTTAATTCAAATAATTGAAAATGTTAAATGCAAGAAATTATTATGATAACGACCAAGAAAGATACTATCAAATTCACCGTTAATGTTTTTGAATTATTCTTATACAGGTAACAACAATGGACCAAATGCAACATTTACTCTATCATCAGACCAACTAAATCATATACAGAAATATGGCAACATCGTACTATTTGTACCGGGTCAAAGGTCAATCTTAAACTATGAATACAATCCAGGTCTTTTTTTTTTTTTAAAGTATAGTTTTTAATATTCAAATTGATAACGATAACAAGCTTTGGGGTCACAAAAAATGCTTCTTTTGCAGATTACATGAATGAGTCTCATGGAGTTACCATCAACAAAAATATTAACTTGAATGAGCCTAGTGTTGTAGACATTTCAACCCCAACCCAAGAAAATCCTGTGGACCTTTCTGGTAACAATGGTGACAATAATATAGAGAGGAATCAAGTCACTAACAATAAGAAGAAGAACATTAGAGTTCATGAGAACGTTGACAATTTACGTTCACCAAAGAGGCTTAACATTAACATCAACTCTGCTCCACCAATAGATTGTGAAACAGAGATGCTGCAAACAGAAGAATGTCTTGTTTCTACTGAGAATGCAAATCTTGAAGATAACGATGCAACTCCTCCCTCTAAGGACAAAGACAATAGTGTTTCTACATCAAAGGGGACAAATTATGATAATGAAAAAGGCAATGAGGATGATGATGATGATGATGGTGGTGATATCGACCTCTCCCTTCATCTTTAGATTTGTATTTCTTTTAAATAGATTGCATGCATGAGTTTTGAGTTATCTTAGTGGACTTTTATATTGTTATGTACTTTTATTACATATATTTTGTTTAATTCATATGTATGTTTTTCTTGTGTAGTGTGTTTTTGTATGCTTTAGTGATCGCAATAGTATGTTTTTTGATGCTTTAGCGTTTGCAAAAAAATCCAATGATTCAAATATGCAAAATTTGTGCCTCAAAAACTGGTTTGGTGAAAAAAAATATAATTTCGTGACAAAATACACAGTGTGATGCTAAACAGCGTGTTTTGAGGTACTTTAGCATTCAAATGATCAACAAATGAGACTTTTTCATATTGCAATTTTAAAAACAAATTTTAACAAGACATAAATTTTGTATTAACAGAAGTTTTTGCCCCGTGCGACGCACCGGTCCACGCGCTAGTATACTATAATCAGTATGATGTGATTATGTTTTGGGGAAAACGAGTCATGTTTTGGGTTTTTTAGGTCTTTATTTCTCCGAAGAAATAAAGATGTCCATTATTAATGTTTTGGGATGCAAATTCCTAGTATTTGTCATCATTTATGCCCCTACTTTTAGATATGTCATATAACAAATCTTTTGTGACGAACATCTCTATTTCTTTTGAGAAATAGAGAAATAGAGATAATCTATACTCCATTTTAGATATTTGGTCAAAGACTCCATTTTTGAAAGTTAATGTCTTCAAAACCAGAGTCATAAGTTAATGCATAAAGAAATTGCAGTTATTATATTATAATAATCATTTTTGCGGTGTAAGCAAGAGGTTTTTGGTGAACCAAGAGGTTTTAAATAATGACCCACTATTCTTCTTATGAATATGATTTATTTTAGTTTGGTTGATAGAATTAAACTCGAGTAATGAGGGGGCAACTCGAAATCTGAATTTCAGCCTTGAACACGAAGTGTGGCTCAAAATATATGTGAGACTTTTTGGTGTACCAAAACACAACTTATATGAAAATTGAAAATTTTGACCAAATTAAGTTAACATATTTTCTTGTCCATCAAAATGTTTATTTTTCTTGTAAAAAAAAAAGTTAAACATATTTTCAGAAAGTAAAGAAACTAGGTAAAATATTTCTCGATGTCTCTTAACTTATTTTCAGGTAACAAATAGATCCTTTAATTTATTTTGTAACAATTAGGTCCTTTTAGTTTTAATAATGGTGCGCCGTTACCCTTTTTAAGCCTATCTAACTTTTAGAGTGCTTATGTGGCCTTTTTTATGCTTACGTGACAATTTTATTTGTTGACTCATTATTTTATAATTATTTTTAATTACAAATTAAAAAAATCCTCTTCTTCAAGAAAAAAGGTGCTGTAGCCGTGGAAGCCATGGAACCCTACCATCCACCATCCTCTTCCTTGTTTCTCGTCATCTCCAAAACTACAAAAAGAAAACCCAGATCTTCAATCGGTAATGAAGGCTTCAAGATTTCATTTTGCGATTTTTGCGATTTCATCTCCAAAAACCTAGAATCTGGGTTTCGTTTTGATTGATTGGAGAACACGAAATCTTCAATCGGTAATGGGTAATGGATTTTGATTGAGGAATGGAAGAAACATGTGGAGGCAAGAGGTTATCTCTCTCTTTTCTATATCCAAAATCTTCAATCGGTAATGGGTTTTGATTGATTGGAGAAACGTGTGGAGGAAGGGGGGAAAGGATGAACACAGAGGAATGGGCTTTAATTGATTGGAGAAATGTGTGGAGGAAAGGGGGAAAGGAGAAACTCATGGGTTTTGACTTAACTTGATAGTATTAAATCATGGCTTGAATATGACGTCAATATCTTGAAGATGAACACAGAGGAATTGATGGGGACAAGAAAGATAGGGTTTGGAAAGGCGGAAGGAAGAAGATGGGGATAAGGAAGTCAATTCACATTTTGCTTTAATTTTTAACAAAAAATAATTTTAAAATAATGAACCTATCCTATGTGGCATGCCAAGTAAGCAGACTAATAGCCACATCGGTCACTGATTAACGGAGTTAAAAACAAAACGTTAAAAAGGAAAACAGTGCAACGTTTTTAAAACTTAAGGAACCTAATTATTACAAAAAATAGTTAAAAGATCTATTCGTTACCTGAAAATAAGTTAAGGGACCTCACGAGATATTTTGTCAGGATACTCTGAAAAGGTTAGAACACTGGTTTGCAGTTTTGCAAATTGGAATAGTCATTGACATGGTATTTCATGCAAAACCTGAATATAAAAATGATATCCATAGTTTATCTAATGTGTTACACAAAAATAGAAGTTTATCAAAGGTAACATGGATAGTTAAAACCTATTACTATAAGGTGTTCCGTAGACAATAAGGTAAGGTACATTTCTGATAACAGTGTCGATGGGAATTGCAAAGTTAACACCTGATGACACTCCAGTCCCTGAAATGCATCAAAATCAAAAAAGAAAATAATATATATCTTGGAACTTCTATTGTGTGGAAGTTTCGTGTGTCCAACTATCTTTTAAAGAAGTGTCATATGCAACTGAATTTCGCAACAAAAATTACTTAAAAGAAGTAGAAATAAGAGAAAGTATTTCTTGACAAATTCGAATTAAAAGTATGACTCTTTTGTTTCCGCTTTAATATAAGACATATTATAGAAGTATACATACTTGTTGAAAAAACAATGAGGAAGGTCTTATTACCTTTCCTAGTGAAGGTAGCCGTGTTTACTCCAATAACATGGCCATACGAGTCGATCAATGGTCCGCCTGAATTCCCTGCTCAAATTCGCGAACACATAACATCAATACCTACATAGTTCCTCATTGAATGGCAACAAGTTCTAGAGTACAGGGGAGCCATGTCACCTCTGTAGAATCAACACTTCAGGTTGAAGACGTGTTCAGTATCCGACACGCGTCATGTCGGACACCGACACTTCAATTACTTGCATTTTTCAAATTAAAACCGGTGTGTACGTGTCGGTGTCGGTGCTTCATAGCTGATCCCAAACTAATGTTTCTCCAAATTAATACCTTTCTTTAATTTTTAATTAAAGGGGGAACAAGTACTTGGTATTTAGGTGCTAACATAATGAAACTCAATTAAGGGTATATAGCTTACCGGCATTAATAGCCGCGTCAGTTTGAATGGCTCCTTTGATTACCCCTCCATTTTGTGAAGGTATCTCGCGACCTAAACCACTAACCACCTGCATAATTGACATCACAGAATACATTACATAGTGCTCACATTATAATTTTCAATATATGTTTATTTTCATATGAATAATTTCGCCAATTCCGTCAACAAGTTTTCGTCCTTCATCTACAGACTACTACTATTTTGCATGACTAGATTGAGTTTTTAGCAAATTCAGGTGCTTTCTCATTAAATCCTACCATGTTAGATTGGAATTATAAAAGAAATTACCCCTGTTGTGAGAGTGTTCTCATATCCATAGGGATTCCCAATGGCAAAGCAACTCTGCCCAACATATAAGTTCTTAGATTGACCAAAAACAGCAGGCTTTATTTCGTATCCATCAACATCAACCTGCAAATAGAACAAGTTTCATGCAGAAGTTCAGAGTAACTTAGATTACCTGCAAATAGAATTCTTTTTTCTAGTTTCTGTTCAATTTTATTCAATCAATAAAAATCATCCTTTCTTTTAGCCAACTCCTTTCAAGGTTCCCAACAGAACTGCTCTCTAAAGAATTCATTGTACTAGCAGATTTAGTGTTTGTTGCACAATATCAACAAGCTCAAAAAAACTTTGGACTAGCAGATTTAGAATTGACTTTCAGCTTTCAATAATAGTCTCTAATGATCTTAAAATCCAAATAATCACACGCTTAGGCAAAATATTTTGTTAAACTCAACGACAAAAACCATAATGGTTGACAACAGCTTAAAACAAAAATGCTGGTGTTTAATATTAAGTATGAGGATATGGTATGGTAATGGATTGAAAACGGAAAAGAAGGGATGTATTAATGGTTGTGAGCATAAAGAAGAATCCTATAGGAGTAAAAGAAATCAAATATTAAGAAAGAATAAAATCGAAGGGAAAAGAGGATGATTGGAATGTGTATACCTTGAGAACAGCTAGATCATATGATGGATCGAATCCAATTATTTTCGCTTCCCTGTAAAAGCTATTCCCTTTGGTATCAACTAGGAACACCTGTCGTCGACAGAAGGAGTATGTACATAAATGATGGAAGATACAGAAAAAAAGAAATATGTTACTCCTATCTATCTAAAAATAAGAAGTTTGATGGAATGAATTAATAGCATAAGGGAAAACCTTACAACGTTGTAAACCACTTGTATCAGTAGCCAGTTTAGCAACAACATGATAATTGGTAACCTGCCCACCAGAAAAAGAAAAAACAACCAAATGACTACTCTAAGTTTGAACAATTGGCAACAAGTGTAATAAAAGAAACTATATATGTCATGGGAGAGTTTGCATACATCCCTTACATTTGGCTAATCCTGTTCCATGATTTTGAGTATGACTAAAGGAATTTAAAACTCTTTGATCTGTTTTTCGTAATGTCAATCTTCACCAAATCTAAGGCACTATTATAACATGTTGCAAGTAAAATTTTGTCCAATAGGATAAATAACTACTCTCCAAAACTTCAAACTAAGAACAAATTAACTGTAAAATAAGATAAACAAGTAGACACAAATCTAAGTGGGACAAACAAATTCCTCTATCAGAATAGTTATTCTTCTTAGTTCTTACTATGTGACCAAATTGATCCCAAATGAAGCCAGAACCAGTGCCTTCTACTTTTGCATCTTCATCCTCATCAAGCATGACTTCATTAGAAATATTCTTGGGGACTTTAGTCAACTCAATGTCTTTAATGAAAACAACCGACGGTGAAGTTTCCTGTGATATTCCCAAATAATTTATTTTTTAACAAAGAACCAACAAAATTCATCATTTGGTAATATGATTAAAATGTACGAAAAATAAGAGGTTAGAAAAATAAATAAACTCAATTTGGGCATGGATGATTCAAAACCCCAAAACCCAATTGCCAAAATGGACCAAAAATAAAGAAAAGCAAACAACTTTGTAATTAATTTCAAGTTTCAATTGAACCCATTAAAGCTTTAAGACTAAAGTAACGATATATTAGTAAAATTATGAAAATTGGAGAAAAGGGAAGAGAGAGAAAGAGAGAGAGAGACCTGAAAGAGGTTGACGACGAGGTCTTCTTCTTGTTGAAGTTCATCATCTTGTAGCTGCTGTGAAAGTGCAAGTGGTTGTGATGAAGAGAGATTTAGGAAATTAAGCAATGAGGAAACTACAAGGCTTGAACTGAAGACTGTTGCTCGTCGCCTACTAAGAGAGGAAGTAACAGTGGGAAGGGTCTTTGATGAGGAGGAAGGTGTTGGTAATGGAAAGAGGTTAATATTGTGAAGAGAAAACATTGCCATGGTTACAGCCATAAGAATCTAATTCCTCAGGCAGGGACATAGGAATAGGATAGTCATTTGCTCAATTAGCCGTTCATTTTTTTGGGTGGTTATCTTTGGTAATCTCAATCAGCTAGTTTATGGGAAAATGTTTGATACCACTCACCAGAAATTTTTTTGGAACATTACTTGAGAAGTAGTCATTGAACTTATAGCTTATATAGTTTATTTTTTTACTCTAATTTTTAACCTTGTTACTTTACTTAAACTTCTCATTTATCTTCAATTAAATAATTAAATGAATATTAACTCTCTTATTTAAACATTAATTACAAATGTGACATGTCTATCTATTTTATTTTATATTTTTAAACTAGTCCAACTGCTAATTTTACCAAACACCTTAAATTCAATAGTCCATCTGCTATAAGCTACGTGTGTGTATGGTTCTGCGGTGACGAGAATTAATTATGACAGAATTGATTTTGCATAATGAAAAAGTGATTTTGGTTGATCCTTATTGTTTGGATAAATTAGATTAGAATTGCTTTTAGGTGTGAAATTACCAAAACGAGTCTTAACTTAAAATTTAATAAAATAGACAAAAAAATTTACTAAACAAATATTTTGTTTACTTTTTTACTTTAAGTTACCAAAATACTATTCATATAAGTGTATTTATTTATTTTTCCATTTTAGTTATTTATATATATTTTATGTGAATTCTTAAAACAACAGATAAAAAGTAAAGTTACGGTAAAAGTAAATATCAACAAAAAAAAATGAGAAATTAAAGTAAAGTTACGGTAAGGGTATTAACAAAAAAAAAAGTAAGTGAAGCCCAATCCACCAAATTGAAGCCCAATCCCATATGTCACTCATCCCTAACCTAGATGCATTTTATACTAGCGCCTCTGTAAATGGAAGGAAAGGAGCCAGACAAAGATGTGAAATTATTGAAGGGTAAAGATGAGAAATTAGTTGAAAAACAACGCTGCTATTGTGGAGAATCGATTTTAGCTACCGTAGAAGCTCCGATTTGTAGCTTCAGCCAGAATCAATTCCAGGTAACAAAATCGATTTCTCTTGAAATCACCCAAACATCATTTTGAAGCCTGAAACCGCGAAAGGTAATGGTAAAAGCACTTCAAGGCCCTCCCACCGCCAATCCAAACATACACTAACTTATTCGCTATCCGTTAATTTATCCGCTATCCGTTATTTTTTGCCAACGGCGACCTAAGTGTTTTGATAGTATTGATTTATAGTAATTTTCATTAGTTTATTTGTTACAAAAAAATATTTGAGTTTTTAGTTTATAACATCGTAATTTTTATCTTGTTTTTATTTTTACTACTTTAATTAAATTCTTTGTTTATTTTCCATGTATATTCTTTTTATTTTTTAGCATTAATCACAAATGCGTATTTATGGCATTTTACATTTATAAGTTAGTTCAACTATTAATTTTAAATTCAATATACTAGCTTATTTGCTAACTAATCTGTTATATGCTACTTTTTACCAAATAGAGCCTAAGTTGTTGCTAGGGATGGAAAAACATGCCACGCTGCCCCGCCCCGCCGTGAGCCCGCAAATTATTTTTGCAAGGCGGGCTGACCCACCAAAGAATAGTGGGTTGAGAAATCGAGTCTGCCTTACCCCTCGGCGGGTTGGCGGGCCAACAGGCTTGCCAAGTCCACCAAAAACAAGGTAAAAATGGCAGGTTAGTGGGTTGATCTGCCACAACCCTCCAAAAGAACATTAATTTTTTTTAAACTAGTATTTTACCCGTGCATACGCACGGGTGATACTGTATTTGTTATAATTTGCTATAAAATTATAAAAACGTTGAAAGTTGCAAAATGTAATAAAAGAAAAAGGGAAAACTCGATAAAAGACTATATTTTCAAATTTATTAAAATAGTTGTGTTGCAAAAAGTTAAAAAAAAGTCGGTATCTTATAATATTAATAATGGAGTAAAAGGTTAAATATGCACCCCCATCACTCTCGTTGGCACTTTCGTTGGCATTCTTGTTAGCACTCTCGTTGGTGCTCTCCTTGCCTCCCTCATTGCCACTCCTGTTGGCACTCCCGTTGCCGCTCCCGTTGTCGCTCTCGTTGCCAATCTCGTTGTCAGTCTACTGTTGCCGCTCCCGTTGCCACATGTTTTCTCCTTTTTTTCTATATGATTTAACATTAATTTAATCATATTCATTTAATTATAAAAAAATTAATTTGTAATTTTTGGTAGTGGTTAATTTTTTTTAACAATTGTTAGTGGTTAAATTGATTGATTTTATTTATTATCTAAAAAATTACTGATTTTAGTAGTTTTAATAGAGAGATTATAGTAAATAGTAAATTTTAGATTATTTAATTATTGAGTATAATATTAATTTAATAATTTTTTTTTAGAAAAAATAATGTTGAAACTTTTGTTAGAGGTATGGCTTTTTTTGACAATTGGTAGTGGTTAAATTGATTGGTTTTTGTAGTTTGAGTAGATTATAAAAATAGTTTAAAAAAATTATATTTTTAGTAAAAAAAAACAGACAAAAAATTAATTTTTTTGGAAACAAATAGAACAAAAAAATTTGGAGAATTTTTTTTTACAAAAAAGGGTGCTTCTAGGGTGAGGAAGCAAATCAAATTCCTCACTAGTGAACCACTAAAATTGACCGCAAGATATTGTGTAAAATACTATGAGTGGTTAAAATTGAATCAACTAGTATTAAATCTCAACCGTTGATGAATTTTTTTACAACATCCTACGGTCATATTTAATGGCTCACCAGTGAGGCATTTGATTTGCTCCCTCACCCTAGAAGCACCCAGCAAAAAAATATTTTTTTTTGAAAAATAAAATTCGAAAAAAAAACTGAGACACATCGGCGCGTCAGAATTATTTTTTTTTAAAACCTGCAAAAAGCTGAACTCTTTTGTCTTTTGTGGCACATTAACAATTTTTCCCCCATTTTTTGACAAATGGCAAAATTGTAAGATGTCTAGAGATGTCAATTTGCTGGCATATGTTTTGATTATATAGAAGATATTAGATAGATAGTTAAAAACAAGGAGAAACATTAAAATAAAAAAATTATACTTGGCAGGCTAGGTGGGGCGAGCTACAATGGGTTGGCGGAGTGAAATCACCAGCCAACCCGCCATTTTTTGATGGGCTAGCGGGTCGGTCTGGTGGCGGAGTCAATTTTTTGCCGTCTCTAGTTGTCGCACTTTTCTTTTGGGTAAACCCGGGTACTCACCACATGGACAACAGTGACTAATCTCTCGCTCATTGAAGGTCCCTCGAGGGGCAGGACAGCTGACCCAGAGTTTTAACGCTGCTCAATACCCAAGGCAGGGATCAAACCCCCGACCTTTGGTTAAGAGGGGATCAATCCCAACCGCTGAACCCCACGCTGAGTTTAGTTGTCCCACTTTCGTCACTGACTCAAATAAAATAATAAATAATTCTCAACGTTAGTCATTTAGCTAGTTTGATGCTTTAAGACTTGAATGGATCATTGACTCGGTCGAGATACAGGGTTACTAGATCAATAGATGAGTAACAGATTAAATAATTGAATTGGATGAATTAGATGATCAACAATTGAATTGAACGACTTTATTTATTAGTTGAATCGCCCTTTGTGTAGAAAAATACAAAAAATAATATTTTTTTAACAATTTTAAATATAACTACTGAAGATATGAAAAATTTAGACTTTATACAGAAGGCCACAAGACAAATGAGGAGGCCTAAACCAATTGTGTAAATTCAGTTGCCTTATGGTCTTCCCAACCCATATAACCACTTTGATCCTTTGTTGTGGCGAGAAGATTGTTTATAAGGTAACTCTCATACTGCTTATGTGCTTTTCTGGCGGGCCATTGATTTATATATGGTTTTGATTGGTCGCTAAAACAATATTAGAGGCGTCAATTTTAGGTCAACCCAACGAGGTGACTCGATGACCAAGTGTTTTAGGTTGGATAGGCAAAACAGAGACCCAAAAAAGAACCGGACTATTTAAGCCCAACTCAGTTGATCGATGGGCCAGACTGAATCTATTTTTTATACATTTTAAAACACTTTTGAAGGTTTTTTGTTAAAAAGTTGGAATGGGCTGGCCCAACCCGCTAGCTATGTATTTTGAGTTAGGCTACAAAAAATACAACCCATAATAAATAATCAGCTGGCAGAGTAAACATGCCAAGATGGATTGGGCGACCCAATTTAAGAGCTCTAGGCAGTAAAGTGGTATTCAAACTTATTAGTGGACTGGGCCACGAGACCTGTTAAAACATATTAAAGGTGTCAGTACTTAATGGGGTGACTCGATAACCAAGTGTTCTAGATTGGATAGGCAAAATAGAGACACAAAAAGAACCAGATTATTTAAGCCCAACCCAGTTGATCCATGGGTCAGGCTGAATCTATTTTTTATGCATTTTGAAACACTTTTGAAGGTATTTTGTTAAAAAGTTGGAGTGGGCTGGCCCAACTCACTAGCTCAATATTTTGAGTTGGGCTACAAAAAACACAGCCTACAATAGATAATCAGCTGGTAGAGTAAACTAGACCAATTGGACTGGGCGGCCCAATTTAAGAGCTCTAGGGTAGTATAGTGGTATTCAAACTTATTAGTGGACTGGGCCACAAGACCTGTTCTTGTTGTTCTTTTTTTGTTATTTTCCTTCCATTAACTTAACAGACGACACGCTGGCAGTTAACTGCTGATGTCGTCTTAAGTATTCTAAAAATATTCTTAAAAAATCATCATTCTCTTTGAAACTGCTCAAGAAAATAATTATAAAAATATTCAACACAATAATTTATTTAATCAAAATGATGTGACCACAAAGTCTTCAGCTCAAAGAAGGCCTCACATCACGTAAACAACTTAATTTAAGTAGAATTGGGGGGTCAAGTTTTTCTCATAAATAAATGGTGCGGATTCCATTCCAAATCAATATATAGATTTTCAACAAAAGAAAAAAAAAATAGAGTAAAGACCCATTTTAGTCATTCACAATTTTTCGACAAGATAAATTGGTCCCTGACAATTTTTTGGGACAAATAAATCCCTGATATTTTCAAAATGGGGACAAATTAGTCTTTCAGTCAGGGACTAATTTGTCCCCGTTTTAAAATGTTAGAGACTTATTTTTCCCAAAAAATTGTCAGAGACCAATTTATCCTGTTGAAAAATTGTCAATGACTAAAATGGGCTTTTACTCAAAAAAAAAAAAATATAGGTAGATCGAAATTCGAATTAAATAGAATAAAGTAAGGAATGGGAGAAAGGTAGGGTATTCATTTTCTATTGTTAATTTTAGTGGGGATGAGAACAGTTTTATTTTAGAAATATTTTTTTATAAGAAAATATATTGATATTTGGGCAGTTTATTTTAGAAATATGTTCTGTGTAGAGATTTGTGCGTAAAATTCATATTACTTATTATATTTTTATAGGTACACTTTAATGTTTGAGTTATGTTGTTAGTCTTGGACTTCATTCTCTAATTTCTTCAAATGTCGCAACAAATATAATCACTTGAGCTACACTTTAAAAACCATTACATTTTTTATAAGCAAAAATTATATTAAAGGGGTGCAAGCGGACACTCCCAACCATTACATATATAATAGATCTCATTAAAACCTCTCTGGGCCAAAGCCCCATGGGAAAAAGACTCAAGGAGGAAAAAGAGTACTCTAGGAAGAATGAGACAAAAAGACAGTTACACCCGAGTTCACACAAACGCAAAGATTACCCCACCAATCAGAGATCTTAAGATTGGAATTGCGACCTTTTATGCTTATGAACCAAGTCCATGTCATAGACTTAACATGGTTAACAAGTACCTGCAAACTAAAAACTTGATCTCTGAAAAGAATATGATTCCGATGTAACCATATACACCAAATGACAGCCATCCATATCAAATACTTCAGTCTACACGACTTCTTCAATTCCAATTGCAAACCATGAGCCCAGAAATGCTCGAAACCTACTAGAGTATCTGAAATCACCATGCCCGACCAATTTTGAATAGCAGTCCAAACTAACTCGGAAGCCTGCACAAGAAAAATAGATGGGAAATCGAATCTTCCTGCTCAAAACAAACGGGGTAATACGCCCCATGAGGGTCATTGATAATGCCCTTAGAAATAAAAGAATCGCGAGTTGGGAGCTTCCCCAACAAAAATCTCCAACAAAAAACTCCCACCTTAGTGGGAATAGATAGTTGCCACATATCAACATGAGCACTCAGGATATCGCTATCTAACCTATCCTGCTGCATCAAATTCAACAACAACACATAACAGAATTTAACATAAAAAGAATGGAGATTTTCAAGCCTCCACCGCCAACGACCTTGCTCACATTCGTCAGGATGAAACTTATGAAGAGTGGCCAAGAGCAAATCCTGGTCAACCTTTTCCTCCGCAGACAACTCATGACTCCAATCAAGATCCCAACACCAGATATTGTCAAGCCAGTAACTGTGCTCCAAAATGCTGCCATGTTTAAGTTTTGTCACTTCAAAAAGGCAAGGAAATAAATCCTTAGGTTCGTTTAGTTGAAGAGAAAGAGGGAAGGGAGAATCTTTTTTCTCTTCTCTCTTTCTATTGTTTGGTACACTCTCTTCTCTCTTTCTCTCTTTCCGTACCCTCTCTTCCCTTTTTCACCTCAAACAAACACACTCTTAGTGCAATAAAAAGTCATTCTTTCTTCTCTCTTTCTCTCTTCCCTTTCTCCCTCGCTTCAACCAAACAATAGAAGGTCATTCTCTCTTCTCTCATTCTCTCTTCCCTTTCTCTTTCGCTCCAACCAAACGGACCCTAAAAGTCTCATTGCTAACCCACTTATGTCTCCAAAATGAAATCAGATTCCCCTTCCCCAACATAGGCCTAATCACGGAATCAAATGCACCCTACCACGAAGTATTTCCTTCTTCCAAAAGTAATAAGTCCCTCCACCATAAAGAATCCTTAGTACCACATCTAGGCGAAAGAGCACTTTTGAAGATATGCCTCAAGTCTCCATACTTGTGTGAAAGAAGCTGCCACCAGCTTGCGCTATTGTCGTTGATGCATCTCAACTTCCACTTGCACACAAGAGCCAAATTAAAGGTTTCCAGATTCTTCACCCAGAAACTGTGGATACCTGTGTTGCAGGTTATCTAATATTGCAGGATTAGTTTTGATGATGAAAAAGGCAAAGGTAAAGTTGATAGCCAAAAGTAAAGAAAAGTGACTAAACATCAAAGTCACAATCCAAGTCAATCAAGCTCAAGATTTGAAGATTCAAGTTTAAGGGTAGTCCTTATAAATAAGGGTAGTCCTTAGGGTTTGGGGTTGTCTTAGGAAAATGTGTAAGCTCTTTCGAAGGTTAGCTCGCCTCTCAAAGTCTCACACACTCACACAAGTTTTCAAAATGCATGCATGAACACATAAACTTAAAAACCATTTTGAAAAAGAAAGAAATCGATTCAATAGTTTTTGGTAAACATCAAAATCGATTTCCAACATATTTTGAAAGTGCATAATCGATTCATATTGATTTTACCAAGTATATAATCGATTCCCATTGTTTCCATAAAAGAAAAAATTGATTTACCATCTTTTAAAATAAACACAAAATCGATTTCCAACATAAATGAGAAAGCATGCAATCGATTCCCATTGTCTCCATAAGTGAAAGAATCGATTCACAATACTTTATACTTGAGTCAAAATCGATTCCTACCCCTCCTGTGAGCCAGGAATCGATTGTCACTCATTGTCAAATAAAGTAAGAATCGATTCTCACCTGAAGGAAGTCATACACAAGAATCGATTCCTAGATCCAATACAATTAGGCATATAATCGATTCCCTAAATATTTTCAACGTGAGATCTAGTTTTTCATAGCCTATAAATAGAGGCCTCATAGCCTCCATTTCTAACCAACCCATTCTCACGATCTATCATTTCTGAAAAACTCTTATATTTTATTTGTGTTCTTCTCGCACCACTGGTCCGTCAAGAGCTGATCCTACGTTAAGAGTTAGTTGGGGTTGTAATCTTCAAGTTGTAATATCTGCCTACACTAGAGGTATTTCTGCATTTACAATTGTTTATTATTTAATTGTTGTGTTTTGTTCTAGGGAGTGAGGTATCTCTCTAGGGTAGCTGCATGTACTAGGAAGTGGGGTATCTTTCTAGGACAGGTGATTGTAACAGGGGTGGGGTATCTCTTGTTGTTGTGCTGTTAGATTTTAGGGCTCTCTATAGGTGGGGTATCCTAGGAGGAGAGTGCCTGAGTCTGTAAAGGTTTTCCAAGGCACCTGTAAGCCTTGTTGTTTTGGTTAGTGGAAAATCTCACAAGGGTGTGAGGACTGGACGTAGGTCACTAGGAGGTGACCGAACCAGGATAAATCTCTGCGTGCTTTACTGCTTTCCTACTTTACTGTTATTCTACTTTACTGCTTTATATTCTAATTCCTTCGCTTCCACTTAACCTGCGCGAAAATTGATCTAAGTCATTGAAAAGGGGAAAAACATTTTCAAAAGATTTGAAAAGTTTTTAAATCTCAATTCACCCCCCCTCTTGAGACTGAAGCCACTTGGTAACAAGTGGTATCAGAGCTAGACTCTTGTATAAAGAGCTTAGCCGCTTCAAGAGAAATGGCTTCAGGTTGGTATACGCAAGAGGGTGCATCTCTTTTCCGTCCTCCGGGATTCAACGGAGAAGACTATGCATATTGGAAAGAAAGAATGAGAATTTTTATTGAAGGGGTAGACTTAGATGTTTGGGATGCTGTGGAAAAAGGACCTTTCGTCCCCACACACATAGTAGATGGTATTCTTAGAATAAAAAGTAGAAATGAATGGTCTGATGATGAGAAAAGAAAAGTGCAACTTAATTTACGCGCTAAAAATATTATTACTTCTGCCTTGAGTGCTGATGAATTTTTTCGAGTTTCAAACTGTAAATCTGCCCAAGAAATGTGGGATAATCTTCAAGTTACTCATGAGGGTACAAGTGAAGTGAAAAGGGCAAGAATAAATACTCTTACCAGAGAGTACGAATTGTTTAGAATGAATACAGGTGAAACAATATCAGAGATGCAGAAAAGGTTCACTCACATAGTGAACAAATTGGGTTCATTAGGAAAATCATTTCCTCCCGAAGACTTGATCAACAAAGTGCTAAGATGCCTAAACCGAGAATGGCAACCAAAGGTAACTGCTATAACTGAATCAAGAAACCTAACTACCATGTCTCTTGCCACTCTGTTTGGGAAACTACTAGAGCACGAGTTAGAGCTCACTCGTCTAGCGGAGAATGAAGGAAAAGTCAAGAAAAAGAAAAACCTAGCTTTTAAAGTTTCAAGTTCAAGTTCATCCGACGACAGTGATGACTCGCAAAGTGAAAGTGATGAAGAGGATGAGAATATAGACCTAATGGTAAGAGAATTCAAAAGGTTCATAAGGAGGTCTCTAGAAAAGAATTCTCCAACCAAAGAAGTCTCATGCAAACAAAACTACTTAAGTCCTTTAACATGCTACGAATGTGGGAAACCCGGACACATAAAATTGGAATGCCCAAAATTACAAAGAAAACGACCAAGAGATGAGAGAAAGGGATCCAAAGGAAAAAGGAGTAGAAAAGCCTACACAGCATGGGAAAACAGGAACTCATCAGATAGCTCAGAAAGTGAAAAAGATCAAGTTGCTCTCATGGCCGACCACGACAGCGAAAGTGAAACTGAGGTATATTCTAACTCTGAATCTTTACAAGATGCCTATGATGAATTATATGAAGCATTTACTGAATTGCATGATAAATCCTTAAAACTAGCTAAAGCATTAGATAAATCTAAGAAAATTATCACTCATCTTGAAAATGCTGTTACTGCTTTAACTAAAGAAAAGTCAGAGCTTAGAAAAGAAAATGATAGCCTTGCATGCTTTAAAGAAAATTATACTTGTGATAAATGTGTTGAATCTGAAAAGAAAATTCATGAACTGGAATGGACTGTTGGGAAATTGTCCAGTTTACAAAATGTGCATCATAGATTCCCTAGAAACAAACCCATAGAAAGGCATGTTCATTATAAACCAAAATTTTCCACTAGACCTTATATTACATGTTATTATTGTGGTAAACCTGGACATACAGCTTCTGTTTGCAGGGCAAGAGGTAAAATAAATATGAAAAAGGTGTGGGTTCCCAAAGGAACCATACCAAACACTAACCCACAAGGACCCAAAGAGATTTGGGTACCGAGAACCTTGTTTTAGATCTTTGCAGGTATGCTTCAAGGTATGGGGGCAGATTGATACCTTGACAGCAAAGACTCAAAGCGCATGACCGGAGACGCAATAAAGTTCTTAACACTCACCCCCGGAAAAAGCCGTCATGTGACTTGTGATAAATAGAGGAAGAATCACCGGTTAAAGGTCAGATTGGTTAAAATTTTTTATTCACCTCTATTTTGAAAATGTGCTTAAAAAAAAAATATTAAGTCAAAAATGTGACTAGTGAAACAGAGACTAATTTCATGCATCATTAAGAACAATATCTATAAGGCATGATTAGAATAACAGGAATCAAAGTATTCTGGTCAACCCTCTAGGACTGATCATATAGAAATTATACATCACCTTCTTAGAGGTTATGGTTAGAAAGGCAATAGTGTGATTGAGTTAGTTGAATCGTCAAAATCAGCTAGTTGATATTTTCACAAATCCATTGCAAAAGAAAATCTGGTTCTCCACTTATTCAAATGAGGTTTCAATTAAATGTTTTTCAAAGTGATTTTTTAAAGAAATGTGAATTTAAGTGAAAGTGTGACTTGTGAATCTCTGCAGTTAAAGTGCTATTTTTTTTCTGAAATCTATTTTTCAACTGCTAGCACTGGTATTTTTCGAAAAATACATGCTCACAATTGTTGTTTACCTAAAATAATTTTTTCTCCCATATTCTGGCTGCCATCACCAACTTTCAAACTAAGCAGCATGAAATGTATAAAGCTTAAAACAACTGCTTCACAGTTTTTTGAAACTCATAATTAGCTTTTTCCTGTGTTTGATAAAATATTCTCCTCATGGCCTCAAATATGTCTTTCTTCAAGTTTTGATGATCACTTACAAATCAGCAATGGCTCTTTTATCTTGTCAAATAGCTGTGACATTCGATTCGCAAACCTTATCACATATTGACCCTCTTTGATCATGACAAAAAGGGGGAGAGAAATATAGGGTTGCATATGAGCATATAGAACTTGCATATTATACATCTAGTCAATAAGTCAGGGGGAGCATCATGATAGGGGGAGCATCATATATATATTATCTGTTTGAACTAACCTCCCACCTTGAGATGAGTTAATGTTTTGTCATCATCAAAAAGGGGGAGAATGTGGATACCTGTGTTGCAGGTTATCTAATATTGCAGGATTAGTTTTGATGATGAAAAAGGCAAAGGTAAAGTTGATAGCCAAAAGTAAAGAAAAGTGACTAAACATCAAAGTCACAATCCAAGTCAATCAAGCTCAAGATTTGAAGATTCAAGTTTAAGGGTAGTCCTTATAAATAAGGGTAGTCCTTAGGGTTTGGGGTTGTCTTAGGAAAATGTGTAAGCTCTTTCGAAGGTTAGCTCGCCTCTCAAAGTCTCACACACTCACACAAGTTTTCAAAATGCATGCATGAACACATAAACTTAAAAACCATTTTGAAAAAGAAAGAAATCGATTCAATAGTTTTTGGTAAACATCAAAATCGATTTCCAACATATTTTGAAAGTGCATAATCGATTCATATTGATTTTACCAAGTATATAATCGATTCCCATTGTTTCCATAAAAGAAAAAATTGATTTACCATCTTTTAAAATAAACACAAAATCGATTTCCAACATAAATGAGAAAGCATGCAATCGATTCCCATTGTCTCCATAAGTGAAAGAATCGATTCACAATACTTTATACTTGAGTCAAAATCGATTCCTACCCCTCCTGTGAGCCAGGAATCGATTGTCACTCATTGTCAAATAAAGTAAGAATCGATTCTCACCTGAAGGAAGTCATACACAAGAATCGATTCCTAGATCCAATACAATTAGGCATATAATCGATTCCCTAAATATTTTCAACGTGAGATCTAGTTTTTCATAGCCTATAAATAGAGGCCTCATAGCCTCCATTTCTAACCAACCCATTCTCACGATCTATCATTTCTGAAAAACTCTTATATTTTATTTGTGTTCTTCTCGCACCACTGGTCCGTCAAGAGCTGATCCTACGTTAAGAGTTAGTTGGGGTTGTAATCTTCAAGTTGTAATATCTGCCTACACTAGAGGTATTTCTGCATTTACAATTGTTTATTATTTAATTGTTGTGTTTTGTTCTAGGGAGTGAGGTATCTCTCTAGGGTAGCTGCATGTACTAGGAAGTGGGGTATCTTTCTAGGACAGGTGATTGTAACAGGGGTGGGGTATCTCTTGTTGTTGTGCTGTTAGATTTTAGGGCTCTCTATAGGTGGGGTATCCTAGGAGGAGAGTGCCTGAGTCTGTAAAGGTTTTCCAAGGCACCTGTAAGCCTTGTTGTTTTGGTTAGTGGAAAATCTCACAAGGGTGTGAGGACTGGACGTAGGTCACTAGGAGGTGACCGAACCAGGATAAATCTCTGCGTGCTTTACTGCTTTCCTACTTTACTGTTATTCTACTTTACTGCTTTATATTCTAATTCCTTCGCTTCCACTTAACCTGCGCGAAAATTGATCTAAGTCATTGAAAAGGGGAAAAACATTTTCAAAAGATTTGAAAAGTTTTTAAATCTCAATTCACCCCCCCTCTTGAGACTGAAGCCACTTGGTAACAGAAACCACCATCCTTCTTGGGTCTGCAAACCTTATCCCAAGACACCCAATAAACGGGACGACCCTCTCTAGTGCCTCCCACAGAAAGTCCCTCGGAACCACTACATATTTTTTCCGAATAGTTTAACGAGTATATTATCATGGACTAAATTGATTATTTCTCAACCATCTCTAGTGCAAACCTTAATGTACGGGACTTCAAAACTCATAATAGACAACATCTCGATAAACTCTCAATTAATTAAGAAAATGTTAATAACTAGTATGAAACCCGTGCGATGCACGGGGAGCAATGTTCCATAGTATATTAGTTATAGAAAAAGTATGATACTGTAGAACCACTATAGGATATTATAAACTTGATCTCTAAATTTATTAAGTTTTGAAAAAGAATAACAAAAACGAAGGAGACGTCTTATGATAGGTCATTTAAATTATTCAAAATTATTTAATTTTTTGGAAACCTACTTTAAAATTTTTGGTAATAGACTATTTAGTTTATGAAATTTCTATTGAGTTCATTGTAGTCTTTGACATTTACAAATTTTCAATTTAGAACAGACCAATTATATTAGTGATTTAAATAAGCCCTTTTTTACAACGTACAGGGGCTGAATATATATATTGTATGGACTAAATTTTAACACTTACGGAGAAGTCATGGGCTAAAATGAATCATGATAAATAAAATGTGCTAAATTTAATCTAATGTTAAATATCGAAGACTTAAAACACTCGGTCTTGCAAAAACACGTATGCTCTATGAAAGCACTAAAGATTATCAAAAACCTCATGATAGACTACATTTCTTGTAGACTTGCAAACCTTTTCATCATCGTTGAGGATCAACATTTTCAAACCATTCCTTGTCTTCACTCTTGAAATAGCCACGTATAACTGTCCATGTGTGAAAACTGGTTTAGAAAGATACAGCCCTACATGTGAGAGTGATTGGCCTTGGCTCTTGTTAATTGTCATAGCAAAACATAAAGCGACCGGGAATTGCCTTCTCTGAAATTTGAACGGAAGGCCAGGATCAGAGGGTACCAAATTCATTCTTGGGATGCATATCTTCAATCCAATATTAGTCCCGGTTAATACGGTAGCACCGATGAAATTGTTTCCAAGTGTGTTTACCAGTAGCCTTGTCCCGTTACATAATCCAGCTCCTTGATCAATATTTCTCATTAGTATAATAGGAACACCCACTTTGAGATGTAGTTTGTGATTAGGTAAACCAGAACATTTTACCTCATTCAGAAATTCTGTAGTGAACCACTCCCCTTGCACCTCAGCATTTTCATCAGACTGGCATACAGAATCAGAACTACTATATTCTTTCACATCACCAGGAATCAAAGAAAGCACATATTCGTTAACATGCTGTACGACATCAAGTGTCGGTGCCAATATGCAACGTTCCTCAAAAAAACGCCCACATACCATTGATCTTACCAAACCTGGGTATGAAAAATCAACCAAAGAACCTAGAGGATTGTCTTCATTCTGTATTGTTGCGCCCGAAAAATCCGGTTTGGGACTTTTCGTTTGACAACGTGGAAAAAAGTTTGGAGCCGCCACCAATATTTTAATTTTAAGACCAAAACATTATTGAAAAAAAGGTCTTTTAAACAAGGCAGATGGTCTTTTGAAAACTAGAGATGTAGGTTCGGGGGTCGGTTAGGTACGGGGAAGGTATTAGCACCCCGCATCTCCTTTCTACCGAAAGGGAACCATTAACTTGATGTGTGGTTTAGACAAAAGTTCGAGTTGAAAGCAATTTATTCAACTTCTTTTCGTTTCTATAAGGTTTGTTTTATTGAAAACAGGAGGGAAGAAGAATATTTTTGGTTATCTTTGAAAATCAGGACAAAACAAAGATTTTTTTTTTAAAGTGTGCTTGACGGGACAGGACCCCGCTCCTACGTATCTCCCGGTGCGATGGAGAATTCAAAGCTACGTAGTTCTCGGGTTATATTTGAAAATCAGGATAAAACAAAGATTTTTTAAAAGTGTGCGTGACAGGGCAGGACCCCGCTCCTACGTACCCTCACTGGAAGAGGGAGCAAAGCTACGTAGTTCTCGGGTTATCTTTGAAAATCAGGGCAAAACAAAGATTTTTTAAGAGTGTGCTTGACGGGACAAGACCCCGCTCCTACGTACCCTCACTGGAAGAGGGATCAAAGCTACGTAGTTTTCGGCTTGGTTATCTTTGAAAATCAGGACAAAACAAAGATTTTTTTAAAAGTGTGCTTGACAGGACAGGACCCCGCTCCTACGTACCCTCACTGGAAGAGGGATCAAAGCTACGTAGTTCTCGGCGGTTATTTAAAAGTGTGCTTGACGGGACAGGACCCCGCTCCTACGTACCCTCACTAGAAGAGGGATCAAATTAAAGCTACGTAGTTCTCGGATTTTTTTTAAAGTGTGCTTGACGGGATAGGACCCCGCTCCTACGTACCCTCACTGGAAGAGGGATCAAAGCTACGTAGTTCTCGGTTTTTTTAAAAGTGTGCTTGACAGGACAGGACCCCGCTCCTACGTACCCTCACTAGAAGAGGGATCAAAGCTACGTAGTTCTCGGGTTATCTTTGAAAATCAGGACAAAACAAAGATTTTTTAAGATAACCCGAGAACTACGTAGCTTTGATCCCTCTTCCAGTGAGGGTACGTAGGAGCGGGGTCCTGTCCTGTCAAGCACACTTTTAAAAAAAACCGAGAACTACGTAGCTTTGATCCCTCTTCCAGTGAGGGTACGTAGGAGCGGGGTCCTGTCCCGTCAAGCACACTTTTAAAAAAAACCGAGAACTACGTAGCTTTGATCCCTCTTCCAGTGAGGGTACGTAGGAGCGGGGTCCTGTCCCGTCAGGCACACTTTTAAATAACCGCCGAGAACTACGTAGCTTTGATCCCTCTTTCAGTGAGGGTACGTAGGAGCGGGGTCCTGTCCTGTCAAGCACACTTTTAAAAAAATCTTTGTTTTGTCCTGATTTTCAAAGATAACCAAGCCGAGAACTACGTAGCTTTGATCCCTCTTCCAGTGAGGGTACGTAGGAGCGGAGTCCTGTCCCGTCAAGCACACTCTTAAAAAATCTTTGTTTTGCCCTGATTTTCAAAGATAACCCGAGAACTACGTAGCTTTGCTCCCTCTTCCAGTGAGGGTACGTAGGAGCGGGGTCCTGCCCTGTCACGCACACTTTTAAAAAATCTTTGTTTTATCCTGATTTTCAAAGATAACCCGAGAACTACGTAGCTTTGAATTCTCCATCGCACCGGGAGATACGTAGGAGCGGGGTCCTGTCCCGTCAAGCACACTTTAAAAAAAAAATCTTTGTTTTGTCCTGATTTTCAAAGATAACCAAAAATATTCTTCTTCCCTCCTGTTTTCAATAAAACAAACCTTAAAGAAAAGAAAAGAAAAGAAGTAGAATAAATTGCTTTCAACTCGAACTTTTGTCTAAACCACACATCAAGTTAATGGTTCCCTTTCGGTAGAAAGGAGGTGCGGGGTGCTAATACCTTCCCCGTACCTAACCGACCCCCGAACCTACATCTCTAGTTTTCAAAAGACCATCCGCCTTGTTTAAAAGACCTTTTTTCAATGTTTTGGTCTTAAAATTAAAATATTGGTGGCGGCTCCAAACTTTCTTTCGCGTTGTCAAACGAAAAGTCCCAAACCGAATTTTTCGGGCGCAACAGCTGGCGACTCCGCTGGGGACCATTTTTTTTAAAAAGACGAGGGTCAAGCCTAGTTAACTTGATGTGTGGTTTAAAATTAATTGAGTTGAAAGCTTTGTTCTACTCCTTTTCTATTTGTTCACAATGTCGTGTTCATGCATTCCTCAATTCCCATGTCCCCTATTGTCTGCTCCCTTTCTTAAGGTAAAAACATGCATTTCCACCCATTCTATTATGATCCCTTCTTCTCCGCTCCCTTTCTTGAGGTAAGCAGTGCATATGACTGTTGCTGAAACCTAGGTTGGATTATTGGTATTGTGATATTGAACCCTAGGGTAGACGACATGTTATTGCCTGCTATTGTTTGGACTGTTCTGGGTTTTCCTTCGCAGGTGGGGATATATGTGGGTAGTTTTAGGCAGTATGTCCTCACTACACACACTCACACCTTATGCTTACTATGCTTTGAGAGGGGCCCAAAACCCAAGGTCTGACAAAACTTAGGAGAGTGGAAACGAGTAGTGACTGGCAATTGGACCGTTGTCCTTCCGACTCTCACGAAAGTTTCAGCCAGAGTATGCTCTTTCATGAGGCCTCACACCAGATAGCGTTCCATCGTTGTGGGTGCTATTGTGAGAAAGAATTAGCTCTGGTAACCTGGTGAGGAAGTGACTAGAACCCACATGGGAGGAACATTTGAGTTGTCCTAGAACTTAGGTCCCCACCTTCGTAGGACACAAGGGGCATACCAAATTGTGTGTTGCATTGTAATCTAAGCATGTTTTCAAAAAAAAAGAGAAGGGAATTTTTCCAAAGAAATAAAAAAGGAAAGTAGAGAAAGAGCTGTCGTTGTAGCTTTTCTTTTGTCGGTCCGTACGAGGCAGTATGTGGTCCACTTTATTTTCAAAAAAAGGAGAGAAAGAGTTGCCGTTGTAGCCTTTCTCTTACTAAGTCCATATGAAACCACGTACGACTCGCATTTTTCAAAAAAAATAAACAATTTGAACTAATGCCAATAAAGATTTTGCCCTAATCTGCCCATGCATAAAATATCATCATCATTTTGCATGCATCCTCGCATTGCATCCAACATAAGCTTTTACAGTTCATGCATGCATCCTTGCATTTCATCAAAGTTTGTTTGCCGAGAATCCCAAAGTGACAAAGAATCTTGTCATAGGCACGGTGTGGAATCAAAAGTGAAACAACGTACACTCCGAGGTGTTTGTTTAAGTTTGAATGCATGGAATGTGTTTTGTTTCGCTTATTGATTCTAACCTTGTTGTGTCTCAAAGAAAAAATAATCAAAATCCACCGTTAAACCTATGGCAAGACATAGTACACCGTTATTTCCGGCACCAAGACAAACAGGAAATCATACATATTGCATTGCACTTGCATTCAAACAAGTATTAGTGCATACCGTCTTTTATCAAAAAAAAAATCAAAAAATCAAGAAAAATCAAAAATTTTCATTTTCCACAAGTTTTTAGAAAACATACTACATGCATTTTTTCTTTGCATTACAAAAATAATCAAATAAACATCTCATGTTGCATGAATTTTTATGACCACCAAAGAGTTAAAAGCTTTATTTTGGAGAGAAGCCATGCATGCTAAAGTCAAAATCAAATTTTGTACTGTACTCTCCAAATGAAAAGCTTATAATTCCCCGACGCGATAAATCCACATTCATCCATTCGCATTCTCATTTCATTCACATTTATTCATTTGCATTCTCATTTCATTCACATTCTCATTCCATGCGTATTTATCCATTTTTCATTCTCATTCATTTGCATATTTACATCATGCATAAAAAAATGAGCATAATTCTAGAGAAACAATAATAATTCTAAAAAAAATTGCGATGAGAGGTGAGACGTTCTTGCGAAGTTTTTTTATTCATCTTTGGAAAAGTTTAGTCTTACTTAGTTGCAAACTCAAGGTGTTTCAAGGCACTCGGTTTTTCAAAACAGCATTTTGTTCACATTTTTCAACAAAGCATTGCATCTCACCCACCCCATGATGAATGACCGAAATGGTCCACAAAAATTTTTCTTTCACGTTTTAACTAATGTTAACTCTCTGCAAAGCATTCGTGTAGTAACTTCTGTGTGACATGTGTCTTTATTTTTGTTTGAGTCAGTTAGCGTCCCTACATTGTCATCATCCCTCGCCCAAGTCTAGCCTCACCCTGACCACCCATAAAGTACATATCCCCCAGATTAGTGCATAGTTGGCTTTTCGGTTGGTTCCCCTAATGAAATACCACTCTTGGTCCTCCATACTGGGGCAAATTTGTCGTCACTAGATATCTTGTTAACATTGTATTCCTTTGGCGCAAGTCTTTTTTTTTAAAGTAAAAAAAAAAAAATCAAAAAAGCTCGTTAGGTCGAAAACTCGTAAGAGCGGCCTAAGCAAAAATTAGAGCATGAAAAGAAATAAAGAAAAAAGAGCAAATATATGAAAGTAAATAAATTATTGTCCCTGGGTTAATTTTTGAGAAAACAAGCAATCATGATTTTGAAATGAAGTTTGGCCATCATTCCATATCCAAAAACACCTTAAGCCAAAAATCCCAAAAATCTCAATCACCCTAGACAAGGATATATCTCACATCAAAAATTGTGTATCACCTTTATCAGCTCACTCAGCTCAAAAGAAAGAGAAAGAAAAATCACACCAAAAAAAAAGAAGAAAGTGGAAAAAGAGAGGATTGAAAAGGAAAAATCTTGAAAAGAAGCAAAAGTAGTAGAAATGGTGAGCTGATACCATTAAATGCATGAGAGATCCTTGTCTGAAATAAACCCTCAAACACTTCCTTGGCCTTGAAGGAGTTGTTCTTGTGCTTGAATAATTTCCCTTGCATCTTTACAGATTTTGCATTAGATTTCATAAATAAAATTGTTGTTTATGGGCTTTAGCATTTCGCATATCATAAAAGTTAGGGTTGATATGATTTTGTTGCACTTCCTTGCTTAATCATATGAATCCTTGCAAAAAAATAGATCTATGTTGCTTTGTGTTAATTTTGGTTTTTTTTATTAAATAAAATGTGGATCTATGTTTCCTTTGGTTCGCATGCTTATAGATCTAAAAATATTTCCAAGTTGATTTTGTTGTTGTTCTTTGTTTGGTGATGTTTGATCTTGTTGTTAATATTTTATTTTAGTGTTAGATGTTATTTTTTGTTGTTGGTTGATGATCTAGCAATATGATTCCCACTAGTGCCTAGTGCACCTTGACCTAAGCGGTGAAGATTGCTAGAAATGACTCAATTTAGTTTGTGTGTCCACTTATTTTTGTGTCTTAGTTTGCTTATTGTAAATTGTTGATGATAGGCAAGTTGATTCTCACTAGTGCCTAGTGCACTTTTCTCAAAGTGAGAGGATTGCTCTATGTGATTCAACTTGGTTTTAGTGTTTATTTACTTTTTACCTTTTTACTTTACCATCTCATTAAATAATTACCATTTACCTCATGCATTTTTACTTTACCATCTCATTAAATAATTACCATTTACCTCATGCATTTTTACTTTACCATCTCATTAAATAATTACCATTTACCTCATGCATTTTTACTTTACCATCTCATTAAATAATTACCATTTACTTCATGTATTTTTACTTTACTTTTCACTAACTTCTTACTTAAAGTTTTACAACTTATCAACTTGCAAAAATACCCAAAACATTCTCACATTCATGCATCTTCATTCATACTTAGTTTATGTGACACTCTTATGCATCCTCATATGCTTATATCTCTTGCATCCTCTTATGCATCCTTGTATGCCATCTATTCATAAATAAAGTGCTATGCATTCATTCTTTGTACACTCATGCACTTACATGCTTACCTAATCATGCATCATTGCGTACATATTCAATCATTTAACTTAGAATACTCTATGTTTACAATCAATTGTATTCACTTGTTCTTGATGCCATGTAAACGTCTTGACTTGATTGTGTGCCCTCCTCTCCACTCGTATGACCTCCTAATGGAGACGTAAGTCTACATGCATGTTGTAGCATAGAGCCATTAGGGTAAATACAATCCTTCTTGCACACACACAATCACTTTAAGAACTTTGTTTTGCATCTTTAATAATTGAATCCTTTGATTGTATGGGCATGTTTAATCTTGGTTAATGAATGATATGTTCATGTTTGCTTGAGAATTATTCATTCATTTACATGGCATCAAGAACAAGTGAATACAATTGATTGTAAACATATAGTATTCTAAGTTAAATGATTGAATATGTAAGCAAGGATGCATGATTAGGTAAGCATGTAAGTGCATGAGTGTACAAGGAATGGATGCATAGCACTTTATTTATGAATGGATGGCATACAAGGATGCATAAGAGGATGCAAGAGATATAAGCATATGAGGATGCATGAGAGTGTCACATAAACTAAGTATGAATGAAGATGCATGAATGTGAAAATGTTTTGGGTATTTTTGCAAGTTGATAAGTTGTAAAACTTTAAGTAAGAAGCTAGTGAAAAGTAAAGTAAAAAATGCATGAAGTAAATGGTAATTATTTAATGAGATGGTAAAGTAAAAATGCATGAGGTAAATGGTAATTATTTAATGAGATGGTAAAGTAAAGATGCATGAGGTAAATGGTAATTATTTAATGAGATGGTAAAGTAAAAATGCATGAGGTAAATGGGAAGTGGTAAAATATTTTTATGTTTTAGTAAAAAATTAATGAAGTGGTAAAAACCAAAGTAGTAAAATATTTTTATGTTTTGGTAAAAAGTTAATGAATGGTAAAGTAAAAAGGTAAAAAGTAAATAAACACTAAAACCAAGTTGAATCACATAGAGCAATCCTCTCACTTTGAGAAAAGTGCACTAGGCACTAGTGAGAATCAACTTGCCTATCATCAACAATGAACAATAAGCAAATTAAAATGCAAAGATTAACTAAACACACAAATAAGTTGAATCACCTACAGCAATCCTCCCACTTTGAGCAAAGTGCACTAGGCACTAGTGAGAATCAACTTGCCTATCATCAACAATTTACAACAAGCAAACTAAGACACAAGAATGAATGGACACATAAACTAAATTGAGTCATTTCTAGCAATCTTCACTTCTTAGGTCAAGGTGCCCTTAAGCACTAGTGGGAATCATATTGCTAAATCATCAAACAACAAAAGTAACATTTAACACTAAAATGAAATACTAACAACAAGATTAAACATCACCAAACAAAGAACAACAACAAAATCAACTTGGAAATATTTTTAGATCTATAAGCATGTGAACCAAAGGAAACATAGATCCACATTTTACTTAATAAAAAAAACACCAAAATTAACACAAAGCAACATAGATCTATTTTTTTGCAAGGATTCATATGATTAAGCAAGGAAGTGCAACGAAATCATATCAATCCTAATTTTTTTATGATATGCGAAATGCTAAAGCCCATAAACAACAATTTTATTTATGAAATCTAGTGCAAAATATGTAAAGATGCAAGGGAAATTATTCAAGTAGAAGAATAACTCCTTCAAGGCCAAGGACCCATCTCAAACACCCAAAGCTTCCTAAGTCTTTGTCAAAATGTTTGAAATGGATCCTCAAAGCAAACAAACAATCAAGAAGGAGTTTGGAGTAGAGGAGAGATTATGCAAGAAAAACTAAATATGAGATGCAAGGTTTCAAGGCTTACCTCAAAATCACAAAGAAATGAAGAAGGAGATGATATAGACTCAAAATGAACTTGGATCTACCCTTGAACCCACAAATATTGCTAGCTCTTAGAAATTTGATGATGCAACCTTGAAGAGAATGGAAGGAATGATGATGATCTAGCAAGAAATGGAAGATTTGATGGTGAAAGATGAAAAGAATGAAGTGAGGGAGTGAGAGAGATTTCGTGGAAGAGAGGAAGAGGGAGAGGTTTTTGGTGTGCTAGGGTGAAATGAGGCCAAAAGATCCTTAGGTGTGGGAATGAGGGAGTATTTATAGAGCTATTTTAGGTTTAGGGGCAATTGGGTCATTGGCCTTACTAAGTGCTCTAGGATTGAACTTTGATTTTGAATGGAGGGTTGAGATCACTTATCACATGGATTGAGGGTGGAGAGAAAACACAAAATGGAGAGGGAATGGGGTCATACACGAAAATTAGGAGCTTTTTGTTGCACAAAAATTGTTAAGGGCAAATAGGGTTTTGTACACAAAGTATTAGCCTAGGATTTGATCTAGAATTTTAATCAATGGCTAGGAATACAAATCACATGGATCAAGGGCAAGAAGAAACACAAAATGAGGTGAAAAATAGCTGGAAAATTCGGAGCAAATGAGGCCTTGGTGCCCAAGTTTGTGCAAGCTTGCCAGAAGATAGTACATTTTGTCTTATATGAGGACACTTCCTTATTTTACCATTTTTGATTATTCTTTTCATGATAATTCCACATTATTCATGCCACTTTGGGCCATATCCTAGGAATCAATCATTGGGCCCAAAATTCCATGATATCACCTTTCCCAAAATTGATTTGATACCTCACCTTGAAGGAAATTCTCATTTTGCCCTTTTTCTTTGAAGTTTGACTTTTTATGCAAAAATTTATCAATGCATGCGCATAAAAAATATGACCCAACTCATTTTGATCCAAATGAATTCTTCTGATAGTGAATAATGATTTTTGGTGAGAAATTGCTTAATTTTGGAAATGACCAAAATACCCTTTTTGCTCCAAAAACCCTAATTTTGCTCCAAAATGCATTTCGACCCTAAAAATGATTTTAAAAGCTGTGGAATAACTTTTAGGACCCAAAATGCAATGCATAATGCTCTTCACTCTTCAATTTATTTATTTTTGTGGAAAATTAGGATTTTGACCTAAGCCGGACAAAATTGGGGTATGACAGCTGCCCCTCTTTATCTGGATTTTAACGAGGAATATGAATTGGCCGAAACATATTCCGAGGCAAAATAAAGATAAAGAATTTAGAAATTATACCGATTTTGTCTACTTAGGGAAAAACCCGAATTTTTCCCTCTCTTTTTTTTTGGTTTTTCTGTTTTCTATTCTTTTTTTTTGATGCACAGGTGTTAGCACGAGATGACTGCAATGGATGAAGCGTCAGCTCTTAGTAAGCCAACAAAAACAGGAAATGAATTGTCAACCCTCAGTAAGCCAACAAAAAGCAATAGTAAAGAAAGTAATAAAATGTGCCGGCCCTCAGGCAGCAAAAGCAGGAAATAAAGCAGTAAAGAAAGCGATAAAGAAAGTAGTAAAGAAGGTACCGGTTCTCAGTAAGCCGACACTGGAGGCTGCCTAAAGCCTTTTAACGAACCGCGAATGATCCGAGTTTGCACTTGGGCCTGGGGAGCACGTGGGATCCAAAGGGGTGGTCTTGCGAGCGACCGGGGGAGGGTACTATATCAAGTCTAGATCTCGATATTTCCCTAGGACTGCGCCATGTTTTAGGCTAACACAGCTATCCTCTTCGACTGGACCTATTGAGGTCAGGGGGACTTACCTGCAGCTCGAATACAAGGTGAAAAGACATGGCCTATGGCCGAATGCAATCATGGGCAAAATCAAGCACAATTTCATCAATTTCTTGCAACCAAATCACATCAATGAGCTCATAAATATAAATCCTAGGACCTATGCATACATTTCATGCTCAAACAATTGTTATTTCATCATTTATTTCAACACAAAATCAAAGAAACAAAAGCAACAAAAATCCCTAGGTCTCTAATCCTCAAACCCGAGGCTATGTAAGGCATAAACCCACCAAAAATTCAACCTCAACACAAGATATGAACAAAGAAATGCATGAACAAGAAAAAAACACTACATGGCCGAAGCTAAAAGAAGAGGAAAGCAAGGTTTTATTTCATGAAATTTAGTGAAAAATGTGTAGAAATGCAAGGAAAATTATTCAAACACAAGAATCTTCCCTTCAAGGCCAAGGACCCATCTCAAACACCCAAGGCTCCCGATGTCCTTGTCCAATAATGTTTGAAATGAGTCCTCAAAGCTTCTTTCAAGAAGGAAAGAGGAGTAGAAGAGAGATTACATAATAAAAATTAAAGAAAATGCAAGAGTTTGTGAGCTTACCTCTAGATCTTGCTTGAAATGAAGAAGAAGATCAAAATAGAAACCAAGAACACTTGAACCTCCTCTTGAATCCCACGAAAATCACTTGATATTGAAGGATTTGATGATGAACTTTGAAGATAATGCAAGATTTGAAGTGGATCTAGTGTAGGAATCAAGAATAATGAAGTTTGGATGGTTGAAAATTGAAGAATTGGTGGTGGAAATGGTGGGAGGTGGTCTTGGGTTTGAGAGGGGAGGAGGAGAGGAGTTGTGATCTGATTGTGTGCTAGGGTAAAATGAGAATCCTCCTCCCTATGGTCTCTTATTTTGGGTTTTATATGAGGTGCAAAATTAAGGGTATATAGGACATTGTGCTTTTGCAAACCATTGAGATTTGAGATAGAATTTGAATCAAGGGCCAAGATTGCAATGCACATGGATTAGGGACAAAGAGAAAACACAAATGAGTGAGGAATGGCTGGTCATACACGAAAATTAGGAGTTTTTGTTGCACAAAAATTGTTAAGGGCAATTAGGGTTTTGTACACAAAGTTATAGCCTAGGATTTGATCTTGAATTTTAATCAATGGCTAGGAATACAACTCACATGGATCAAGGGCATGAAGAAACACAAAATGAGGTGAAAAATAGCTGGAAAATTCGGAGCAAATGAGGCCTTGGTGCCCAAGTTTTTGCAAGCTTGCCAAAAGATAGTACATTTTGTCTTATATGAGGACACTTCCTTATTTTACTATTTTTTATTATTCTTTTCATGATAATTCCATAAATTCCACCCATTTTGGGCCATATCCTAGGAACCAATGATTGGGCCCAAACTTCTATGATATCACCATTCCCAAAATTGATTTGATACCTCACCTTGAAGGAAATTCCCATTTTGCCCTTTTCTTTGAAGTTTGACTTTTTATGCAAAAATTTATCAATGCATGCGCATAAAAAATATGACCCAACTCATTTTGATCCAAATTCATTCTTCTGATATTGAATAATTATTTTTTGTGAGAAATTGCTTAATTTTGGAAATGACCAAAATACCCTTTTTTCTCCAAAAACCCTAATTTTGCTCCAAAATGCATTTCGACCCTAAAAATGATTTTAAAAGCTGTGGAATGACTTTTAGGACCCAAAATGCAATGCATAATGCTCTTCACTCTTCAATTTATTTATTTTTGTGGAAAATTAGGATTTTGACCTAAGCCGGACAAAATTGGGGTATGACATGTATCAATATATCTTCTGGAATATCAACTTCAATCTCACCACTCTCGTTTGATGTTTGCATACCGTCACCAATATGAAGTATCCATTCAGCGAACAACTTCATCTGATTTTGTGCATCATCATTGGAAGATGTAGCACTGAGTCTCATATTCTTTGACAGTTTTAACACCTGGCAATTAGACCAAAGTTTTGATGAATTGATGGCTACTCCGACTACATCCTGTCTAGAACCCCCCCTTACAACCGGGAGAATTTTCCCGAAGTCTCCACCCAAAAGTACAACCTTACCTCCAAACATTTTGTGTCTGTTGGCTTCGTTTTGGCTGGCCATAATATCCCTAAGAGTACGGTCTAATGCCTCAAAACAGAATCTGCTCATCATTGGGGCTTCATCCCATATGATAAGATTGGCACGTAGACTACCTTGTTTGATGTTACATGTTGAGTCTTTGTTGATATTTAGCGGAATGAAAAATGTTGAATGTGCTGTTTTACCACCGGGTAATAACAAAGCTGCTATGCCACTTGAAGCAACGTTCAAGACAATGTAACCTTTTGCGCGTATGCCTGCCGAAACTGTCTTCCATATGAACGTTTTAGCGGTGCCTCCATATTCATACAGGAAAAAAAAACCGCCTTTCCCACACAAAACAGCTTCCATAATTCTATCATATACAACCCTCTGCTCATCTGTCAACTTAGACAAACACTCTGCATGAAGTCTTTCCATTTCTGATTTGTCATAGCTAAGCTCATCTACGATCAACCTGTTTTGGAAATCTGTAAGGTCGTCTATATTAGGAAATGGAATGGACTTAATATCTTTCAATGAACCTCCATTTGTCTGCAGCAGCTTCTCAATTTCTATTAGACAGAGATTTTTTAGGTCTTCGTCTATAATTTACAGGTCTGCATAATATTGAAATAATTAAGATATGCCCTGTAAAATAAAAAAGATAAAATTATGCCATAAAAGTAATTACTAACCGTGGATGCCAAGTTCTCTCCTTCTATGAAAAATAATGCCATCTGATAATATCTTCCAGTTGTTGTCCCACACTTTTGCTGGTTCTGTCATAGTACACATTGACAAAAGGTTTACAAATAATCTCCTCAACTGAGTTCCTGATGCCCAGGTGCCTGCTTCTTTTATGGCATCTATAAATTCTTTATCATTAGCAAGTAGTCCCAATTCATAACACGCCTTCTGAAAATCATCTTGCACATCACCCTTTACACGTCTAAGATCATCATATCCCATGCACCCTCTCTGAACAGTAAGGAGAACACACATGTAATATAATTCCCCAACCCCATGTGGAACATAATTAAGTCTACCAATACTCATACCTCTTTGACACGGTACCCACTGTCTCTCTTTTTTATCATAAACAAACTTTGAAGGATATTCTGAATATGTCAAATGTCGACCTTGAGGATACTTTCTGTTCGCCTCGAACCATGCAAGAAACATAGTATGGTAATCTTCGGCTCTCCTGACGACATCAGTAATGTTGGAAGAGTTGTTGAGTAGAATTGTTTGCTCGTTGGGGAGATGGAATGTGAGTTTTTGAACTGGGGGCCAATGTTGATGTATATCAAAAGCAAATATCCGCCAGGCAGCCTCGCATGGGGAAACATATCTGCAGTCATAGTATTGCTTTATCTCGTCAATAACTTTATCAGCACCTTCACCGTCAGTGTCTCTGGCTATTTGAAGTGTTGCACGATCTGGGCCCTTGTTCACATACTTGAATAAATACTTTATGGAATTCGACTTGTTGCAATACTCCACATTGACATAACCAGAATACCTCATCAAGAGTTTGGGATTATATGGTACTACTGACCTGCAGTCCAGTGTGACACCTTTTTTAGTTACTGTAAGACCACTGTCACGTCGTCTGTACATTGGATATCCGTCATCGTCAATAGTTGTAGATGTTTGGAATGGTCGGGGATAGAATTTTGTGCATTTTGTGCCTTCCATGCATGGTGACTTAAGGTTGGCAAAACCACATGGACCATGTATCATATAATTATTGACAGTCTCAGCTAACTTCGGGTACATAATGGGGTCAGGCAACTCTGCTGTTATTAGTCTATCAATGTCCGACGATGTTTTCAACTTGTTGGCAGGATTCAACCACAACAGCATGTGAGCATGAGGGTGACCTCTTTTCTGGAACTCAATGGTGTGCATACCAGTAACGAAAACATATAATTAGATTAACCATAAATAATAGTGATATGTAAAATATTTAAAATTTGAGAATAAGCATGTTTAATTAAAATTAGTTAAATACACAAACCTGCTTCGACACCCCCAAAAAATTCCTTTTTCGAAAATCTGCTAATAGTTGATCGACTTTCAGTTTGAACACACGACATATAATGCCAGGCCTATCAGATGCACTTAGCTTTCTTGCTGTTACAGGTTCGAATATCGAATTACGATTGATGAAGCGATATATCATAGCAGGCACAGCAGACTGGTGATCACGTCTGACGGTGGTGTTCAATTGAAAATTAAGCTTGTACTTGTGCGAAGACGCACGAAAACCACCTACGTTAGCACCAACATCAAACACAGAAATTTTGTAGACTGAGTCCTCCTGCAATATGCTATCAAACTTATAGATCAACTCCCTACGGACTGTTGCTTGAATGCGATTCCCCTACACAAAGAATCACAACAGTTAGTATTACGTTTTCTCATAATGAATCAATTCTATATATATACATATATATATATATAGACACACACAAAGTAAAATTGATATGATACTAACAGCGGAATCCATTAAAACCATCTCCTTTGTGTATGGAGTCCGTCCTCGGTTTAGATCTTGGACATGCCACATCCGAATCACTCGTACAACAATGGGACTGGGTTGGTGCCCAGCAACGATATCAGAAAGGAAGATGTGTTTGGTATTCATCTTTGTCGTCGTTGAAGAAGGAACAGACAAACGGAAATGAATTTTTATGAAAAAAGACTTTTTAGTGATTAACGTAAATAGGACTGCTAATGAAATTTCGATTGTTGGTGGCTGTCTTATATAGACTAAAAATGTTTTGGTAGGGTTTAGGTTTTTTGCATTCAAGAATGAAGGGTTGCGGCCGGTTTGGTTGATTGGGCGGGTTAATTGGTGTGAAGGTCATAAAAATCGTACGTGATTTTAGGCTGCCACTTAATGCATATTAAATATTGATTCATTATGATTAAAGTTGACTTGAGTAAATAATAATATACCAGGATTCAAATTATAATTACCTAATAAATACGGCTCAAATAAGGTAATAAATAAATAAAATGAAAATGAAAATATTAATTATAAAATTTGAATTTTAAAGTTTAAATTTAAATTTGAATTCAATAGAAAAGAAGAGGGAAATGAAATTGTAGGCGACTTTTTTAATGAATGATTGGTTCATGATTTTTTTTAATTACATGGACCAATAGTACTGCATTATTCGAATTATCATAATTAATATTTCCCCTCTTTTAATTTGTTTTGGATTATTAGTCTTCACAATATTTTTTTGTTGCGATGATAAATAATAATAATAATAATAATAGTCTACTAAGTTCTGTATTTTTGAATTTTTAAATAGTTTACGAATTAATGATACAAAAAATAGTCTATAATAAAATTTTATTGTAACATCCCTAATTTTTAAAGACTCGTACTATGATGCCTAAGACCGAGTAATTATTTGTGGGAATAATTGGTCGTGTCTCAGGGATTAATAGTCGAGGAAAAAGTCCAAAGAAATCCTACTCTACATTTAATTGTGGCTTAGTCATGATTTAAATAAACAATTCAGCTGAAGGGTAAAATCGTCATTTCGCCTCACATCGAAGATTTATCAATTGATTGAAACAAATAACCGCGTCTCGTATAAAGATTAGCCGAATGATCTATGTCTTGTAGTTAATCGTAGGATTATAGGGGTTTTAACACCGAAACCTTGGACTAATGGGCCAAGGGCAGTTTGGTCATTTTACCATCAGTTAAACCCTCAACCCATTTATCACCACTCAGCTGAACCCCCCTTAGCCTCCTTCTCACTTCAGCTGAAACAAAAAAATGAAAGAAGAAAACATAAGAAGAAAGGAGGAGAAGGGGGCATGAGAGAAGGTGGAAGAAGAAGGAGGAGGGCTTACCAAGACCTTCATGCATGTAAGTATCCTCACCTCCCCTCCACTCCATTTTTCATGCTCTTCCCATTGAGCCAACTTTCTGAACCAGAATCTTCCTCATCCAGTTTATACCATTTTCGAAATTAGAAGCCCCCAAGCTTGAAGAAATGGAGTTTTGTCACTCATGAAGCCTTGCATGTTCACTATGAGCTAGAGGAGAATTGCATCTGGACACATTTCGTGGATTAAGAAGTGTCTGAAGGTTGTAATGTTGCTGGTACAGAAGATTAAAGCCCAAATTCGTGGTTGCAATTGATTTGGGGTTGATGATCCAAGTTAAACAGAAATTCTGGGTAAAACCCGTTTTACCTATCTTCATTGTTTTCATAGTATCTCGCTGTAAACTACTCCGATGATCGTGATTCTTGTCCCTCTAGAAACTAGACACAAAGATCTTCATTTTGGGCACAAGAACCGTATGATTTCATGTAGAAATGAGAGAGATATCCTGTTCACAAGTTTCGGGTTCAAAATCAAGCACTGTCCTGGACCAGTCATCTTGTTTTGTTAATATCTCCCAAACCACTGGATGCATGCGTGTGAATCATTGACCATCTGAAAGTAGACGAAATTATCTTCACAATGGGCACTGATTTGAGTATATTTGGTCACGGATTGACCAAGTTATGCTTATTGCAAAACTGGATCCTGATGCTGGGAAATGGAAATTTGAAGCTAGTATGCCGCTCGTCAAAATTGAGTTCGATTCGTCATAATTCTCGAGGGTCGTCAACTCAAGTACCGGAAGAGTGTTCAGTAGCAAGAATTTGATCGAGTTACTGGTGGTGCATGTGGACCCATCGAGTTCAGATACGGAGGCACTAGGAGCGTGTACGTGACTACGGGGATTGTTCGAGTGGTTACAATCCGGCCGTCCGTGTTCCGGCGTGATTTCTCGCGAGATCGTCAACCGGGTGAGTTCTACTCACGGATAGGGATATTTTTCGTGTCTTGAAATTATATCGGGTTGAGTCATAAGGAAATTATCAATTTTCGAAAGATTTTGGAACCGAAAACCGTTTTTGAGCAATATCGCGTTTTTACGGTTTTTATTGAATTGTTGAACAATTTGCGAAATTGTGATTTTAAGTGCTTTCACTGGAATATGGTCTGGAATGTTGTTTATTAAATCCGTTTTCAGGTTGGAGAACGATCGGAATTCGATTTGGGCGAGAAATGGAAAGCAGAATGAGAAACTAGAATTCAGTAACAGAACAGGCCGCACGGGTCGTGCGCCCCTGGGCACGGACCGTGCGTCCTCTTCGGGTTGGCTGTGTGGTTTTGGTAAATCACGCACGGGTCGTGCGCCCCTGGGCACGGACCGTGCGTAGCTGCTGTTACCGGACTCCGATTTCTCATTTCGTCGCTCCTTTCGATCCCGAACCACTCCTAATCTTCTTCCCAACCAATTTTAAGGATATTGCCTTACTGACAACCGTATTTTGAACTTGTTCAACTCATGTTTTTAAAAAGGGCTTCGAAAGCATAATTGATTGAAAAACCGAAACCCTAGTATACGTGTGGGTACACCGACTTATGGACTGACTGAATATATATATATGTTTATATATGTCAAATGAAAATGATTATAATGCCGGATGTTTATAAATTCATCAAAACGGGTTATAAGTCAATAATACGTTACAATATGATTATAATGCCGGATGTTTATAAATTCATCAAAACGGGTTATAAGTCAATAATACGTTACAATATGATTATAATGCCGGATGTTTATAAATTCATCAAAACGGGTTATAAGTCAATAATTCGTTACAATTTGATTATAATGCCGGATGTTTATAAAATTCATCTAAACGGGTTATAGATCGATAAGATATAAATTATCTAATGAGCTTATATGATTGATCCTTTGGTGATCGAAAAGATATAAATTATCTAACTCTCGAGAATCTGATGCGTATTGTCATACGTATTGCGTTGGGTGACGACCTGACAAGTAGCATACTAGGGAGGGTAGTCATGACCCCTTACCTAGGCCCTGAATGTGTTTTGGCGTGGTCAACTCACGGGTTGCCGGGATTAGCAGTTGTGCAGTCGGCTTGTGCTAAGTTATTGATTATAAGTTAACATTGTCGGGATTAGCAGTTGTGCAGTCAGCCGATGTTAAGCTATAGCTACCGGGATTAGCAGTTGTGCAGTCGGTTTGAGCTAAACTATTAAAAACATAATTGAGAAAACGATTTGCTTGGCATTTCGATTATAGCTCGTGGTAGCTAATTAAACATTGTTAACGGTTTAATAAATGAACCGAGTGTCGGTGAGGGGGCACGGTAGGACTCACTGAGACAAGTTGTCTCACCCAATCCATATTTGTTGTTTTTACAGAGAACAAGTTATAAGGACAGAAGGCGGCACAGTTGGTTGTCGGGTTCGAGGAGAAGATTGAAGATTGATTCATTTATAGTTGTCCTTGTTCTTCTGTAGTTGTATCTGTATTCGGTCGTATGACTCGAGCTTGTATTATTTTTATTTATTAGTTTCCGCTGTTTCTTGTAAAGATGTATATCTGAACAGGAATTTTTATACTCTGATTTATACCAAATTGTATATTTAGGTATTTCTTTGTTAAAGAAATACCGGGGTGTTACATTTGGTATCAGAGCGGTTCGGCCTTGTCGGACGTAGTGACCTTCGGGTCGAGAACATAGGATCGAGTCAGCTAGGGACTTAGACAATTATATGTCAGACCTTTTTAGTATATTATGTGACGTATTGAGTCAGGATCCACTCAATGTTTCATGTAAAGTACTGAAAATTATGACAGATAGTTGCCTCAGCCCCGAAAATGTTCAAAACCCTACACCGTAGGATTCTCAGCCTTCTCGTTTCATCAGAACATGCAGCGGCAGCAGAGGGCTACATATGACATCTGGAAACCATGATGGACATCCGCGATGGTTCGAGGAAACTGTGGGCGGCTGTTCAGTAAATGAGTCGAATGCGGCTAGTGAGTCGCGGCATAAAACGTCTTAGATCTTATCGAGAAGTACAAGTCAAGTGAAGCCATTGTGCGGCCGTAACGTCAGTGTACTGAAATCTGTCAGATTAGTTAACACCCGAAACCCTGACCTTTATTTAGTCAGCGTGTCAGTTTTCGAAATATCGTTTCCATCATAAATCTCACCTTCTGGAGTAAGTCAATCCCAGTTTAGGTATCAGTTGAGGAAGTCCCTCCAGAAAATTTCGAGTACAGATCCCGATTCTTCTTCTTCCGAGTCACAATGTGACAGATGATAAAGCTAACTGAGTAAAGATATCTTGTTGCCAGTATTGACTAGCAGAGTCATAAAGTGCCGATCAGGTTAAGTCCCGACTAGGGATTATGATTCAAATCCTTCAACGCGGATTAGTGTGTGGGATCAGTAGGAGTGACCGTATTTCAATCCGCTGCTGGAAGCATTCCGATCACGGTCTGTGAGGAATTCTCGTTAGTCTTCCGACTCATTTGTTCGTAACTTCTGCTCCGGAACTCCGATTTTTATGTTCCGAGAGGCGTTGGAAAGCTAACGGAAATATCTATGCCGATGAGTGGGTTGTGAACCGTATCTTCAATTGTATTTTGAAGTGTACCTCTGTTTTAAATCTGAACCGTAAACTCTAAGCATTCGTGGAATGTGGACCTCCCTGTTGTACGGGAAATGGGTAAAAGGATCTCCAATCAGTCAGTTCAGACTCCTAGAACCTGTCCTGAAACTATATCGATTAATGTAATGTAATAATTATGTCTGGATAGTCGCGAAAGTTCGGAAAGAAGCGGGACCGGGGAAAATTCTAAATGATAAATACTCCAATTTCAACGAATCAATACGAAGACACTTATGGTGTGCTCGTTTGATTCCCAAAATAGCTTTTGTTTTCGAAATCCCTTGGTGCCACCGCAATTTCAAATTCGTGACTAATCCGAGAATAATTGCTACATTGAAGTTAATCGAGAAACCAAGGATTGCATAGGATGGCACTAAATCGTAACTTCTGAAGAAAACCTTATGTCATTCTAGTAAGATTCGAGTAATAAATATCTATGAAAGATAGGTATCAAAATTCAAAGCCTAGTTGATCTAGAAAGACAAATGTGGTGGGATACGTCGTTGACTCAGACAATCCTGAAAGAACCATATCCTGTATAAGGGCACCGAACTGTAGGTTTGAGTTCTGAAGACAGAGTCATAATGGTCGTGACTTGGATCCGTCGGATGGGTCAAGGATAATTCTCCATTCTATTAACCTATAGTTAGACGTCGATAAATCAAGTATGTGCTGAATTCAGAATTGTCCGATTGTGGTCTAGCACACGATGTTTTTCTAAGAATCCAATGAGTTGAGTACCTATAGTGTTTTTACCTCTTCACCTTCTACACCGTTCGATGGTAGGGTGATTGAGGATGAACCATATGTCGGTCGGAGACTAAAGGATTGGACAGTGACTGTATGACACATGAGTCCTTGATAGTGAATCCTATAACCTTTGTGTAGTCTTTTGAGACAATTGAGTCGTGCCTACTGTTCATCACGAAATACAAGCCTTTGTCCTAACCTCGAAGTTTTTTTTCTGGGACTGATTCGAGAAAGGAATTGAAGGGAAATGAATTGAATCGAATAGAATAGCGGCTTGGGAAAATTTTAAAACAAATACCCGCTTTCCCTTTCGGCTCAATGTCCTTCCTGATCCCTTCCTCGAACGAACCCAATTGTTTTGTCTTAACGGAGCCGAACTCAAGCACGATAATAGAAGTTTGTGAGATCTTGATCGCACAAATGGCTGGTTCCAACAAAGTAACACTTCTACTCTCACATTCAAACTCGTAAATTTTAGATATCAGAGAATGAGATTCCGCTTTGTTGGAGCGCCGTGCATTGAGTAAGGTCATCTATAAGTTGGGGTGAATTAACCTTTTGGGATAGTCGTATTTTCAAACTATCGTCATTAGAAACCCCATTGAAAATAATTTTCATTCAAATGAAACTATTGTACCTTCAAGTTTTGGAACTGATTTAATGAAAGAATATATCACCACTATTTTATAGTTTTATTGGTCATGATACAAGAAAAAGTATTTTTCTACATTCAATTGGACAGAGAGTCAATCTGTTTTATAAAATGATTCTGTCTGCTTCCGCCAAGATTTTTAGTAAAATGAGTCAAGCGCTTATGTGAGCGTAACTCGGGAAGAGAAGAAAACTTTTCTTCTGGATACCGTATGGTTTGATTCCAAAGAAATTCTCTTAAAGTCATCATTTCGTTCCAATTCAAGAAACGGCTAAGCCGGAACTTTTTGAGTTCTTGACTTTGAGAGTGCAGGATGTATAAATACCCTAAACTATGAGTTCATGTCCTCAACAGATGGTAGGCATGCCATTGTCCATAGCAATTAGTGTCAGCTTTCAAGAGGCCGGAATAGTTAATTTCTGAAGAAAGTCTGTATCTTCATGATGTCTTTCACGTGTCTCAATTGAGAAAATGTATTCTCGATCTACTTCAGCCGTTGAGCATTGAAACGATCGATCTTCGACCGGATTTATCATTCCAACCTTATCCTAGTCATACCCTAGGGCGTGGCGTGAAGACATTGAGGTCAAGGACTATTCCGGCTGTCAAGGTAGTCTGGGAAGGCTTCTCAGCCGAAGAGGCTACTTGGGAATAGGAAGAGGACATGATGACCCGACATCAATATCTTTCCGCTTAAGGTTCGTCTTGTCAATTTTGAGGACAAATTTTTTAAAAGTTGGGGTGATTGTAACATCCCTAATTTTTAAAGACTCGTACTATGATGCCTAAGACCGAGTAATTATTTGTGGGAATAATTGGTCGTGTCTCAGGGATTAATAGTCGAGGAAAAAGTCCAAAGAAATCCTACTCTACATTTAATTGTGGCTTAGTCATGATTTAAATGAACAATTCAGCTGAAGGGTAAAATCGTCATTTCGCCTCACATCGAAGATTTATCAATTGATTGAAACAAATAACCGCGTCTCGTATAAAGATTAGCCGAATGATCTATGTCTTGTAGTTAATCGTAGGATTATAGGGGTTTTAACACCGAAACCTTGGACTAATGGGCCAAGGGCAGTTTGGTCATTTTACCATCAGTTAAACCCTCAACCCATTTATCACCACTCAGCTGAACCCCCCTTAGCCTCCTTCTCACTTCAGCTGAAACAAAAAAATGAAAGAAGAAAACATAAGAAGAAAGGAGGAGAAGGGGGCATGAGAGAAGGTGGAAGAAGAAGGAGGAGGGCTTACCAAGACCTTCATGCATGTAAGTATCCTCACCTCCCCTCCACTCCATTTTTCATGCTCTTCCCATTGAGCCAACTTTCTGAACCAGAATCTTCCTCATCCAGTTTATACCATTTTCGAAATTAGAAGCCCCCAAGCTTGAAGAAATGGAGTTTTGTCACTCATGAAGCCTTGCATGTTCACTATGAGCTAGAGGAGAATTGCATCTGGACACATTTCGTGGATTAAGAAGTGTCTAAAGGTTGTAATGTTGCTGGTACAGAAGATTAAAGCCCAAATTCGTGGTTGCAATTGATTTGGGGTTGATGATCCAAGTTAAACAGAAATTCTGGGTAAAACCCGTTTTACCTATCTTCATTGTTTTCATAGTATCTCGCTGTAAACTACTCCGATGATCGTGATTCTTGTCCCTCTAGAAACTAGACACAAAGATCTTCATTTTGGGCACAAGAACCGTATGATTTCATGTAGAAATGAGAGAGATATCCTGTTCACAAGTTTCGGGTTCAAAATCAAGCACTGTCCTGGACCAGTCATCTTGTTTTGTTAATATCTCCCAAACCACTGGATGCATGCGTGTGAATCATTGACCATCTGAAAGTAGACGAAATTATCTTCACAATGGGCACTGATTTGAGTATATTTGGTCACGGATTGACCAAGTTATGCTTATTGCAAAACTGGATCCTGATGCTGGGAAATGGAAATTTGAAGCTAGTATGCCGCTCGTCAAAATTGAGTTCGATTCGTCATAATTCTCGAGGGTCGTCAACTCAAGTACCGGAAGAGTGTTCAGTAGCAAGAATTTGATCGAGTTACTGGTGGTGCATGTGGACCCATCGAGTTCAGATACGGAGGCATTAGGAGCGTGTACGTGACTACGGGGATTGTTCGAGTGGTTACAATCCGGCCGTCCGTGTTCCGGCGTGATTTCTCGCGAGATCGTCAACCGGGTGAGTTCTACTCACGGATAGGGATATTTTTCGTGTCTTGAAATTATATCGGGTTGAGTCATAAGGAAATTATCAATTTTCGAAAGATTTTGGAACCGAAAACCGTTTTTGAGCAATATCGCGTTTTTACGGTTTTTATTGAATTGTTGAACAATTTGCGAAATTGTGATTTTAAGTGCTTTCACTGGAATATGGTCTGGAATGTTGTTTATTAAATCCGTTTTCAGGTTGGAGAACGATCGGAATTCGATTTGGGCGAGAAATGGAAAGCGGAATGAGAAACTAGAATTCAGTAACAGAACAGGCCGCACGGATCGTGCGCCCCTGGGCACGGACCGTGCGTCCTCTTCGGGTTGGCTGTGTGGTTTTGGTAAATCACGCACGGGTCGTGCGCCCCTGGGCACGGACCGTGCGTAGCTGCTGTTACCGGACTCCGATTTCTCATTTCGTCGCTCCTTTCGATCCCGAACCACTCCTAATCTTCTTCCCAACCAATTTTAAGGATATTGCCTTACTGACAACCGTATTTTGAACTTGTTCAACTCATGTTTTTAAAAGGGCTTCGAAAGCATAATTGATTGAAAAACCGAAACCCTAGTATACGTGTGGGTACACCGACTTATGGACTGACTGAATATATATATATGTTTATATATATGTCAAATGAAAATGATTATAATGCCGGATGTTTATAAATTCATCAAAACGGGTTATAAGTCAATAATACGTTACAATATGATTATAATGCCGGATGTTTATAAATTCATCAAAACGGGTTATAAGTCAATAATACGTTACAATATGATTATAATGCCGGATGTTTATAAATTCATCAAAACGGGTTATAAGTCAATAATTCGTTACAATTTGATTATAATGCCGGATGTTTATAAAATTCATCTAAACGGGTTATAGATCGATAAGATATAAATTATCTAATGAGCTTATATGATTGATCCTTTGGTGATCGAAAAGATATAAATTATCTAACTCTCGAGAATCTGATGCGTATTGTCATACGTATTGCGTTGGGTGACGACCTGACAAGTAGCATACTAGGGAGGGTAGTCATGACCCCTTACCTAGGCCCTGAATGTGTTTTGGCGTGGTCAACTCACGGGTTGCCGGGATTAGCAGTTGTGCAGTCGGCTTGTGCTAAGTTATTGATTATAAGTTAACATTGCCGGGATTAGCAGTTGTGCAGTCAGCCGATGTTAAGCTATAGCTACCGGGATTAGCAGTTGTGCAGTCGGTTTGAGCTAAACTATTAAAAACATAATTGAGAACACGATTTGCTTGGCATTTCGATTATAGCTCGTGGTAGCTAATTAAACATTGTTAACGGTTTAATAAATGAACCGAGTGTCGGTGAGGGGGCACGGTAGGACTCACTGAGACAAGTTGTCTCACCCAATCCATATTTGTTGTTTTTACAGAGAACAAGTTATAAGGACAGAAGGCGGCACAGTTGGTTGTCGGGTTCGAGGAGAAGATTGAAGATTGATTCATTTATAGTTGTCCTTGTTCTTCTGTAGTTGTATCTGTATTCGGTCGTATGACTCGAGCTTGTATTATTTTTATTTATTAGTTTCCGCTGTTTCTTGTAAAGATGTATATCTGAACAGGAATTTTTATACTCTGATTTATACCAAATTGTATATTTAGGTATTTCTTTGTTAAAGAAATACCGGGGTGTTACATTTAAGAGCATATAATTATGTATGAATTGAAAATTGAATTTTAAAGAAACTTTAATTAAATAAAATGAAATTTAAATTTTAAAGTTTAAATAAAGTTGAAATTTGAATTTGTGCCAAGTTGTGAGTATAATTGGTGCGAAATTTTGAAATATGAAATTTGAAAATGAATAGAATTAACAAAATAATTATTCAAAATGCATTTAGTTACATGTATTAATAGTAGTTATTTCGGAAATTCCATATTTGTTTTATTGCCAGAAAGATGTATTTAAATTTAAATTTAAATTCGAATTCAATCGAAAAGAAGAGGGAATAATAATAATAGTCTCATGATTTTTTTTAATTACATGGACCAATAGTAATGCATTATTCGAATTATCATAATTAATATTTGCCCTAGAATTGCTCTCGTGAGGACACATAGGATTAGTGAGCTGTTAGGAGGAGACGAGTTTGTATTATTAATAGATTTTGGTCATTTTCACCAGTTAAATAACAAATATTTATGTCGCAACTAGGCACTTCAAGTGAGCTAAAAAACACTAAGGACTTGAAGAAGTGAGCTAAAAAACACTAATTAGGGACTTGAAGAAGTAAGGGGTTTTATTATCCCTGCCAACCCACTGATCACATAAAAAATGACATTTGTAATGGTTGTTAAAAAAAATGAAATTTGTCTTGTCAAAAAAAATGAAATTTGTATTGAAAAGATAACAAATATTAGTGTCAAATTTGATTTTTGTATATTAGAAGGTTCTAATTAGTTTATTAAAACTATAATGTATATTTGTTGGACATTTGTTTCTTTTAAAGTGAATCACTTTAAATAAAAAATAAGAAATTATAACCTTTGCTAAAAAATAAATAACTAGTTTTAATAATTCCATAGTTATTATATATTTTATAATCACAATTTTAATTGTTAATTTTTCGATAAATAGACTTAATTTTTTATTTCTTTATTTCTTTACTTTTAATTGAATCTCTATTTTTTTTAGGTATATCTAAAAAGACGAAAGGGAAAAGATAAACATGATGGTGCACAAAAGCCAAAATAAATAGACAAGAGAGATATACCATTAGAAAAGATAGAACTAATTGCATCTCTATATATCAAAGTACAACATTTAAATAAGTACAAAAAGTACAAGACATCAAAACTTTTGGAATATTCATAGATTCTAGCTACCTTCTAAATTTGATACACATTTCTAGTTGCTTGAAGTCTAATCTGCCTATTGAATTTCTGAATAAACTCTTCCACCCTCTTATTGAGATCCTCATTTGTCATCTTTGAAAATTCATTCTCTTCTTCTATTTTTGGTTCCATTTTCTTCATAGACTCTAACCTTCTCACCCTTTTCTCCTCACTCACCACATGCTTGGTTCTATTTTGTCTATAAGATTTACTTCTCCTATAAATACTTGCACGGTTCTCCTCTATTTTTCTATGATCACCATCATCTACTTGCAACTCAAGTATTGGCTTTTTCTCATCACTAAGTGATCGGTCCTGGAAGCAGAGCTCGGTGCTGATCCGGGATGGGGTGGCCCAGTCCGAAACACTAGGTTTCTTTGGTTGTTGATTTTGCACCACAATTTCTAATACACGTTCAGGAATTATCTCATCATTAGAGATATTTTCCTTCTTCTCCTTCTCATTGGAATCAATGCATTGTTTATGATCAACTTGTTCATCATATGTAGAAATTACATATGAAGATACATGGTTTTTTCTTTGACTATGTTTCACATACTCTTCATAGAGATCTAGTTGTTTCTTTTTGGATGAAGAAAATGCTTCATAGTCAATGGCTATGATGAGGATGAGAGTGTTGGACATTAAAAACCAAAAGATGTTTTTGTTCAAAAGAGTATAGGGAGAAAGGTTAAAGATATAGAAGATACATATGTAGATGAAGAGAGAGAAGATAGAGGCAAAAAAGGACATGTTATTTTTTGCCTTGTGGCTATGATTTTTGAACTTGTAGTCTTTCATGCAATCTTCCTCTAGATATGGTGGTTTGGCCATGTTGGTGACTATAGAGGAGGAATGTGTGTGAAGCTTATAAAAATTAAGATTTGGTGGGAGTTCCAAATGAATCAAATTGAGTTTATATATGTGCTTGATTGATGAATATTTTACTTGTTGAGTATATAAATGATTAATCAATTACATTTACAAATATACCCTCCTTCTTTCACCTTTCACGTGGCAAGTTTTCCTTCCTCTTATTTGCATAATGATTCAATAAAATATTGGACAAAAGTATGGCAGCTAACTTGGTGAATAATTAAAAACCTTATGATGTGTTTGAGTTGAATCTTGGGGTTCAGCAGTATTTGTTGGAATTTTTCTACAGGCCACATGGTATACATGATATGCCACATATACAAAATATCTTAATTATTTTAATTCCATTTATTTTTTTGGTAAAATAAAATTTTAGGGTATCAGGATGGCGTCCCGGTCCGAGACAGAGTTAATCTTCGAACTTTTTGAACACTTTAATTTCATTACATTTACCTATCTCTAACAGGACTTGTGAGAATTTGAATCCGACCCTCCCAAATACAAATCCTATATTATGCTCTATTGGGCCAACCCGTTGTGGTTATTTAATTTAATTCTGTTTTTTCTTACGAATATAAATGTGCAATAATTCACGGAGGAGAATATTGTGATATTAAAGGTATAATCGCAGCATGATTACGTATATAATTGATACGATGATCAGATTAAAAATCAAATATGTGTAGGTTGCCTTTTGGTCTTAACTTAGGTAACCTTGGGACTCAGTTTTCTCTCAATTATTTGACATGATAGGTATGCAAGTTAAAAATTATTATGCATGAAAATGAAAAGAAAAGGAAATTACAAGTGGAAGTCAAAATATCGTAAAGTCTTCATTCAAGCTCTAATGATTGTCAGGTATTTGATAAATAATTCAATTTAATAATTCCTCATCAACCACACAATTCATATGCCAACAAAGTATCAGACTCAAATTTCAATACGGCAAACCGAAAAGTTGATTTTATAAGTGATTCGTAGATTAAGTTGTCGTTATAATATCCTTAGTATAATATAGAAATTATAAGGTATAGTATCTTGATGCATAACTTGAGGAATTCTCTAGAACTTATACTTGGCAAAAACTAGCAATTATATTGAGGTTGAGATCTGGTGTGTGATGTGGCTCCTATGCCACGTCTTGTTGTATTGAACATGGTGTTTTTTATACTCTCTAGTTTAACACATGATTCAACAACCTCTTCGACCCATCTTAAAAGGTGGGGGAGTGTGTCAATGATGCTGAATTCTTCGACTTATCAATATAAATTCTACTATTTATCTAAAAAAAATATTGAGGTTGAGATGTCAACTAGTTAGAGGTGGGGACCGGAGAGTACTTTTCTGCTCTCCCTCCTCATCTCTTATATTAAATCTATATTCTTATCTTTGTTCTTCATTGCAAGAAGTTTTTTTCACTCATTTCCTCCCCTTTTGAGCCGACATATTTGTATGGGGACTATATTTGTTGATAATTGAAATATCAATAATACTAACCAATTAGCTCAATATCATTGATACACACTCAGCCACCTTTCTAAGAAGGGTTTGAGAGTGTGATATGTATGAGGACTTCTAGGCTAAAATTCAATAAAATTAGAGTATATATATATATATATATATATGTGTGTGTGTGTTTTATGGACAAGAGGTATGTTCACCTCCTCCATCCCAACAATGTTTTGGTATAGTCCCCACATAGATCCTTACATACAAGATTGGCTGATAAGCTTCAATTTAGTGCATTTTTTAGAGACGCTTTAAGTCATTTTTAGAACAAGTATTACTAATTATATAAATCATTGACTTAGTTTCCCCTTTATTTTGAAGAAAGATAGAAAATACAAAAAAAAGAATAAGAATCCAATTTAGAGCCACTTAAAATAATATATTTGTATATAAACATATTTGGGGCTGCCCATTTGAAAAAAGAATTAGAGGACTAAAGGCCCAATTGTAGATTTTAAGTCCTTCCAGCCCATCATAAGGAGAATGAGGCCAAGTTAAAAAAAGGAGAGGCCCACGTTAATTGAAAAAGCTTGAGGAGAAAGAAAAGCCAACTCTAGGAATAAGAAAGAGAGGAGCTGACGCAAGGAAGGAGGAAAACAGAGCCGTAATTATCAAAGTGTACTGGTGTGCGGAAATCGAGGCAGAATTGAGAAAGAAAGGAAAGCATTGTGACGGTAACAGCACGCCGGCACACACACTGACGCACCGCGGAAGAGAGATTGAGGAATTGGGTACTATTCTTGACACTGAGAGAGAGGAAACAAAATTCAAGATAAAGATTTTCTCTAATTCGGGTTATTTTTATCTCTGTAAATCATGACTCCTAATTTTATTTCATTGTTCTTAGTCTCTATGGATAGCTAAATCCTCTACTAGGGTCTAGGTGGATCTTGCAAGACTAGAGACCTTTTTATGTTTTAATTTATGCTTTGAATTCCCGGCTTTTATTTCAATTAATATTATCTTATTGCTTTTATCACATAATTAGGATTGACAACCATTTGCAAGTTCATAATTAATTAGTTGATCAGCGACCGTACTGCAATTAGTTGGTGGACCTATTGGATAATTGAGACTATAATTAATACATGACCAAACTTTAATTTAGTCTTCCAATCATTCAACCTTTTTGCTCTTTATGCTTTTCTTGAATTTAAATTCTTGCATGGCCAAACAAGGGTTAATTTAGGAAAAAAAAATATTAATTTAGGAAAACAAGGGTTAACTTTGAATAATGTAGACAAAACACAACGATATATTTTAAAGTTGGCAATAAGAAAATAAGAATTGATGTGCAAAAGTTTCAGTTTTACTGTTCCAGACTGGGCCGCGCCCCAATCCGGACTTGGGCCTAGCAAGACGACCCAATCAGGCGCAGTAGAGGCGCCTTTGGCAATCTGTACACTCATGCTTATCAACGGCAGAGACCGTGTGCCAACATCCAATGGCCCGGATCTCGCATCACCCTCTCATGCGCCAGAGCGTGCCAACAACAAAAAAATAGGCTCTTAGCGACGGCCAAATCTGTCGCTAATGGCATTTTGCGACGGAATTAGCAACGGAACAATTCCCTCACTAAAACGATGGTCGCTAATCCTAGTGACGGAATTTGGAAATCCGTCGCAAATTAAGGAGACCAAATCTGTCGCTAATTCTATCGCTAATTAGTGTGGTATTCCAAATCAGTCGCTAGCATAAATGACATGTGTTCTAATTAGCGACGACCAAATCTGTCGCTAATTAACTACTGTTTTAATTTTTTTTGAACCTGCTTTTTATCATATTTATTATTATATGTTATCGATAAATACTACATTGTAAAATAAATAAAACAATTTAAAATATACTCTTTATATTTATTGAGTCTTTTAGAGACCCAAGACAATTATTAAGTTATTAACTCTTTTATTTTTATTTCAATTTTCCCAATACAACCACAAAGAGGGTATTTTGGTACTTAGCTAGCACAAGTTAATTGTACCTTAATTTGTGTGTAACAAGTCAAAAGTGCAAAAGATTAGGAGCGAAGGGAGTACCATTTTTTTTTAATAAAAAACTTTAATATTCTACTTATTTTTTCAAGAAAAGAGATGAGGGTCAGTCGAGAGGAACATATTATGTCATCGGCAAATGTTCCTCTTTAAAATTTGAATTAAATAGCCTCTCAAGCTTTTTTATAACAATCGTTTTCCATCCATCTGGCTTAACTTCTTGAGGCGAGATTACTATTAAAACCCACAAAATAAAATATATTCTACACTTTGCCTTTATTTTACCGCTCCACAAGAACAATGTTGATCTTGCTAATAAAATAACTAGTACTATACCCGTGCATCCGCACGGGCCGATCGCGTTACGTCATACGATTACCTCAAATAAAAACGTTAGTTTGAAATCTCATTAATCTAAAATCAATTGTAAAATATAGATGATGACTTGCATACGGACAGGTGCTGTCGTGTTCTTTTTAGGAATGAATTTAGACAGTATTTAAATAGTCTGAACATTACTCAGTGAAAATAGAGAACAATTTAAAGTAGATAAAAAAGGAGTTTCAAATAAAAAATTGATAAATATTAAAACTAAAAATGTAAAAGTATCATTTAAAAACAATATGTGCATTTATCCCGTGTGTTTTTATATATCAGTGCAGTGTTTTTTTATATATCAGTGTTGTTATCCCTTTTTTTTTATATATCAGTGCAACTATCCCGTGTTTTGATATATATCATTGCAATTATCCCCGTATTTTTTTATATATCAGTGCAGTTGTCCAGTGTTTTTTTATGTATCAGTGCAGTTATCTCATAGTTTCAATTGATTATTTGAGTTGATTAGTAGATTATTGTAGATAGTGAAAGATAGACAGTAGATTATCAATAACAAATATTTATCCCGTGTTTTTTATATATCAGTAACAATTATTTGTCCTTTTTTTAGGTATTAGTGACAAATATTTGTCGCGTGTGTTTTAAATATTAATCAGTTTAAATAGTCATTAAGCCTTCTTGTTTTTTTAGATAGTAGTTTTCAAAAACTATAATTATTAATGGCAAATATTAATCCCGTGTTTTTTTATATATCACTGCAGTTATCCCCGTGTTTTTTATATATCGGTGCAGTTATCTGGGTTTCAATTGATTATTTTAGTTGATAGTAGATTATAGTAGATGGTAAATTTGTTAGATAGTAGGTTATCAATAAGAAATAATTGTTTTAAATATTAATTAGTAATTTAAATAGTCATTAAGCCTGCTTATTTTTTAGATAGTAGGTTTGTAGTAGTAGGTTTCAAAATTTTTAATTATCAATGACAAATATATATCAGTGCAGTTATCTCGTAGTTTCAATTAATTATTTTAGTTGATTAATAGATTATAGTAAATAGTAAAAGAGAGATAGTAGATTATCAATAAGAAATATTTATTTTAAATATTAATCAGTAGTTTAAATAGTCATTAAATATTATTGTTTTTTAGATAGTAGCTTTGTAGTCTTCCAAAAATTTAATTATCAACGAAAAATATTAATCTTTTGTCTTTTTATATATTTGTGTAGTTATCCCGTGTGTTTTTATATATCATTGCAGTTATCTCATAGTTTCAATCGATTATTTGAGTTGATTAGTAGATTATTGCAGTTATCCTGTATTTTTATATTAGATTATTTGAGTTGATTAGTAGATTATAGTAGATTATTGTAGTTATCACGTGTTTTTTTAGATAGTAGTTTTATAGTAGTTTTCCAAAATTATAATTATCAATGGTAAATATTAATTATAAATTGTCAAAAAAAATTATAAATATCAATGGTAAATATTAATCCCGTGTTTTTTATTTATCAGTGCAATTATCCCGTGTTTTTTATTTATCAGTGCAGTTATCTCGCAGTTTCAATTGATTATTTTAGTTGATTAGTAGATTATAGTAGATAATAAAAGTTAGATATTAGATTATCAATAAGAGATATTTGTTTTAAATATTAATTACTAATTTAAATAGTCACTAAGTCTTCTTGTTTTTTAGATAGTAGCTTTATAGTAGTAGTCTTCAATTTTTTTAATTAAAGTAGTGTTTGTATAAATTTAGAAATTTAGTTAAAAGAATTAAAGTGAAGTGATAAGAGAAAAAGAATAATTATTTATGGGAAAAGTAAAGTAAAAAGAAAAAAAAAAGGAAGAAAGAGAGTGTAAAAGAAAAGTGAAAATGAGGAAAGAGAGTGTAAGAAGAAAGAGAAAAAAGTAAGAAAGAGAGTGTAAGAGAAAAGTGAAAAGTAAGAAAGAGAGTGTAAGAATAAAGAGAAAAAAAAGAAGAAATAGGGTGTAATGACATTTTTACCCTCAAAAATTTGAGGTGTCTTTTAGATAGAATTGGGGTATTGGTAAAATCATATGTGGTGAATTTGTATAAATGTATAGTAGATTAACCCAATGAGACAAATTGTTGATAAATCTTTTTTGTGTATTTTAATATTGTTTTTGCCATTGGGATGATCCTGCTTACATATAGCGAGAAATTGACATTATATTAATATTTCGTTTTTTATTAAAGTTTCTTTAATTCATCTCACTATTTATAATTAATTATATTCCCTACATTTTGGCGGTTTAGAATTTTAACACACAAATTAAGTTGTTTAATCGACATATATGTACTAAAATACCTATATTTATATTATCAGAAGTTTTTCAAATTTTCATACTATTTTTCATCTTTTTGTCATTTTTCAAAGCAAAAAGTATAAATACTTCACTATAAAATCTTATAAAAATCAAACCATCCTAATCTAAAAGTATAGTTGGAAAAAAATTTAATCTATATAATGAATTTTAAAATCACCCATAATTTTAAAACAGAAATAAAATGCTAAAACTACCAAAATTTTGAAACGAATTCGTACCTTATAAAGGTAAAATGGTGGAAATGTTTAGGGTTTAAGTTGAGTTTTTACCTTTTCTATAAATGATTTTTTGATCGGTTGGAATGTATTTATAGGAAATAGGTTTTCTCTCCTTTGACTGTTTAGGGTAGTGGTTATCTCTTTACATTGGTGTTTGGCTTTGCTTGCTTATATTTTTCTTGTCCTCCAGGACTTGCATTTTAAAATTCATTATATAGATTAAAATTCATCCCTTTGCATTTTTTCTAATTAAATATTTTAGGTTTAAAAATATTTCTTTCCTACCAATATAGAAGTTATTGTTTTTTGTCTCTATAATTTTTTGTTTTTTATCTACAATATCCTCAATTTTTCTTCTTGTTGTGATTTATTTTCTGCTTTTTACCATGTAAAAAAATAGATTTTAGGAACTATTCCTCATATAGTTCATATTTGAGGGAGTAAAATCAAAATAGTTATTAATTTTAGGGACTAAAACCAATATAAAAAATATTACTAGGACTAATACAAAATAATAAGGATCTAACGAAAAAAATCAATATTGTAGGGACAAAAAATTTGTGCAGTGATAAAAATGAAATTACCTAAATTTACAGAGACAAAAAACATATTTAAATCTATATTTAACCTTTATTGATTAAAGAAAAAAAGCTGAATTATGTGATTTTGTGTTTTATAATTTTCTAAGTTTATGACATTTTTAGGGTAATTTTATGTACAATCTAAAATGCATGCATGATTTAGCAAGATGAAAGACAATTTTTTAGTCGGCTTAGACGAAATGAAAGTAAACACAATTCACACTTCCAACAGACACACATGGTTCGAACTGAGAGTCACTTCCCATGTTCCTGAAAATTTTCAATACAATCAGTCGTGGGTAGAGTTGTCAATTTTGGTCCAGCCCAATGGGCCGGGCCATGACCTAGTGTTTTGGGCTGGGCCGAGCTCCTTAAATAGAGGCCCATAAACAAATTGGGTCGTTTTGGCCCAGTCCAATTGGCTCATGGGCCAATTTGGCCCAACTCTTTTATGTTTTTTTGAGCATTTTTTATGATTTCATTTGTTAAAGAACTATAATCATCTCACTGGTGCAGAAAAGACATTTAGCGTCGGTTATTTTGGACATTTAGCGTCGGTTATCGCCCAACGCTAAATGTCGCGATGCTAAAAGTGAGACATTTGCTAAATGTCATATTAACCGATGCTAAATGTCATATTTAGCCTCGGGTTGTTTAAATAGTCGATGCTAAATGTCCATTTCATCACTGTTTTTGATGTCTGAAAATGACATTTAGCATCGGTTATTCGTAACAACCGATGCTAAATGTCTTTTTTTAAAAAAAATTAACATTTAGCATCGGTTATTTGAAACAACCGATGCTAAATGTCTTTTTTTTAAAAAAAAAAATTGACATTTAGCATCGGTTGTTTAAACACCCGATGCTAAATGTCTTTTTTTAAAAAAAAAATTGACATTTAGCATCGGTTATTTGAAACAATCGATGCTAAATGTCTTTTTTTTAAAAAAAAATTAACATTTAGCATCGGTTATTTGAAACAACTGATGCTAAATGTCTTTTTTAATCTTATAAGTTCTACACTTAGAATTATGGCCATCTTCTATCACTTCAGGAAGTTCATTGGGATCACATAAGCATGTCCATATGGATGCACTCTCCTAAGCATTTACATGGAAAGTTAAAAACAAACAGTGAAAAGTATTGAGCATGTAATCACACCTATTAAGAAAGGTATCACATCACAGCAGAGGTTGAAATAGATTATAGATTATAACCCACATAAGAATGACTAAGAGGTCATACACAAAAATGGAAAAGAATAATTGCAATTCACAATTAAAGAAAATCCATGCCTAACCCGTTGATGAGCTTGTTTTAGAAAAGTTGCAGAGAATTCCTAACCCAAAATCAAAGGGAATAATGAATTTCCACAAGCTTAAAATTAGAACCTAAGAAGGAAACATTTAACAATCAGCTTAATAATAATAATAGTTGTACGACCCTGAACCGGACCAGGCTCCCTAGTGATGTTTCCCCTTTTGGCCCTAATGAGTTCAACCAATTTGTAAACCTGAAAATTGAAACCACGACATATGATTCATTTTCTTTACACAATCACAACTCACAAGTTAGAATATATGCTCAAGCTTTTGTGAATGAAGGGAAGGGTATAGATATTCTGTCTTACATCTTGAGTTGCAATTGCAAAATGTCCAAAGCCATGTCCAAAGCCAACTGTTTGAATTGAATGAAAAGGGTAACTAGGTAGCAGATTAGAGTAACATAACATACTATATGTTAATTCAACAACAAAATGGGTTTCTTCAGGGCCAAATTCGAGAAAGGCATTGGAGTATTTCTCCTCAGGAATATCTCTTTGTCTCATAAGCTTCATACTGAAACATTCAGTGTAAAACCTGAGAGAACCGCACACGTGAGGGGATTTTAACTTTAAGCATCTAAATTAAATACAAATTGAGACAAAAAAGCCTAATTACTTACTTGATGGTACGATCAAGATCACCAACACGATAGACACCATTAAGCAAGTGTCAGTTATCTTTCTTTGGCCATTCCAACAAGTCAGCCTCAGCCATATTCAGATTCACTACTATCTATCTGCAATGCAACACGAACGAATTACTCAGCTTGCTTTAACAAAGGTAAATAAACTTATATGATATTTTTTTTCCATTTCATATGACGGAAATAGATCCATTTGTTTTAACAAGAAGACCTGCAATCAAACATTTGAAGCAAACTAAAAAATCAAAAATCAAATTAATCCTAAAATTAAGATTTCAGTTACAAATGGCCTTTTCAGAAATAAAAATCAATAAAATAGCATAAAAGACATAGGAAAATCAAATTGTTTCAGCATAAGAAGAGAATTCGAACATGGTTACATAATCGATGTGGAAAACATGAATAGCTTGCAGAAATGAAAGGATATATGTACCCGATTGTAGAGCAAAGGAGAATCACAAGGTGGTGCAAGGGTTTCTCTCGCAGAGAAAGAAGAAGTAGTGCAGGGTTCACGAAGAGTTCGCGTTCGCGGTGACGATGGTTAGCGTTAGCCATTGCTAGGGTTATTTGAAGGAGATACGATTGAGGGATAAGGACGATGAGAAAGCGAGACGACATGACGGTGAGAGCCGAGACGACATGACGGTGAGAGGTGAGACTGCGCTGAGTGTTTAGGGTTCACGAAGAGGGGCCTTTCGTTCTGTTCAGCGAGGGTGCGAGGCTTTTTAGGTAGCGAGTGGGAGGAAGAGAGAAAGAGAGGAAGAGAGCCAGAGGAGAGAGGAAGAGAACGAACGAGGAGAGGAGGAGAGGAAGAGAGGAAGATATGTGATGTTCAGAGAGTGAGAGAAGAGATAAAGAAGATTCAGAGAGTGAGAGAAGAAGAAGAGATCATGAGAGATAAAGATGTGTGATGGAAAACTAGAAAATAAAATGGACCTTTAGCATCGGGTGTTTAGACACCCGATGCTAAATGTATCTGTGTTAGACATTTAGCATCGGTTGTTTTAAACAACCGATGCTAAATGTCTGGCGCAGATACATTTAGCATCAGTTGTTTAAACAACCGATGCTAAATGTCTAACGCAGCTACATTTAGCATCGGGTGTTTAAACACCTAATGCTATAAGTAGGCGTGAAAATTGAAATCATCCATTTAATTACAAAATTGCCACCCCGTCTACATTTAGTATCGGGTGTTTAAACAACCGATGCTAAATGATACATTTTAAAGTCAATTTTCCAGTAGTGTCTAGTTATAGGTGATCAAGCTACAACTAGCATTAAGAACAAGAATGAATAACTCAATCAATGCATAAAACAAAATATTTATTGATATGATTCAAAATAGATACACAATTATAAGCAAGAGTTTAGTTACATCCAATCCCAACAAAAAGAGAATTTAGCTATCCATTTTCATGGTAGCCAGCTATGATACAAATCATAAAAGAGATAAAAACTTTGAAAATAAATCACCCTTGATCCTCGAGATGATGAGAAACCTCCTAGAACTTCAACCTATTTCTCCCTTTGGTTATGTATATTCATGTATCAGAGATGCCTTTTGAGGATTCACCAAGTTTCTACTTATAAGGTCGTGATTTTGCAAAACAGGGATCTTGCTCCATGTAGATTTGCTAAGCGATTCGCAAGATCTTCAAGATAAAAGAAGAATTTTCTTAGCGAATATTACTAAGCAATTTTACTGATTACTTTACCTTGAAGAAACTCTTCTCTTTAATTCTAAATTCACTTTAGCGAATGGCTGAAACACTTGCTCTTTTGCGTTTCTTGAAGATCCATGAACCGTGATCCATATCTTTTAAACATTATTTGGGTTAAATATTCATATAACTTTAAATCCAAGACTATTCACGTTTTTATTTTTTTTAAAAAAATATTCTCCTCCCGTATGTCTAATTTTCCCATTGAAATAGTCTCACTACCCCCAAAAGTGTGAAAAAGAGCGCACTCATTAGTAACGCTTCCAAAAAAATGCTACTGAAGGTGGAAACAGTTAACTAAATGAGTAGTGTTTTTTTAAAAGCGCTACTTATAGCAAAAACACGCATAACCATCCGTAGCGCTTTCTACGAAAACGCTACGCATTAGAAAACACGCTACTAAGACCAGTAGCGCTTTCAGCCAAAACGCTACCCATTTCAATAACACGCTAAACCAATCTGTAGCGCTTTTTAGAAAATGCTACCCATTGCAAAACACGCTAATCCAATACGTAGCGCTTTCTCCCAAAACGCTACCCATTGCGAAACACGCTAACACTATTCGTAGCGCTTTGGTGAAAACGCTACCCATGGCCCTTGGTGAAAACACGCTAATCCCTCGCAGTCTCTCTCTCTCTCTCGTTAACGTCTCTCTCTCTCGTTCACCACTCTCGTTCCAGAAACAACAACGCACTTCGCAACCCAAACCCCAAAAACAACAACGCACTTCGTCTCTCTCTCTCTCTCTCTCTCTCTCTCTCTCTCTCTCTCTCTCTCTCTCTCTCTCTCTCTCTCTCGTTCCCCACTCTCTTCGCACTTCGTTTTGTTCCCATTGAAACAACAGTACCCAGAAAATCCCTCAAACCCAGAAAAACCCCAAACCCAGAAAACCTAAGACAGAACCCTTCCTCTCTCAACTGTAACGCAAATTTTCAAGTTTTTCACTCTCCCTCAAAATCGAAGTCAGCCCCAAAACCGAGTTAGAGTTCAGCTGCCGTGCTTCTCGCAAGTTTGGGTTCAAGGGAAAGGGTTTGGGTGGCACACTCCCTCCCAAACAGCCATTTTCTTTCCTTGCTCAAATTTGAGCTTCTTTTCTTGGTTTGCCTTTAATGTGTTTGTGTTTTTGACTCAAAGAAGCCCAATTTCAATTATCATGTTTTTCCTTTGAGTTTTGAATGTGTTTTGGTTTTTTGAGCTTGTTGTGGTTGATGCTTGATTTTGTGTTGAAAGGATTATTTTGTTGGTATTATCAATTTCAAAAGCATGAACTAGTTAGCATTAGCAACATGAGAATTTTAGTGATGAATTTAGCAGAGGGACTTGACTTTTTAGAAAATGGAGTGTGTATTGGAGAGTGAATTGCTTGTAGTTCTCATTTGATATAAATCATGGAGTAATGAAGAAAACTTTAGCTGACTTAATGAAATGTTTATCAAACTAGGCAACATAAGTAACATCTTGAAGGACTAAATTGTATACTTACTTATCTGAACAACATAATCATTTGAGATGAAGATTATTCTGCATTGTTCACTGCTTTAAACTATTTTGGTGTTGTGTTCGCGTTGTTGTTCAGGTTCGAGTTGTTGTTCTGGTAACTCCTCACGCGTTGTGGTTCTGGTTTCGTTGTGGTGCGAGTTGTTGCTCTAGACTTACATCAAATGCATTTTTTGCTTGTCTCTTCTTTATCTATCTGCATATTGTAAAAACTAAATTCCTAGTAGTTATTGACAAAGATGTTATTTTATAGTCAAGCAAATTGTTATTTAGTGTTGGATAAATATATTTTTCATCTTCTTGAATGGTTATTTATTTATTTGTTGGTCTTTTGGATAAATATAACAATAACAATGATTATGTTTTATTGCAGGTGATAACCCTATTTTATATAGGTTATTTATGCTCCTAATACTTAAGTCAAGCTTACTTCTCAAGTAATTTTAGTACTTAAATATGTGAATATATGAATATTAGAATAAATATAGGTTATGAGTCAATTCCTTAAACCTGGGGCATCATCAAATACCTTTGTGAATATGTTTGATGTTTTACTCTAGCGCTGCAGCGGTATGCTATCAAGGAGACGCTACAGCGTTATATGGCGGCTGACCATTGAGATATTTGTGTGGCCACTTGAGGACATGATGAGTCACCACCCTTATCTCTTCCTCTCAGCTGGATATTTTGACTTTCAAGTGGATGCTAAATTACACTTGGCGCCTCCTAAATGGAACCCATGTGATAGTTGTTGTATTCCATCATTAGTACTTTTTGTAAAGTACTTTAAGGATAATATCTAAGTCTTATGATCATCATGTAATATTATTATTCTATTAAGACTTAGTTCATTATTAGATTAATTAATTTTGCTTCACAAGAAGGTAACGTACGTAGACAAGTAGTAGTAACTTGGAAGAAGAACTTCTTATGACATAGTAGCTTCTCTCCATTGTTATACTACCTTTAAGCTTTTATTTTTAGCATAGTTTTCTAGTCTTCATTCAATGTTTTGCTCACGCCTCAACTTTATCTCTTGTATGCTACTTGGGATCATTGGAGTGTATCTTTTGCAACCACTCGTCTCTTGTCTTCATACGGTAATACATACTCTTTAGTTGTATTATGTTGATGGAACTTGTGATGAGCTAACTTTGTTGTACTTGGATTGTTCTTGGTATGTAATGAACCTTGAGTAACTTTTGTATAATATTATGATGCTTGTGTTTTATTCCTTGTGTCATAATGCTTTCAATCTTGGTTTGGGAATGATCAACTAAAACAAGGTAACTTTGTGGGTACAGACATGGTTCACAAAGAGAACTCAAGGAATGATATGAATGAAAACCCTTTAAAGACATTTAAAGGAAGCACTACTTAACTCTAGACATAGGGGAGTAGTAGTTCATAAGGCAAATGTTGTAAGAGCTTAATATACAAGGGTAAAATTTATTTAGAGCCTAGACATAGGAGTCTTGTAACATAACCCTGACGAAAGTGACTGAAAGGCACGCCACCAAGGCGCTACAGCGTCTATGGATTCTGAAGCGCTACAGCGCTTAACACTACATCGTCTAATATTATCTGAACATTACTCTTGGGAAGTTACATAACTATTGAGCTATCCAACTCACCTTTAATTACTCCAATTTAATACTATTTTATCACAACTTATCATGTTTACAACTCTTTACCTTTACTTGTTACTTAATTCTTTTCACTAAGCTTCTAATCACTTAAACTTCTTAGATTAATTCCAATCCCTGTGGGAACGAACTTTACATATCATTATATTACTTGTTGCGATTGTGTATACTTGCACATCACCTTTTCGCACAACAGCAGGTCAGATGACATCACCTAGTCATGATAGTGCGCATGACAGTGGTCATGAAAGTGATGCTGGAAACAAAAAGAAGTACTCTCCCCATGGAATGACCGTTAAAAAGAATCTCATCAATCGGATAAGTAAAGGACATACACTACAAGAAAAGAAGCCATTAGCGACGGAAATTAGCGAGGTACTAATGGTCCCTAGCAAAAATTGGGATTAGCGACGGAATTTGCGAGGGAATAGGGGCTGTCGTATTTTTGAGAATTAGCGATGGAAATTTAGACATTAGCGACGGAAATTCCCTCGCTCCTCGCTAAAGGCTTGGGCGGGAAAATTAGCGACGGAATTTCAGTCCCTCGCTAGTTCCCTCGCTAATTTTTGACAGTTTTCAGATGATGGTACTCAGTGCAGGGGTTGGTAAATGTGCAGCAATTAGCGACGGACAGTTCCGTCGCTAATTCCCTCGCAAATTTTTTTACTTTTTTCCTTAAATCCGTTTACACCCTCACTCTTCTTTCTCACTCACAACACCCTCACTCTTCTTCTCTCCTCTTCACCCTTCCTCTTCCCTTACTCTTCTTCTCACTCACACCACCACCACACCACCACCATGCCACCACCACTGTCACTCCTCTCTTTCTCTTTCTCTCTTTCTCTCTCTCTCTCTCTCTCTCTCTCTCTCTCTCTCTCTCTCTCTCTCTCTCTCTTTCTCCCTTACTCTTCTCCTTCTCTCTCTACCATCCACACATCACCACCACGCCGCCACCACTCTCACTCCTCTCTCTCTCTCTCTCTCTCTCTCTCTCTCTCTCTCTCTCTCTCTCTCTTTCTCCCTTATTCTTCCCCTTCTCTCTCTACCATCCACACATCACCACCACGCCACCTTCACCACCACCACCACGCCACCACCACTCTCACTCCTCTCTCTCTCTCTCTCTCTCTCTCTCTCTCTCTCTCTCTCTCTCTCTCTCTCTGGTAATAATAATAATAATTAAAATAATATAATAATAAATATAAAAAAGCAGATTTAAAAAAAAAACAGAAACAGTCAGACTTAGCGAGGGAAAATTCCCCCGCTAATTAGCGAGGGATTAAAATTCCCTCGCTAATCCCAGTAGCGAGGAGGGAATTAGCGAGAGAACCAGTCTGTTGCTAATTCCCTCGCAAATGACCATTAGCGACAGATTTAGGTCATTTTGCGAGGGAAATTTCCCTCGCTAATTACCATTTTTTTTTGTAGTGATCCTAAAATTTCAGTAAGTTACTTACTAATTAACTTAATTCAATACTTAGTTTTAATCGTTTGTTATCTAATTTACTAATGCAGGTTAGCTGGAATGTTAGGGGTCAACCTATTAGTAAAAACGACACAAATTTGATTACATTCATTGGTAGTAAGATGAAGCAAATTGTACCAATTACAATCCGTAGTTGGAATGAGAAAGGTAATACTATTTTGCCTAAACTCAAAGAGGATCTCTGGTTAATAATACATGTATATAATTTTAGATCTTTTGAGTTACCTTATTTAATAATTTTGTAACCATATTTATACCAGTTTCATTGAATATGTGTAAGTAGAATTGTTTTGATGTGGATGAGTCTCGAAAAGACTACTTACTCATGGAAGTTGGAAGGTTACATCGGAAGTTCAGAACTTATCTATCAAGTAAATGGCTGAGAGATGATGATGGGAACATCACACACGAGCCTCCATCAATATATGTTGGATTTATATCATTGGAGGATTGGCGTTTATTTGAAAAAAGACGCACCGAAGATCCGAAATTCTTGGTTAGTACAATAATATTTTAAGTTCATATATTTGACAATTATATATCATGCATTAATCGTGAGGATCTCCAATGTGTATATCAGAGCGAGTGGGCAACCACTACTGTTATTAGAGCATATATCAGGTACTATGTATTTTATTATTTGACATTATTGATTTTATTTTATTATTTCGTTAATTTAATTTAATTTATATATATATATATATATATATATATATATATATATATTAATTATAGGTACTTGTACCATGACATATTGGTCCCTTTGCAACGGACACAAATATTTGTGTTCTTGTGTCCGGAGCGTACTTATGTGCGCAATGTGCATCCCGATCAAATTGATGCAAAAAAATTATGGAAACAAACAAGCGTGAAGTTACAAGTTATATCGGTCAACGCTTGAAGCTTGCTCAAAATACAAGCCATGATACGATGTTTTTGGCACCGATTAACTTAAGGGGGTGAGAAATTTAATCCATCAATCATATATAACATGCATTTTTGAATTACTTGTCATTTACTTATTCAAAATTTTAATTTGTAGGGTACATTAGATATTGTTGGCAATCGATCCTAAGAGAGATGTGGTGTACTTCTTAGATTCATTACACGGTCATTACAACAACTACCCCAAGTTGATCGGGATAATAAATAGGTGTGTATTTGGATCCCTCTCATATTTCATAATTAAATTATATATGTATATATTTCGATTAATATAGTTATATATGACGTTGTGTTCTGGCAACATTTTGGGTACTAAGTGAAACCAGGACCATGTACAGGAAGTCAACGCCTGAAACAAAATGGATGCCAATAATTGTAAGTTTGTAATCAATATTCTTATATATTTAATTAAATTTTTTGGTCAAAAAAATATATTTAATATAATTTAATAATTAACTAATCTTTTGTTTTGTAGTGTCCCAAACAACCAAATAACAATGATTGTGTGTACTATGTTATGAAGTATATGAAGGAAATCATCACTCACAACCAAATGCATATTCCAAAGAAGGTATCTACTTAGATTTCTTTTTGATATTGATATTATAATAGTTACTCGCATTTAACCATTTTAATTCTAATTTTATTTAATTTTATTTTTTCAGTATTTTCCTGATTGTCAGTTCAAGGAGTACTCTGATGAGCAACTTACTGAGCACAAGGGAGAGTGGTGTTGTTATGTTACTGGTTTTATTAACTAACCAACTTTGAATTTGATGTAATATTTTTGGATATAATGTAATGTAAGTTGTTCGTTTGATTTGGATATATATATATATATATATATATATATATATATATATATATATATATATATATATATATATACATATATGTTGATATATGTAATTTGTTGTTAGCTAGTTTGTTTATATATGTTGATATTATATATATTGGATATTGGTGTAGATGTCCAGGAAAATGGATTTGAAATTTGTAATCTAAAAGGGAGAATAAACAAAAACAAGAAAAATCTTGAAAAAAAAAAACACCAAAAGGTAGCGTTTTATAGGAAAAGCACTACTCATTTCAATTAAAATTTAAGAGCATTAATAGCACTTTTAATAAAAGCGCTACCCATGCTTTCAGCGCCTTTTAGAATGGGTAGCGTTTTTTAGGGAAAGCGCTACCTATTCTCTTAGCGCATTTTGGGAATGAGTAGCGCTTTTACTAAAAAGCGCTACCCATTCCTAAGAGGCGCTAAGGGAAAGAGTAGTGCTTTTTCTGAAAGCGCTACTCATTCCTATCAATGGGTATCGCTTTTAAAGCCCTGCCCATTGGGGGAGTGGAATCAGTAGCGCTCGAAAGCGCTGCCTATGGCAAAAAAACGCTACCCATTCCCAAATCTGTTGTAGTGTCTGTAAATAAAAAATGTTTTCAAATTGCAGTTGTGTTGGGGAAAAACAACATAGAAAAATAAAATGAACATAATCAGAACACAAAAATTTAACGTGGAAAACTCCAAAACCAGATAAAAACCACGAACAGTTGTCTAATGACAACAAGAGAATAAAACTATGTGAAAATTTTTACAACACATAGATCTCTCTCAAACACCCCATGGCCCCAATACACCCACACCCTCGTATAAGAGAAAAAACAATGTCAAATACAGTAGAGCCCTCTTTCATCAAATCCACTTGATCATTTCTGGCAGTAAATATGATCACCCCTGTTTCATCTCCCACAATACATTCAGCAATTCGCCTTTGGCGAGGTTGAGGACCATCAGGACGACCCTTCTGCATCACCATCTTTGTGCTCACAACCTTCACAGTTAGTGTGTGGCCACTAGTGATCAACCTTGGTGAACACAAGCTTTTTCAATCCAGGTTTTGATTCTGCCATTTCTAAATTCCTGAAACTGGAAGTGAAACTGCAAAGGCGAAAAGGAAAAGGAAAATGAAAAGGGAGATCTGAAACACAAGTGCAACCCCCAATTCTATCAACACATACTTGACTTATATTTTTTACAAGTCAAAATTGATTCTTTTACCAAATTTCTCTATCAAACTTCTTCTCTGATGTGGAAGATCAGACAAGCTGCAACCACAAAGCACACTAAGAAATTTATATCCCACCAAACCAAAAGCTCTGATACCAATTGTTGGGGAAAAACAAATAGAGAAATAAAATGAGCACAATCGGAATATATGAATTTAACGTGGAAAACTCTAAAACTAGGGAAAAACCACGAACCGTTGTCTAATGACAACCAGAGAATAACACTTCGTGAAATTTTTTACAACACATAGACCTCTCTCAAGCACCTCATGACCCCAGTACATCCACACCATCGAAAGAAAATATTTAACTACATCTCATAACACTCTAAAAAAAGAGTATAAGAAAAAATACAACTTAAAGTGTTTTCGACTGGTGCACTTTGTAAAGGAAAATTTGAGCCTGTTATATAGCCTTCGTCCCTCTTCTTCCACAAAACTAAACAATACGAGACTTTTCCAAGATTCAACATTCCTATCAACTCGAACAAGTTGTGGCCGAGCTGAAAGTGAATCGATATCTCACATAGCCCGTATGGACACTTGTACGATGGAAACGAAATTTTTAAGACGACTCCTGTGAATGATAATGAGATGACTAGCTCTAGCTATAATAGATGAAGTATTTGGTCAAAAAAAAAACTATAATAGATGAAGTCTAGCTCTCTGTAGTAAAAAGAAAATAATTGTTGACATTGGATTGTGTGGCACACGCATTTTCAATTTTATTTCAAACTACCAGGATATCCGTGCAAACGCACGGGTGCTGTTGTGTTTTTTTATAAATGAACTTAGATAGTATTTAAATAGTCTGAATATTATTTCGTGAAAATAAAGATAATTTAAAATAGATAAAAAAGAGTTTCAAATAAAAAATAGATAAATATTAAAATCTAAAAATGTAAAAGTATCCTTTAAAAACAATCTGTGTATTTATTCCATGTTTTTTTATATATCAGTGCAGCTATCCCGTGTTTTTATATATATCATTGCAGTTATCTCGGTCTTTTTTTATATCAGTGCAGTTATCCCGTGTTTTTTTTATGTAACAGTGCAGTTATCTCATAGTTTCAAGTGATTATTTGAGTTGATTAGTAGATTATAGTAGATAGTAAAAGATAGATAGTAGATTATCATTAAGAAATATTTATCCGGTGTTTTTTTATATATCAGTGACAATTATTTGTCCTTTTTTAGGTATTGGTGACAAATGTTTGTCACGTGTGTTTTAAATATTAATCAGTTTAAATAGTCATTAAGCCCCTTTGTTTTTTTAGATACTAGGTTTGTCTTCAAAAATTATAATTAACAATGGCAAATATTAATCCTATGTATTTTTATATATCAGTGCAATTATCTCGTAGTTTCAATTGATTATTTTAGTTAATTAGTAGATTATAGTAGATAGTAAAAGTTAGATAGTAGAGAAAGAGAAGAACTGTTTATGAGAAAAGTAAAAGTAAAGTAAAAAAACGAAGAAAGAAAGAGTGTAAGAGAAAAGTGAAAGGAGGAAAGAGAGTGTAAGAAGAAAGAGGGTGTAAAAAGAAAAAGAAAGAAAGAGAGGTTTGTTAATAAGATATCCAAATTGGTAATTTCATAGGAGGTTTGTTTGTATAAATAGATATTAGAAGTTTTTTTTTGTTTTTTAGTGTGACTCATTTACATTTTTATACGTAATTTTTGTAGAATGGTGTTTGTATAAGCTAAGAAATTTAGTAAAAAAATTAAAGTGAAGTGATAAGATAAAGAGAAGAATTGTTTATGGGAAAAGAAAAGTAAAGTAAAAGAAAGAGAGTTTAAGAGAAAAGTGAAAATGAGGAAAAAGAGTGAAAGAAGAAAGAGAAAAAAAGGAAGAAAGAGAGTGTAAAAAGAAAAAGAAAGAAAGAGAGGGTAATGTCATTTTTACCCTTAAATTAGATATATGTCTTGTAAATAAGATATCCAAATTAGTAATTTCATAGGAGGTTTGTTTGTATAAATAGATTTTAATAGAATAGTGTTTGTATAAGCTAAGAAATTTAGTTAAAAAAATTAAAGTGAAGTGATAAAATAAAGAGAAGAATTATTTATGGGAAAAGAAAAAGTAAAGTAAAAAAAAGAAATAAAGAGAGTTTAAGAGAAAAGTGAAAAGGAGGAAAAAGAGTGTAAGAAGAAAGAGAAAAAAAAGGAAGAAAAAGAGTGTAAAAAGAAAAAGAAAGAAAGAGAGGGTAATGTCATTTTTACCCTTAAATTAGATATGTGTCTTGTTAATAAGATATTCAAATTAGTAATTTCATAGGAGGTTTGTTTGTATAAATACATTTTAATAGAATAGTGTTTGTATAAGCTAAGAAATTTAGTTAAAAAAATTAAAGTGAAGTGATAAGATAAAGAGAAGAATTATTTATGGGAAAAGAAAAAGTAAAGTAAAAAAAAGAAATAAAGAGAGTTTAAGAGAAAAGTGAAAAGGAGGAAAAAGAGTGTAAGAAGAAAGAGAAAAAAAGGAAGAAAGAGAGTGTAAAAAGAAAAAGAAAGAAAGAGAGGGTAATGTCATTTTTACCCTTAAATTAGATATGTATCTTGTTAATAAGATATCCAAATTGGTAATTTCGTAGGAGGTTTGTTTGTATAAATAGATTTTAATAGAATAGTGTTTGTATAAGCTAAGAAGTTTAGTTAAAAAAATTAAAGTGAAGTGATAAGATAAAGAGAAGAATTATTTATGAGAAAAGAAAAAGTAAAGTAAAAAAAAGAAATAAAGAGAGTTTAAGAGAAAAGTGATAAGGAGGAAAAAGAGTGTAAGAAGAAAGAGAAAAAAAAGGAAGAAAGAGAGTGTAAAAAGAAAAAGAAAGAAAGAGAGGGTAATGTCATTTTTACCCTTAAATTAGATATGTGCCTTGTTAATAAGATATCCAAATTGGTAATTTCCTAGGAGCTTTGTTTGTATAAATAGATATTAGATTAGATTAGATTTCATTGTAACTACTAGAGGTAGAAAGAGAAGAATTGTTTATGGGAAAAGTAAAAGTAAATTAAAAAAAGGTAGAAAGAGAGTGTAAGAGAAAAATGAAAATAAAGAAAGAGAGTGTAAGAAGAAAGAGAAAAATGGAATAAAAAGAGTGTAGAAAGAAAGAGAAAGAAAGAAATAGAGGGTAATGATATTTTTACCCTTAAATTAGATATGTGTCTTGTTAAGATATCCAAATTGGTAATTTCATAAGAGGTTTGTTTGTATAAATAGATATAGATGGATAGAAATAGATAAATAGATTAGAAATTTAGATAAAAAAATTAAAGTGAAGTGATAAGAAAAAATAGAAGAATTGTTTATGGAAAAGTAAAAGTAAAGTAAAAAAAGGGAAGAAAGAGAGTGCAAGAGAAAAGTGAAAATGAGGAAAGAGAGTGTAAGAAGAAAGAGAAAAAAAAGAAAGAAAGAGAGTGTAAAATGAAAAAGAATGAGAGGGTAACCACATTTTTACTTTTAAATTAGATACGTGTCTTGTTAATAAAATATTCAAATTGGTAATTTCATAGGAGGTTTGTTTGTACAAATAGATATAAGAAGTTTTTTTTTTGTTTTTTAGTGTGACTCATTCACATTTTTATAGGTAATTTTAGTAGAGTAATGTTTGTATAAGTTTAAAAATTTAGTTAAAAAAATTAAAGTGAAGTAATAAGATAAAGAGAAGAATTGTTTATGGGAAAAGTAAAAATAAAGTAAAAAAAATGAAGAAAGAGAGTGTAAGAGAAAAGTGAAAAGGAGGAAAGAGAGTGTAAGAAGAAAGAGAAAAAAAAGGAAGAAAGAGAATGTAAAAAGAAAAAGCTAGAAAGAGAGGGTAATGCCATTTTTACCCTTAAATTAGATATGTGTCTAGTTAATAAGATATCCAAATTGGTAATTTTATAGGAGGTTTTTTTGTATAATTTTAGTGACTCATTCACATTTTTATAGGTAATTTTAGTAGAGTAATATTTGTATAAGTTTAGAAATTTAGTTAAAAAAATTAAAGTGAAGTGATAAGATAAAGAGAAGAATTGTTTATGGGAAAAGTAAAAAAAAAAGAGTGTAAGAGAAAAGTGAAAAGGAGGAAAGAGAGTGTAAGAAGAAAGAGAAAAAAAGGAAGAAAGAGAATGTAAAAAGAAAAAACAAGTAAGAGAGGGTAATGCCATTTTTACCCTTAAATTAGATACGTGTCTAGTTAATAAGATACTCAAATTGGTAATTTTATAGAAGGTTTGTTTGTATAAATAGAGATTAGAAATTTAGTTAAAAAAATTAAAATAGAGTTATTAGAGAAAATGAAGAATTGTTTATGGGAAAAGTAAAAGTAAAGTGAAAAAAAAAGAAACAAAGAGAGTGTATGATAAAGGTGAAAAAGAGAAAAGATACCGTAAGATAATAAGAAAATGAGAACTCCCTACACGAGGCATCACCCTTGAAGGATCTCAAAAATCAAGTGAATATTACAAAGGGTATATATATATATATATAACACTTTGTAACATCTTAGGAGCACTTTTTTTTTTCAATATCTGAAATTCGTGTCTACTAGGGTCAACCTAAATCTAATATCTATTAATACCAATAAACACATCTGATTTTACCCAAATAGACCTCACTAATCAATGCCACCTGTTTTTCCTTCACAATTTATTCCCCAAATCAGGGTTACATTTGTCATTTTGTTCCAAACAACTTAAATTAAATGTTATCCCGCTTTCTCCCTCTCGAAAATTCGACAGTGTCTTCACCTCTCTCTCCCTCTCGAAAGTTTCTCTTTCTCTCGCTTCATTTCTCTCTTCTCTGCTTTCTCTCTTCTCTACTCACCTCACCATCTTTCATTTTCATCTCATCTCTCTCGATCCCTCTTTTTTCTCTCATCCCTCAACCCCTCATCTTCTCAGCAATGGAACCCAACCCCTCGTGTATCTCTTTTGCTCTACTCTCAGTCTCTTCTCTTTGCTCTGTTTGTTCCCCCCACTCAATTTTTTCTCACATTCGCTCTCTTCTCTCTGCTCTCACAATCTCTCAGTCTCACCTCTCAGTCTCGATCTCCCTTCTTTCTCTTCTCTCTTCTACCCTCTTCTTCTTCTATATTTTTGAGCAAAAACCTAAACCCCTCAATTTCGGATCTGGAAGTCGCTAAAAAAAGGTATTAAGCTTTCTTTTTTCTTCTGATTTGCAATAAAATAGATGTTCATCTGATTTACTAATTTGTTTTTCTGTTCATAGGTACTGATTTGCAATAAAATAGGTTGTGGTTTTTCATCTCTCAGTTCTCAAATTTTCCTCTTACTTTGTTGTGTTTGATTTTTGCTGTTATTAGGTTTGTTATTTGTGAAAGGCACAACTTTGAGGAGAGAAATTCAACAAAACCCTAACCGCTCATTACAGGTATGTGTTTGTTTTTCTGGAACTAGAAGTTGTGGTTTCCTCTGACTTCTCTCACTGACCTACAAATTTTGTCTTCTCTTAGTTATCAAAATTTCTGATTGGAACTGTTCGTCTGATTTTTTGTTTATTTTTGCTGTTAATTGATTTATAGCCTTTGAAGTTAATTGTTTTTTATGGCTACTACTGAATGCAATGGGAATGTTTTATGCCTTTCACACTCTTGATTCATAGTCACTGACTTTTGACAAATTAAATTATGTCTATTGACACTAAAATGACGGGAAGGTTTGTGAAGATAATTTTGCCAAATTAAATTATGTGTATTGACACTAAAATGATTGTACCTTGCTGAAGGTAGAAGAACGAATCACATGACCACTCCAAAAGTAAGCTAATGTATCTAATTGCTTCCCTGCTTTGACTGTGAGTGTGAGTGTAGAGATATGCATTAAAGGATTTTGAAAAGGCACCGGAAATACTATGGACTATAATATGCTCATTTGGGAGGATTCATAGCATGTACTGAATATGGACTAATTTTCCTTCCTGGTCATGATGGTTGCATATATTATTATTAGCTTCTTTATTATCTTGGTTCAGGATGGCAAAGGCATTGCATCAAAATTTGCATCACCATTGGTTGGTAGGAATTGTAATTCTGAGAAGCTTCTTATTAACTGGTTTTTGCTATAGCTTATTGAGAGATAAGCTGAATTTTCGTGCAGAAGCGTATTTTGTGTTAACTTCAAACATAGATAAGTGGTTGATGTTTACCATAGTTATTGTTCCACTATTTTCACTTCAACTTTTCTTATGTAAATGCCCATCTCCTACTCTGATATTCATCAGAGAAAATCTTTCTAAATAAAAATTTCTGAATCAGATTTATCTGATTAGGATGCTTCAACAATCTTATCTGAGTAGCTGCATAATGAAAAGCTACATAGATTTATTTAAATAAGAAGTAGTGGATGCAAACTTCAATATATTTATGATTGTTGCTTCATGATTGTTCCTATTCCAAACTTCACCATGATTGTGTTTAACCACTTGGATGCAATAATCAAAGTGTGTTTTCAACTAATTTCTATTGTGATTTTTGCTGGTATAAATTTTCAAGGGCGGGGTGGCGCCGAGAAAGGGAATGGTGGCGGCAACGGAGAGCGGCGACGGGGAGCTGGGACGGGGAGTGGCGACGGGAACGACGACAGGTATAACAAATGTGTAGCTGCAGTTTAAATATGACTGTAAGTCTGTAATTGGCTGTTACTGAAATATGACTATAGATCTACTTAAATGGCTTCCTTTCCCTCTGTTTTTTGGCTGGGGTATCTTTTCTATAGTTTGTGAACAAATGCTAGAGTATTATTTAAACTAGAAGAGTCCAAAACATGCATAGAAATGTTGTTCACTTCATTAGTATGTGCAGGTATGTTGCTTAAACTTCTTAACCTTTTCATTCAAGGCTTCATTCTTAAGGGCCAATTTGTGTAAATTGGTACAAAGGTTGTGAGTGTTTATCTTGAAAGAGCTGAATGTTTAAGTACATAGGGAAACTGCTCTCTTGGAAAAGTAGACGAGTAAAAGACTTTCTTTGTAGAATCTGCTGCTATTTCAATACCCTCAGTTATAAACTTTGTTAAACTTTGTAGAATCTGTCTGACATGTTAAGCTTTGTAGAATCTGTCTGACATGTTAAACTTTGTACTTATCTGGTCTTATGGTGTTACATTCATCATGTACTTTGAAGATCTTGAACCTACTTTTATTCTTAGACTTGGTTTTTAACATGTTTTTGTCATTTTTGTGTTCTTTTAAGTTGGGAAAAAGGTTATTTTATACCAGCTATGGAGATGCAATTGGAAGCATAATGAAAAAATGAGGGCTGGAATGGTTGATTCTGGAAGGTAGTCATTTTGATATTCAAATTTTCTGTTCTGCATTTAACTAGGGTCATTATTCATTATCATATATAATGAAGGTCATACTTTGGATGGTAAATGTTAAACCATTTACAAGAATAAATTTTTTACATAGTCATTAAGACATTAACTACCTTCTTTCATTATTCAAGGCAGCAAATGTTTCATTTGAGTAGCCATTTTTGTTTGGACACTTCATCAATCAACACATATGGGCTTCTTTGTGTTTAATAGGTCAAAGAGATATCAATGTTTGTGATTTGTTTAAGAAACCAATAAAAGAACAATATAAAAAATAGAAGATCTATTATATTGCCAAATTGGATTAAAATGATTATAGAAGATATAAATCATGATTTATTAATAGTGTATTTACTTATATTAAGCAATCTTGCCACTTTGTTGATGTTCTAAATCACTACTGACTCTGTTAAAAGGTTATTGCTATTGATTTAATAGATACATTTACACAAATTGCAGCTCTATTCTGTAACAGAAATATTTCATTGGATCTAACACAAACATGTGTCACAGAAGAATACAACAAGGAGAGAGAGGCCCAGAAAGAGGTAAAAGCTTTGGGTTTCATTTCTTCATCTTGCCTTATTGTTTCAGAATGGGAGAAGAAAAAGAGAAGAGATTCAACTGTCTGAGAAAAAGATAAAGAGGTAAAAATGAGAAGGAAAATCCATTTCCTTTCCATTCCCCAATTTTGAAGGAAAGGAAAGCTAAGCTAAGATGAGCAGACTAACATAGATTGTGGTTTTAAGGTTTGGTCATCTTAAATGCATTGATCTATATATATATGTCGGTTGTAAAGTTACAAGTGAATTTAATATAAACACTTTAGAATCTATTTTCATCCTTATTTTTAAGTATCACATCCAACAATGCTTTAATATTGTGACTTTTAAGTTTGTGCAGTGACTACGGGTAACAGAGTTTGTGTCCCAGTAATATTGAGATGTCACTACAACATTTTGACCCTATGGCAACGGTCGAAAACCGTCTCCTAAAGCCAAAAAACCGTTGCCATAACCTTTGGCAACGGTTTTGAAACCGTTGTTCCTTCGAGCGTTGCCTAAACTAAAGGCAACGGTTTTTTGCACCCTAAGGCAACGCAGACACAAAACCGTTGCCATTGAGAGACAAAGACAACGGTTATTTCTTATAATCTACGACAACGGTATAAAACCGTTGCAACCAATGGCAACGGTCAAAAACCGTTTCCTAATACAAAACCGTTGTCTATCTTCCCCAAATGCAACATTTCAAAACCGTTGCCATAGGCAATAAAAATTAAAAAAAATAAAATCAGCAATCTAAAAGAGAGGTCCATTTCATTTTTTTCCAACAAAAATTTATGTGACATCACTTAATCTTAATGACAATCAATTAATTACATAAACAACAAAAACAATTCTGCCTATACTATCATAGGCCACTAATCTACCAGCAGACAATGTGCCTCCACCTGCCAGGAAGCTTAAATGTTGAAATGTGCTCTTGTTCTTCTACAGTTCTACCCAATATATATACAATGTCTTGGATGTGATAAGTACAAATATCCACTTAGCATCTCCTAGAGTGTCAACAAGTTTCTCACTCTCTTTGTACAAGAGCCTTCCATTATCAATAACTACTTGATACTTGATAAGCCTTTTTTCCACCTGAAAAAGAATTTCAAAATTACTAACAGCTAATTAACTTACCAAAAACATAATTGGTTAACTTACTAACAGCCTAACTAAAAACTTAAATATGCAAAGCAACAGAAATAAGTTGAGTGTAAATTATATATCTCACATCTCTTTTCAAGATCCAGAGCTAAAATACTGAACATCATCAATATAGGCTATATATATAAAGATCTCAAGTTTGAAGTTTAAAACCATAGAGTAAACTAAAGATGCATATAATAATGCCATAGTAACATTTCATCTCCTGTAGATGAAATTCAAGAAGTCGGTTCTTTTCCTGCTATTTCAATTGAGTCATTTTCAATTCAAGTACAAACATTGCCATTGTCAATTCAAGTATAAATAATGTCATCAAAAAATCATTATCTTTTTGGACTCTGGTCAATCATTATATAAAAATGTCTAAGTCTTAGGCTAAGATTAAGTAGTTTATGACAACAAATAGTGTAATGGTAAGTAAACTAGCATATACTGAAGGAACTAACTAGGTGGTTTAAAAATTCTTAAAAATGTGTTCTGAATAGAAGTCATTTTTTATGAACTAGTTTGATCATGCAAGCATCTTAATATTTAACAGCTTACCACAGAGGGGTTTTTTTATATTGGTCTGCCTGCAAATTAAGACAGAGAACCAGATGTTTTTTTAAAGATAGAGAATCAGATACTAATATAGAAAATCACAACAGAGATTGATGTAAATAAATAATATTGCAAGTACCTATATCTTGTACCGTTGCACATATAATAAATGACACTAAATCAGCCATATTGTTCTTCACACACATTATTATATCATATCATATAATAATACAATATAGCAAATATTCCAAGAAGGGGATTATCAATATCATATGAGTAAAGTACATGTACATGTGAGGAGCATCAAGCTAGCAATAGCATATTTCCAAAAGGCAAAGAAAGACCAGAAACACCATCCACACACAGAGACTAGCTACCCAGTGCTGAAAGTGACAAAGAATAAACAAAACAAAAAAGCACTACAAAATAACTACAAGTTCATAGGCTATGTTTTCAGCTTATTTTGATATAAACTCTCAAAACCATCAGAATTATGCGGTTTCCCCAAACACAACCTTAATTCACGGCTACAAAAGAAAAGCAACATTAACATCACCGTCCACCATATCTTCATTAAGAAACTATACTATTCAATAGCAAACAACATCACAATCAAAACTAACACAGATCATAAATATACAAACTCGAAAACCCAAACACTTTCGCAGAAACACTAGATTAACAGAGAATCAGAATCAATAAAAGAGAGAAAAGCATAGCTGAACAAGATGAGAAAAAATAGTAAACACTAGAAATGGATATCTGATAGGTTATTAAATATATGGAGGGTAAGAGAATAAAGTGTAAGGGAAGGGAAATGAGAGTTTGTTGTAACCACTTGCTTATGTGGCAAAGTGGAGGGAAAATGTGAGCATTAGTGAGTGCTATAAATAGTAGTGGGAGGGAAATTAGAAGGTAACTAAGAATTGAGAATAGACCTAGGGTAACGAGCTTCATTTTTAGGTTACTTTTATCTTCATTTTCTCTTGTATTTTCAGTTTATCACCACTAATACACAGTTATTATGTTTGATTGAGTCATGAGAAATTCTAGTTGCTATCAATATCTGAGTAAACCGAATCAAACTTCCAAATTTGTATCTAGGAACTTAATAAGGCATCTATGAGTGTATTGCTGACCTGAAGAAAGTAAGCAAACGAAAACTTTCCACTCAAAAAGACAAGCCAAAACAGCATATACCTGGTAAAAAGAACAAGCTAGATATTAGACAACAAAGTACAACAGACATGGTAGTTTAAACTATATATTTCTAGATTATGGGAAACAGTATTTACAGAGATCAAGCAACAAAGCAAGAACACAGGACAAAGTCCCTCACAAAGAGCACCGCGCTTAATACTCGTGTCAAACTGTCAATTTAATTAAAACACACAATTCCCCTAAACTTCTCACAAAAATGTGCAGGACACCTTGAATCATTATTACCCCAGAGTCAGAGTCTTAAATCTTGAAAATGTGGCTTTACAGGTAAGTGGGAGTAAGAACCAGCCACTACAAATGCAAATCTTCCATACAGACAATTAATGTCACACTCAAACAGCTAGACATCTTCAATCACTGTCATTACCCAAACAAACTTTGACATAACTTTTGCAATTCTTTCGTAACAAAGAGTTAAACTTACTTGAAGAATCACATGGCAATTTGTTATGCTAATTGTAAAAATGAAAGTATTCAATATTGACAACTGAAAATGTCAAGGCATCTTTTGTCTTTTTATCCAACTGAAATTGCGTTAATAGCATCCAAATTTGAAAATGCCTAATGAATGCAAGATTCCAGTATCAATTACAAATAACAATAAATTTATTTTCATCTTTACCGACTCCAATGATTATTCAAAAATTTCAATCAACTCCACCACAAAAAAAACTCTTTGCAGCCAACCTAGTGAACAAATTTCTGAGAGTAAGAGTGACTGAAAACGAAATACCTGGCTTTTGGGCTCAATCGTTGTCAAGGATCGATTCTTCTTTTCTTCGGTTTAGGGCTTTCGCGATTTGAAGATCAGGGGTTTAGGTTTTGGTAAAAAAAGAGAGTATTCTTTGAAGAAAGAAGAGAGATTAGCGAGATCGAGAGTGAGAGTTTGTGAGAGAAGAACATAGTTTGAGAGTGCAAGGTTACAGGGAGGAAGAGGATTCTGTGAAATCGCTAAGGGAAGAGGGAGAGTTCGAGAGTGCAAGGTTACAGGGAGGAGGAGGATTCGCTGAGGGAGGAGGAGGGAGATTCGCTGAGGAGGAGGATTCGCTGAGGGAGGATTCGATGGAATTTTAGGGTTAGAAGGGAGAAAACCAATTGTGCGCATCTCATCAGTTTTTCAGTATCCGACCATTTAGCTCAATTTTTTTTAATTTTTTAATAATTCAACCTATGACAACGGTTTCCCAGCGCGTTGCCTAAAGCTCAACTAAAAAACCGTTGCCTTAGACCTTTAAGCAACGGTTTTAAACCGTTGCCAAAAAATTTTAGTAAAAAAAAGTTGTATCAACAACGGTGGCAAAAAACCGTTGCCATTGCTATCTAAGGCAACGGTTTTTTAGGCGATGGAATTTTAGGCGTTGCCATAGGGTCAAAATGTTGTAGTGTGTAAATCCATGTCTATTGATGTTTCATCTTAAATTGTTTGTATGTTTGCTTTCCCTATCCTCTATCCTATGTGTCCACGTAACAATCTGTTAAGAATGAGCTCTATCTCCCCCCTTTTCCACCTCTGCATATAATTGTAGCTATCGCCTTTTAGTTTTGATTGATAAGAAGTTAAACTCACCAAGTCATTTATTTCTATACAACCTTTGGAACTAGAAGATCTCAACTCAAGTTTGTTGGTGAAGAATTGGAATGGCATCGGGTATATTGACCTCTTGATTGAGAAATTTGTCTTGCACAGATAAACAAATAGGAGGTACACATGCTTTCAAGTAGTGCTTTTGATATCTCCTTATCATCTACATTCATATCATGCTATGGTTAAGTTGTACATCACATTATCTAACATTTAATTTGTTTAGTTCTTCTAGATATCTCTGAATATTGTTAGGCTTGCAAGTTTTTCATGTTAGACTAGGTATTATATGCCATATCTCTCAGATTTCTGTGATAATATGGGGTGTGCTAATTATAACTTCATTATATTAGATATTTGTTTCTTCTTTTGTTTTCCTCTTCAAGATGGTAGTAGTTCTTGCTGGAGGTTTCATTGTATATTACATGCAAAACAATAACCCAATCGTGGCATGTAATCGTTATTCTGAGAGAATCAAAATTGCTCAATTCCTTCTCTCAATGTAACTCTCAAAACTCTAATAAAACCTTGGTTTGACTCCTGAAATTTTATTTTCACAAGGTTAGAAAAGTTGTTGTTTCAAGTATGCAAAATGATTGTTTATGTTTTGGTGAATGATCAACTCTTGCACTCTAATTGTGCTTTATCTCCCTCTTTCTCTCCATATTTCCTTCTATCTTTTTTTTGTAGGTTCTTTCAATTTTTCGTCCCCTATTCTATCTATTTTGATAGGAAACTGTTAATGCATCAGTGTGGATGGGCACCCAACATATGTAAAGTTCAGTTTTGCATTTAGAAAGCTATTGCTAACTTTGACGGCATGGAGGCGCAGAGATAACCCAAGAACATTACCTCACAAGGTTGTGAATAAAGATGAGAAATTAGAAAGGTTTACATAGAGTTGAGAGCAAAAATTGGTACTGAAAGTGTTCAACATTGAAGAGATAACTGCTATGGTTATATAGAAAATTCACGCAGAAACAAGAAAAAACATGTTAAAATTAGAGAATCATGGGCTGATGCAGCAGCAGTGACTATTGGGCAGTTTCCCATCCTCTTCTCTATCTTCTTCCTTCCCTTTCTTAAGAACAAATTAAGGTTTTGATTGGTTTTGTTAGATATTTCCATTACATACCAATTCATTCAGCTTCAATAATTTAGCTCCATAGTTCACCATGCAACTACAAGAATGAGCTTCATAGTTATTTGACCATATTGGCTACAATATGTCAGCATCTGTTGATATTTACTATTCTTGATGCTGTTGCTTTTCTGATGTTTAAAGATTTTGGCTCCAAAATTATTGTTAACTTATTGTTTTGTTCTTTTTATATATGAAGGCTAAAGTATACAATGTATCAGTATTCCTCTAATGTGAAATTATGTTATAATCATATTTGTGTATATTTGTTATTGACCCAATTTCGGTATGCATGTATATAATTTATTTATCATGTCTTTCATCAAGAGTGTTTCATTTTTTGTCGAATAACTATGCGGCTATGGAAAATATTTGGGCATTAAGAAAATGCTTCTTTCAATACACTAAGTTCATCCCACTCAGATCCCCTTTGAATTTTGGCAATTTTGGCATACAAGTTACTTACCATTTTTTTGTAACTTTTGAGGCTTTAATAGCTTACACATTGGTCCCTGACAATTCCAAAACGGGACACGTTAGTCCCTCCATCCATTTTGACGTTACCAGCACAGTAAACGTGTCCTACGTGGCACGTTAAATGCCACGTGTAAGAAGAAAGAGAGTGTAAGAGAAAAGTGAAAATAAAGAAAGAGAGTGTAAGAAGAAAGACAAAAAAGGAATAAAGAGAGTGTAAAAAGAAAAAGAAAGAAAGAAATAGAGGGTAATGATATTTTTACCCTTAAGTTAGATATGTGTATTGTTAAGATATCCAAATTGGTAATTTCATAAGAGGTTTGTTTGTATAAATAGAAATAGATAGATAGAAATAGATAAATAGATTAGAAATTTAGATAAAAAAATTAAAGTGAAGTGATAAGAAAAAAGAGATGAATTGTTTATGGGAAAAGTAAAAGTAAAGTAATAAAAGCGAAGAAAGAGAGTGTAAGAGAAAAGTGAAAAGGAGGAAAGAGAGTGTAAGGAGAAAGAGAAAAAAAAATGAAAGAAAGAGAGTGTAAAAAGAAAAAGAAAGAAAGGGTAATGGAATTTATACATTTAAATTAGATACGTGTTTTGTTAATAAGATATCAAAATTGGTAATTTCATAGGAGGTTTGTTTGTACAAATAGATATTAGATAGATAGATTATATTAGATTTCATTGTAACTACTAGAGGTGGGAACGGGCCGGGCCGGCCTACAATGGCCTACGCCCCAGCCTACATTAGGCCTAGGCCAAACCAGACATTTTTCTAAATAGATAAGGCTAAGACTTTTTTAAAAGTCTATTTAGGTAAAAAAGCCAGACTACAGGGTATCGAAAAAGCCGTTTAGGCCTACTAGGCTGGCCTATTTAAAAAAATATTAATAGTATTTTTTATTACTACTATTATTATATTAAATTTTCTACTTTGTTTAACTTATAAATTTGCTTACATTTTATATGGTGACCTACATCAAAATTTAACATATTTAAAAGTATTATTATAAAATAAAATTTAAATAAAATGTCCTATAAAGATAATTCTCTAAAAGATTTTGTTAGATCTTGAATTAGATCTTAATTTCATTGATCAAATACTTTGTTCGTCTATTTACAAAGTCTGCACTACTCAAAGGTTGTAGACTTTCGTAATTGTTTTTGGTGAAACAGACTTTTAAACAGCCTTAGAGGCCTCGTCAGGTTTTCCAAAAGGCAAAACCACGCCTCAAAAGTCCGCCTATCACATGTCACAGACCAGGCTCAGACACAATATTTTCAATGCAGGTCAGGCCTACGCCATGCAAAGCCTAACTCGGCCAAGTCTATTCTCACCCCTAGTAACTACTGTGATGAATAGAGTACAATTATCCCTTCTATAAGAAAATAAAATAAAATAAGGAACAAATTTAGCACTGTAGTTTTGAAATAGAGTCCTAAATATACCTTCATATTAAATTCTCACTGTGCTACATTTTTGTTTTTCAAAAAATGACTCGAGATTCTTTTATAAAATCATCACTTATTTATGTGTCAAATATATATATAATAAGAAAATGAGAACTCCCTATATGAGGCATCACCCTTGAAGGATCTCAAAAATCCAAGTGAATATATATATAACACTTTGTAACATCTTAGGAGCACTTTTTTTTTCAATATCTGAAATTCGTGTCTACTAGGGTCAACCTAAATTACACACTATATTGAACCACGAAAAAGAATGTTTGTGTCCATTTTGATGTAATAATGAACACAATACGAAATCAGCCATTTGCAGATGTTTTTCGGTACCCCACAATAATACTAATAGTTTGATGTAATAACTGAATAAAATAATCTGAACATGCACAGAGCATTTTTCAAAGACTCCAACTAGGGGTGGACAGTTTTTGCGAACCCGTCCGTAACTGCAAAATCCGAGTGAGAAAAAGCGCAAGCGGGTCGGGATTGGCGGATACGCGGGTTGAAAAATGAGAGATTTGGGCTTTTGTGGTTCTACACGGTCGGATGCGGTGTGGGAGCCCAGATCCAACGATGACCGCACCCGACCAACCCAGTTAAATAAGTGAAACGTGGTCGTTTATGCTACAGCTTGTAAAAACACAATATCCTCACGTGAAACCCACGCTTGCTCTCATTTCACTCTCATCAAAAAAATGAAACCCTAGCAGCGCTCCCTCTCCCACGAAACCCTAGCAGCCGCAACTCCCCTCTCCTTCTCCCACGAAATCCCAGTAGCTGCGAAGCTCCCCTCTCCCACGAAACCACGAAACACTCACTGCAACTCCAAAGAAACTCTGATTGCAACTCTTCTCACAGAGAGAAGGAGCGAAGGATCTCTCTTTTCGCCGTCTTCATTTGATTCTCTTCCAAGTGGTAACCTTTCTTCCTCAGATTCTCTTCTTCCCTTCCTCTCACAGTTCTTTTCAATCTTTATTCTGTTTCCTTTTGTTTCGGTTTTAGGGTTTCAAATTTCAAACCTTTTGTTTCGGATTTCTCTACATACGTTTTTGTGGGTTTCAAAATTATTAGGGTTTCAAAATTTTACAGCACTTCTGAGATCCATTTGTCTACTCCGTTTCGATGTTCTTTAGGGTTTACAGTTTCTTTGGGTTTCATTTTTAGTGTTCATAGCACTAGATGTATCTAGCTTTCATTTTTAGTTTCTCATCGTATTAGGTTTTCTAGCTTTCAGTTTAGGGCTTTGCATTTTTGGGGTTTTCATTTTAGGGCTCTTCATTTTTTGGGTTTTATTGTGTTTATTATATAAATGGTTTCTGTTTTTAGTTTGAGTTTTATTGTTTCAGTTTTAGTTTCTTGGTTTATGTTTCAGTTTCTAGATAAATGGTTTCTGTTTTAAAGGTTCTTATTTTAAGTTTCATGGATTTGTAAATTACTGTGTGTGTCTTTATGTTCTGGCTTTTCAGTTGTTGTTTCATTCAGATTTATTTTATGTGTTGCTGATTAATTATATTGTTGTTGTTTCACTAATTGATCTTTTTGTGTTGTATGTTCACTTATTTTTTTGAGGCTGGGGGCAAGGAAGGTCAGGAAGCTGTAAATCTATGAGTTATCAATCAATCAATAAGGCGAATGAGTAAGTTTCTAGATAAAGTTAGTAATCTTTTTTTTTTGTGAGTCAGTTTCTGGATGGTTGTTAGTTTCTGGATGCTTGTTAGTTTCTGAATGCGTAAATTTGTGAGTCACTAATTACTTGTTAGTTGTATGCTTGTTGGTAAGTTAGTAAGTTAGTAACTTGTGAATCGTTGGCAGTGGCTGAAAAGAATTTCAGTGAGTCTCTATTACACTATTAACTAAATTATTGCTTCATTTTGTTTTGAGTGTATTAACTAACAGCTTCAATTTTTAACATTTGCGGTCATAACTTTTTTGATTTTTTGGAGTCACATGGCTCACATCTTATTGCCAACTATTGCATCAACTAAATAGCAACCTTGTTTGTTCTTTTGGAGTCTTTCATGACTCAAAACATGATCCGACTTCATGCAAGGGAACTTATGTTTTGGGTATATATTCTTGCACTATGTTTTAATTACTCTTATTCTGCTGCTGCACTGTTTTAATTACTCTTAATTTGTTGTATTCTGTTTTAATAGATTTTGGAACTTTAGACATTGGTCAAGTTTAAAGGAGGCTTATTCTGCTGCTGAATCTGGCTGTTATGGTAAGCTGTTTTATATTCAGTTTCTCTTTAGATTTTGGAGTTGAAATGAAGTTCAGTACTTCTGGAACTATTACTCTTTAGATTTAGATTCTGCTGTCTTGTTTTATTTTGTTGGAACTAACCTTGTAACTTAATTTGTTAAACTGTCTTGTTTTTGTCTTGTTTTTTAGATTATGGAAAAGTATCCAAGGTTATTTGGGGTGTTACTTAGACTATTTGGCTATAAGTAACAAGGTTAGTGCTACTAAGTGGTTAATTTATTTATAATTACTGAATTAAGTTATTAATACTGTTTTAACTAATGAAGGTTACTGTTTTATTATGCAGATTGCATATTCTAAGGCTTTGTGAACTTTGAAGTTGTGAACTTCATTAAGCTTCTCTAAAGAAGCTGTAAAATTCCCCTTGCATGGGTGTAGGATGTAATTTACATTTTAAACTTAGATTTATTAGTATTAAGTGTTGCTTGCTTTAGTTGGTTGGTAATTAATTTGGTTGATGATGTGCCTGTAATTATAATAGTTACTGCCACATACTTTGGTAATTGGCAGCAGTAAACTATTTTAACTTGGTTAAGTTTGGCCTGTTTTATAATGTCTTGTCATTTATAAATTTGTGTTAGAATTTAGTTTTAAATTTAGGGTATTGCTTTTCCCACACCCCCTCCTACTCGAAACACACCCCATACGGGTGTGAAAAGACCAAAAGGCCAGGCCAAACCTCTTTTTTTTCACGAATTTTCACCTGTTCGAACACGGGCATTCGAACAGGTTCGAATGACATCGTTCGAGTGTGTTAAATTTTGACTTCACACCCTTTTGGGCGTTTTTCACCTGTTCGCATGAGGTCATGCGAACCTGTTCGCATGAGGTCATGCGAACCTGTTCGCATGACCTCGTTCGAACACATTCAAACGACATCGTTCGAGTGTGTTAAATTTTGACTTCACACCCTTTTGGGCGTTTTTAAACTGTTCGCATGAGGTCATGCGAACCTGTTCGAACAAGGTCGTTCGAACAGTCATAAAACACGTCCTCGCAGCGTCTCACGCGAGGTTATTTTTGGAATAAAATTTGTTAAGGGGTGTGAAAGAGTAGGAGGGGGTGTGGGAAAAGCAAAACCCTAAATTTACTAGGCCAGGTATTATTATGGCCATGAATTTAGGCCCATTTATGTTTGTTTGTTTTTTCAAAAAAATTCTGATAATATGTGTTTGTATGTAATTGATTGCTTTTTTTCCTCTAAATTTTATAGGTAAGGCAATGCATTGGGTATCAAAATAAATTTCATGTTAAGGAGTTCATTTCTTCCCTCTTTCCCTAGAGAAGGAATTTCAAAGTACTCACCAACAAACCTAACATCTCTCTCTTAAGCTTAGGAACGCACCTCGCATCTGGCATGTTTTTTTTTCCCTATAAACACCATTCCGCCTTCAATGTGCTCTAAGGTCAGCGAACACTCATTACATACATGCATCAAAGATCTAATTCTACCTATATATATATATATATATATATATATATATATATATATATATATATATATATATATATATATATATATATATATAACACTTTGTAACAACATCTTAGGACCACTTTTTTTCAATATCTGAGATTTGTGTCTACTAGCTAGGACCACTTTGCCTATTTTTTGGCACCCCACAATAATACTAGTAGTATTATTGTTAATTTAAGGGATCAAAACAAAACAAATACTAATACCTAAGAGACCAAATCAAAAACTAAAATAAAAATAATAGACTAAATGTATAATTAAATCCTTTTTTCTTTTAAGTTTCAAAACTTTCTTTCAGAGTTTTAACAATAAATAAATAAAATTTGATAGAGCATGTACTGCAGAACAAGGTAGCAATAGTTCAGACATCACAGTACACTGGGTAATGAATAAAGGAAGGGTATTTCAAAAACTGAAAAAGGTTTACATCTTTTGATAGATTAAACTGAGAAAGAATGTAAGAGAAATAAATATATATATGTTGATCAATTCATCCCTCTATCTATGTATAGTCAGTCGGTTCAATTGCTTTTGTGACACAGGCTTACACTTACACATACACAGTCACATGTCTTATCAATACCACACCACACCACAACACATTTATCTAAATCAACCATTCAACTGTTAAGGAAATCTGCATTGCCTCTTATAAAAACCACTTTTGTCTTTCCCTTTTTCATGCAAAACAAATACATACAATCATACCAAAAAAACAAATGTTTTGTATTTTTCTTTGCAGCTTTCACTGCTGACACACAAATAAAATGAGATGCTTAATATTTATCTTTCCATTCTTCTCCTTTGCCATCAACACAATTCAAGAAAGAAAAAAAATACTTGCTTATATTATATAGAAACAAAGTGATCTCCAAAAACCAACAAACTTTACAATCCTATTTTTTGTAGTTAAATGGCTTCTTCTCTGTCTATTCTCCTACTTGTGTTCCTTTTATTTACTTGTCAAGTTATGGTTATAGGGATAGAAATGGAAGAAAATGAGTTATTGGGATTATTTGAAGTAATGGAAGCTCTTATTGATGATCCTGATTGGTCTCAAGAACATCCTCAACCATGTACTAATACTCCATGGCCTGGTATTGAGTGTGAAGTTAGTAGTGAAACATCAACTTTTCATGTTACAAAGATTCACATTGGTCCTGAAATACTTTCACCACCTTGTAAAATTTCAGCTTACCTTTCAGAATCTTTGTTGAAACTAACTTATTTGAAAACACTTTCACTTTTTAACTGTTTTGTTGCTTCACAAGTTCATCTACCAAAAACTCTATTTGGTCCTTTCTCTTCTTTAGAACACCTTACTTTGGAGTCTAATCCAACACTTTATGGTAAAATACCTCAAAGTTTGGGTTATGTTACTAATTTGAAGGTCTTGAGTTTGTCTCAAAATAGCTTAGAAGGAAATATTCCAAGAGAGATTGGTGGTTTGAGTTTTCTAGAGCAACTTGATTTAAGTTATAATAATTTTAGTGGTGAAATTCCTAAGGAAATTGGTGGTTTGAAAAGTTTGACTATTTTGGACCTTAGTTGGAATCAAATTGAAGGCAAAATTCCTTACTCTATTGGACAACTTCAACTTCTTCAAAAAATTGATTTGAGCTCAAACAAGCTTATTGGGAAAATACCTTCTCAAGTTGGAAATCTCAAGAGGTTAGTATTATTTGATATTAGTCATAATTTTATTAATGGGCCTATTCCTGAAAATTTTTCAAGTTTGGAATTTTTAGAATATTTAATTATTGATGATAACCCTATCAATACAATGATACCCCACTTCATAGAAAACCTTTGGAAGCTAAATTCATTGAGCTTCTCAAGTTGTAGTTTGTTTGGTTCAATACCAAATATTTTCTATTCTTTGAAGAATCTTAGTGCTTTATCACTAGATAACAATAGTCTTAGTGGAAATGTTCCACAAAATCTTGGTTTGCTTCCAAATTTGGATCAATTGAATGTAAGCTACAATAAGCTGAATGGAGTTCTACATTTCCCAAATGACTTCTTTGGAAAGCTTGGTAAGAGGTTAGATGTGAGAGGAAATAATGATCTTTGTATTAGTGATGAGAAAAACAAGAATCTCTCTTCATATTTGGAAATTTCTTCTTGTGTTACTATAGATGACAGATCTTTTGCTGAAGGACCACCAGAAGAAACGATACCATCATGGATTAGAAGCAACATAAGTTCAAGTTCAGCATGGTTGGATTTACATGTCATGTTTTTTACCATGGTTTTAAGTTTTGTCTTTAGTTTGCTTAATTTGTTTTTGTGAAACTAAACTGTGCAAGTGTAAGGGAATGTATTTTTTATATAATGGTTCGCTCATATCTTCTATATTTGGTTTCTGAAACTTTATCTCATTAAAGTGCTTTTCATAGTTAATCTTGTTCATGTTGGTTATGTCTACGATGTTATTATTCTTTAATTGTCTTTTTGGAACTTGTAAATATTCCTGTGTTTGTTTCTTCGACCTTGTAAATTTGTGTGTGTTTTTAATCACTGAAAAATAGAAAATTTGCTTTTGTTAAAATTTTATTTATAAGGACTAAGACAAAATAGAGAGGACCAAAGGAAATTATTTTTCTATATATGTTTTACAAAATAAAACATTTATAAGAAACAAAAGTAAAATCTAGTATATTATTTTTCTATATTTCTCTCTTCTTATTTTTCTATGTTTTAATTTAGAGAATAAAAACATAAAAATTACAAGAAAAAGAACTCTAAATAATAAGAGTGGGTTGAATTAATAAGAGTGCATATATATATATATATATATATATATATATATATATATATATATATTACAGTGCAGATCATTATCTAGTGGGTTGAATTAATAGGAGTGTAATATATATATATATGCACTCCTATTAATTCAACCCACTAGATAATGATCTGCACTGTAATATATATATATATATATATATATTTGCATGGAATGGTGAAAGAAAAAGAATCAGATTTGGAGTTTAGTAATTGAACTTTTGTACATTTTGGGAAAAACTGGGTCAGAAGTCAGAACTCTAAAGTCTTATCCCTCCCCAAGTGTTGTTGTCTGTAGCAGCCTTTAAGAAAGAGAGTAAAAGCGAGTGTCGGTTTCTGATACTAATGAGCATGCTGCTACTGCTACAAGACCACTCTTATTGCTCCCAACTTCAAAAAGATAGCACTCTTCATATGCTTGTTTTGGCAGGGGAGGGACACTCAGAGAATCTTTTGATAATTTCCCAATTTTTTCCTTCAACTTGCTAGGTCTAATAAACACAATGAAATGTACACCATGTTTGAACTTTGAACATAGTAGAATTGGATATTGATATTTTCACAAGACTAGTGTTGTGTTGGAATCTTGTATTGAATATAGAAAAAATGAAATAAGTCCTTGATACGGATTGGGCCTTTAGTGGCCGATCTGTCTAAGGCCCAAACACCAAAAGTCTAAATCTATCAGTCAACGGTGGATATCTGAAACCTAGATTCAATGGTCCATTTTTACCCCAAAATCTTATAAATAAGCATTCAATGCTAGTATTAAAGGTACACATTTTCCATTCACCTAACTTGCAATTAACTCACTTGCTGACTTGAGCGCCGAAGTGTCATTGTAGGTACCAACCACCCCGGATCGGAGACCAACTCGGACTGACTAGGAACACGGCTACCAACTACCTCGGATCGGACTTGGTATCTAGGATCGGATACCGGTCCAGAGGTACGGTACAGAACATTGGCGACCACAGTGGGAGGATCTTATACTTCATTTCCTCTCCCAACTCCCAGGTCAGCAATGGCTCCAGTTCTACGTCAAAGAAACATCTCGAGTGCGATAGTGAGACCGGACCCGCAACAAGAAACCCCTGAGGGGGTAGCAGTCACACTCCCCCTCAGCTCGGCACGTGGGCATAACTCGTCCAGAGCAGTAGTCCCGGGAGGTTCCGCCCCGAACCGACTTCCGCCACCCCCTCAGACCGTCCAGATACCGGTCGACGCTGTTCAACAGCTCGTCTGATTGCTGACTAGGCAAGCCGAGGCTGAGCAAGAAAGGAGTCAACGCTACACACAACTTGAGGCTGAAATTGCCGAGATTCGAGCTCGTGACATCCCAGACCACACTTCTCCTCAATACCATTCTCCCGACAGGGAGACGTCTAGTCGAAGGCGCCACCGATCTCCGGCCTAGAGGAGGCATCATCACTGATCTCCACCTCGGCGCAGAAGGGGGCGAGAATCGGGAACCCTTTCAAGCGAGACCTACGACCATACCTACTACCCCGAGGGTTCCCCTCGTCAAAGCTCGTCTCTAGCATCCTTATCGCCAAGGCGACCCTCCTTAAGCCGGGAAAGATCTTCGAGGCATGAAGCTCGACACCCACACTCTCAAAGATCCCCTGCCAGACGCCGTACCCGGCAATCTCCCGAAAGGACAAGATCGACGGCGAGGAAAGGGCCCTTCACAGCTGAGATAGATTTCTTCCCGGTACCGAGGCATCTTGAGAAACCCCCGGAAGGTCTGAAGATGTACGATGGGACTGGTGACCCGGATCGCCACCTCGACTACTTCGACACAGTGATGCAGTACCGAAATGTCCCAAGCGAAATAAAAATGTCAGATTTTCCCTCTGACTCTTGAGAAGTTGGCCTTGGACTGGTTCAGAGCCCTGAAGCCAAATTCGATATCCTTCTGAGACCAGCTTGCCCAATCATTTTCCTCCCATTTCGCCCACTCCAAAATGAAGCCGAAGTCTCGGAAGGTCTTGCAGGCGATTCGGCAAGGAGAAAATGAGTCGCTCTGGGACTACATCGAGAGGTTCAATACAGAAGCCGCCCAGGTCCGGAACCTCGATGATTCTTTTCGGCTATATTTCATGGAGGCCGGCGTCCGTGAGGGAAGTCTTTTCCAGATTGATGTCAGAGTCAATCAGGACGGATGCCGACCCCGGAACGTCAAAACCTCGGGGAGAAAAGGAAGTCCGGAATGAGAATGAGCCCCGGAACGATGGCAAACCCAGGCACCAGAAATGTCACTGTAGCGTACTGTAGAGGTCAATAAGCGGAACTGTAGCGTGTCAGAAACGTCACTGTAGCGCACTGTAGTGATACTGTAGCATTTTGTCTTTATGTGGTGAATTGTCTATTTTGCCACTAAATTGTGACAAATGTCAAAATTTGGTGATGTCTGAAAATGTAAATGTGCTAGCATATGTTTTGATTATATAGAAAGTAGATAATAGAGATATTATAGTAAATAGTAAATTTTAAATTATTTAATTATTGAGTGTGATATTAATTTAATAATTTATTCTTTTGGTATAAATAATTTTGAAACTATTGTTAGAGGTATGGTTTTTTTTGACAATTGGTAGTAGTTAAATTGATTAATTTTAGTAGTTTGAGTAAATTATAGAAATAGTTAAAAAAAATTATGTTTTTAGTAAAAAAAATGACAAAAAAGTGATTTTTTAAGGAAAGAAAAACTGAAAAAAAAGTTAGTTTTAAAATTTGCTGTTTTTTGTCCTTTTGCTGCGTCAGTTGCAGCTTCTGATTGCAGTTTTCAATCAGTTTTTTGTCCCTCGCTTTTTTTCCCTCTATCGTTGCCACTCCCGTGGCCTCTCCCATTGGCGCTCTCGTTGCCACTCCTATTGGCGCTTTCGTTGCCACTCCCGTTGGCATTCCCGTTAGCATTTTACTCTTTTTTAATAATTATAAAATAGTTATTTGGTAATTTTTTGTAGTGGTTAAATTGATTGATTTTAACAAAAGTAGTTAAATTGATTAGTTTTAGTAGTTGTTTTGTGATTTTTTGTAGGGGTTAAAGTTTTTTTACAATTCTTTTTTTGACAATCGATAGTGGCTAATTGATTTATAGTGACTAATTATTTTATTAATTTTAGTAGTTTGAAAATATTATAAAAATAGTGAAAATTGATTTATAGTGACTAATTGTTTTAATAAAAATATTGACAACCGTTTTTTAAAAAAAATTAAAAAAAAACAATGTATAAATTTTTGTTAATAAAAATCAGTTTTTTTGAAAAAAAAATCGAATTTTAAAAAAAAATGTATTGGTACTGTAGCGCGTCAGAAACGTCACTGTAGCGTACTGTAGGGGTCAATAAGCGGTACTGTTGCGCGTCAGAAACGTCACTGTAGCGCACTGTAGTGATATGTAGCATTTTGTCTTTATGTGGTGAATTGTCTGTTTTGCCCCTAAATTGTGACAAATGTCAAAATTTGGTGATGTCTGAAAATGTAAATGTGCTAGCATATGTTTTGATTATATAAAAAGTACATATTTTGCCCCTAAATTGTGACAAATGTCAAAATTTGGTGATGTCTGAAAATGTAAATGTGGTAGCATATATTTTGATTATATAGAAAGTAGATGATAGAACTGTTATATTAGATGATTTATATATATATATATATATATATATATATATATATAACATAGATGACCTATATATATCTTGAAAGCTTCACAAAATGGGACACCAATGGCATGTTTAACAATTAAAAAAAAGTCTCATATATTTTTCATAAATAATTTGATTTGATATCTTTTATAATAATATCGGTCAATTGGTCAACTTCTCACTCTTTATAAAAGATATCAAATCAAATTATTTATGAAAAACCAAGAAGCAGAAGATAGCAGATGTAAATGAATGTTTGTGAGTGTTGGTGTTGTCAATGTCATGCTTTTAAGCGTACATGTCTTGTCTCCACCTTTCGATTTATATGAGCAGGTCTCTCTCTCTCTCTGTTTTGTTTAATAATTAATAATAATAGAGCAGTGCATATGTAACGAAGGAAAGTTTCGGGAAATTTCACGAAGGCAACTAAAACTCTTGATTTTAATGTGCAATGCTAACTTTCTTTTACAATAAATGAATACGAATATATGATGAAGCAGAGCAAATAAATATACACCACTTGGCAGTTGGCACAAGCATGTTCTCATTGTTAATGGTTTTTGTGTCTATTACATCTAACACAACACTTGTCGCCACCAGCATCAACCACTCAACCTTCACCGATTAAGTATATATTGCAAATTAGTTAAACAGAATTTGAGAATGATGGATTCAGCTTTCTAGTGAATCAGTGATTTATGTTGAGTAATTTTAACTCACATCTAACCATAGTTGTCAAACTCCTGGGTTGAACGATTCTAGGTATCAAAAACGAGTCGACTCACGTATAGACTTAGAATCAAACTCCCGGGTGTAATTTTTTCATGAATAAACGTTGGCATGTGGTATTATTTTTGTGTTAATTGGTGTTCTGTGTATTTGTCATTTATAGGTTTTTTTATGTTATTTTTATATTTCATAGCCTTTTACAAGTCTATATGCTAGGGATGTCTCCCAGGACTAGACAATTGGAGCGTGACCCGAATGGCCCGATAGCGGGTAACCTAACGGATCTTGGATTGACTTTAATACCATCTTAGAATGTGGTTTAGGTCTAACTCAACCCCACAAAACCAACTTGTAAGGTGAGGGATGTCTCCCACATATATATTCTTTTTCAGGTCATATCTCATCTGATGTGAGACTCTTAACGACAACCTTGCATCTAACTAAACACATGAAGTGCAATGTTGGAGAACTGATAATAATACTTTTTTTAGTGTTATGTGGATATGCTTCGGGGCTTCATGACCAAATGGGCTTTGAGGAAGAGCGCAAATCCATTTTAAATGATTCTGCATTCTAGTTTGGCCACTACTATCCCCACCCTTATTTTCTACATGCACTTATGGTGTTTTGGGAACTAACCTTCAAATGACAATTTTGACATAAAAAAGTTCGGTGGATTTTAAAAGACTATGTAGGAATAAAATGCTTTAATAAAACTTCAAATGTAGTTGATATTTTAATGGAATTGTGTCATTGAAAAGTCTTGTAGATTTTGCACTTAGGATTTTAATAGATTTATTTCATAAGATTTTAAAGAACTTTATGAATTTATGTCACCCCCCCCCCCCCCCCAACACTTTCTCAGTACGATTTTGATCCTTCTATTTTATTTTTAGCAACTCTTATTTCTCGATTTTCTCTATTTTACAATTTTAGTCCTATGTTTTTTTAATTGTACTTTTGGTCCTCCAAAATTTGTATATTATGCTCTATTGGTCCCCCACTTTAAGAAAATCTCATACTTTTTAGGCAAAAATGCAGTTAAAAATTATGGTGACTAAAATCACAATATTTGCAAATTTGGAGGAATAAAATCACCATAATCGCCTAAAATCGTCAAACTAAGAAAGTTGGTGGACTAAAAATGCAAATAACCTAATATGTAACATGTAATCTCAATTAAATATATATGTATTGAGTTAAGATATATTGACACCAAATGTCAAACTTAGCAACTTACATCAATTAAGAACATCATATAGAAAATGAATTTTTATCAATCTGACTATTGAATAGCGTGATATTATCATTGTGATCCTGTATATCAAATTTCATACAAACTAAAAATTAATTTTGTTAAAAAAAAATAATAATTGTGCTCCCTCACACTACTTTACTTCGATGGCTAATATGTTATTTAAAAGATAAATAACATATGTATGTTATTAAAAAAAGATAACCACTACAAAAAAAAGCAGAATAGGCGACGGATTTTTCCGTCGTTAATGGTCAAAAATCCGTCGCTAATGTGCCTTAGCGAGAATTAGCTACGGACAAAATTCGTCGCTAAAAAGAGCCTCGCAGATATTTAGCAAGAGAAATTTGGTTTCGTCGCTAAATATTAGTGAGATATTTTAGCGAGGGAAATTTCATCGCTAATTAGCGAGGTAAATTCGGTCGCTAATTAGCGAGGGATATTAGCGACGGATTTTCCCTCACTAATTAGCGAGAGATTTTAGTGAGGGGCAAATCCGTCGCTAATTCTGAAGGCTGCGTGTCCTTTTTTATGCCACGTGTCCAAATATTAGCGAGGGATTTATCCCTCGCTAAAAATAATTAATTTAATTTATTTTTTTAAAAAAACCTGCTTTTTTTATGCCACGTGTCCAAATTTGAAAACCTGTTTTTTTATAATAACTATATATTTATCAAATGCAGCACAATTTCGAGAATACTCAAATCAAATCCATCCAAACTGGTACCAAATATCCAAATCAACATCCAAACTAACCAGCAATACCAAATATCCAAATCAACATAAACATTAACCAAATCCTAAACAAGTTCAAACCAGCAATAACATAATCCAAATCCTAAACATGTCCAAAACAACAATAACATAATCCATAACATAATACTCCAAACCAGCAAATAACAAGATAATACTAATACGGGCCATCATCAGACTCTGTCTCCTCAGACTAAGACTCAGACGCATCTGGCTTCAAGCTCTTATAGTACTTTAACATCTTCTGATCCTGCTGACGTGCAAACCTCAAGAAGTTTGTCTGCATATCTTTGATAGTGCGACTCTGCATCTGCTGCTCCTACTGGTGCTGAGCATTCATCTCCTATATCTCCTGCTGGTGCTGAGCACGCATCTCCTGTATCTGCTGCCTGAGCTGCTCTGTCTCAGTTGAAGGACGAGGAGGTCGACTACTAGAGGTTTTGCTGGTGTCAAAGTGATCATCCTCACGCATAGCGACGGATTGCGTAGCGACAGATTCCAACCATAGCGACGGATTTTAATTTTCACGCATTCCCAAAAATTAGCGATGGTACCATAGCGACGGAATCTAAAACTAGCGATAGATTTTGAATTTTCACGCATTCCCAGGTATTTGTGACAGAGTCATAGCGACGGATATTACGTTTAGCGATGAAATTGGGAATTTTATGAATTCCAAGATCTGCCAACGATCACGTCAGCGTTAGCGACAGACCGTTAGCGACGGAGTATACCGTTAGCGACGGATTTGAATTTTAAAAAAACAAAAACAAAAATAGGTGCGCCTTGTAGCGACGGAATTTGCTGTCGCTAAATCCCTCGTTAAGTTCAACTTAGCGACGGATTTGGGATCCCTCGCTAATATCTGTCGCCTATCCTGCATTTTTTTTGTAGTGAACACACCTATGAGTATCCAATTTTTTTGAAATTTGATATAAATGGTCACGATGATAATATCACGTTAAGCAATGATTAGATTGATAAATTTCATTTTCTATAGGAAGTTATTAATAGGTGTAAATTGCTAAGTTTGACACCTGGTGTCATTATATCCTGACTCCTAAGTATTATATAGCATAAATTACGCATACAATTATTATAGGCTTAAATATATGTTGCCCCCTGCAAATATGCTCATTATCCATTTACCCCCTTGCAAAAAAAAACTTTTAAAATAAACCTTGCAAATATTAAGTGTTTCTAGTTACCCCCCTGCTGTTAGTTTTAGCTAACAGTGTTAAGTTTATGCTGACTTGGCTGCCATTTGCAGGGGGTAACTAGAAACACTTAATATTTGCAGGGGGTAACTAGAAACACTTAATATTTACAGGAGGTAACTAGATCCCAAATGGCAGCCAAGTCAACATAGATTTAACGTTGTAATCTAAAACTAAAAGTAGGGGGTAACTAGAAACACTTCATATTTGCAAGGTTTATTTTAAAAGTTTTTTTTTGCAGGGGGTTAAATGGATAATGAGCATATTTGCAGGTGGTAACATATATTTAAGCCATTATTATATGTATCCACTACACAAAAGTTCTGAGAATATAATTTATACTATATAAATATAAAAGGTATATAGAGATAGAATGAGGGAAAGGGGGAGAGAGAGAGGGAGAAGAGAGAGAAAGATAGGGGGAGGATAGAGTGATAAAAGGGGAGAAAGGGAGGAAAAAGAGAGTCTTGAGAAATCTCAAATGAGATGGTGAGATATTTTTCTCCTAAAAATACACTAAAAACTAGCAAAATCCATTAAAATTTATTTTAGATCATTTTTAAAATATATAAATACCTCTTCATAGACTATAATACTCTATAGGTTTTCTTCTAATGTAACCAGCCCATCCGAATGATACGAAAATAATTTATGGATTGAGTTGGATTGAATAGGCTGGATTAATGGATTGAATAGGATAAGAAAATAATTTACTCATTTACCCTCCTAAATATATTTAAAAACAAAACAAAAATAAAATTTAATGATTTAAAAATTAGAAATATTAGTACTTAGTACTTAATATAAAAAACAATGTATGATTCTATGATAAGGGTAATTTTGTCATTTTGTATATTCTAAAAATTAAAAATATATTGAAATTAAAAAATTAATATAAGTGATAAAAGAATAAAATTATTATTAAAAAGCTTTAAAATAGAAAATTAATTTAATTTTTTAACAAGTGAAATTTTTTTACATGTTTAAATAATATGATCTTAGATTAAAAGAATTATTTTCTTACATGTTTAAATAATATTTTGAAAAATGTTTTAATTCAATCTAATTGATTGAAAACTCATACTTTGCTATTTGCTAATAATCATAAAAACTATGAAAAATAAATCGATACTTTAGATGTAAAAGTATATAGGGCATGGATGAATATTTTGTATGAGAGCTTGTTGGTACCTACTTAGTATTTTTTTGCTAAAATTAGTCTCGCGGCCCTTTAGTCCGATATTGTTTTAGTGCTCAAAAAAGTCTCACATTATTTCATAATCAAGACCAATAGTAGTTTATAAATTACCCACATCTTTAAACCATCAGGACATCTTTTAACTAGGACAAAACTGTAAAGACTCATGTGTGGGTCAAAGAGAGCAACGACATGGTGACCCCTTGGGTCAAGGGGACATGGATTCTCTGTAGTCAAAAATATGATTGCATGAGATCCCACTACAAGAATTTCGGTACTTTCCGAGGGAAAAATCCCTCGCAAAAGCAGGAAAATCCGTCGGAAATACTCATTTTCGACGGACAAAATTCGGTCGGGAAAACGCTACTCGCAAACTATTTTCGAGGGAAAATTCCCTCGGAAACGCTTCCGTCGGAAATCCCTCGCAAATATCTGTGGCAAAGTCGTCGCAAACTCTAACACATTTTCGTCGGAAATCCGTCGGAAATTTTTTAAATAAAATAAAATAAAAATTAAATTATACGTTTTATGCAGCTTAATTGTAAGGAAACGTTTTAAAACCATGAAATGCCAACTTAAGCATTACAAATTCAACCTCATATATGCAAGTGATATAAACCAAATTGAGCATACAAATATATGCAGTGATATGCATAAAAGGCAAAAACAAGGAGTTCCCCCAATTCCCATTTGACAAAAAGTTCTAAGATGTTTCATTGAGGCACAGTAGCTGTTATTGTTACATGTCTAGGGTCTTTAAGAATTGATGTTACGTTCACAAAACCAGCATCCCTCAATGTTTGGTCCATATCAATCAAGTAGTACTCATCAAGAAACGGTTATGTGCTCTTCATCAACGTAAACAGCACTGGAGACAATTCCTACAACACAAATACAAAAAGGAGGAAGTTTGATGATGTTTGCTACTACTTGGAAAACAATGTACCATAAGCTACATTGAAATGCCTTCAAATCTATTAAAGGAACCTAGTGTTACTTTAACTACATCTATTGAGCTCATATATACATAACACACATTATTGCTTGCATTTTAGCATAATAGAAGGCTATATAAAAAGTCAATGCACTCATTATAAAATACAGTGAAGAAGAGAAGCTGGAGAATACCTGTAGGACCTTCGACTTCGGCTGTAGAAGGCAACAATAACATGAGTGTTTGAGATACGAACATAAAACTAAAGAAAAACACATGATTATAGTATTACATATATACCGAATTATCTGTGATAGCTAGCGCCTCCAGGACGAAGGAGGCGGAATGCTTCTTTTACTACATTCACTATAGCTCTTGCAGGACATTCGTGAAACTACATAAAATTAAGGAATCCAAAACAACATTCAAAAGATGTCATCAGTTATATGAGTCTCTCTCTAGAGAGAACTTCAAGTATATGCAGTCATCATATCAAATATCAGGAAATCATGCCACCAAGTATCTTCAGTTTTTGTTGTCTAGATTGTCATGAAGTCTAATTAGAAGAAAATGCATTGCAACATTTTCTGAAATTAAAACTAGTTCTATTCTACAAGTGAAGTGGGTGATGCAAAGCAATGATTGACCTTAGTAAGATGGCCCCTTATTATTCAAACGTTGACAGTGCTTCATTCAATTCAGTTCACTTTCAATGGCAGCTTCACTTTTTTCAGATACCACCATGCAAATCATAGATATACAATACTACATTACACAGACATGCTGAGAGAAACTCAGACACTCTTATCTATAAAGACTGAATATAAAAACCAACACATCCCCAGAGTAATAAAAAGTTGTTGAAAGGAATATTTTAAAACAAGTTGTAGAATGTTGTAACTTACCCTTTACTGTAAGGTTGTATCTTGACCTTCCCATCACCATCTCTCTCTGGAAAATGAGGAGGAAATGACCCTTCACCCACCTGAACAAAACTAAAGAAAACTATTCATCCACCTCTCTAGAGGAAAGAAATCATAGGTGAGAACTAATGCCAGATGTTTACTCCAATGCTATTAAACACTACTAAGGATTCACATACTTTGGAATAACTAACACAAATCTAAGTGAAAACAAACACTTTCCATGATCGTAAACAAGATGAAAATACAAACATGCAAACAAACAATGACGAATCAAAAGAAGCAATATTCATAAAATACTAAAATCACAACTCAAATGACATTCAAAGATAACACCAATTCAAAGGAACAAACACACAAATAGAAAAATTCACACACATCAGCTACCACGAAACAGAGATACAACCACATAATCAAAACATGAATCTAGAAAGAAAGTGAAAAAACAAAGAAGAAAGTAATAGTTTAGAAGCAATGCGTGAGAAAGAGAGAGTACTCAGGTTTTTCTTCAGAGTCAAAAGATGGGGCTTCATCGGAATCTGACAAGAAACAAAAAGATGAAAACTTGAGAACATGAAGAATCTCAAAACTAAAACAAAGTGTAACCCAATTGAAGAAAAACAATTGGGTCACTGAAAAACCCTAATTAATTAAATGCATCATTAAGCTATGCCAAATGGTAGATGACAAATCGACAATGCATCAAAAAAATTGGCTTCAAATTTTGGCCACACAAATCAACACAACTTGTTGACTTAAAAAACAACTACTCATACTCAAAACATCCTGACACACACAACTTGAAATTTTTCCACCCATTCTGGTAATGACTTTCAAGGAAACTTACTAATCAAAAACTTTAAGAAAACTTACTAATCAAGATGTTCATGAAAGGAAATGACTTTCAAGGAAACAATGGCAATTTCACTGCCCCCAATCTAACCTAAACTAAATATTAAGTATTTTCCCCCAAACGCTAACAGATTCAAATAAATAAGAAGAATGAAAGATGAAGAACATTTGGAGAAGAACATTTTGCATTGCAAAGTCAGCGGTTATACAGGCTACCATTGATTCACTAACATATCTGATTCTAGAAGAAAAATACCAAGTTTATATGCATTATTTCCAGGCATAGCTGTCTTGTACTAAAATTGAAGTCCTAACTCCTAATACCACAACAGAACCACAACATTTCATATTCATATGTGAGTGACTGAGAAACACAACATGTCTGCATATAAACACAAGCATTTTCAAAAACAAACAAACACTTAAATATGTTATTGCCAAATCAAATTTCAAATGCTCTCCATTAATTCTCTATAATGCAGCATACAACCTTTCACAAAAATGCTCTTCATGCTAACATCTAGACCTCATAACAAATTTACCTAAATACCCCCTTTTCAATTTTCTTCTTTTGCAAAACATTTGGTGAATGTGTAACAAAACCCTATCAATTGAGAAAATCAACAAATCCTAAATACACAAAATCAACAAATCCACAACATATGTAACACAAATCCACAAATCCACAAACCCTATCAACTGAAATGCTACCGATTCTTTAGTTTTCTTCTTACAAAACAAAAACTACACATTTGTATAAATAGGATTTGAAAAGACAGCAATAACACTGACCTTGTGCCGAAAGGACCTACAGGATGGTCAATTTCAAGAATCTCCCTTCCCTAACCAAAATAAACATACATGTCAAAAAGAAAACTGATAATCGATCTTCAAATGCAAAAAAAAAACTAACAATACAGCAAAAGAGAGGGAGAAATGAGAGAGGCGAGACGGAGAAACGAGAGAGACGAGAGGGAGAAACGAACCTAACGCCGGTGAGCAGTGAGATGAGAGAGACGAGATGGAGAAACGGAGCGGTTGCAGTGAGAGAGACGAGACTGATGAGTGAAAGAGAGGGAGAAAGGTGTGCTGTGAGCCTGTGAGTGAGAGAAACAGAGGGGAGGACGAAGCGAAGCGGAGCCTAGAGAAGAGAGGGAGGGAGGCGCTGTCTGTGTCTGAGAGAGGGTTTAGGGTTAGATGAGAGTGAAAGTGATGGAGTGAAAGGGAGGTCGATGAATGTATTTGTTTAGTTTTAAGTGAGAAACGGTTCCGAGGGATATTTATGCGTTTCCGACGAAAATGTCCCTCGGAAAGTAGCGAGGGATTTCAATTCTGTCGGAAAGTTAAGCGGGAAACACCTAAAACACTTAGCGATGAAATTATCCGTCGGAAACGAACGTATTAGCGACCGAAAAAAATCCCTCAGAAATATCTAGTAGGTAAATCACCATATTCTTGTAGTGTCCTGACCTTAAAATGTTTTTTGGACAAACAAATAAAATGACCTTATAAAATCCTAACCCTTAATTAGTGTGACTGCATGAATGCAGTGGTATTTTGACTGCAGACAATTCAGGTCCGGGTCAAGGCTTTAGAAGCCTCTTTCGATGAATGGTGTACCAACCCCATTGGGTTACTTGAGTTTGGTGTGATCGCTTTATATTGATGGGTTGACTACCCATCAATAATATTTTCTTGAGTACCTCTTATACTACTAATAATATTTTCTTGTTTATTAAAATAAGAAAGAATAAATCCTAAACAAAGTTTTCTAATTAACATACTTTCAACATGTGACATATGAAAAATACTTTTCAAAATAAGACCTAAACAAAGAATCTGTTTACAATCCCAAGTAGGTAGCTCAATTTGTGAGCTAAGAGATACGGAAGGAGTGCACTAAAAGAGTGCAAGAATGAGGTCTCAGGTTCAAACCCGGAAAACTAACATTACCCCATCCCCCACTAACATTGTCTATCAAAAAAAAAAGAATTTGTTTACACTCCCTACCTCCCAGGCTCTCGTGTATTTTTATCAAATACTGAGTTAAGAATTTTCAAATTAAAATCCACATAGACAATTCTTACGTTCTGTACGAAATCTATTCGTACTATATAGTTGTAACACACATATTTTAATCGTCATTAAAATACGAGTTGTCATGCATTTATTCGTTTAGAGGTACGCAAATCTCATTTGGCCCAAAATAATACGAGTCAATTTCCATTTGATTTATCAAAGTATGATAAATAATCAAAATATTCCCATAATTAATAAGAATCATGGGCCCTTCAAATAAATAAATTTTATCAATATCCATAAACAATATGTTATTTTCATATATGACTCATCTCATACCAGCTTATAGCAATGGGCCCACAAGAACTCATTTAATCAAACTATCCAAATTTGATTTGCGTACATACTTAATGAAATCCTATCTATTAATTAGTACTTAATAGATTACAAAATCTTGGTAATATAAACATAATGCTACATCAAATCTCAAGGGGATCATACACTACGCCAGATCTTTAAAAAAATGGCGTCGTATGGGGCAGAGCTTTTGATTAAAGCGATGGATAAGCTTAAAACGCGCAGGGGAATGAGCGGCGCTTCTCTTAAAAGCGCTGGTCATAGGAGATCGAAAATGGGCAATGGGCAGCGCTTCCTTCCAAACGCTGCCTATAGGAGGACGAAAATTGGCAATGGGCAGCACTTTTTATCAAGCGCTGATTATTAGATCACGAACATGGGCGATGGGTAGCGCTTTTTACAAGCGCTGCCTATGGGTTAGACGAAATTTGGGCTATGGGCAGCGCTTTTTATGGCAAGCGCTACCTATTGATATTAATTTTTTTTCTTTCCCTCGCATCCAACGTTCATTTTCCTCACATTCCCTCTCACTCTCACGACTCTCACTCACCAAGCTCTCTCACTCACACACTGACCAAGCTCTCTCACTCACACTCACCTAGCTCCCTCACTCTCTCAACCATTTTCGTTTCTCCCATTTTTCCTCACCATTTTCGTTTCTCTCTCTCTCTCAACTATTTCGTCTCTCTCTCTCTCCGATTTCGTTTTTCTCGCTCTCTCTCTCAACCATTTCGTTTTGGTTTGGGTTTCCACATTAACTCATTTCATTTTGGCTTGCCAAGCATCTTTGAGGTAACTCATAAACCCATTTTCTTATTTTTGCATTTAAAGTGTTTGTGTTTTTGACTCAAAGAAGCTCATTTTCTTTATATTGCTTTGCTTATGATATTGTGATATTGTGTATATGTGGTTGTTTGGTTGTGTGTTGTTTTTTTGGGTTGCATTTAAAGTGTTTGTGTTTTTGACTCAAAGAAGACCAATTTTAATTATTTTACTTAGTTTGTGATATTATGTTTATGTGATTGCTTTGTTGTGTGTTGTAGAAATTTGGATGCATGCATATCAATATTGTAAATAATTGACTTAGTTATTTGATATGGAAATTAGTTATTTGTTAGGGAAATTAGTTATTCAAAATACTACTTAGTGTTCATAATTTCAATAGAATGTGAATGTTGTAAATAATTGACTTAGTTATTTGATATGGAAATTAGTTATTTGATTTGGAAATTAGTTATTCAAAATACCACTTGGATGTTGTAAATGGATGATTGAAATTAGTTATTTGATATGGATGCATGTTGAGTTTCAAGTTTATGTTGTGTTTGAACATGTTAAATTGTATATGTGTGGTGAATGAAACTAGCAAAGTAAAATCGAATATGCCTAAATCGAATATGCGAATTGTTTAGGTTTTGCGAGTTTGTTTTGCCGGAGCTTCGCGTTCATTGTTCGAGTTCGTCCTGGTTTGAGTGTTCGTTCTACTTTATTCGAGTTCATTGTTGCTTCCACTTGTTCAGGTACTTTTGTTGTTTTCTTGTATTTATTATATGAAGAATGGCAATATGGAAGACATCAAAGTGTTTGATTTCTTTAGTTGAAAATAGTTGAATGTCTTAGGTTCAAAAAAATTGTACGTTGTGTGTTTTTCATCTCTAATAGGTTTAAGTTCTCTTATAAGGATTTTATTATAAATATTGGGAAATTATGGATAGAAAGTGGATGTCTGCCAATCGTCTGTCCAAGGAATATGTCGCTGGAGTGGATTATTTTGTGAACTGTGCTGTTGAACGTTTAGGGACTTCTAGTAATATCAAATGTCCTTGTTTAAGTTGTTGTTATGTAAAATCAATTAATGCAGAGGAGTTGGCAGGACATTTAAAGGGTTACGAAATTGATCTTAGTTTTACTTATATACGTATGTATTTCAAATAATATAGTTATATGACAATGTGTTCAGTTGTTTGAAAACATATTGGGGATTGGAACAATCAATGACCAAATGGATACCAATAGATGTAAGTTTGTAAGCAATGTTCTTATATATTTAAGGCTTAAATATGTTTTAGGCCCCTGCAAATATAGGGTGTTTTGGTTTAAGCCCCTGCAAAAAATTTTTTTTTGTTAAAAGCCCTTGCAAAATGACATATTTTGTTATAAGCCCTTCTATGACTAAAATGTTAGCCTTAACATGGAATACTATGATTGCTGGATATGTTGAGAAGGGCTTATAACAAAATATTTCATTTTGCAAGGGCTTTTAACAAAAAAATTTTTTTGCAGGAACTTAAACCAAAACACTCTATATTTGCAGGGGCCTAAAACATATTTAAGCCTATATTTAATTACATTATTTTGTGAAAAAAATGTATTAAATTAAATTTAACAATTAACTAATATTTTATTTTGTAGTGTCCAAAACAACCCAATAGCAATGATTGTGGGTATTATGTAATGAAATTTTTGAAAGAAATTATTTCCCACAACCAAACGACTATTCCCCGACACGTATCTACTTAGAATTCTTTTTGATTTTCATATAATAGTTAATTCCATTTAACCATTTCAATTCTAATTTTATTTATTTATATAATTTCAGTATTTTCCTGATTGTCGGGTGAGGACATACTCTGATGAGCAGCTACTTGAGCTTAGGGGAGAGTGGTGCCGTTATGTCTCCCGTTTTTTTTTATTTTGGATAGAATGTAATACTGTAAGTTCTTAGAGTTTGATTTGGATATATATAGCTAAGCTAGTTTTGGTTCTTATTGTAAGTTTAGCTAGTTTTGGATACATATGAATTGGATACATTTTGGTTCATGTTTTGGTACACTTTGGTACATATTGGTGCATTTGTATTAGCTTGTTGTTGTTAACTATATAATGGATTGGATTGTTAGAGTTTGATTTGGATACATATGAATTGTTTGATTTGGATAGTTGCTAGCTGTTTTGGATACATAATAATGTAACTTAATTGTTAGCTAGTTTGTTTTGGTTCTTGTTGGGTACATATTGGTGCATTTGTATTAGCTTGTTGGATACATTTTGGTTCATGTTTTGGTACATTTTGGTACATATTGGTACATATTGGTACATATTGGTGCATTTGTATTAGCTTGTTGTTGTTAACTATATAATGGATTGGATTGTATTGGCTGTATATATATATGACCAGGAAATATCAAATGTAAAAAGGAAAATAAACAAAAACAGAAAAAAATAAAAAATAAAAATTAAACAATGGGTAGCGCTTGCAGGGGAAAGCGCTGCTCATTGACCTAGCGCTTCTAACAATGGGCAGCGCTTGCAGGGAAAAGCGCTACCTATTGTTAGAAGCGCTTTCCCCTGCAAGCGCTGCCCATTGTGTAGCGAAATATGGCAATGAGCAGCGCTTTTCAGTGCAAGCGCTACCAATTGTTTAGCGAAATTTTGGAATGAGCAGCGCTTATGACTTGGAAGCGCTGCCCATGGCTATCAATGAGCAGCGCTTCTTAAACGCTGCACATTGTTGGAGTGGAATCAGCAGCGCCAAGTTAAGCAGCGCTCAGAAGCGCTGCCCATGGCTAAAAAAAAGCGCTGCCCATCCTTAAACCTGTTGTAGTGATAAGCCCAACTACAAGGTTCCAAGTACTAAGAGGACCATGATAGAACTCATCCCCAAATTAATACACCTATTCATCTGAAAACCAAAAATAATGAAAGGGTGGGGTGTTAAAAAAATATCAGCGAGTTCATCAAACATCGAAATCTCACATTTTCACTCATGATACGATATCTGTTAGTGTTTTCTCATTGACGCAAAAATTCCTAAGGGAACCAACCTTCAACAATTTAGTTGAAGTATTATACAGGTCAAAGACGTGAGGTTCTTGACTTCCCCAATCCAAGTACGTCCACCAAATTCTTTAATGATTGATGTTAGTTTGTTATAATACATAGGTAGTGTTCTCTCCCGAGTTAGTCATACCCTATCAAACATCAAGAATTGGTATAAAGACACCCATTCCACATACTCTAATTACAAAGGTTAGAATAGGTTAGTGTACCGTCATGGACTTTTGGGCTCGGCACACTGCAAGGCAGACCGTCTTTCTACTTCACATAAAGACCTCGGCCCAATAAGAGAAGAGGCCCGATGAACTGGACTAATTAGACAAGCCTTCAATATGCGACACGTGGAACTCGGCATGGAGGCCAACACATCGGATAAGGACGGCAGAACTGATAAGGTGTAAGGACCGACCATACACGTGGCAACACCGGGAAGACTCCAAGGAAAACCGCCCAAAGAAGTTACACCAAAGCTCGGTTATAAAAGGACAAGCCCGGTGAATGAAAATGGGGGGGACAGACTTGTACAGAAAACACATGTAAACTAGGCACGCCGGCATAGACAAAAAGCTATCCGGCCTCCATTGTTATAATCGGATTTCATCAATGAAAATCTATTCAAGAACATTGGCGCCCACCGTGGGGCCCGGTAAAACTAGCCTGGCCTCAAGAAATGCTGAGCGTCTCACCCGCCATGGTGCCCACCATGAGCAAGAGCCGCTCTCGACTTTTCAACCCCATCAAAATCATGACTTTTGAATTGCTCCGGTTACAACTTCAATTGTAGCGAAATCTCTTTGGAAAAGTCACATGGAATGTGTGATCGGCAGCGTACGTCGAAGAGATGATGCCGGCAAACGTCAAATGTCAACACACTCTCAATCCAATTATCTCTTTCGACCGAGTTCAAGTTATCACTGATGTAAAGTATAACATCATGATTCTATTTATCAACCGACTTGTTAAGATTTGCATAAGTTGGTCACGAGTTCTTTGGCGGCGGGTAAAATCATCATGGAGTTTGGGAAGGCGACTAGGATGGTGATGGCTTTCCAATACACACAGATAATATCCCAAAATAATTAGTTCACTGAGATCAACTCGCTCCACACCTTCAACCCACCGAGATAAATTTGAAATTGTTTCGTTATCATCCATTTATTTACTATCTAGATATTCGTTGTTGCGTTCAAGTTGTTAGTTCAATTTTGACAAATGCTTCGGTCTTCCCACGCATTTTCTTTATAACGAAATCCTTTAATTTCTAGTTGCAATAAGCCTTTCAAATCATTATTACTGGAAGGGCACGCTTCAAACTTGTTTTAGCATATGCTTAACGGATTCACGTTACAGTTGTCGCGTCTTTGCGTCCAGATTATTTCGGAAGCGGTTGCATTAATATGTTCTATAACCGCCAACAACTGCATTTCACATACTTCATTTATCCTTTTTATTATTATTTTAAGAAAACAACTGCATTTTCTTTATAAAAGAGGATAGTAGTCGATCAATCATCCTATTTTAGCCTCATGAACGAAGCGGTTTACTTTTTAACTGATATTGATATTATCGATTTTATGTACACTAATACAAAGATCATCGTGCTGTCACCATATATTATCCCCAAATCTTGATTGTGAATCAAGGTCCTATACAGTAACCGTCCCAAGCACGATCATTTGGTGGTTTCCCTATTTGTTTGTAAGTTAATGACATAGGCCACAACCATATCTATTTTAACCGCTGCATATATATATTTGAGTAACCACCACCTATCTTTGAAATTACAACCGGCAACTGCTCTTTGATTGCATTCTAAATTTTAACTCTTCATACTCATTTGTATTATCATAATTCCGGTACCACCATGCATCTACCAATTTTGATTTTAATAACAATTTGGGAGTCTATGTTACTTCAATTGTCCTTATCCTATATAATTGCTTGCCCAGTACAAATTATCATTATTATTGATAAACTACATGTTACAAAGACATTACTTTCAGAGTTTAACCGATTCCTTGTATCAAAAATATATGATCATATGTGCATACATTGATGGTTTGAAATGACGTCCCGTATATTTTTGCCGCATCTCTATGCATAATCGGTAATAACTACATGACTTTCTTTAATACGGCTCATTGATTGATACGATAATTTTCATGAAGGTCTATGACGACCCATTCTTTTGCACCTGCATTCACTAAACATATTTTCTTGAACAATTTGGTAGTTTTCAACACCATTGTTATTTTCGATGTCTCATTGCTTCAAAGTTATCAAGTATTCGACAAAATCTTACTTGCTTATCAGCACCCTAAAAATCTCTTTGAAAACCTTTTGAAGGCAAACTGCATAGCAGGGTTAAATCTCCACAAACTACTCCCACTTGCTTCTACTGCCATTGAAGTAAGTAAAAGGGAAAAACAGACAAAGACTTGCATAAAGTCTCCATGAGACAAGGGTTCCCCTTTTCCAAAGGGTAAAACAGAACAATTTACAACTCACCTCTGCAAAGCCTCTAGCCGAAGTCATTTTGAAACACTTCGGCAAAGATCAAGACAAGTGATTTGTTCAAAATCTCATACAACAATGATTGGAGATCCACGACCTAACAAATATAAAGGTCAAACCAATTTGGGATGATGTCGGGTTAAAACTCTTAAGAGAAAGAGATACTCCCTCTTGCCGAGATAAGGTAAGAAAAAGGGAACTATTGGAATGAACAAATGGATCAGGTTCTACTCCATGGTTACCCCTCGTAGTCCTCGTAAACTCGAGGTTCATCCATTGAAGTCCTTATAAACTAAAATGATTCACTCTAACTACTCTCTACTGACAAATTCAGAAACTCGGCAAAGTCTTTATAAACTTTATAAACATGCCGAAGTCTTCATAAACTCAATTGAATTCTGATATATATATATATATATATATATATATATATATATATATATATATATATATATATATATATACGACGCCACAAACCACAACAGAGGTAAAATTCCCTTGGGATGAACCGAACCTATACAAAAAGGAAACCAGGTCGGCAATCATTATAAAGGGAAAAAGAGGCCAAATCTTCATGAGTTGCGCTGACTTACTACTATTAAAATATAAAGCAAGTCTCCAACAACAAATATGGCTGAGTCCCTGCGAGAGAGGCCGACTTTGAGTCCTGTCCAAGGGAAAAACAATGAGCCAACCTTGATTCCAACAAGCCTTCAAAAAGAGTTAGAGTTATACAACTTGAAAAGTACGTCACAGAGGCAAGCCACTTAAAGCCATGTTTACACAAGACGAGACAACCTTAGGTCTTGCTTAAAAGAAAAACAAGCCTCCGAGAGGTCGATGAGGTCTAATATCCACGAGACAAGCCGACCTCGATTCTACCTCAGGGACAAAATAAGTTTCCACATCACAAAGAGATAACTTGCTCCGGGTATATCAAACTTGAGCGAGCTTCCCACAAAAATGCAAGGGACAATAACGAACCCACACTCGGGGGCTCACGACATGATTCACCAACTAAAGATTACGAAGCCTAAGGTCGACCTATAGCCAACAAAACCGAATTGGGGGGCTCAATCACAACTGCAAGATCGCAAATCAATGTAAAGCGAACACTCCATCAAGGCAGAATTACTTGTTCACACAGACTAAAACAAGTTACTGGAGAGCCGACCAAGTCAAACTTGCCTATGCAAGGAAGAGCTGAAGCAATCGAGTTACAAAGACAGCTGGAAACAAATTTATGCACTTGAGACCATTGTCGACCTTCCATAACAGCAATGAGAATGATAGCATTCGGTTAGAGGGTGCATTTCAAGACACAATGTCAAATAAAGTTTGGCGAAGACATCAAAGGAACTCAACAGCACTCAGAAACCTTAAGCGCTTCACCCTTGTAGAGCTCGCGCTTGGGGGGCTGTGTACCGTCATGGACTTTTGGGCTCGGCACACTACAAGGCAGGCCGTCTTTCTACTTCACATAAAGACCTCGGCCCAATAAGAGAAGAGGCCCGATGAACTGGACTAATTCGACAAGCCTTCAATATGCGACACGTGGAACTCGGCATGGAGGCCAACACATCGGATAAGGACGGCAGAACTGATAAGGTGTAAGGACCGACCATACACGTGGCAACACCGGGAAGACTCCAAGGAAAACCGCCCAAAGAAGTTACACCAAAGCTCGGTTATAAAAGGACAAGCCCGGTGAATGAAAATGGGGGGGACAGACTTGTACAGAAAACACATGTAAACTAGGCACGCCGGCATAGACAAAAAGCTATCCGGCCTCCATTGTTATAATCGGATTTCATCAATGAAAATCTATTCAAGAACCGTTAGAAAAGTCTATTGGAATGAGTTAAAAACACAAATCAATATTTATTTATTATTGTAGATCTTTTCGGATCAAAAGCTATATTCAAAACTGTTGGAAGGCTGCAGAAAGGATATCTCAATGTCTCAATGTGCAAACTAAAATCTAAGACGCTTGAGTACTTCATAACAATGAGTATAGTAATAAACAAATTTACACAAAGCCAGGATTTGAAATCCGGCAAAAAAAGTGTGAAAGTGTAAAAAATTAACCTCGCAAGGGTTGAAATAAAATCAAAAAACATTGATTCTACCGGCATAGGCTATTATCGTAAAATAAAACAAATTAAGATTTAATTTTGGTCCCTCCTAATCTGACTAGTGATAGTATGGTGATGCTTGTTGGAGCCGATTGTTTCTCTTCTGTAGGAACCTCTGCAATGATCTTTTCATGGAAAGTCCAGTGTCACTGCCAGGAGGAGGACTATACAACTGATGAGGAGATTGCACCATTGTTGGTGTACATGACCCACTTGTTCTTTTCACTCTTTCTTGCATCTGTGTATAATTTGCCAGCATTAAGATCCATTTTGCCTGCATAAATAATATCTCATTCACATTATTAATATTACTCACAATAATTAATTGGCCACCTACTTATAATAAATTAAGACGACTTTGAAAAATAAAAAACATGCATGCATAATTATACTATGACTATTATTAGTGTGTTAATTATTGGGTGCTATTTTTGAAGTTAAAGAACAAGTCTTTGAAATTAATTAATTTCTTGGAAACTAATTAACTAGTTGCGCATCAACCTCAAAGCAGTTTAAAATCGAATATATCCAATCCACTTACCTTACCGCTTTCTATCTACCTCGAATGAGTGACTAATTAGAATTGCGTGCCAACTAACTACTTCTAGTTCTAAAGTATGAGTCATGGATATATTATTATTATTATTATTATTATTATTATTATATATACGCTAAAACAGAGGCGTTGAAAGAGAGGAAACTAATATACTCCTGAAGTTCTGTAATGAATATATTAGAAGAACTTAATTACCTGAAGCTCTGTAACATCAGTAGCACAAATTTTGCCATCATAGAAAATGGTCAGCGGCTGCTGTTGCTGGTTTTGAAAATAATTTTGTATTGGACTCTGAATATCATCACTGTTTTCTTCTAACCTTTATTATTGCAGAAACAAAGAATTGATCAGTATCCAAATTAATTAAATTAATGGTAGTGTAGAACAACACAAAGAGAAGAAAAAGAAAAGAGATTAAATGAAATTATCTGCTTACATGTTGGGGTGGCGCTGGCCAGAATCGTAGCGAGGAAAAAGGGAAAGTTCCAAGTTGCAGTTCTTCCTCATCTTTTCAAAAGAGATTGATGAATCGATCGATGTTTGTGAGGGAGAGAGAAAGAAAGCGAAGAATAACGTTATATATACTGCTGAGCCGAGTAGGTCCAAAGAAACTCGCGAAACACGTAAAGCACAACAAAAATAAACTTCGGCATAGAGAAAGCGACAGTCACAGAGGTTGTTGCGGTGTGTTTGCTGTTTTTAAGAAAAGAAAGAAATAGAGCATGTGTTGCACGTTTCTTAAATTTGCGTCACATGTTATTGTTATAGTGTGTAACTTCCCCCACACACAAAACCGTCACACAAGTTTTCGATTGTGAAATGTGAATCGTGTCGCTGCCACGGGATCAACTCATTTTTTTGGTGGCTATTCGTGGTTCCACGGGATCATCACTTTCATTAACACATTAAAAGACTCATGCATCAAATCACAACCACTAAATTTTTCTTTTACTAACCAGGCAGGACCACTTACATTTAGCAATTTAACTTTGATACTAATAATTTTCTTTTTGGGAACGGATGGAGTATTATAATTGAACTTCTCAAACCAATATTGTTGACCCAGGTTCGATTTTTGCAATGACAAACTCGGTGTTGGTCAATGCGAATTTTGCTCTTAAGCATTAATCTTTTGTTGAAATCATTGAGATATTTCGTATATCTAATATTTTTTAAGTGTCAAGCTCAAACACCCTGATACAAAACACCCTTCTACAAAAACAAAAAAACTCGTCAAATCGGCAATTTCGTTAAGTGTCAAGCTCAAACACCCTTCTACAAAACACTAATATTTTTTAGGAAAAATTACTCTAGAGGTCCTTTAAGTTATTTAATTGTAACAAGTTGGTCATTTAAGTTTTTTTCGTACCATTTAGGTCATTTAATTACATAATATGTACACCGTTAGTCGTTTTTTCATTTTTGTTACAAACAACCCAAGTTTGCACTAATAGAGCTGACGTGGTCATGACAGAGTCTACCTGTCATCTATCTGGTGACAATTTGGTCATTTAAGATTAAGACTACTGCATATAACAATTTGGTACTTTCAACTTAAAAAATTTTAAAAAAAAATGGTTCATCTTCTTTTTCATTTAAGTTAAAAAGACCAAATTATTACATGACGGTTGGATAACGTTGGGCGCACGTCAGGAGAATTGTACTGCTGGGCGCTGGCTGCCTGGCTCCTACCAAGTTTCTGCTTTTTGAATAGAGCACGCGTGCCACACTTGGTTAGAAATTAGAATTGGAGGCTTTGTTTAACATTCCCACTTGCTGCCTACTATATTTTTATTTTTTTTAGAAACAGAGCACAAGAAGTGGAAGGAGGCAACTTCTACCAAGTAATATGGTTCACTTCACGTCAAAAAAAAAAAAGTAATATGGTTCACTTGAAAATGGTTCTATTCCTTTTGGATATGAATTTCCTACAGGGGTTCTTGGATCCTTCATGGTAGGTTCAACCTAATTCTTTTTTTGTATTTCAATTCTACAAGGCCAATTGGCGTTTGTGTAGAATTTGGACTTGTGCACATTACGGTTGCACATTATTTTTGTTTCTTGTCTTCCACGTAGTTACAAGGAAAATATGGGATTTTTCTTTATAGCATGAACATGTGTACGTGATTAATTTATCTAATTACATAAAAAAATAATAATTCCCATCTTTCTTTAATGTGCTTAAATGACATAAACACGGCAATTACGCGCATCTTTCATCTATTATATAAAAATAGAGGAGGAAGAGGATGTGTCTCATTTATGTTATAGGAATTTTCTCTTATTTTAGTAATAATTAGTTAGAAAGTATCACTAGTGCAAAACTGATATTAAGAATAGTGTTTTAAAACTCAGATCGGTAATCGACTTTGTGAGAGTACCGGTCACCGAGTTAGTGCTCGGACTAGAGGGTCAATAGTAAAACGGTACAAATCAGTGTGTGACAGAGTATCGAAAGCTCAAGTTTGGTGCAATTGTAAGAAGGTAATGTATTGTCCATTAGGTAAAGGATTTGAATCCCTGATAGTACAGTGTTGGACAACGTGTGCAGTACAACATGACGTGAACACTACATTGTGTGGTACAACATGATGTACAAAAGTGTGTCTGGGTTACATGCATTTTCGATTGAATAAGCTGATCGGACCGACCATGGGTCTAGTTCCCGGTTGAATCCGTCAGGCCGGCCTGGTCTGAGTTTTAAAATTATTATTAAGAAGCACCATTTAAAGTCGGTTATCTAAACAACTGACTCCAAATGTGTATGCAGTAGCTCTAAGGAGGCCACCGTACCAACCTGCTAGGGAGGTTCACCCGATCTCAGACATCATTTCCACCTCTAATGAGGATATGACAGAGTACCCCAAACATTCAAGCACAAATCGACAATATCCGATAGTTGTTCAAAGTGCCCTACATCAACTTCATCTATGGAGTTGACTGCTCGCTGTACTCTGGGAGAGCCCTCTAGAAAGCATATGTGACTCTTCTGTTTCTTTGAAGTCTTTTTATATTTGTATTTCTTTTTTATTGTACTTTAAGTTAAGCTTTAGTTTCTTGTTTGAGATTTAATATAATGAAGCATGAGTACTGAGATAGTACGACCCAGAAAGGTCTCTGAGTGTATGCTTGGTCATGGTGGACTTTAACACCAATGGAAAATGCTGCCGAAATTTTGTAAGGTAGAAATGAGATGTAAGGACTAACTATTAACAAAATGAAGACAAAGTTCCTTCTCAAATGGGTAAAGCTGATACCAAAGTAATCTCCTTTAGAAGCCATGTTACATTTCTTAAAAATCCTGGAAAGCACGATTCTCCTTTAGAAGGTGGAGCAAAAAGAAGCGGAAATAGGCCTGAAGAAATCAACGAATTCAAAACAGATAGCCCATATCACCAAGACCCCCAGACTAACTTACTTGGTCCCAAAATCGTGTTTAAATGTCGAAAATCCTTGATGATTATCCTTCTCATGAAAGACTGGGGAAAAAATTGTTAATCCACTTATGTGAAAACAATTGTTATGAGCATAAAGAAGAATTGGTGACTACTCGTATCAGTCATGGAAGATATGTCAATTACCATCCTTGGCAACTAACTAGTGGATAGCCAAGACATTGGTGAAAAATCAAGCTTCCACAAGTCAACAGACAAGAGATTCTCATCAGATAATCTTGCCAATCCAAAAACATGCAGTGACCAAGACATGAATCTTGAGCCAAACATGCCAGATTTTAAAAGATCCAAATGCAGGAATTATGGAATAAATTTTAGCTGAAAAAGCCAATCTTGAAAACATGTACATTGTGACAATATAAGATGTACATTAGTATTACTTCTAAATCATGACAATATAATTTTGTTTCAAATATCACTTTATTTCTAAATTGCCATCCTCTTCTACCTGAAAATTTGACATATCATATTCATAGCGTAACGCCTTCGGGAGCCTCACATATTACGAGAATGGGAAACTGAGATGGGAGATCCTACACAAGATATATCGGGCTTTTAGGAAGAAGAAAGAGCATTTAGAAAGACATAATGATATATGAAACAAGAGTTTTATTTATGCTTATTTCTTCTGTCAAACAACATCCAAAAGCCTTCCTCTTACAGAGGAAAAGATAAACTAAACAACTTACTGATAATACATTTAAAATATTTCTTCTGTCAAACAACATTCAAAAGCCTTCCTCTTATAGAGGAAAAGATAAACCAGTGGCGGACCTACCCTACCTTGTATCCAGGGGGTTCAACTGAAAGAAAAAAATTGCACTTATCGCCCTATATAAATAGCCCAAATCTCCTGAAATTTTTATTTTGAACCCCCTGAAAATTTTAAATTGCACTAGTAGACCAAGTTTTGCACCTATTTGACACTGGCCTTAAAAAATTTGACACCCCTGACCCCGGAGTCCGCCACTGAGATAAACTATACAACAACTTACTGATAATACATTTAAAATATGACTCAATAGATCATTACAAGATCTTTAAGACACATTCATATGCAACATCATAGCCTTGTAGCCTTTTGACTACAAATTTATGCTTTTTGATTATCTTACATACCTTAAAATATATTTGCAAATTTTTTAGGAAAACATGTACACCTTTTGACAAATTTTTTACTCTGACAAATGTGTCTTGCCTATGGGTTTGGTGACGCGAAGGAGGAGAATTTGTCACAAACATATTATCCTGAGTTTTGGTTCTTTTTATGCTAAAAATTGCATCCATAATCTCTACATTTGGATGTTGAGAATCTAACATGATCGGCTCGAGATTCATGTCTTGGTCATTGTATGGTTCTAGACCAACAAGATTCATGACATATTTCAAGCAGAATGAAAGACCATAACTAAGAAAGTACAGCCATATTACAAAGTCAACCTACATGTTTACCATCATTACCCGTTTGGGAATGTTTGTTTTAACCACATGAAAAGTGAAAACAAATGCTTACTTGATCACCCAAAATCAACAAATGCTTACTATTTTCTAGGACCATGGCCATTCAGCATCTGTCCATCTAAATCGCCGGTCTCTAGGATTTACTTCAGCCAAACAACCTCGGTCGCTTTCTCTTTGTTGTAGATGTCTATTATCATCACTCAACCCACAACACTGTAGTTTTCTATCTCGTGTTAAAGCTTCCTCCCTATACGCGGGAATGGCATATCTAGGGTGTTGGATAAATTGCACATTCTTCCACCACAGTTTTATAGCCTGGAGAAAACAATATTGAGGAAGATGAACATATTGGAAATATGAAAAAATCAATTGAAAACATCAAACAATAAGAGGAAGGTAAAGCAGAGATGAAGCTTACATGCCAATATATCCATACTGCAACCTTATGAGGCATCAACCAAAAGAAAAATGCATGATCTGATTCTGATGATGGGCAAAACCTTTTGGCTTTCAAAGTGGCAGTAAAATAGTTTCCAAGCTCAGGATGTTGAACTGAAATTGATATCGTAAGATTCTCTCCTGGATCACTTGCTTTGATATTCCAATTCCCAAGCATATCCTATCATAATTCAGAGAGATGCTTAGTTGCTTAGTGATAAAATGTAGAAAACTATTTAAATTATTGTGATTTTTACATAAATGTCAGTTAACCATGTAGGCTAAGTATCTAAGCTAAGGCGAACCAATTATTATATGTACACGAATTGTGGTATACGTAGGAAAAGTTCATATGCTAATCAAACATTTTTATTACATCACTTCATTTCACTAAAGTAGTGAGGTGAACAATGCTCTATTTACTCTCTATATTCTGATAGTGACAGAATATTCTACTCGCATTTGAATCAAAATAACCACATAGTGAACTATTATAACTGTAGATCACGCCATATATACAAAATTACATGAATGAGTTTATCCTTATAACCATGACTTCATTCCTAAAATTAAAAATAATTTATCCCATAGAAAGTCTAACAAGAGAGGCTCCCCCTTAAATACGAGAATGACACTCTAAACATAAAAAACACCGTGTGTTTGGTTCTGCGGTGACGAGAATTGATTCTGCAAAATTGATTTTAGTTCAAGTGAGTAAAACGTGACGTGATTTTTGTTTGGATACATTTACTGAAAAAGTGATTTTTATCAATGATTATTATTTGGATAGATTAGATTAGAATTGCTTTTAGGTGTAAAATTACCAAAATGGGTCAAAACTTAAAATTACATAAAATATTTTTTTAACAAAAAATTTACATAAGATACTTAAAATTTTATAAATAGACAACAATAAAACTTTGAATATAATTTTGAATTTTTACAACTTTATTTTATTTTTTTTTGATAATATAAGTTTACTTTTGATAAATTATTATATAATATAATTTTGAATTTTATGATCATATATATTTTTTTGACACAATTTTATCATTATATATTAAACTGTATATTTCACGCCAATGTGAATTTTTAAAGCCCAATCATCATTATAGCTTTTTAAGACTAATATTATTAAAAAGCCCAATCCATATATCTTTTGGCCCAACCCCTTCTTCTAACCTAAGTCTTCTTCTCTAGCGGGAAAGGCAGCCGCAGCAACATAGAGACAGAAAGTGGCCATGGCAAGTTTTCTGCAAATGAAAGGAGCAACACTGACAAATCATGTTTGATATTCATAGAATCGATTTCAACCAAAAGCAAAAGCTAGGAATTGTTGCTTCTGCTAGAATCGGTTCTGAATGGGGGAAGCGATTTTCATAGAAGAGACCCAAACAAGATATTGCAATGTAAAATCACGAAAGGGAAGGGGAAAAGCGCGTCCGGAGCTCCCCACCGCCAAACCAAACATACTCTATATAACAAGCCTTTTTACAACTGCTATTCAATGAATGAGATAAAATTGTGCTACAGTTTATGATTTGAACCTGTGTGTCCTAAATGATGCAAACTGCAAAGCAATGTTATAACTTACATACCATAAAAGGACTGACATGCAAAGGTTTGGCCACTAGATCAGAATGTGGATTGAAAATGAAGGTTACTCTTTCACCCCATGGTGTATTTGTTACCTGAAACACAACTGTCGGCAGTTTCATAATGTTCTATACTTGGTGACATCATCAATAGAAATGGAAAAAGACATTATGACTTATTTGGATAAACAAGCTGTTATAACATAAGCACTTATATGCATAACCTATTTCTATTGTAAAAGATAATATAATGTTAAATTGTTTTCATAGAAGCTACAAGCTATTTTCATAAGCTATCCTAGAGAACTTATAGAAATAAGCTGAAAACACCTTATGAGCATGACATAAACTATTTTCATAAGCTCTCTCAAGCAGTTTCACAAGTGTTTGCGTTGGTAGATAAGCCCAAATAAGACAATCCAAATAGATCACAAGTAATACAGTTCAAATTACTTATCCCTCCCACCAAAAAAAACACAGAACAGCTTCAAACTCAGCAAAGAGAAATCCTAGAAAGAAAAGAAAACTGCTAAAATGCAGACAACTACTTAAGGCAAAAAAAAAGGAAAAAAGAACCCCAAGTCCCCAACCAAAGGTCTAAAGCTATAGGTAGGTCTTATTCTAACTGAGTCGAGAAGTGAAATGAAGTTGCTGGTTAAAAAAGATTAACCACTAATGATATGCTAAACTAGAAAAGTCTCATAAACTAAGAAAAGAGAGTGTATTAGCCACACAAACCTCAGCAATGCATTTCTTCAAACATCTAGCAGATCCTTCAACAGCATAGCAATAATACACACTCAAGGGATTCTGTTCATATCCCACACTAGGAGGGATTGTCAACAGCAAACTACGAAATTGGGTTCAACATGAAACAAATTCAAGTCAAAATCTCACAACAGAGAAAATTTCACCTTAATTTATGACCATAAGCCAAAAAAAAAAATTAAAACATAAAGATACAATTTTGCATGGTTCTGACAGAACCCAATGGGGAACAATAGAGAATAAAGAAGATAAGATTACATGGGTCCATTGGTATCGGTAATTTTGCGAGCTTCATCGGGAGAAAGATGGTTAGACGGCGCGTGAGACGCACGATCAAGATCAATAAGCGCGTAGCGAACAGTGTATTGAAAGGAATGTGTGACGGGGTGCCGACGTTGATGCCAGACTGTACCTTCGTAGAGAGTTACAGGTTCAGTTCCGTCACTGGGAAAGGAAGAAGCGGCGCGTAAGGATCTCTGCCGCCGCAGTAGCGCTTGAAAGGGGAGGATTAAGGAGAGTATAAGAGAGGTGAAGGAAGTGTAGACGATAGAGCATAGAAGATAAAGTATTTCCATTATTATTTTGTTAAAAGATTTTTCCTTTCTTTATTGTGTTTTTGGCCACTCAAGTCTCTTCTTTTTGGTTACATATATATACATACCCACCAATCAAAAAATATATATACATATCCACCAACCAATATGGGTGAAGCACTAAACCGAGCTAGTATGGGAGAAAGACAGACACATACAATAAATGTTATTATTTTTTTTTAGAGTAAAAGCCCAAATTCGTCCCTGACAATTTTTTCGTGGGACGAATTCGTCCCTGACAATTTTTTTGAGACACATCGGTCCCTGACAATTCCAAAATGAGACACGTTAGTCCCTCCATCCATTTAACCGTTACCAGCACAGTAAACGTGTCCTACGTGGCACGTTAAATGCCACGTTGTCACGTTAGATTTAAAAAAGGGACGAATCGGTCCCTGACAATTTAAAAAAGAGACGAATCAGTCCTCTATTACTATTCATCGTCTTCTACGTCCAAACCTCCAAATCCTCAATCAACGAAGGTTCCACCCATCGTCTTCGAACCCTAACAGTGGTTTTGAGGAAACCCATATTATCCAATAACAGTGGTGTTCATCTCATCGTTCTTCTTCGTTCGTTCGTTCTTCTTCGTTTTTCATCTCATCGTTCTTCTTCGTTCGTTCTTCTTCTTCGTTCCTGATGTTTTCATTTACGAATCTGAGAAACCCATCGTTCTTCTTCTTCGTTCCTGGGTTTCCTTCATCATCTGGGTTTCGTTCCAAATCTGTAGAACCAAGAAGAAGAAAGATTGCTGCAATTTGGGGAAAGAACGACGAACAGAGAAGAAGAACCCAGATCTGGAAACGAAGAAGATATGTTCGAGAGAGAGAGAGAGAGAAGAATGGGGTATTTGTGGGATAGGGTTTCAATTTGGGGATTTGTGGTGTAAAGAAAAAGGAAAGGAAAGGAATGAATGAAAGTCGAAGGAGGTGTAAGGAAAATTGATGATGGTTCTGAGAATGGTTCTGAGAGAAAAATTGATGATGGTGATGATGATGGTTCTGAGAATGGTTTCAGGGACTAATTTGTCCCCTTTCCAAAAAAGTCAGGGACTGATTTGTCCCCTTTTCAAATTTGTAAAGTCAGGGACTTATTTGTCCCAAAATAAACACTTTAGTGGCAGTTAACGTGACACGTGGCACTTAACGTGACACGTGGCACTTAACGTGCCACGTAGGAGACGTTGGATGTGCTGGTAACGTCAAAATGGATGGAGGGACTAACGTGTCCCGTTTTGGAATTGTCAAGGACCAATGTGTCCCCAAAAAATTGTCAGGGACGAATTCGTCCCATGAAAAAATTGTCAGGGATGAATTTGGGCCTTTACTCTTTTTTTTATGTGTCATTCTCTCTTCTACTTAATACAACAAATACTCGAGAGGATCGTAACTCCACTAAACGAATCACATAATTTTTACTGATTTTTAACTATTGATTAATTTGTTAAAAAAAATTGAAAAGAAAAAATGCAAGTTAGAAAGCGATATATGTAATCAATGCCCATAGAACAAGTATTTGTCAAGTTCTGTTTTGATGAGGTAGCAAATGTTGAATTCTCTTTTGAAATTCTGACTCTTTAAGTATTTGTGGAATTATATATGTATATGTAACCAAATACTGTAATCGAATTCTACTTTAAACAGTTAAACTACAACCCAAAATACCATAATTGAACCAATTTCTATAACTAAATATATTACTGAATTGCAGAAAAGAAAATTAAAACATAACTAATAACTTAACACTTAACACTTGTGGAAGATGACAACCTAAAATGCAATTCGCAAACCCAATGCCACTGTGGCTACATGTCTGCCATCTTGGTAAATTAGTATTCCACATAAGCAAAGTATCAGCCACGTATTATTCCACAAACAAAGTTAGACTGCCGGTCAATGAAAAAGACTAACATATATTAATTTTGTTTAGTTAAGAAGCTAAAGTGACAAATAAAGAGTTAAAGAATCAAATTAAAAACTAAAATAAAGTTAAGGAGGTGCGTTAAAACTCTGGGTCAGTTGTCCTGCCCCTCGAAGTACCTACAATTCAGCAAGGGGATTAGTCACTGCGGTCGGCGGTGGATACCCGGGGTAAAACCAAAAAATGTGTAATTTATCTTAAAACAAAGCAAAACAAAATTAAGCATATGTTTTATTTTAGATTTTAATTTATATACATTGTCGGTGTGTAAATGTTTTACTTCAATTAATTACAAGTTGACATGTCGTTTAAAATAAGTGGGTCACTTCATAACCACGTTATATGTCACCCATACTATGAAGTGCGGCCTAAAAAAATTCCACCACAATGCGTCATAATTAAATTGGATTTAATTTATATACATTGTCGCTATGGGTGTTCGCAGTGTGGTTTGGTTCGGTTTTGAGCCCAAATACCATTCGAACCGCATGGTAAAAATACACGTGTTTTGGTTTGGTTCAGTTGGCTTCTTAAAAAAAATCGGAACCAAACCAATGCGGTTTGGATTGGTTCGGTTTTTTGCGAGACAAAACATAATTTAAAATAGAGTTGAAATTAACTAATTTAATCCAAAATCTAAATATTACTACTTTTTTATCTAAGCAAAATAGATTTTATTAGAACCACCTAAGGGCCATAAAAGCCCGTGAATTCACATGATTACCACCAACGGGGTGCTAAGGCCTCTATGTTCACGTGATTATAGTATCGAAATTAAATCTGCCCTGCAACAGGTCATTACACAAACAGATAAACTAAAACCAATTAATTGTGCCCCATTAAAGGTTTTCTAATTCTAGAGTGAGAAGTGTGAGACAGTAGGGTGTGGGCAACGAGATGAAAGACTATAAGTCAGTCAAGGAAACAACGAAGTAGAGTGTGGGCTAGTAAGTGAGTGAGAGTTGGACTGTAAGTGTAAGCCCAAATAGTGAGTCAGTCAAGGAAGGTCGTAAGTCATAGATTTACTTGTGGTTTGGTTGGTGGAACAAAAAATGCGAGCCGAACCGTGCGGTTGACTTAAAAAAATCGAGTATATTCGATAAATATAGTTTTTTTGCGGTTTTCGGTTTGAGTTGGTTTGGTTTGCGGTTTTCAATTAGGTTGGTTCGGTTTTGAACACCCTAACTGTCGTTGTAGAAGATTTTTTACGACGTCAGTCAATCACAAAACGATACGTCTTAAAAAAGGTTTGACTATCTCGATTACCTTAAAAATCACTCATACCATGAATTTTTGTTTGTCGATGGTGTAAAGAAATTTACACCGACAATGTATACAGATTAATCCCAATTAAATTTGTTGGTAGCATGAGACAATCAAGATCGTATATAGATCAAAGAATGATGAATTGACAGAAAGAATGAAGCTATACAGATTGTGACTAAACAACAAACCTATCGAATTGATTATTAACAGAAAGAATTGAAGAACCTTAAAAATGACAAATCAGAAATTGCGAAAGATCAACACGAGAAATTGTTGACGCAGTTCAGCATCCAATACGAAATATCTACATCTGCGGGACCATACAATTGATTGGGGTCCGTTTCATTGCTCATGATAGAAGAAGAGTTTTACACAATTGATTGATCCCCAATGGTGTTTACCCCCTCACTGCCCAGACCCCTTTGTTCCCAGTTTCACTCCACTCTTTCCCTTTCTATCAAAATCTTAATTCTAGTTACAACAGGATGCAAGTTATATACAAGAATCTCACATACTCTTCAGCAACAAGCACTCTCTTGAGTGATCATTTTGGCCCCCCTTGCAACTGCCTTGTAACCATCATACCTGCAAAACTGTAAACAGTAACCGAATGTAGACTTCACGTGTGGGACCCAGAATTGATGAGCTGGCAAGTTTTGGATTGCCACATCAGCAACAATCTCCACCTTGGCATCCCAAACTTCAGATCAAACACAATGAAACAACAACCGAGAGTACAGTCCAAATACCTCTAGCTTTAAGTAACTCTCAACAAGTTCAAGCAATGCTTGAACTTGTCTAGAGGAACCACCTTGGTGATAAAGTCTGCTGGATTTTGTGCAGTGTGCACCTTGTGAATCTGAACTTTGCCTTCAGATATCACATCCTTAATCCAATGTAATCTAATGTCTATATGCTTGGTCCTTTCGTGAAATGAATTGTTTTTGCAAAGGTGTATTGCACTTTGATTGTCACAATACACCCTCACAGAATCCTGTTGTATCCCAAGTTCATTTACTAGACCTCTTAACCACAGGGCCTCTTTTACAGCTTCAGTCACACCAATATATTCAGCCTCAGTGGTTGAGAGTGCAACCACATGTTGGAGAGATGCTTTCCAACTAAGTGTGTTACCAAACAAGGTAAACACATAACCTGTAAGTGGTCTTCTCTTGTCACGATCACCAGCAAAATCTGAATCCACATATCCTTCTACTCCACCTGAGTCATGTGCTTCTTCTTTGTAACATAGACCCAGTTTAGTTGTACCATTCAGATACCTCGGAATTTGCTTCACCACTGTCCAATGTTATTTTCCAGGATTGGACAGATACTTGCTAACTAGACTCAGTATGCTAGATCGGCTCTAGTGCACACCATGGTGTACATTAAGCTCCCAACTGCACTAGCATATGGAATGCTTTCCATTTGCTTTTGTTCATGTTCAGAACCAGGACACTTAGACTTTGACAGCTTGTATTGTGCTCCAACAGGTATGTTTGCTGGTTTGGCAGAGAACATGTTGAACCTGTGGAGAACTCTCTTAGCATAACTTTCTTGAGTGATTGATAGTTCCTTAGATCCTTCCTTTCTGGTGATCTCCATGCCCAGAATTCTCTTGGCTTGTCCAAGGTCTTTCATCTCAAACTCTTTGTGTAACAATTCCTTGAGTCTAGTAATATCTTGCTTATCCTTGCTTGCAATAAGCATATCATCTACATATAGAAGGAAGTAGATGTAATTTCTTCCATCTAATTGCTTGTAGTAGACACAACTGTCGCATGTGCTTCTCTTGTACTTGATATCAATCATGTAGCTATCAAACCTCTTATACCATTGTCTTGGGGATTGTTTCAATCCATACAATGACCTTTGAAGTAAACACACATGACCCTTCTTACCAAGTTCATCGGATCCTTTTGGTTGAGTCATGTAGATCTTTTCCTCAAGCACACCATGTAAGCAGGCTATTTTAACATCCATTTGTTCCAAATACATGTTGAACTGAGTTACAAGTGCTAGCAGCACTCTTATGGAGGTGTGCTTGACAACAGGGGAGAAGATTTCATTGAAATCAACCCCCTCTCTTTGAGTGTAGCCTTTGGCTACTAATCTTACTTTGAATCTAGGGGGATCTTTATTAGAATTTCCCTCTTTCTTCTTATAAATCCATTTACACCCAACCAATTTTACTCCAGTAGGTTTACTTACCAGCTTCCATGTCTCATTTTTGTGCAGGGCTTCCATCTCATCCATCATGGCAGCATTCCATTTGTGATGATCTCTGCTGGCCATTGTTTGCTCATAGGAAACAGGTTCATCATTTGTGATGCAAGCAGAGGAGTTCAAAGCATATGCAGTCATTGACTCATCTCCAAACCTACTTGGTGGTTTGATTTGCCATCTTTCCCTATCCCCTGCACAATAGGTAATCACTGTCATATTCTTCTGGTTCAGAATCTGAGCTAGAGTCTTCCCTTAACACACGGTCACTTGTGTTGTCAACTTGCTCTTGTTGAGGTTGATTTTCAGTTGGATTTCCACCAAGCTCCACCTCAATTTGAACCTCCTAGTTAGGTGATTGTTTATCAAGAGTCTCACTGCTTTGGCTTCCTTCAAGAAGTTTTGACTCTTGAAAAGTAACATCTCTACTGATGATACATTTCTTTTCATCAATAGACCATATCCTGAAACCCTTAACTCCATCAGGATATCCCATGAACAAGTATTTCTTTGCCCTTGTTTCAAGTTTTCCTTCATTTACATGGAAATATGCAGGGTGTAACACCCTGAATTTTTCTTCCTTTAGGTGTATTATAATTGTGTATTTACCTTATATAGAGCAATAATTAGTTTCGTATCTAGAGAGTATTTTTTTTTAAGAAAAATACTTTTGTAGGACTATAGAAAAATATTATAGAAAGTTATTAATATATATATATATATATATATATATATATATATATATATATATATATATAAAGATCGAAATTGTATCTGCAGAATTTTATTTTTACTAAAAATATGTCTTTTATTATTACCGGTATAACAAAAAATTAAGTAATAATAAAGGAATGGAGAGGATATGGGCAAGTGAAAGTATAAAAAGAAGGGATAATGTACTTGTGGTCCTCCTTTGTTTGATGACTTTTCCCCTTCTATAAATAGAAACCCACTATATTTTACTTTCACACACCCCCACACTCCGAAAAGTAAACATCACAAGGTTAGAAAACCAAAAAAAAATCTCTCTCCATTCTTTTCTTTATCTTGTACTTTATACTTTTGTCATCCGTAGATCTTTTTCTTCCTTTATTACTTTTATAAGTTTCTACCACTAGAATAGAAAAGAACTATTAACAAGAATATGGATAGCAAAACGTGTTTTCTTTATTCTATTAAGTTGAAAGCAACACTAACATGTGAAAACAAGATATGTACTTGCAATGCTTGTACCAAGATACTTTTAGTCTTTTGGCTGGACATACATAAAAAGTTTAACTTGATGTTGGTGGACAAGTTAAAAGGATAGGGAAGACAATGACCACACAAAACAGTTATGGACAAATGAACAAAAGAATAAAGAACAATAACACTTTCAGAAAGAGGCTTGCTGGAATAACTTAATCTGGACAGTATTAAAACTAGCTAAAAACAAACAGTACTAACTCTAACTTATTGTCTTTCATTTCTTTATATTACTGTCTATTTTATTATCTGTACACTGATCTGTTATTTTCTTCTGCACTAATCTATTATTTTTCTTCTGCACTAATCATTCATTTTTCTTTTGCTAACATCATCACTATCAGTAACATGTGCATCTGATCTTTTATTTTTCTTCTGAACTGGTCTTTTATTTTTCTGCTACTAACATCACCACTAACAGTGACAAGTACAGCTTTTATTCATATTGCTATAGTCTATTCTAATAATTAAGTTTAATGCTTTTTCTCTTTTTATACTTATTTCCAATTTCCAACTTCACTTTTTAAAACTAGCTTCAGACCAAAAAGGTGGTCACGTGAACCACTTTTGGGATTTCATTTACTTCCCTTAAAAGAAACAAAGATCAGTTTGTTTATTTCCTTTACATTATCACTACAAGAATTTAAGTTATTACTGGCTAACTCAATCCCCCAGTAATGCTGAAATTCGGCCAGAAATTGCACATTACTGGCGGATTTAGTCCGCCAGTAATCAGCCAGAAAAACGGCCGCAGGTAATTGTTACTGGCGGAATTTCAGCCAGTAATGACTGGCGGATTTACTGGCCGAATTTCAGCCAGTAATTACTGGCTGAAATTCGGCCAGTAAATCCACCAGTCATTACTGGCTGAAATTCCGCCAGTAATGTATTATATATTTTTTTAAAAAAATATTTTTAAAAAGCTTTTTTGTATTTAAAATTTGTTGTTTTAAATATTTAATTCGTTTTTTTTATTTAATTTTTTAAAAAGCTTGTTGTTTGAAGCAAAGTGAGAACCAAAGTCTTCCTGGCAGAGGCGGCGACGACGGTGCTCCGGCGACCCTCCGGTGGTAGTGGTTTTGGGGTGGTTGTGTGGTTGTAGGGGTTGTATTGTTAAAACCAGAGGGGTGTGGATAGTGTTCTGAGTTTAAAAATAAAAGAAGGGTGCTGTGTATAAAAGAATGGTGATAGTGTTCTGAGTTTAAAAATAAAAGAAGGGTGTTGTGTATAAAAGAATGGTGATAGTGTTCTGTGGTGGTGGTTCATGGTGGTTTAGCGGTGGTGAGAGAGAGAGGAATTGTGGCCCGCGGTGATGAGAGAGAAAAGAGGGTGTGCGAAGGTGGTGGCTCTGCTGTTGTTGTTGTGGAGGTTTTGGTGGTGATGAGAAATGAAGGTTGGTGGTGATGAGAAATGAAGAAATGAGGTGATGAGAAATGAAGAAATGAAGAAATGAAGGTTGGTGGTGATGAGAGATGAAAAAATGAAATGAGATGAGAGTGATTAAAGGTGGAGAGAGAGATGAAAAGCTGGCACGGATGAAAAGGTGGAGAGAGTGATTACTGGCGGAATTTTGCGTGTTACTGGCGGATGTCATTACTGGCCATTTTTAATGGTCAATGCACAGCTTTTGAGGGTATGTTACTGGCTGAAATTTCCGCCAGTAAATGCATTTACTGACGGATATGTTACTGGCGGAAATTTCCTGTTACTGGCGGAATTGCGTTACTGGCGGAACACGCGTGTTACTGGCGGAACTGCATTACTGGCCATTTTTGACAGTCAATGCGCAGCTTTTGAGGGTATTTTCTGACTGAAATTTCCGCCAGTAAATGCAATTACTGGCGGATATAATTATTTATAAAATTATTTTAGTTTTTCAATTAATTTCCGCCAGAAATTCCTACTCAATCCGCCAGTAAATATACTGGCTGTTTAAATTCGACAGAAATGTTATGGAATCCGCCAGAAACTTACTGGAAGACTAAATCCGCCAGAAATCGCATAATTCCACCAGAAAACTTACTGGCTGACTGATTCCGCCAGAAATGTCTAGCCAGTAATGCAAGTAATTCTTGTAGTGTATCACTTTATATACTCTTGAACTAGCAAATACGAATTGGGAACAGGAACTGATGTGCACTATTTTATATATACTATTATATACTTATTGTTACTATTAATTTACTTATTTTGGTAGACCTTCTATTTCAATATTTGGGCGTGGTTTAGAGAAGAATAAATGTAGTATTATTCTAAAATGAAATGGCTATTTGAATATTTGAGTAAGGAAATGCTAAAATTAAATTAAGTACTTGGAGTTACATTTTAAGATATACATGTCTTATGCACACTTAGGCATTAATTCCATTTTTAACTTGTTATATATTTTCAATGACACTTAGATGCAAATCATAAACAGCAAGTGTGTCTAGCTAAAGATGTTATTTGCAAAACAAGAGTTTCTTTACAATTTGGAAAAGAAAAGAAAGAAAGAAATGGAAGTATTAATACCATTTTAGAACCTTAGTGAGAAACTTTAATTATAAAATTTTGTAGTTATGATTATAGTAAATTAAAATCTAAATTGTTTTGATGAGTAGGTATTGTAGAATTTGAAGCAAGTGGTGATCAGCAAATTGATTTGGAAAAATTTCAAGGTAAGGGGAAATACTAATAATAAGTTGATGGACACAAATTGTGTGTTGTTTGTATATATACTATGTAGATATTTTTAGGTGATTATGTGTGATTTTGATTTGTTGAGTTATTTGCAAATGTGTCAAAATAAGTACATTTTGGATTTGGTCAAGAATATTAGTTGTCTATTTACTTAGTGATATGACTTATGAGGATTGATTAGTTAAGGTGTATCTCACAAGTTGTTCTATGGGTTCTAACGACTAAATTGTTAAGTTGATTATAGATTGGATTAGTAAGACTGATGATTTTACTAAGAGCTATTATAGGATGTTTCTTATAGTACTACCAAGTGTATAAGACTGAGGATAGGTTCAGTTGGGTCGACTACAGACCTTCTGGGGGCACTTGTGTTTCGAACTCCTACCAATGGTCAGTTGTAGCATCTCTGGCTGGGGGAAATCGTACTACCCGACACGGTGAGCCTGACTGTACAGGACTATCTACAATAAGGTGCAGCGCTTGGGCCAGAATGATTGGGGTATAGATTGGATATCTACTCATTGGAAACAATCATGTTATGGCAGTTGAAACAGCCTTACGGTCAAGATGATAGAGATATCTCCATGGAGTAGGTTGAGTATATATTTTCTAGTTAGTAGACTAACCTTGTTGATGGATTTCAGGATAAGTGTGATATCTAGTTCATTGGACTAACTAACGTTGAGTGATTTCATTAGAATGTTGTTCATGTCTCGTACGATTTTAGTGGTTGTGTGTGATTGATATTGTTGGTCTTGATTCAATTTAATGTGTTAATTAAATAAATCATGCTTGTATATTAATTATTAAATTATTGCATGTGATTGTATATATTATGTGTAATTTGTGTAACCATCGCGTTGCAAACTTGTGTATGAGTATTTCACCCCTTACATTTCAGATGTGGACGAGAGGTCGGTTGAATCATTCTGGATACCACAGGATTGAGTTCCTTGAGGATGAGCATGAGGCGGTTTGGGAACTTGACGGAACAACCCAAATCTTGAAATACACAGGGATGGTGAAGACAACTGATGGAATTGCTGGAATGCCTATGAGTATAGTTACTTGTAAAGAAATGAAGGCATGAAAAGAAATGGCAGAGAAACTGTTTAACAGATTTTCATTGATTCAGAATTGTTACATTTCATACACAGTAGCATGCTTATATATACACAGTAGCTTGTTAACAGATCCTAACAGAATCCTAACTGAATTAGTTGGAGAGTGACTGTTGCTCTCCTTCTTGAACCTTCTGATGGCGGGACAATCGTTGCAAGCTTTTTAAAGACTATTATAACTAGGAGCTTAGTCTTGAACAAAATCTTCGTAACCCGCCGCCGGGCATTGACGAAGATCATTGGAGGCTGTTTTTGGAATATAGGATGAAGCCTGAAACTATGGTAATAAGGAAAACTTTGAAATTGAACATGTTTTCTAGTTCATTGTTTTTTATTTTAAGACTTCCAATTTGATTTACAAAGTATTTGGAGTGGAGCATAGCCTGGATCCTAAAATATTATGACTTTGCTTATAGGCAATAGCTGATCAAAATGCTGAAAATCGCTCGAAGCAACAGGTTCCCCATACATTAGGGGCCAAGACACTTGCTAGAAAACAACATGAGCTGGTATGATATCTCATTTTTTATATTGTTTGAAATTTTGAGAAAATGGTTTAATTATATTTATATGTTGAAACGTTTTAGGAATTGCAAGATGGGCGACCTTATAGTAGAGGAGATATGTATGGAATTGCTCATAAAAAATCAAATGGTGATTTTGTTAATGATGAGGCAAGACAAAACCATGTAAGTCCAATATTATATATTTATTAATGTTACTGATTGGACTGAATGCAATTTATATTATCACCGCAAGTGGGAAAGTGCAAAATAGAATAGCAAGAGGTAGCTCTCGTTTTTATTGTAAGTGTGAATAATCTATACTTCTAATCTTGTAAGTTTGTCTCTGGGGGATTAAGCATACTAGCTTTGGTTTTGGTGCTATAACCACTACACATAAATCAATCTCAATCGAAATGCACAAGGGAAATGGGGGGCATCGGGGGTTTTTCATGATTATTCCCAATTATTGGAATTTGGAGCTCGATTTTTCTGAAAGTACTAGTGGAAAATAGTATCTAATGTTGAAAGAAATCTCTATTTTTGCAACTAGATGCAACGAAGTCCTTCTTTGAACTATCAACTGTGTCTTTATTTGAGATTTATTATGAATCAAATTCTGCAGATAAATAAAAAGATTTTTTTTCTGATGTAGTCTCTTTCATGGTTTCACCTGAGTATCTTATTATTAGTTTCAGGTTTTTTCTTCTGCTTGCTTTGCAGATATCTTTGCAATTTCTATCATGATGACTTCATTGGAAGTCATCAAGGGTGCTTCAATCTGTTCAATATCACTTGTTATGCCTAATTTGAAATCTAAACTTAAAGATGAAGCTTCCTCATCCCTAATTAAACTCCTAATCGGATGGCAAATTTCACAAACTGATGCTGAATTAATTGACATAAACAAAATGTTCTTTACAATCAGAATCTACAAACCATCCATACACAATATAGCTAAAAGAAAAGAATTATATGCCCAAAATTGTACACTGAGATTTTGTTTCCTTCTAAAGCACATTGCTTATGATTTTATGATTGATTTATACATGTAGGAAAAACTGCAACAGGCAATTCTTGAGTCTTCTTCTGTGCATGAAGCCTTTATTCAAGTTTTTGGGAAAGAACATCCTGGGCATGTTCGAGGCATGGGACTCGGCGTAACACCAACTCAGTTCCTTGGAAACAATTCTCATTCTACAACAGGATCATATTCATCGGATGCTAATGAAAAGATGTCACAGATGCAAAATGAAATTGACGCTTTAAAAGCACAAGTTGCTGAAGTTGACAGTCTAAAGGCTCAAGCTGCTGAAGTTGATGCTCTAAAGGAACAAGTTGCTGAATTGCCTCTATTGAAGGAACAACTTGCTTATGTTATGCAAATTCTTAAGCAAAATCAGGTGATCACCGTATTGAAATTCATACTGTTATGCAACTTGTTTATGTTATTGTTTTTGATGAAAAAATTGTTGATATCAAACTATGAAACCTGAATAATCCTGAAAAAATTGTTGATATCAAACTATGAAACCTGAATTAGGCTATATACGTCTCTTGAAGTTGAAATTCAAATTTTAGTTGGTTTTAATGTCCCAAATTATAGAGCTTCTGGTGTACTAATATTGTACCTTCTGGTGTACTAATATTGTACCTTATAGAGCTTCTGGTGTACTAATATTGTCCACATATAGCTCAGCACCTTGTGAAACTGAAGTACAATCCTGTATACGTGAAGAATAAAAAGGCATAAGTCACTTACTATATCTTGAGAAACAACACCGACGTGTCTTCTTAAACTCTGCAACCGAATGTTCTGGATGTTTTGGTTATCAATCAGTATAGAACCTGCAGGCATAAGAAGAAATAAAAAAGCTATTGAAAAGAAAGATGATGAGTGTTAAAGAAAAACCATTTGGTTTAATAAATGAAATGTATTTGATAAATCACTATCCAGTATCCCTGTAACATGATCCAAATGAACAGCATCTGGTTTCTCAACCTCCTATTATTGAGAAGAAGATTAATCTATTATTGCAGTTCAATTAATTACCTTGACTGAAATTTTTAAAGAAAGCAGAACAGTGGATATATAAGTGAATCAGCATCATGAAATTTACTATATGCGACATTGTTTATATATTGGTTCTAATTTTATGTATGACTATTATTTTTTAGCCGGATAATTTGGAAACACATGGTTTGAGACGCTCTTCTGAGTCAAGTAACATAGGACAACATGAAGCAGCACCATCACGGAGGATATCTAGATAGATGCTCATTGGTTGTATTTTGACTTTATTAACTAAGTTGGTTGTATTTTGACTTCATTAACTAAGTTGGTTGTATTTTGACTTCATTAACTAGTTCTAGTTTGATGTTATGAACTTAGTTTGATTTATAAACTTTAGAACATTTGTATGTGTTTTTAGCATAAATTTAGTTTCTTTTAATATTTGTATTACCAAATAATTAATAAGTACATTTATAAAATTCGTAAAAGAAAGATATATATACTGAAACACAAAAAATCCTTATATTTAAAAAAACAAAAAAATTGATCGGTTGGCGGCGGTTCCAAACCGCCTCCATATTTAAATAAAAATTTAATTTTAATTTATTTGCGGCGGTTCCAAACCGCCGCTAACAGTAACGTGGAAAATCAGTTGGCACATTGGCGGCGGTTTCAAACCGCCGCTAACCATAACGTGGAAAATCAGTTGGCACATTGGCGGCAGTTTCTAACCGCCGCAATATCCGCGGCGGTTTGTGTGACGGTTTCGGGAACCGCCGCCAACAACACCTCCCGACGCTGAAAACCACGGCGCTTCTGGAACCGCCGCCAGCCTTCATTAACGGCGGTTTAAACCGCCGCCGCTGGCCTTTTTAACCGTCGTCGTTAACAATGTTTTGCGTAGTGCTTGTAGTTTGGTACTTTGTTGTGCAGCACTTGATATGGAGACTGAAATTTGGGATGACTTGAACTAGGCAATCTGTTGATGATTTGAGTAGCTGTAGTGAAGGCATGATCCCAATAGCACATGGGAATTGATGCATGGGCTAGTAGAGCTAATCCCATTTCAGCTATTTGTCTGTGCTTCCTCTCCACTGCACCATTCTGATGTGATGTATGAGGGCATGTGAGTCTGTGTGTGATGCCTAGTGCAGCAAGATATTCTGTGAATGGCCTGAACTCTCCCCCAAAGTCTGATTGCACTGCCTTGATGGACTTGCTGAATTGTGTGTTGACCAATGCTTGGAATCTTTTGAATGCCACCAATGCACCAGATTTGTTTTTCAACAAATAAATCCAAGAAAATTTAGAATAAGCATCAACAAAAGCAATATAGTATTTGTAGCCAGACTTGGTTTGAGATGGAGAGGGTCCCCACAAGTCTATGTGTATTAATTCAAAAGCATGGGTGTATTCTGTGGTGGAAGGTGGAGCAAACAGTCTATGTGCTTTGCTTAAACAACAAGATTTACACAACTGAATCTCAGCTTTATTAATGATGGGAACATTACACAGTTTAAGGACTCTATTAACTGAATTTGGATTTGCATGGCCTAATCTTGTATGCCAGAGATTATATTCAGTTAATGACTTAGAACTAGTACTCTTATGTGTGCTAGATACATTGTTACAGCTAGAAGGAACAGCTTGATCACAGGGATTAGCTTTGGAGGATACTTGTGCAGTATTTACAGAGGAATTAATGAAACTGACAGATTTAGCTGATGGCTTGAGCTGAGATTTGATCTTCACTCTAAGCTTGATTGCCACCTGAAATGGGAGAGCCTTGAAGGAATAGAGGCCATCAGAACCAACCAAGCCTTTGAGCAGAACTTTCTTAGTTGCCTGAGATTTTACAAGGCAGATTTTATCATTGAATTCAAAGCAAACATTATTATCTTTGGAAAATCTGGAAACAGACAGTAGATTTTTCTTAATGTTGGGAACATGCAGTAAATTATTCAGTTTGAGTTTGACTCTAGGATCAAATGGTGATTTAAAGGTAGCTGTGCCTATTGATTTTATAGGAATGCCATGGCCATTTCCCATGGAGACTACTGTTATGCCTTTGTATGGTTTACTAGTATGAAGATTATTCGGATTAGGAGTGACATGATGTGACGCACCTGTGTCTTCATACCAGTCTTCATTGTCCTGGTGTGAAGTATCACGTTCTTCTCCAGCAGCAGCAGCATAACTATCATGAGATTGTGATGATGCACCTGGCTTTTCAGTGTTGTCTTTCTTGCTGATTGTGTCATCTGTCATGGATTGTTGAGGTATGGTGTAGTGCCTTGGCACAAAATTTTCATCATACCTGTGCCAGCAGTCCATCACTGCATGACCTAGTTTGCCACACAATTGACATACAGGTCTGGTGCTTGAATCAGTGGTGGTGCTGTTGTGGCGACCTTGTCCTCGACCACGGGCGCGGCCTCTGAAGTTTCTTCCTCTGCCTCTGTAATTTGAACTACCGCGACGGCCTCTGTTAGACGTGTGAGCAACATTGGCACTCACCGGTGCATTGGACAATTCTTGATGATGCTTCTCAAATTGTGCTTCTTGCACAAGCAGTAGTGCTTCAACTTCAGAGAGAGAGGGAGATTCTCTGCCATAGATCATCATCACAAACGAGTTATACTCCTCGGGGAGTCCATCAAGCAAGACATCCATTTTGTCTTGGTCAGTAATGTTTTCCCCAATTGATATTAGGGAATCAGCCAGGGCATGGATCTTCATCGGGTATTCAGAGACAGGACGATTTGATTTCTTCGTGTTCTTGAATTCGGAACGTAACTCACGAGTTTTTGCTTTAAGATGGACATAATAGTGGTTATGGATCCGATCCCATACCTGATGAGCGTGTTTGCAAGTTAGAACCCTTGGCAGCACCGATTCAGATAGTGTGGAAAGTAGCCATGTGAACACCATTTGATCTTGGACCAACCACTTCTCATACTCTTCAGAGAGATTTCCGGCTTTGCGATCTGCTTCTGAGTTGTATTGTTGAGGTATTGTTGGATTTACTAGCAAACGGTGTAGTTTGTAGCTGGTGATGATGCTAGTGACCTGCTGATTCCACATTAGAAAGTTGTTCTCTTCCAATTTAATGGAGAGTTTCGGTGCAGCGTGAAAGCTATGAGAGGTGTTCGACGTATTGCCAGTGAGAGCAAACACGTTTGGTTGTTCTGCCATTGCTGAAGCAAGCTTGTTGATCAAACCAAAGCAAGAGCGAGGATGAGGATCAAGAAGGCGATTGATACCATGTAAAGAAATGAAGGCATGCAAAGAAATGGCAAAGAAACTGTTTAACAGATTTTCATTGATTCAGAATTGTTACATTTCATACACAGTAGCTTGCTTATATATACACAGTAGCTTGCTAACAGATCCTAACAGAATCCTAACTGAATCAGTTGGAGAGTGACTGTTGCTCTCCTTCTTGAACCTTCTGTTGACTTGCTACTTGTGTGCTTGACTTGATTACTTTTGCAATATTCTCTATTATTACTAGTCATATTACTCTAGAGATCAAACTCCCACTGCACAAGATGATGAATGCGATACGACTGGCTGAAGCTGTGGCGGCTCCAAATCCGGCTAGGACTAGGGGTTCGGGACTTCGTTTTCGACGTGCTGATCGCCAGAATGTTCGACGTGATGATGTTGAGATGGGAGGAGCAGGCCCTATCAGACGTGGTGAACCTGAGGAGAACCCATCTGAGGATTCTAGTAGTAGCAGGATCAATGGGAATCTCCCTAATGGCCATCTCTAGTGACCTTCTCGATGGTTGTTTTAGTGATCCGTTGATGGCGTGGTGTCTTACGATGATTAGCTTTAATATGTTTTAATCTATGTAGTACTTGAAGCCTTTGTAAGGCATTTAATTGCACTCCGTTTGTTTGATGCTTGTTGTAACACCCCAAATATTTAATTAATTATTTAATTAAGTATTTAGGGGATTTGTTTTATTTAATAGATATAATTGAAATTAGAAAAAATAAAATATACTGAGGTGTGGTGTTGAAGCAGGAGGTGGTGTTGCGAATTAAGCTGGGCTAAGCTGAGGGAAAAGTCCGTGATCCAGGCCCGCTAACCTAGGCGCATATTTAAGCTAAAAATTTAGGGTTTGGTTTAGTTTGTGCAAAAGAAAGAAAATTGCGAATTGAGGGAGAGTGAGAAGAGCAAGGGCGCGGCGCTGAGAGGCAACAGGAAGGAGAAGCAGATTGTGCCTTGTTGCTGTGTTGATCTGTTGGTGATTTCTCTCCAGAGTCTTCTAGTTCCGATATCTAAGGTAAGGTTGGGTCTCATCTTCCTCTATAATTGGGTCTTATGATGGGTATTAGGGTAGGGGCTTAGATCTATGTTGCCACGATTTTGATTGATTGATGATTTGGTTGTTGATTGGTGATTTGAATTGATGATGGTGATATGATTGTATGGATGTTAATTGGTGATTTTTGTGTGTGCTGTATTTGACGCCCTGTGCATGGGCGCCGTGACCAGGGTGTGCGTTCGTGTTGCTGTGCGCGGGTGTGTTGCTGCCTGGCGCAAGGGCGCCATGGGCGCCGTGCCTGTGTTGCGCTCGCGTGTGCGTGTGTGTGTGCGTGTGTGTTCCTGGGGCACCAAGGGCGCCAATGTGGCTGCCCGCGCCAGTTTTGGTGTTGCGCCCTGTGTTCTGGCGCAGAGAGGCGCCAAGGGCGCCAATGTTGCTGCCCGCGCCAGTGTTTCTGTGTTGCGTGCCTGTGCCTTAGGCGCCCTGCTCCTGGGCGCCGTTTTCAGCAATGTCTCAAATAATTTTTCCGGTTCTGTTTTGGTCGTATCTTTTGACTCGGGTGTCCGTTTTAAGTGTTTCAAAGTGCGTTGTGAAGCTTATTCAGTTGCCTGCCTGATTATTCTATTTTAAGGTAAAAATTATCATTTTTCTGGTGGTTTTCTGGGCGCCTCAAGAGGCTTCCCCGGTGATTGTTGATGTGGTTTTGTAAAAAATGTTTCGGTGTTTTAAAATCCTTTTCTTTTTGGTGTCGCGAACTGAATTGAAACCCTACTGGTGTAAACAGTGGTTTTAGAGTTTTTGGTGTCAATAATGATGTTGATGATTTTGACGATAATGCCCCTAGTGGCTATTACTTTGATTGACGATGGTTTTGATGATGAATAAAAGCTGTGGTCTTATGAGTGACGATGATGCCATAAAGGCTATTAGCGACGATGATATTAATGACGATGAATGTTAGGAGCAACGATATGTGTGACAATAATATGACAGGTGCTGTGCCTTTTATGGGCAAAATGGTAAGTGACTGTGAATTGTCTATGATTGTTTCTGGTGCATGTCATGGTGTCTCATACAACTCATGTGCATTGCAAGCGACGATGATGCCATAAAGGCTATTTGGTGACGATGATGCCATAAAGGCTATTTATTGACGATGATGACAGGTACCTCATGCATATACCCGTGTGATGGGTTGCATTTCATACATGTGCACGACGATGTGATGAATTGCAGTGATGGTTGATTTGATGTTTGTGAAGTGTTTAATATAGCGTTGTAGCTCTAGCATAATACTTATCCTAAGCTCTATTATATTGATAGATGAACACCCCTTCTGTTTGAATGTTACCCCTATGCTGTAACGTGCAGGTGATCACGAGTGAAGGCTTAGGTACCTTCGCTAGTCTTGAGTCGGTGTCTGCTTCTGATATGTAACACTCAGGGGGGAGGAACGCTAGTTTCTTTAAATTGCTATTGTTTTTGAAGTTGCTAATGGTTTTATCAGGACGTTTTGACTAATGGGCTTTGAATCATTTTATTACATTCCGCTGCGTGGTAACTTATCTTGATGTATGGTTGACTAAGACGATTTTGGGGCGTTATCCCTTTTGACAAGGCCATAAAGGCTATATTATTGATGATGAATCATTTTATATTGATGCAGGATGCGTTGTAGTTATTTGTGTGACATCCCTTTTTATGTGTGGTGAATTACAAAGAAGGAAAAATAATGTTTGAAACTCTGATTTTAGTAAATAAATTACCGGGTAGAAAATGGGTGTTACATTAGTGATATCAGAGCAAAAGTTCGGTCTGTCCGGCCAAGTTGTCCAGTCATTGACAATCTAGTATTGTCAACTTATTCTAACTGTTGTTTTTGGTTTCAGCTTAAGTTGATATGGCTGGGAGGAACGACACTGCGATTGCTGCTGCTTTAGCTGCCATGGCTCAGGCCGTGCAGAATCAGCAGAATGCTGGAGAGAACGCTGGGTTTCGGAGTCTGACTACATTCCAGAGAGAGAGTCCACTTTCAAGGGCAAGTATGATCCAGACGGTGCTATGGCCTGGTTAAAGGAGATCGAGAGAATTTTTAGGGTGATGGATTGCACTGTGGAGCAGAAGGTCCGTTTTGGTACTCACATGTTGGCAGAGGAAGCCGACGATTGGTGGTTGGCTACTAGGCAGAGGTTAGAGTCTGTGCAGGAAGAGGTTACTTGGGAGGTGTTAAGCAGAGAGTTTCTGAGGAAATATTTTCCGGAAGATGTCCGAGGGAAAAAGGAGATAGAGTTTTTGGAGCTGAAGCAAGGTGGCATGTCTGTGACTGAGGATGCGGCGAAGTTCGTGGAGTTGGCGAAGTTCTATCCGCACTATAGTGAGGCTACAGCTGAATTTTCAAAATGTATTAAGTTTGAGAATGGTTTAAGGCCTGAAATTAAAAAGGCAATTGGCTACCAGAAGATCCGCGTGTTCGCTGACCTGATAGATAGCTGCAGAATTTTTGAGGAGGACAGTACTGCGCACTATAAAGCTGTGACTGAGAAAAAGGGCAAATTTCCGAGTCGAAGCAAGCCGTATGAGGTTCCTGCGGGTAAGAGTCATCGTAGAGCTGCTGGAGGCAAAAAGGCTAGTGGGGGAGATGCTCCTGCTGGTATTGTATGTTTCAAGTGTGGCAAGGCTGGCCACAAGAGTTTCATGTGCAAGTCTGATGAGAGAGTTTGTTACCGTTGTGGTAAGGCGGGTCATGTAGCGGCTGAGTGTGGGCGCAAGGACATGGTGTGCTTCAATTGTCGTGAGTCTGGGCATATCAGCGCGAAGTGTTCAAAGCCGAAGAAAGAAAGGTCCAGTGGGAAAGTGTTCGCATTGGCAGGAGAGGAGCCTGCTGAAAATGATGGTCTCGTTAGAGGTACGTGCTACATTCAGGGTACTCCTCTGAAATCTCTTATTGATACTGGTGCTACCCATTGTTTTATCTCTGTTGATTGTTGTAAAAGATTGGGTCTTGTTTTGTCTGCTATGTGTGGAGACATGGTTGTCGACACTCCTGCTAAGGGGTCGGTGACCACTTCTTTGGTGTGTTCTCTGTGTCCCTTGTCAATCTTCGGCAGGGACTTTGTCGTGGATTTTGTTTGCTTGCCGTTGAGAGGATTGGACGTGATCTTGGGCATGGACTGGTTAGAGCATAACCATGTCCATATCAACTGTCGTAGCAAATCGGTTAGTTTCGGAGAGGAAGATTCTGTTTTGTTATCCGCTAGTCAGTTGAAGAAGTTAATGAATGAAGAAGTTCAGCTATTTTCGTTGATGGCATCGTTGTCTGCTGAGAGTCGGGCTGTCATTGAAGAGTTGCAGGTGGTGCGCGAATTTCCGGATGTTTTCCTGATGAGATCCCTAGTGTTCCACCTGAGAGGGAAGTGGAGTTTTCTATTGATCTTGTACCTGGTACGAGGCCTGTGTCTATGGCACCGTACAGGATGTCGGCGTCAGAATTGTCTGAGTTAAAGAAGCAACTTGAAGATCTGCTTGAGAAGAAGTTTGTTATGCCAAGTGTATCGCCGTGGGGAGCTCCTGTGTTGTTGGTGAAGAAGAAGGATGGAAGCATGAGGTTGTGTGTTGATTATAGGCAGCTGAATAAGGTGACCATTAAGAACAAGTATCCACTGCCGAGAATAGACGACTTGATGGATCAGTTGGTGGGTGCTCGAGTGTTCAGCAAGATTGATTTGAGGTCAGGTTATCATCAGATCAAGGTGAAGGATGAAGATGTTCAGAAGACTGCTTTCAGAACGAGGTATGGGCATTATGAGTATTCGGTGATGCCGTTCAGTGTCACTAACGCGCCGGGTGTATTTATGGAATACATGAATCGCATATTCCATACTTACTTGGATCGGTTCGTGGTTGTGTTCATTGACGATATCCTGATTTATTCGAAGTCGGAGGAAGAGCATGCAGAGCATTTGAAATTAGTATTGGAGGTCCTGAGAGAGAAGAGGTTGTATGCCAAGTTGTCTAAGTGTGAATTCTGGTTGTCGGAAGTGAGTTTTCTGGGTCACATCATTTCCGGTAATGGTATTGTTGTGGATCCTTCTAAGGTTGATGCTGTGATGCAGTGGGAGAGTCCGAAGTCGGTTACGGAGATTAGAAGCTTCTTAGGGTTGGCTGGTTACTACAGAAGGTTCATCGAAGGTTTTTCTAAGTTGGCACTTCCGTTGACGCAGTTGACTTGTAAGGGTAAGGCTTTTGTGTGGGATGCTCGTTGTGAGGAAAGTTTCCTTGAGTTGAAGAAGAGATTGACGACGTCTCCTGTTTTGACGTTGCCAAATCCGGACGAGCCGTTCGTGGTGTATTGTGATGCTTCGAAGATGGGTCTAGGTGGCGTGCTTATGCAAGATGGGAAGGTGATTGCTTATGCGTCGAGGCAATTAAGAGTTCATGAGAAGAATTATCCAACGCATGATTTGGAGTTGGCTGCAGTGGTTTTTGTGTTGAAGGTTTGGAGGCACTATCTGTATGGTTCTAGATTTGAGGTGTTCAGTGATCATAAGAGTTTGAAATATCTATTTGACCAGAAGGAGTTGAATATGAGGCAGCGAAGGTGGTTGGAATTGTTGAAGGACTATGATTTCGGTTTGAACTATCATCCGGGCAAAGCTAATGTCGTGGCTGATGCTTTGAGCCGGAAGTCTTTGCATATGTCGGCGATGATGGTCAAAGAGTTAGAGTTGATCGAGGAATTCAGAGATCTAAGTCTGGTTTGTAGGACGACACCTCATAGTGTCAAGCTGGGAATGTTAAGGATCGATAATGATTTTCTGGACAGCATCAGAGAGGCTCAGAAATCAGATGTTAAGTTGGTAGATTTAATGAATGGGATTGGTCAATCTGAGAATGAAGATTTCAAGTTGGATTCCCAAGGTGTGTTGAGGTTCCGTGGTAGGATCTGCATTCCGGATGATGTAGAAATGAGGAAAGCAATTTTGGAAGAGGGTCACCGAAGTAAGTTGAGTATTCATCCTGGAGCGACAAAGATGTATCAAGACCTGAAGAAGATGTTTTGGTGGCATGGCATGAAGAGGGATGTAGCACAATTTGTGTATGCCTGTTTGACTTGTCAGAAGTCGAAGGTGGAGCATCAGAAGCCTGCTGGACTGATGCAACCGTTGGAAATTCCAGAGTGGAAGTGGGATAGTATTTCGATGGATTTTGTGACGAGATTGCCAAATACAGTTAGAGGTCACGATGCTATTTGGGTGATCGTTGATAGGTTAACGAAGTCCGCTCATTTTGTTCCTATTAATATCACTTATCCGGTGTCGAGGTTAGCAGAAGTTTACGTCAGAGAAATTGTGAAGTTGCATGGTGTTCCGAAGAGTATTGTGTCAGACAGAGACCCGGGGTTCACTTCAGATTTTTGGAAGAGTTTGCAAGAAAAGTTGGGGTCTAAGCTGAGGTTGAGTTCGGCATATCATCCTCAGACAGATGGTCAATCAGAGAGGACAATTCAGTCATTAGAAGATTTGTTGAGGGCTTGTGTTTTAGAAGAAGGAGGTTCGTGGGATTCCCACCTTCCACTGATAGAGTTCACGTACAACAATAGTTACCATTCTAGTATCGGGATGGCGCCTTTTGAGGCATTGTATGGTCGGAAGTGTAGAACCCCGCTGTGTTGGTATGAGTCTGGAGAGAGTGTGGTGCTTGGACCTGAAATTGTTCAGGAGACAACTGAGAAGATAAAGATGATCCGTGAAAAGATGAAGGCTTCGCAGAGTCGTCAGAAAAGTTATCACGACAAGAGGAGAAAAGATCTAGAGTTTCAGGAGGGTGAGCATGTATTTTTGAGAGTCACTCCAGTGACCGGTGTTGGCCGTGCTTTGAAGTCGAAGAAGCTCACTCCTAGATTCATTGGTCCTTATCAGATTTCCGGGAGAGTTGGGAATGTGGCGTATAGAGTGGCTTTACCACCAAATCTTTCGAATTTGCATGACGTGTTTCACATGTCGCAACTTCGGAAGTACATTTCGGATCCGTCTCATGTAATTCACATGGATGACGTGGAGGTGCGGGATAATCTCACGGTGGAGACTATGCCTGTGCGGATTGAAGATCATGAGGTGAAGGTGTTAAGAGGCAAGGAAATTGCATTGGTGAAGGTGGTCTGGTTAGGAGCTGCCGGTGAGAGCATGACTTGGGAGTTGGAGAGCAAGATGCGGGAGTCCTACCCAGAGTTGTTTGAATCAGGTAATTTCGAGGGCGAAATATTCCAAGTGGGGGAGAGTTGTAACACCCCAAATATTTAATTAATTATTTAATTAAGTATTTAGGGGATTTGTTTTATTTAATAGATATAATTGAAATTAGAAAAAATAAAATATACTGAGGTGTGGTGTTGAAGCAGGAGGTGGTGTTGCGAATTAGGCTGGGCTAAGCTGAGGGAAAAGCCCGTGATCCAGGCCCGCTAACCTAGGCGCATATTTAAGCTAAAAATTTAGGGTTTGGTTTAGTTTGTGCAAAAGAAAGAAAATTGCGAATTGAGGGAGAGTGAGAAGAGCAAGGGCGCGGCGCTGAGAGGCAAGAGGAAGGAGAAGCGGACCGTGCCTTGTTGCTGTGTTCTGTTGGTGATTTCTCTCCAGAGTCTTCTAGTTCCGATATCTAAGGTAAGGGTGGGTCTCATCTTCCTCTATAATTGGGTCTTATGATGGGTATTAGGGTAGGGGCTTAGATCTATGTTGCCACGATTTTGATTGATTGATGATTTGGTTGTTGATTGGTGATTTGAATTGATGATGGTGATATGATTGTATGGGTGTTAATTGGTGATTTTTGTGTGTGCTGTATTTGGCGCCCTGTGCATGGGCGCCGTGACCAGGGTGTGCGTTCGTGTTGCTGTGCGCGGGTGTGTTGCTGCCTGGCGCAAGGGCGCCATGGGCGCATGGGCGTCGTGCCTCTGTTGCGCTCGCGTGTGTGTGTGTGTGTGCGTGTTCCTGGGGCGCCAAGGGCGCCAATGTGGCTGCCCGCGCCAGTTTTGGTGTTGCGCCCTGTGTTCTGGCGCAGAGAGGCGCCAAGGGCGTCAATGTTGCTACCCGCGCCAGTGTTTCTGTGTTGCGTGCCTGTGCCTTAGGCGCCCTGCTCCTGGGCGCCGTTTTCAGCAATGTCTCAAATAATTTTTCCGGTTCTGTTTTGGTCGTATCTTTTGACTCGGGTATCCGTTTTAAGTGTTTCAAAGTGCGTTGTGAAGCTTATTCAGTTGCCTGCCTGAGTATTCTATTTTAAGGTAAAAATTATCATTTTTCTGGTGGTTTTCTGGGCGCCTCAAGAGGCTGCCCCGGTGGTTGTTGATGTGGTGTTGTAAAAATGTTTCGGTGTTTTAAAATCCTTTTCTTTTTGGTGTCGCGAACTGAATTGAAACCCTACTGGTGTAAACAGTGGTTTTACTGTTTTTGGTGTCAATAATGATGTTGATGATTTTGACGATAATGCCCCTAGTGGCTATTACTTTGATTGATGATGGTATTGATGATGAATAAAAGCTGTGGTCTTATGAGTGACGATGATGCCATAAAGGCTATTAGCGACGATGATATTAATGACGATGAATGTTAGGAGCAACGATATGTGTGACAATAATATGACAGGTGTTGTGCCTTTTATGGGCAAAATGGTAAGTGACTGTGAATTGTCTGTGATTGTTTCTGGTGCATGTCATGGTGTCTCATACAACTCATGTGCATTGCAAGCGACGATGATGCCATAAAGGCTATTTAGTGACGATGATGCCATAAAGGCTATTTATTGACGATGATGACAGGTACCTCATGCATATACCCGTGTGATGGGTTGCATTTCATACATGTGCACGACGATGTGATGAATTGCAGTGATGGTTGATTTGATGTTTGTGAAGTGTTTAATATAGCGTTGTAGCTCTAGCATAATACTTATCCTAAGCTCTATTATATTGATAGATGAACTCACCCCTTCTGTTTGAATGTTACCCCTATGCGGTAACGTGCAGGTGATCACGAGTGAAGGCTTAGGTACCTTCGCTAGTCTTGAGTCGGTGTCTGCTTCTGATATGTAACACTTAGGGGGGGAGGAACGCTAGTTTCTTTAAATTGCTATTGTTTTTGAAGTTGCTAATGGTTTTATCAGGACGTTTTGACTAATGGGCTTTGAATCATTTTATTACATTCCGCTGCGTGGTAACTTATCTTGATGTATGGTTGACTAAGACGATTTTGGGGCGTTATCCCTTTTGATGAGGCCATAAAGGCTATATTATTGACGATGAATCATTTTATATTGATGCAGGATGCGTTGTAGTTATTTGTGTGACATCCCTTTTTATGTGTGGTGAATTACAAAGAAGGAAAAATAATTTTTGAAACTCTGATTTTAGTAAATAAATTACCGGGTAGAAAAGGGGTGTTACACTTGTAAGCCCATAAGGCATAACTACTATGGACAATGTCCCCTATGACGCATATATATATATATATATATATATATATATATATATATATATATATATATATATATATATATATTGTTTTGAATATTTTACTTTCCTTAGAAATTATGAAACTGTGATTTTATTTCTATAGAGAACTTAAACCTCACCTTAAATAAAATTCAGGAATTACGATAAAATCATATTCGAAATAATCAAGGGGATTCCATATAAATTAAAGATAGAATTATTCAAGTGTAGCGCAACACTCTCAAAGACATTAAAAAGGGGGTGTTACACAGAGGGACTCCTGTTAACTAGATAGCATGTTGTGTGCACAACCTCACCCCAATATGTTTTTGGCAGCTTAGCACAGGACAACATGCATCTAACTTTCTCCAATAGAGTCCTATTTAACCTCTCTGCAACCCATTCTGTTGAGGAGTACCCCTAACTGTGAAATTTCTATAAATACCTTGTTCCTTACAATATATATTAAATTCCTCATTATAGTACTCCAAACCATTGTCAGTTCTTAATGCTTTGACATGTAAATCAGTTTGTGTCTCAACCTTTTTCTTCCAATCAACAAAGGTTTTAAATGCCTCATTTTTAGTCTTAAGTAAGTAGATTCAAACTTTTCTACTAAAGTCATCAATGAAAGTCATGAAGTACCTGTTTCCACCATGAGAGGGTGTCTTTGAGGGCCCCCACAAGTCAGAGTGGATGTATCCAAGCTTTTCCTTGGTCTTGTGAATGCTTGTTGCAAACTTGACTATTGTTTGCTTTCCAATCACACAATGTTCACAGAAATCTAATTTGTTGATCTTGTCACCACAAAGTAGATTCTGTTTTTCTAATTCCTTCAATCCTTTCTCACTCATATGGCCGAGTCTTTGATGCCATAGGAGTGATTTAGGATCTTCAGTTGTTGCTACAAATACTTCTCCAGTAACTGTGACACCTTGAAGAATATACAAACAATTTCCTTTCCTTGTTCCTTTCATCACCACCCTAGAACCTTTCATCACTTTCAGAATACCGTTTTCGCCCCTGAAACTTAAGCCTGACTTCTCTAGAGTGCTAAGAGATATTAGTGATCTCTTGAGTTCAGGGACATGCCTTACATTTGTCAATTTCTTTACAGTACCATCAGCTAATTTTAGCATCACTGTTCCAATTCCTATGACCTTACAAGTAGCATTGTTTCCCATGATTACCTTAATTTCCACCTGAGTAGGGTTTGTAATCAATGAACCAATCTCTTCTAGGGCACATATGATAGGAGCAACCAGAGTCCATAGCCCAATCCCCTTCTTCATGTTTGTTGACATAGTACATGGCTTCATCACTGTCAATAGCAGCTACTAAGACCTCACAACTATCATATCCATCAGAGGCAATTGAGGCATCTAGTTTACTCTGAGTCATTGTTCTTCTTATTCTTTCTTTCAGGACAATCTTTCTTGTAGTGTCCTACCTTGTGACAAATGTAGCACTTATACTTGGTTTTAGATTTTGATCTTGATCTTCCCTTTCCTTTATCATCTCTGTTGTTAGTTCTTCCCCTAGCTACAAGACTTTCTCCTTGATCTGCATCTTTGTTTCCAGACCTTTTGTGTAGTTCTTTTGACATCAGAGCACTTTGAACTTCATCAAGGGTTATGGATTCCCTCCCATATATCAAAGTATCAGCAAGAATGTCATATTCACTAGTTAATGATCTAATTAACAACAGAGCTTGATCCTCATCCTCAATTTTCACATCAATATTTTCTAAATCTAGTATCAGTTTATGATATTCATCAATATGGTCACTAATGGACGTACCTTGATGCATTTTAAGTGTGTAGAATTTCTGTTTGAGGTATAATTGATTTGCTAGAGATTTGGTCATATTCAAGCTTTCAAGCCTGACCCAAACAACAACAGCGGACTTCTCTTTTGAAATTTCCCTCAAAACTTTATCAGCTAGACAGAGGATGATTGCGTTGTAGGCTTCTTTCATCTTTTCTTTCTTTTCTTTTTCTGATAGTGTTTCCGGAAGCTTGTCTTCCCCTTCCAGGCGTCTTCCAATCCTTGTTGTGTCACTTCATTTTCCAGAGACCGAAATCGTTTTTCCCATTGAACTTCTCAATGTTAAACTTCGCCATCTCCATTTATGAAAGAACTCAACGAATCACTCTTAGATACCAGTTGTTGAGTATTTGATTGTAGCGTGAGACAATCAAGATCATATATAGATCAAAGAATGATGAATTGACAGAAGAATGAAACTATACAGATTGTGACTAAACAACAAACCTATCGAATTGATTATTAACAGAAAGAATTGAAGAACCCTAAAAATGACGAATCAGAAATTGCGAAAGATCAACACGAGAAATTGTTGACGCAGTTCAGCATCCAATACGGAATACCTACATCTGCGGAATACCCAGAATTGATAAGCTGGCAAGTTTTGGATTGCCACATCATCAACAAACTTCTTTTGTTAAAAAAAAAAAAAACGCAATTAAATTCTTCAATTTATTGATGTGAAACAATAGGCATCGCTCAACGGTACCGATAACAACGTAGAACTAAAAGCATAGACAAAATTACAAAGCAAATGAAGTTTCATTAGTTTCTCCGCCCCTTGTCTGTCTTTCTTTCTCCCATTGCATTGGATTTCCCCTTCTTCCTCTTCTATATAATTCATTCAACCCATTTCTTTCTCCATTGATTCCAAACTTCGATTAGATCTTCAATTCAATGGCCACCCTTTTCCAGGGAGGAGTAGGAGCCGCCACCGCATTCTCTTCCTCAAACAAACTCCCCTTCTCTTCTTCTCGATCCCTCTCAGGTTTGCTTCACTCTTCCACAAAGATCCAATTTTTTAATAACTATTTCTCTCCTTCAAGCATTGTTAATTAGAGGCAAGTGTTATTTTCTTCAAATCATTGAATTCAGACTGTCATTGCCATCTGTGTAGCTCCCATATAAGTTCAGCTATCTTAGGTCTTATTCAATAGCATCTATTGTGGAATCTGATTTCAATTTTTGTTCTTTACTTTTGTATTCCTCTAAATGTTGCTTTGTTTGTTTCATTTTTATTTGATTTATACTTCAATTACTCACTCTTGTCAGTATTATTTATCTGTGTTACACCTTTTCATATTCTAGAAACGGGAAACCTAAGATTTGGAATTACTTTGATTAAGTAGTGTAGTTATCGACTAAAATGTTGTTTCTTTAATTTTGTGTGCACTATTTGATGATGATTTAGAGAGGAAAGGTAGCACATTAGTTGTCAGATCTGATGCAAGGGTGAACAACCTTATTAGCATAGAAGCTCGCAAGTCTAAGAGGTTGATTAGTAATGCTGTTGCAGTAAGTTATCTCACTGCTATGGTTTTCCTTTTCCCTTTTGCAGTTTGATTTATGATTGATGGGGTATAATTTTGCATGGTGTTATCATGTTTCTTATTATTTGTGGGTTGTTTGTAGGAGAAGGTGGCAGACAGTTCTGTATCATCAAAACCTGGGTATGTTTCTTTCTTCAATCAATTGCTATTGACTTTTTTGTCTACACTTTTAAACAACCAGTCATGTCTTGCAACCTATGAAGCACCGACAGAAACAGACACCCAACACGACACAGACACCCAAACACCGGTTTTAATTTGAAAAATACAAGTAATTGAAGTGTCAGTGTCAGACACCGGACACGTCTTCAACAAGAGGTTTAAGTGTGTGTTTGATAATGATTCTCCATTTGCAAGCAACAGAAAAATAAACATGCACCAAGCTGATTTTACACTTTTTTCTGGGCAACTAACTTCTTTTTTTTATATATAATTTAACTGAAGCCAATTTCCCCATTCAAGTCTTTTTATCTATAATTACATGTGCAACTCATCTTCAATGGATTTCCCCATACTTGGCATCCACATAACAACTTTAGCTTCTGGGAGGAATAGTACTTGACAATAGTCAAAGCTATTAAACATCGAAAGGTGCTATACATGCGTAGTGCCTTGAGGCGAGAAAGGGACATGTTTTGCTGCATCTTGTCTTTTCCCACCAGCTTCAAAAGCATTACAAAAACTCATTGATTCGGTGATGTTCTTCATTTTTATTGAATTTACACAAAGATAAACCAAGAGTGGACATTCCCCTTTTTGTACCAACAGATCAAGTCACCCTTGTTAGTTGTTAGTGCTAAAACTCACAGCTTTACTTTGTGGCTATTTAGATTTCCACTTCCTTTTTCCCTTTCAGAATAAAGGGATCAAAGGCTGAACCCTAGTGAACGCGATTGGTTGCGAACTTGCAAGTGCTTAAAGCATGCTTTGACATCTGTTGCATGTCCTCTTTTTGGATGTATTGGTTTTAGACATAGGATGACATAGTAGAAATTAGTGATGAAATTGACAAGATATGCATTTGATTTTCAGGCATGAACTTCTCCTTTTTGAAGCCCTACGCGAAGGTTTGGAAGAAGAAATGGATCGGGATCCTCGAGTATGTGTCATGGGGGAAGATGTTGGTCACTATGGTGGATCTTACAAGGTAACCAAGGGCCTAGCTCCTAAGTTTGGAGACCTCAGGGTTTTAGACACGCCTATTGCCGAGAACGCCTTCACAGGCATGGGCATTGGAGCTGCAATGACTGGTCTAAGGCCAATTATTGAAGGCATGAACATGGGATTTCTACTTCTTGCATTTAACCAAATCTCCAACAATTGTGGCATGCTCCATTACACATCTGGAGGACAGTTTAAAATACCAGTTGTTATTCGCGGACCTGGTGGAGTTGGACGACAACTCGGGGCAGAGCATTCACAGCGTCTAGAGTCATATTTTCAGTCAATCCCCGGAATCCAGATGGTTGCTTGCTCAACTCCTTACAATGCCAAAGGTTTGATGAAAGCTGCAATTCGAAGTGACAACCCCGTGATTCTTTTCGAACACGTTCTTCTTTACAATCTCAAGGAAAGAATCCCCGATGAAGAATATGTATTATCGCTTGAAGAAGCCGAGATGGTTAGGCCTGGTGAGCATGTCACAATACTAACATATTCTAGGATGAGGTATCATGTAATGCAAGCTGCTAAGACATTGGTGAATAAAGGGTATGATCCAGAAGTAATTGATATCAGGTCTTTGAAACCATTTGATCTTCACACAATAGGGAACTCGGTGAAAAAGACGCATCGCGTGTTAATCGTGGAAGAGTGTATGCGAACCGGTGGAATTGGTGCTAGTTTGACAGCTGCTATTACTGAGAATTTTAATGATTATTTGGATGCTCCTATTGTTTGTTTATCATCTCAGGATGTTCCAACACCATATGCTGGGACATTGGAGGAATGGACTGTTGTTCAACCTGCTCAGATTGTTACAGCAGTTGAGCAGCTTTGTCAGTGATTCATCACAAAAATTACTTCCAATAAGGATATGGTTCTTCTAGAACTATATAGCTGGAAACTTCTTTACAATTTTCTCACTTTCCCATTTTCTTTATTTTCTAAGTTCCCATATTCTAGACTTTTTATTTACTTTTTGATAGGCCTATTTTGAATTCACTTGTTTGGATTGATGTACCAGTTTGTTTCAAAGTTGTTGATTTAGTCAAAAGATTATTATTATTAGTGATACTACTGGCTCGTGGGATTGATATGAGTAATTTCTTCAAATTTATTTATTGGGTAATTGCATTTTTTTATTTGTCTTCCTTTTTAGGTACTACACTAGCTTCTTTTTATGTTACGTGCATTTTTCAGTGATAATATTTTGAGTAATTTTTTGGGTAAACCCGGGTATCCACCGCACGGACAGCAGTGACTAATCCCTCGCTCATGCCTCGAGGGGCAGGACAGCTGGCCCAGAGTTTTAACGCTGCTCCGTACCCAAGGCGGGGATCGAACCCCCGACCCTTGGTTAAGGGAGGATCAACATCAATCGTTGAACCACACGCTCTGGGTTCATATTTTTTTTTGAGTAATTTGTAATCTCTTTACTTTTTATTTATCACTTTTCAAATATTTTTTTAAATTTTATCAAACTTTTCAAAATAGGGTTAAATATGTTTTGTGTCTAACTCACAAATTTTGTTTTTAGTTTCTACAAAAAATTTCATCTCTTTTTCATTCCCATAAAATTTTCCATTTTCAACTTAAGCGGTGTGGCAAGTGGTACCTGACTTTTTTTTTGATGACGTGAATTTGCTAAACCCATAAGGGATACTGAAGGAATGCATCTCAAGTAGGTAGCTCAGTTAGCGAACTAAGGGATACCGAAGGAGTGCACCAAATGAGTGCAAAAAGGAGGTCCCCACTAACCTTGCTTATAAAAAAAGCTCAATTACGCGTGAAACACTTTTTTGTGTTTAAATGAGTAGGGATTAATTAATCTTGCTTCACAATCTTTAACTTTTGGCAAGTGAAAGCGAATAAAGAATAAAAGGTTTTGTAACTGGTACAGCTTGAAACCATAGAGCGTGGTGCCACTAGTAGAGTAGGCCATGTAAGACTATATCAGAAGAAATTCCTCTTTTTTGATAAAAATTAGAAGAAATTCCTTACCACATTCCATTTCGTGTTAAAGTAATAATAGCCCAAAAACCGCGTGGTTTTCTTTGTATGAAATGAATCTGCTCTTCTGGGGCCAAACAATGATCTAGTAATCAATCTCCTGACAAAAAATAATATTAATATTTATAAAATCCATATTCTCATAATTAAAAAAGAGTACTTCCATTTGTATTCATAAAAAATACGTAGACTTATTTAGTTTTTGAGAAATAAAAAAAAAATCAAATTAGTACTCAAATGTCGTAAGGGAATTTTGTCTTTTCCCACCTTTTTTAGCTTTTTAGTCTTTTGTTGTCCTTAAATGTTACTATTTTGTATTTTTTTACTGTGTTATTGATGCGTAATATCTATCAATTTTCTCGAAGGCTATTCTACGCCAGAAAACCTAGTTGGTCACATGAACCCGACTTTGCCGATCTGTACAGTTCCCTTTTTCAATAGAGTTTTTTTTACCACTCATAAGACTCGGACTTGAGACTTTGAGGTGTGATCCGAACCTAGTTGTCGCTCAGACCAACCGACGTTGGTATGTTATTATTTTGTCTTTATAAATATATTTGTTGTTATAGATGAATATTTTGCTTTTAAAACCCGACAGAATATATTGTCAGTATAATTATTTTTTATATTCTATCTTCATAAATAACTTTACTTATAAAGGATTATTTTTACTTTTGAGTCCTCGCATAGAAATATTACTATTATCTCTAACTATTTTTCATATTATGTATCCATGAATATCTTTTTTTATGAATAATTATTTTGCTTTAGAATCTCGATGAGGAAAAAAATACATGTTATTTGCATAATTATTTTTCAATTTATTCTTTATAAAAATCTTTACTTTTTATAAAAAAATATTTTATTTTGAGTCAAGAAGGGGAAACATTGTATGTTCTTGGTTTAACTTCATTTCCTTTGAGATACTTGTTTTCAGATTTGATTTCTCCCACTCTTTTCGTATTTTTAAATAATTAAAATAATTAATTATATTTTTCCATAATGTAAAATACTTAATTTATAAATAAATAAAAATAAAAAAATGCGTGAAAATAAAGTGACAATTGGTAGCTTGAAAGCACACCTACCATTCCAATACCTTTTTTTTTGTTATTAAATTATTGGTATGCAATATTCACCGGTTTTGCGATGTGTTTACATGTGATGATTCTCTCGTTTAAATAAATTTTATCACACCCAAAACTCAAATTCATGTATCTTGAAATGTAATTCGGACCAACCTTATTGTTGGCACACCTCTTTGTTTATAGTTTCTTTATAGGGAAGATTCATTTTTTAATAAACATCCTTAATTAAAATGTTTTCCCATGTAAGGGCAATTGTCTACGTATCTTTTTGCCACACAATTATCAAAAACAGGTCACCTCTTTCCTCTCTTTCTAGTCTATATCTCTATTGTTTTTTTGTTGTACTACTTCTATCTATCTCTCTATCTTATCTCTCACTACCACTTTCTCTTGCTTCTTGTAAGTTTTTGTTTTTGCTTTTTACCTCTTCACTTTCCCTTGTCTTGTTTTCTCTCTAATCATCTTTCTTCACTTGTATTCTATTCTATTTCAGATAAAGTTGAGATTTTTAGGATACCCTTTGAATTGGGTTATTTGCTGTTGGTGCTAGCAAACTACGGCTTTTTGGGTTCCCAAGTCTCAGATACTGGTAAAGTAACTGGCTTTTGATGAAGATTATCTTTTTATAAAGTTTGATAAGAGGAATTTGCTGTTTTGTTGTATTCTATAATATCTGCTTTTAGATCATTGTGGAGAAGGAATTTGTGCTTCTTCTCTTTATTGTGGATTAGAATTTGGGGATTCCTTTTATTTAATTTGCATTAAAAATCTGTGAGGGAATCAGCTTAGGAGAGAATTCAGAATAGATTCTATTTAAACTCTTGGATTGAAATTTGCGTGTTACTAATTGGTGGGATGTTATTGTTACTCCAACTCATTTGAGAACATAGTGTGAACTAGAAATTGCATATTATAGAAAGCAACAGGTTTTAGTGTTTCTGAAGGGTTTAGGTGTCTATTACTCTATTTGAGATTTTTATAGATAAAAAGATGCAAAGAGTTAGATTTTCATCTCAACAAGCACCAGTGCACAAGTTAGGAGATCCTCAAATGACATTATCTCCTAAGTTTAGGTTAGCTGCGACTCAATCTTCTATGTCAAATCCATCGCCAGAGTTAGAACATTCGCTCAGAGAAGAACCGTTGATTCCCGGTCTACCTGATGATGTTGCTCTCAATTGTCTTCTACGTCTTCCGGTTCAAAGTCATTCGTCATGTAGGGTTGTTTGCAAGAAGTGGCATCTTTTACTTGGTAATAAAGAGAGGTTTTTTACTAATAGGAAGCAAATGGGTTTGAAAGACCCTTGGCTTTTTGTATTTGCCTATCATAAATGCACCGGAAAGATTCAATGGCAGGTTCTTGACTTAACTCACTTTTCTTGGCATACTATCCCGGCTATGCCTTGTAAGGACAAGGTTTGTCCTCATGGTTTTAGGTGTGTCTCGATTCCCCGTGATGGTACTTTGTATGTATGTGGTGGCATGGTCTCTGACGTTGATTGTCCTCTCGACTTGGTATTGAAATACGAGATGCAGAAAAATCGTTGGACCGTGATGAACCGGATGATCACTGCTAGGTCGTTTTTCGCTAGTGGTGTGATTGATGGGATGATTTATGCAGCCGGGGGAAATAGTACGGATCTTTTTGAGCTAGATTCCGCTGAAGTGTTAGATCCTCGCAACGGGACATGGCGTGCGATTGCCAACATGGGAACAAATATGGCATCTTATGATGCTGCAGTTTTGAATGGGAAACTTTTGGTTACAGAAGGTTGGTTATGGCCTTTTTATGTTTCTCCGAGAGGACAGATATACGATCCGAGAACTGATAATTGGGAAAATATGGCTGTTGGACTTAGAGAAGGGTGGACCGGTTCGAGTGTAGTTGTTTATGGACACTTATTTGTTGTTTCTGAGCTCGAAAGAATGAAGTTAAAGGTTTATGACACGGAAACTGATTCTTGGGAAGCGATAGAGGGTCCTCCTTTGCCTGAACAAATATGCAAACCTTTCGCCGTGAATGCTTGGGATTGTCAAATTTATGTCGTTGGTCGAAATCTTCTGGTTGCTGTTGGTCATATTTCTCGACTGAACCTAAAAGAAAGTTGTGAGGGAAAGTGGAACTTTAGTGTTCGATGGCACGTAATTGATGCACCTCAAAGTTTATCTGATCTCACTCCTTCAAGCTCTCAGGTTCTGTTTGCATAGTTTTTCATTGTCTTGTAATACTATGTTATGTTATGAATGTTGCTTAAATAAAATGTAATTAAATATAATTATTATTAGAGGTCTAAAAGCTGTGGTAGGTGTGTGAAGGAATACTTGAAGCAGTTTTTGAGTTGTATTATTAAAATAGGATCTTATGGTTGCATTGGTAATGGTAGTTGTACACTGATAATGTGGAAGGACCTTATGGATGAGAAGTAAAGAGACTACCACAATGAAATGTTCAAAGTGTGGTTCTGCAATTTGCATGTCCATTAGAATTCTCGTGCTAGTCCTTTGATAATTAAGAATTTGGTTCATTAACTGTGTGCCTTAGCAGTTAGCAGATATTTTTATGTTTGAAAGTTGTTTCATTTTGTCGTCGATGACTAATTTACACTGAGGAATCTGGCTGGCCATTCTCTCTTAATAGAGTTTTTGCCACACTCAAGATTCGAACTCGAGACCTTATGATAGGACATAAACCCAGTTACCGCTCGGACCAACCCTTGTTAGTAGTAACTGGTTTGATACTTACCCTCCTGTATTCATTTTTGTTTTTATTGAAATAACTTGAACATAGTTCACAATTTTCAAGAGTTGTTTTATATCTTGGTCACTAACTTTTTTTTCATATTTATTTAATGCAAAGTTGCATATGTGCACTGTAATTTCCTCATTTTATTTGAGTTGAGACTTGAGTTGTTGCCATGTTGATCCTCTATCCTAAAAGGCATAAATGCAAGCTTTATCAAGCCGTTTATCTTGATGGTAGTCACTGTCATTGAGTGAGTAAGAGATATAATTCATTATTTTGTGTTCTGATTTTGATGGTCAAAGAGAGCTGCGTAGATAATCAAAGTTGATATAGCTGGTGTACAATGACAGAGAAGTGGGGCACTTCTAATTGCCTTGTTGAAATTGAATAATAATTGAATATAGCACGATGCACATAAGTATACAACACTTAATGCATCTAAGGTTGGTGTGGTGATTTAATTTTGTGATGCTAAATTGCATTTAAAGGGTGTGAAATTTGAAATTTCTTTAGAAGTGATTAGAATGATATGTTTCACATGCTAAATATTCATTACTTGAAGAAGTCTATGTGGCAACTAGAAACTGAATAGTTTGAGGAGTTGGGTTCACACATTGGTTGTGGTTGGTGAACACAAATTATGAGGTAGTTTGGTAGTTGAAATCAAAACTTGCTTTGAGGGTGAGAGAGGTTAGGAGTGGTTGAATATTTTTTAATTAGTTTTTACAGGCTCAATGACCAAGAAGGTTGAACTTATAATGGTATTATTGTTGAACTTATAATGGTATTATTGTTAAACTTGAAAGTTAGTCGAGAAAATTAGCTAAAAGCTCTAAACTGTGATTTCTTTTTCTTCAAAGGATTTTGTCAAGGTAGGAATTTCGTCTCTTGACTTCCTTAAACTTATCCAAAGAGCGTTAAGTTTTAATAGCCGGTGGAAGAGAACTCTAAAGTTCCAAACTAAGAAAACTACAATTTTGTTTTTTGAAATAAAGTACAAGTAATTTGCTAAGAAGATAAATTGCATGAAAAATAGATGTATGTATCGATTGATGTGTATCTAAACTATTTTGTACGCCTTTATAGACAAAATGTTAACACATAACCCCCGTCGGTCGCTATAACTAGCCTTTACAATTAATCGACTAACTTACGAGCTTTCTCATTCACAATACGAATCACAAACTATTTTTCTCGCTCACAAATTTTCCACGTTTTGTGTCAATGATTGTCACTCGAATCCAGCTTTGGGCATGCAGCAGTGTTAAATCTCTTGAGGGAGAGTTTTGCTGCCCATTATGGTCCTATCCGTCTCGAGCGATTAGTCTCTGCAGTTGCGCACAGAGGATACCCGGTTTATACCAAAAATCTAATCACGGAGAAATTACCTCGTTAAAACTTCAAACAAGTCCAATCCATGCTTCTCCAACGATTTAATATGGGTCTTACACCTTACACCCCACTTTTTCTCCTCGCACCCAAAAACTCATTTATTCTAATGAAAACCTCATCTATTCCAGCACCTCTCTCCTTCCCCACCCCACCCCAACATGTAAGTGACCTTGCCCCTCTCAAAGCATAACCACCCTCCACCGCCTCACCACCACCGTTTGCTGTCGCCACACCTGAAACACCATTGTGCCACCATCTCTCCCCTCTACAACCAGTGTGCCTCCATCACCACCCACCAGAGCTGCAAAATCATAGGTATCGTGGTTTCCGGAAACTCAGTTTCCAGAACACCTGTAGTTGAGTAGATGATAAACTCCGGGATGAGTTTGGTCCGCGTCCGAAAATTAAGTTTCTTGATGTCTAAATTTAATATTCATCTGAAGACTTAATTTTACTTAAACTCAATTGATTTAAATAAAAGTGTTTATTAAAGTTATAGGTAAACTAAAATTATTTTTTGATGTAAATTATCAAAATTATAAAAAAACCTGATACCATAAATAATTACTTTTAAATAAAATCAATGCAATTGGTATCATAAATTATTTTTTAAATAAATTTCCACCTATATAAAATTATAATTAAAAACAATTGATTTTTTTTCTTTTATTCCAGAAGTATTTACTTCTTCGGTTAGAGAAGAAAATAGGGATTTTTTTTGTACCCCCATCACATTCCATATACCCCCACATAATTTCTAAAACCCGAAAATACCCCTGCCCAACTAAAATTCCCTCGGATTTACCCCCATCTAAGGTAAATCCGATTTGTTATTTTTTCAAATCAGATTTATCTACCCAATAGGTAAATCCGACTTTAAAAATAACAAAGCGGATTTACCTCAGGTGGGGTTACATCTGCTTTGTTATTTTTAAAATCGGATTTACCTAGTGGGTAGATAAATCTGATTTTCCTAAAAAAAAGAAAATCGAATTTACCCCACCTAAGGTAAATCCGATTTTGTTATTAAAAATAATTGTTTTTTATTTAAATTTTTAAAAAAGGTTATAAAAATGCTACTAAAAATCCGTTAAAGAGTCAAAACTAATCCAAAAATTATAAAAACACCACTAAAAATCTAATAAAACCAAAATAAGGTTATGTAAATTTTTTTTAGATATTTTGGAAATTATAAAAAATTAAAAAAATTAATAAAAAATAGTAAACGATGAAATTTTGGATTTTGAGCTCCCCTGTCTTGAAAGAAACTTGAGGAGTCTTGATCCTTGATTTTTTTCGGATTTAATGACTGTGGTTTCCTTACAATTTGAGTAGGTTTGCCCGAAAACCAATTTTTTAGCCTAAATTATTCGCTGGACGTACAACATCGTTTCGTGTTAATGAACTACACACTAAACAGAACCAAAAGACGGTCGAAATTCGTATCTAATTTTTTAATTAATTATTTATTTATTAATTAGGTTTAAAAAGTGGATTTACCCCCACATAAGGTAAATCCGCTTTTAAAAATAACAAAATCGGATTTACTCCACACCTAAGGTAAATCCGCTTTGTTATTTTTAAAAGCGGATCTACCCCCACCTTAAATAAACCGCTTTTAATTTTTTAAAATTTTCAGTGGAAATCGGATTTACCTCACAGATACATAAATCCGATTTCCAAAAAAAAATTGAAATCAGGATATGTTCGGGTTTTTTAAATTTTGTGAAGGACAATTGCGTCTTTTCGCAGGGTCCGTGGGGGTATAATTCAATGTGATGGGGTACAAAAAAAAACCCAAGAAAATAGGGTTTTGCTTTTCCCACACCCCCTCCTACTCTTTCACACCCCTTAACAAATTTTATTCCAAAAATAACCTCGCGTGAGACGCTGCGAGGACGTGTTTTATGACTGTTCGAACGACCTTGTTCGAACAGGTTCGCATGACCTCATGCGAACAGTTTAAAAACGCCCAAAAGGGTGTGAAGTCAAAATTTAACACACTCGAACGATGTCGTTCGAATGTGTTCGAACGAGGTCATGCAAACAGGTTCGCATGACCTCATGCGAACAGGTGAAAAACGCCCAAAAGGGTGTGAAGTCAAAATTTAACACACTCGAACGATGTCATTCGAACCTGTTCGAATGCCCGTGTTCGAACAGGTGAAAATTCGTGAAAAAAAAGAGGTTTGGCCTGGCCTTTTGGTCTTTTCACACCCTTATGGGGTGTGTTTCGAGTAGGAGGGGGCGTGGGAAAAGCAATACCCAGAAAATAAAGAGGAAGGCCCAATGCTGTGACCCATTTACCTGCCACAAACAAAAAGCCCAGTGATTCCAAGAGTTGACCAAAAAAGTTGAAAAAAAAAGAGAGATTGAAATGAGAAAGAGAGAAAGGAGAGAAAGTGATCATCACATAGCAGCATAGCGTGTAGGAGAGGAAGAAGGGATGGGAGCGATCACAAGTGCAGTGATAGCAGTGGTTGCAGTACTTCTAGGTTGGATCACCATTGAGATCGCTTGTAAACCTTGCCTCGAAACTGGTCGCCAAGCCATCGATCGCAACCTCAATCCCGATTACGATCCCGACGACGACGACATTCGCGCTCCGCTCAACCCCGCCCCTGCTCCAGCACCAGAAGCCCCTTCCACCGCCGTCAAAACCGTTTGAGATCCTTTCACCCTTCTGGTATTCACTTTCTATCATACACAGCTTTTTTTCTTTCTTATTAATTAAGGAAATGTTTTATTTTTTTTGTGTTTATGCGCTTTTGATGATTAATTATTGGAAATGACGGAATGTAATATAGAGAATTTATTAGAATATCGAACATGGTAAAGAAAGAGAGAACTTCATTGCTATGATTTTGGAGTATTGCAGAAAATGAATCTGCTTAACTGAGACCCTTGGTGAGGTTCTGATATATACTCAATACTGGACCCTAACTAACCAGTTGAATCTGCTATTCTAGTAATAATAGGTTGTGATTGGAGATAGCTAAGTAGCTAACTGCCATGACATGATTCATTGTTTATCAAATGCTACTAGCTATATTGATGCCATGGCATGATTGTTTGTGAAGAGAATTATCCATTCATTTTTTCCTATGTTTTTGTTCTATTTTGTGTCTTGTTGTTTCACTTTCATGCCTAACAGGGGTTCTTTTTGAATTATAGATCCTCAACTCCAACTTCAAGCACATTATAGGCGTTGTTGACAGTACATGGGAGGAAGCTAGGAAGAAAGGAAGAAAAATGCTTAGTATATTATTTGTAATATGTATATGTATCAGGTACAATTGCAGAATTTGGAAGAAAAATCGCGTATGATGAGTGACTATTACTGATTTATATATCAGAGACGGTGTTATGTTATGTTATGTTTTGTTGAAGTACTTATTGATCAAAGCATTCCTTTATAGTTTGTTGAACAAATTTGGTATTGTAAATAATTTATATCATTCTTCTGTATTCTAGTTCTTTTGTCCTAGAATTGATAAGGCACTGAAAAGGGTTGCATTGTAAATAATAAAAGCACCAAATTTGGATTTAGTTTCCTGTTTGTTTGTAGTATTACCGTTCTCCAATCACAATTCTTACATATCCCAAAAGGTAGGATTATTTTACATTTAAATTGAAGTTAATATAGTAGGTGGGCAATGCAAACAGCATCTATCAAATAGTAGTACTTAAGTTTTTGCATAATAAATGGGGTAAAATAAAATTTAAAAATGGATTATACTAAAAGCAACTACTCCATTTGAATTTTAACAAAATGGAAGAGGTATTTGTGGACAGAAAATTAAAAAAAAATATTTATTTTGTTTACTGTAGTCTGTAGACAAGAGAGTTTAAAGAGAAATTATGGTGGAAGTCATAATGTTTTCTCATCGAATAAAAAAATGATATGAAATAATAAATTTATCTATTTGTTGTTATTAACAGAAAAAAATTGTATAGAATTTTTTATTTAATCAAATAAGAATAGATAAAATTGTATAATTTCGACAATGTGTTGTATAAAAAAATCTCTAATGCTTTTGTATTTCTAGACATCACTCTAAGCATCTCAGTTATTGAACTTAATCTTGCTTATCACTTAAACCACTTATTGAGGATACAAAAATGGAGCTTACCAACGATACATATATAGTATAAATAAGTTTGCATAGACATCCAATTAAATTTGTAAAATTTCTACAAGAGATTTTATTAGTGGTCACAACAAGCAGTCAAATAAGTTGAGAAAATTTGACTGGCAACACTTATTATTTCAGGCAGAACAGATACGAAAACAGCACCGAACTTCAATTTGTAAAGTTTTGATTTCCCAATATTGTAATACTCTTGGTCCTTTGGTGTTCTGCAGAAATTTTGGTACATTAATCTATATAAAAAAATAGAAAGAAATTTTGGTGGACTGTCTAAGAATTGGATACACAAGAATTGTATTTCTTTGGATACAGAGTAATAATCCAAGGGATTGGATACATAAGGAACTTTGTATGGGGAAGTGGCATACTATCTGCTGGAAGCAATTTACTTTGACTAAAAGCATATGTGGCATGGGATTTAGAGACATTTCATTCATAGCCAAAGGGCAGAGACATTACACATCAGATCAGATGTAAAACATTTGTTCACAACGGATTCACACTTTTATTTGGGTTGGTTTGCGTGGAGGACTCAAGACGAGGCCTGATAAAGGATGGATAAAATTGCTGTTTATGGTCAGAATTGATTCTAGTGTGGCTTATGATGGAATGTTGCGTGGCATGGATTGTTCTTGGATCATTGGGTTTGCATAAAGATTATAGTACAGTTCTCTGTTGACAGCAGAGCTACAAGGGATCAAGGTTGGGCTAGAGGTTGCATGGGATTAGGGCTTTCGTAGAATCAAGTGGAGGATATCAGTTCACCTAAGGCTCTTATGTGTAGTCAAAGGCAAGTTCATTTCTATTGGTATTGGTATTGGTATTAGGATTTTTGACATCCCTTCTGGTCATTGTGCCATGTTTGTTGATAGAGACAAAAGACAATGGAGTTCTTCTAGACCCATTTTGATGTAGTTTAAAAAAAGGCAACATTTTTTTCGTACAAACAAAGGAACTTCTTTTGGAACCTACTTTCTAGTGAATGTTATTTTTTGGAACTTATGGAACAAAGAAACTGTATGTTTTTCCCAAACAATATAACATGGAGCGGAAAAAATTACTCACCACACTCCTTGAGAAGAAAGATTCATATCTCGTTAAATTACCAATTCTTTTGAATTCTCCATCAGTTCTGAGAACAATTTTGAATTTTCATGAAAGAAGAAATTGAAGACGAAAAATATGCTTTACAATTACAGTACAATAAAAAGGGGTGGGGGTGGGATCCATTTTACTGTACATATATGACTAGGGATTAAACATCAAGCTTTTCCCATGTCATTTTAAGAAGAAAAAAAAAACTTTCAAAAGCGAAATGATAAAGTATACTAAGCCAGGTAATTGTATATTTGAGGGTTGCTCTTGTCCCTCTCCAGATACTCCCTGTCAATCAGGCTTTCGATCCTTTTCTTCAAATCAGCTGGTTTAATTGGAAATTTGAGCTGTTTACAGAAAAACAAAACCTAAAATCAGTATTTATCTTAACGATCATAGAGAACAGTCTACATCAGAAGTTTTCACTTCTAAACAAGAAAGCATAAAAGTCTTTTAGAATACTATCAGTAGTAACTTGCAATGTAGTTTCGCCAACAACACTAAATAGCACACCATCAGAAGACCACACATTATTATTTTGACATGGAAGAGATGGATCTCTTTGGAGATTACCCATCTTATCTTAAAACCCTTAAGGCTCTAACCAATGTAAGCATTCCAACCCATAGCATTTAGGCGCCAAAACAGGCACTTCATATTATGAATAAATAAAAATTAACCTGAACAGCTGTCTTAATATGGCTGGAAGGTCGCACCACACATGACATGTGTGGAATGTGAGGGGTTTTTCTTTTTTCTTAATTTGCTGAAAATGCAAAAAAAAACTGACAATTGTGTGCTATGCTAATACCAAAGCACATTTTATTGGTGGTTGGGGGTTTAAATCATTGCCTACGGTGGTACCTACGTATGCAGCCAGTTTCCAATGCAATGCAAACATCCCTTTTGCCACTCATCTCGAATAGCTATAAATAGTGCTGTTGTAGTTGGCTTTTATCACTTTTTCCACAATCAGAATATATAGAAAGCTGAAGCAAAAAAGGTGAGCTTCATGTGACTTTCCATCATGTGACTCTCCAGTGGTGTTATTACTTTGTTCCATTGGTTCTTTGTAGTTATCCTTTTAAGGTGACTGATTATAACCTTGGTTTGACTATTTATTTTCCAATTCATATTTATACAAAATATATTGGTTCTTTGTAGATGTCCTTTTAAGCTCTCTTTTTTTGACAAAAGCTCACTTACTATAACCGTGGTTTGACTATTTATTTGTAGTTTTTGCTTTTTTCTTGAATGAAAACTTACAATATTTTTATCTTGCATGTAGATGAATCCCATAGTTAACCAAGAGCCTCATATGAGCTACACATTCGTGCCATCAAATCACGAAATCTACTACATGGAATTTGTTCCCAATGAAGTGAGGATTTTTATCCCATTTATCCAAATTTTCCCATTCTAGGCATGCAAGAACATCCTATTGATGCAAACTTTGATAAGCAGAAGGTAGTGGCTAATCATCTATCTGTGACAGTGTGTCACCATATTTAGCTCACCACAGTAACTTGGCACATTTACTGTTTTACTATGCTATTTTACATTCAGTATTTTTACCTTGGTTGTATTACACCTCAGGTGTACTTTTATCAGTTTGTTATTTTGGTGTATGTGGAATATTCCTCTTTTGGCTAAAGTGCTTATATACACTCAGCATTGAATGAAGTACACACCTATTGCATGATAAAGATATTCTCTCTCTCTATTATCTCTCTAGATTTTGCAAATCTTTCACTCCTCTCTCCGAATCTCATTCAATCTATTGAGGTTCCTTGAGCTGAGCTTCCTTCAATCCAAAATTCCTGTTACAGTTGGTATCAAAGCAAGACCTGGCACCGATGACGATCACGCGATCTCATTATCTGTTGCCGATCTTGAGCGGCGAGTAGAAGAAATCGAATTGAGGTGAACTCTCACATTGATCAGCTCCAGAACACTCTGGAGGAGCTTAGAACTCTCATGATTGCTCAAGGACGAGGTTCAACTTCGCTAGAGAGTAACAACAATGGTGGAATTCCACAAGATCCTCTGGTGATCCCTCGCGTTGTTACCCCGCCTCGTGTAGATCCAGTGGTTGATACTACTCAGAATGCAAATCAACAGAGGCATTACTCAACACGCATTTCCAAGGTTGATTTTCCTCGTTTCGATGGGAAGAAAGTGAAGGATTGGCTATATAAGTGTGAGCAATTCTTCCTCCTTGACGAAACTCCACCGGAATCGAGAGTAAGGTTGGCTTCGATTCACCTCGAGGGCTTAGCGTTGCAGTGGCACTTGAATTATATGCGAGGAAGGTTCGATCAGTACCCGATGTGGTCGCAGTACGCTTCTGATGTTAGAAGGAGATTTGGAGATCTATTTGAAGATCCACTTGCAGAACTCATACAGGTAAAACACAATCAATTTGTTCAAACTTACATAGATGATTTTGAACTAGCCCAAACACAGGTTAATATCCTTCCCGAACACGCCTTAAGTATATTCTTAGCTGGCCTAGATCCACAAACACAAGCTCATGTCCGTATGTTTAATCCAACAAATATAGCTCACGCTGCTAATTTAGCCAAACTGTGTGAATCAACCAAACCACCTAAACAGAACAACTACAAACCTACCTTCAATAACCAGCAAAACAACTCACCAGCCACCAAAAACACTAGTCAACCACCTCTTCTCACCAACCCCAAACCAACCCTCACTAGGACCAACAAACCCTTAACCCGAGCTCAGTTAGAAGAGAGAAGTGCTAAGGGGTTATGCTGGTATTGTGATGAGCAATACACCCCAGGCCATCATCTGAAGCACAAAGGACCTAATCATCAATTGATGGTGATGGAAGCTGAGGAAGATGACCCTGTTCCAGAAGAAACAGCCAATAACACCACTGAACATGTCTTAGAACCTGTATTGACCCCTGTAGATGAGTTAGAAACCCCTCAAATATCCCTTCAAGCCATGACAGGGTCACCTAATTACCAAACTATGAGAGTGAAGGGCTTGTATTATAAAATGATCCTGCAAATTCTGCTAGATAGTGGGAGCACTCATAACTTTCTTGACTTACACATGGCCAAGAAATTGGGTTGTAAGCTCATCCAAGTTAAACCCATGTCTATCACTGGTGGAGGAGGACATAAGCTGGAAGCTCCATTTATGTGCAAGGGATTCAGATGGACTATGCACAATCACGAGTTTGTGGCTGATGTGATAGTCTTACCCTTGGTGTGCTGTGATCTGATACTAGGGATCCAATGGCTCAAGTCACTAGGGCCAATTCTGTGGGACTTCAACAAGTTGCAGATGGAGTTCACTGTGAAGGGTAGGAAGGTGATGTTGAGAGGATCAAAGACTTCTGGAGTTAAGCTTATTTCCAACAAGGCCTTGAATCATGCAGTAGAGCAGGGTGCAGAATTGTGCTTCCTACAAGTGAATGAATCTTCACCACAATTCATTAAACCCACTTGCAATCTGTCAAGTGCAGGTGAGTCTAATTACTCTATTCCTAGAGAGATAGCTATGCTGATAGATGAATATAAGGATATATTTTGTGAACCTAGTACTTTACCTTCTAGTAGGCCTGGGTTTGATCACAAAATACCCCTTAAGGAAGATGCTGTGGCTGTGAATATGAGGCCCTATAGATACTCTGTAATTCAGAAAGATGTTGTAGACAAATTGGTTAAAGAAATGCTTGACCAAGGGGTGGTTAGGCATAGCAATAGTCCCTTTGCTTCTCCCACTGTGTTAGTGAGGAAGAAAGATGGGTCTTGGAGATTGTGTGTAGATTATAGGAAACTTAATCATTACAAAATCAAAGATAGGTTCCCTATACCACTCATAGAGGACTTAATGTAAGAACTAGCCGGTGCAGCAGTGTTTTCTAAGCTTGACTTAAGGTCAGGTTATCACCAACTAAGAATGTGTGAAGGTGAAGAGTTCAAAACAGCATTCAAGACTCATAGTGGTCACTTTGAGTACCTAGTCATGCCATTTGGCTTGACTAATGCCCCGGCTTCATTCCAAGCACTGATGAACCACCTTTTCCAGGAATTCTTGAGGAAATTTGTTATTATTTTCTTTGACGATATTTTGGTTTATAGTGCTAATTTGCGGGAACATGTACAGCATTTAGCTCAGGTTTTTGACTCTGAGAGCAAACCATCTGTTTTTGAAGCAATCTAAATGCTATTTTGGCACAACTAGAGTGGAGTATCTGGGACATTTTATCACCAAACATGGAGTATCAACTGATCCTGCAAAAATACAGGCTGTGTGTGATTGGCCTGTACCTAAGACCATCAAGCAGCTTAGGGGATTTCTTGGCCTTGCAGGGTACTACCGAAGGTTTGTGAAGGACTCTGGGAAGCTAGCCAAGCCACTGACTGATTTATTGAGGAAAGAATGTTTCATTTGGACAGATGCAGCAACAGTAGCATTCCAACAATTGAAAACTGCTCTCACATCAGCACCAGTCCTAGCACTACCTGATTTCAATAAGAAGTTTGTACTTGAAACAGAAGCATCTGGCAGAGGAATTACAGCTGTACTTATGCAAGACAATCACCCTGTAGCATTCATCAGCAAGTCATTGGGGCCTAGACAACAAGCACTTTCAATTTACGAAAGGGAGCTGTTAGCAATAGTATATGCAGTGCAAAAGTGGAGTACCTACCTAGCTCACAGGCCATTTGTGATTAAAACTGATCAAAGAAGTATTAAACACATACTAGAACAGAGACTGAATACACCCTTCCAACAAGCGTGGGTGGCAAAGTTGATGGGGTTTGAATTTGAGATATTCTATAAGGAGGGCAAAGAGAATGTTGCTGCTGATGCTTTATCCAGAGTAGAGGGTGCTGAGCTGATGACTTTAGTTCTTAATTCTGTTGATGCAGACTTGATGCAACAGATTAAGAAGAGTTGGGGAACTGATCCTCACATTTCTAAGATTATTGGGGAGCTGGAGAAAGATGCTAATCTTCACAAGAAGTTCACCTGGGTTGATGGTATTCTTAGAAGGAAGGGAAAACTGGTGGTAGGCAATATTGTGTCGGTCAAAGCTTTTATCCTGAATTGGCTGCATAATTCCTTTGTGGGAGGTCATGCTGGTAGAGATAAGACAAGTGCTAGAGTTAGAACCTTGTTCTATTGGAAAGGCATGACACGAGAGATTCAAGCTTATGTTAGAGATTGTAGTGTGTGCCAAAGACAGAAAAATGATCAGGCTGCAACGCCAGGGCTACTACAACCATTGCCAATACCTGGGCGTATTTGGCAGGATATCAGTATGGATTTTGTAGAAGGACTTCCAAAATCCAATGGTAAACAGGTTATTCTGGTCATTGTGGATAGATTGAGCAAATGTGCTCACTTCCTTGCATTGGCTCACCCATACACAGCACTAGATGTAGCTCAGTTATTCCTGGATTCTGTGTTCAAGCTACATGGATTACCTAGTTCCATTACATCAGATCGGGATCCCATTTTTATCAGTGAGGTTTGGTCTGAATTCTTCACTTTGCAAGGTGTTGCCCTCAATAAATCAAGTGCTTACCACCCCCAATCTGATGGCCAGACAGAGATTGTGAATAAGTCACTGGAAACTTATCTGCGTTGCATGTGCTCTGAACAGCCTGAGAAGTGGCTCCATTTCCTTGCATTAGCAAAGTGGTGGTACAACACCTCAATGCATACTGCTATTCAATGTTCCCCCTATGAAGTGGTATATGGTCAAGCTCCACCAATTCATCTCCCATATTTACCAGGAGAATCAAAGTCTCTGACTGTTGATAGATCCTTATCTGCTCGAGAAGAAGCCTTGAAGATGCTGAAATTTCATCTCAATCGTGCCCAGAACCGAGTGCCCAGAACCGAATGAAGCAGTATGCAGATGCTCATAGATCTGACAGAGAGTTTCAAATTGGTGACTTTGTGTTCTTAAAGCTGCAACCTTATCGCCAATTCTCTTTGAGAAACCATGCTAATCATAAACTCAGCCCCAAATACTTCGGTCCATACAGAATCACTGATCGTGTGGGCAAAGTTGCATACCAGTTGGAACTGCCACCTGAAGCTGGTATTCATAATGTTATTCATGTATCACAGCTGAAGCTGTGTCCTGACCCTACCACTACTATTGTGCATCACCCTTCTGTTATGTCTGAAATGTATTCTAAGGGTGAACCTGAGTCCATTCTGGATCGTAAGATGGTGAAGCGTGGCAGAGTGGCTGCAACGAAGGTATTGGTGAAGTGGAAGAACAGACCCCCAGAGCAGGCTACGTGGGAGTTTTATTACGATTTGCTGCGTGACTTTCCTCAATTTCACTCTTGAGGACAAGAGTGTGCTCGAGGGGCGGGTATTGTGACAGTGTGTCACCATATTTAGCTCACCACAGTAACTTGGCACATTTACTGTTTTACTATGCTATTTTACATTCAGTATTTTTACCTTGGTTGTATTACACCTCAGGTGTACTTTTATCAGTTTGTTATTTTGGTGTATGTGGAATATTCCTCTTTTGGCTAGAGTGCTTATATACACTCAGCATTGAATGAAGTACACACCTATTGCATGATAAAGATATTCTCTCTCTCTATTATCTCTCTAGATTTTGCAAATTTTTCACTCCTCTCCGAATCTCATTCAATCTATTGAGGTTCCTTGAGCTGAGCTTCCTTCAATCCAAAATTCCTGTTACACTATCTAGCCTGTTTTACTATCGCTTTGATAAGGAACTTAGCCAAGAAGATCTTGAATCAAATACATTGGTGAGTAAACTATTTTATAAATTTTTTATAAAGACATATGTTCCAAACATTTTTGTCCTTACTTAACTGTGGTGGTTCTTTAACACGTGTAGCTGATCAGCCTGGATTTTGCTAGGAAAGCATTGCCTCCAACTCCATGTGATGTTGCAATTGTGGATGAGTGTTTCACTAAACTATTTTGTGGATCTTTAGACTCGATATATGTTCCTAAACTATTTTGCAATACTAACATTGTTTCACTAAAGAGCTATTGCAATGAATGTAATCAAATATTGTATATGGATATATTATTGTATTGAATTGAATTATTAATCTAGACAATATAATCAAAAATATAATATTATATGTATTTTCAATAACCATAACCCGTGCATCGCACGGGGGTAAGTTCTAGTTTTGAATTTAAGAAACAAAAGGTAATAATGACTTTACCTGTTGGAAGAGTTCAGTAATAAGAAGGGTATGACTAAGCACTTTCCTAGTCTTCATTATCCTCACAATAGCGGCATCAACCTGCAATAAACCATGCAAACAAGGCAAATATGTTATATAATGGCCCAAAAACATGCTGTAGATTCAATTCTCTAAAACACTAAAGCCTATTATGAGTTTCCCTAGAGCATGATTCGAATTGCTCACATAACCACATAGGAAGGGTCTAGAAGCATGAGTTAGCATTGTATGATGATGAGTCACTAGTTTTTGTTTAATAGCAAATGTTAGTGTTGATGTTACAATTTTGTTAGTGGGTCGGGTTTGAACCATCAACCTCTTTATCACTCCACTGCTTAACTCTTCCACCTCTACCACCAACAACCTTATAACTCTACTAGTTTGTTAGAATTCTGTTTCATTTGTTACCCAATTCTGTTGCCGGTTAGATTTCCTTTAGATTACTTAGTACTATCAGTATGAGATTGGTGTATGGAATGAATACAGAAGAATATGAGGAAAGGCTTTGTTTCCATTTTGCATTGGTGTCAATACTCAGTGTGCTTCGTTCTATTTTGTTTCCCTTTGTTTGTGTTTTGCTTCTTTCACTGCATAGAGTACATTTCATTCTAGATCATAACCCTTATTAGAATATTTTTTTCCGTGTTACTGGTGTGCGGTATCTATCGGCTTTGCGGGTGACTAATCTACGCTGGAGAACCGGGCTGACCAGGTGTACCCGGTTTTGCCGGTCCGTGTGGTTCTTCCCTCCTAATAGAGTTTTTGTCACACCCAAGACTCGAACTTGAGACCTTGGGGTGGGATTCGAACCCATTTACCGCTCGGACCAACCCTTGTTGGTATAACCCCTATTAGATGTTCAGGAGAAATTTAAAACACTAGATATCATGGATACCTACAAATATAAGATGACATTGTGTATAACAGAACGCCCAACCAAGGCTTCTGCCCTTGTTTGGCTGCACTCAGAAATCTTGGATATCCAAGCTTAAATATCTAAAATAATATTTTCCAATTTTGTGTACATAACATCAAAATAAATATTAAATTTATATCAATTTTTCAAGAATTTTAACAAGATAATAACAATTAAAAACCTTTGTTGAAAACATCTTTTCTCATCAATATATCTAACGACTCTTCGTTTTGGTTTGTGAAATCATTTGAGAAAATTTTTCTTTAAAGTTTCACATCGAACTAAAAACAATAACTTTAATTTTTATAGACAAGGAAAAGAAACATTGATTCCCTAAAAAATTTACTAGGCAAGGCTTAATAAGGCTAATAAGCACTCTAATGGGTAACTGCAATATCCTTATGAATATAATGAGTTGAAATTAGAGGGAAAGTAATCAAAACACAATACAGAAGGGCAATGTAATGCCCATTGGAATTATGAGCTCTCACCAGCATTGAGACTTAATACTATATGTCACCAAGCATCTATCTTAAAAGCATAAATTATTAGGTGAAGACACGTGAATAGTTTTACATTGAAATCTCCACCAGCAATAGTTATTTATGCTATTGAAATTTTAAAGATATTCATATGATTTATTATTAACAAAACAATAATAAACGAACCTTATTCCATTAGGTGAGGCTGGTTACAAAGATCATATAATGCCGTAATTCCCTATTATGTACTAAGTTTACTGATGGACAGTTTATCTCTAAATCTCTCAATGATTTAGCTTAGAGTTTTTATTGGTATCCCCCTATCAATAATTATCAGACTAAATTATACCTACTAGACTATACTCCGTATAGTCAACCCTTAGTACAAATGTTTTTATCAGTCTTCTCTACACATCCAAACCACCTAAGATAAATCAGATACATCCACCTTTTCAACAATGAGAGCTGCCCCGTTTTCTCGCTAATAATTTTATTCTTAATCCTATCTTATCCTGTATAACCACTCATCCATTTTCTTATTTGACGCACATCTTGTGAAATAAACCTCACCCAGTGTAGGATCCATAATCCATAAAAGATAGAATATAATGTCCAAACATATTTGGTTTTTTTGGATTTGAAGAAAGGAGGGCTTTCAAGAAAAGAAAAATCACCTGATATTGACGGTCTTGGAAAACTCTTTCTGTGGTGCTTGTGTTCTCCTCTACTGTCTCCTTCAACTGGATTGCATTCACCTGTAGTCCATAATACCAATATTAGTTTGAAAAGGAACCCCAGCCATACTTTAGAGGGATTAAAGGGCTAAACTATGGTAAAAGCAAGAAAAATTCAATTGAAAAGATGAGATCATGTAATCTGATGTCTAATGTCCTAAGCAATGGGTATGGTACCTTTATACGGTAAAGGGGCGCAGTAAACCCATCATTAAAAACAAATGAGTCTTCATCTTCCACATCTCTACCCTTTGGCGTCTATTACATGTTCAACAAAGGAAATCAACATTTAAGAAATTAAAATAGACCATAGTTACAAACAAAATTCAAAGTTATTAATTCTGCAAATGATTACATGCCTACCTTTAGTAGGACACGAACTTTTCCACATGCAAGTGATTGCAGGGTCCTCTTCAGTTCCTTCTCTTCAATACTCGTAGAATCCTTGATGTCTTGAAAGCTTAGTTTCTCAGCATCATTGAATAGCATCAGAACAACAGTCTGGAGCACAGCAAGGCATTCAGAATTAATTCCAGAAAAATGTGTGCTATACAAGATAGACAGCAAAACAAATGAAGGTGGCCCAGTACACGAGGCTCCCACCAAGTGGCAGGTGGGATCTGGGGAGGATAGATGTACACAGCCAAACCCCCGCAAGTGGAGAGGCTACTTTCAGAATTTGAACCCGTGACGTCTAGGTCATAAGGCAACAACATTACCGTTGTGCACAAAATAATTATTTCCAAAGGCAAGGTCATAAGGCAACAACATTACCGTTGTGCACAAAATAATTATTTCCAAAGGCAAACCTGAAATAGGGAGACTGCCAACTCCTTTTTCCCTTTTGGAAAATCTGCTTTTAGGACACAGTGACCTAGTGAATTTTGCCACATCAGACGCCTCCCACTGTATTTGCTTAGATAGAATTCTTTGAAAATATCCTGAAGAAGGAATGAAGTAAAGGAAAAAACCATGTCAGGGAAGTAATTTAAAAAACAAAGGATACCAACAGTTAAAAGTCAATACATTCATGGCTTGTACTGAACCTGGTAAACATTCAATTCATGAGGAAGTCTGACGTCCATGGGTGGATATGTCGGCCAGTACCTGCACTCATCCAACAATGCCAATTAGATTCACAGGAAAAAAGCTTATCTTAAAAAAAAAAGATTCCCTGGAAAAAAGAACCACATCAACATCATTGATGCTCTAACAGATAAGAAAAGGGAAACACAGCTTACCCAGTTGTCAAGACATGAACACTCATTTCAATCCCAGATGGGAGTTTTGTTCTCGCCTGGGATGACTGTTTGAAGGACTCGTTTATTTCTTTTGATAATTCAATGTCCTGCATTGGAACAATTTTGAAAATAGTCGTAAAAAGCTATGAATAAAAGCTATAGTAATTTATGAAGTTTAGTAGAATATTGTCATAATAGAACTGGATCAGAATGTCTTATTGATGAAAATCTTTCCAACTCGGAACCAATGTAGTAACACAACTAGTGAAGGGGAAGAAGAAAAAAAATACAGTCACATAATAGAAATGTCTAACCTAGATATTCAAGACCTATACTCGCTCCCAAACTCCATTTCCAAAATTTCCCTCTGGTACTTTCCCCTTATTATTTATATTCACTATTGTATCCAACCTCTCTAACTAATTGACTAAAATTAACTGATTCCAAGTAACTAATTGGGTAGGGTTATTTAGCATGTTATTTCGTATACAAAACTATAAAACCCAAGCACGTGATCAAAATATGGACCTTGATCAAAGAAAAATACCAAATTCTTGTTCATTTACCATCTTCAAAAGACATGCGATAGGACACTTCATGGTGACAATCATTTTATAATTGATGTGTATTGCTGAAGTCTCACATCGACTAAAGATATAGCATAAGGCTTGGACAGTCCTCGTCTTACAAGCCAGTTTTGGGGGAATGGGTGCCTAAGCCCAAATTTAATATAGTGAAAACCAGTAGATAATTGATAATTGCTTTGCCATAGATTTGAATGAATAAAGAAGTCTATGAAAGGTTCAACTGGAAATTGGAGGGAAAATTGTATTGAATTCAATGGGAAATTCGGTTACAATCTATCATCTGGTTGTATTCCAGAATCTGTTCTGTTACAAGTTTAACTGTCTAAAAACTACTCAACTCATACACTGTTCTGTTTATTTATATTACAATGCAGTTACTGAAATGACTAAACTGCCCCTCCTAATTAGTATTTACATCTCTATTCCTTCTATAGTAGACCTTCTTAACATAAGGTCTACTATCAATACCCCTAGGGCTTTCACCTTGTCCTCAAGGTGAATATCTGGAAATGCTTGTAGGAGTTTCTCCACCATCTCCCATGAATTCTCACAGTCTGGTAGATCTTTCCAGTGCACCAATACTTCAGCATCTCCCCTGGAATTGTATCTCAGTTGCAGAAGTTCTTCAATCTCTGGTTGCAGTTCCCCTTCCTCTGTCAGTACAGCAGGGACCGGTTGAGCTTGGTAATTCCCTGGAATTGCCTTCTTCAATTTACTGATGTGGAAAACTGGATGTATTTTACACTGTGCAGGCAGCTCCAGTCTGTAAGCAACCTGTCCTATTCTCTCTATGACTTGGTAAGGGCCATAGAATCTAGGACTAAGTTTTTCGTTCCTTCTAGCTGCTAGGGTCTTCCACCTATACGGGCAGGCTTTTAGATACACCCAGTCACCAATGTTGAAGGCTATGTCTCTCCTATGTAAATCAGCTTGTTTCTTCATTCTGTTCTGTGCTACTGTCAGATTGTCTTTGAGCTGGTCAAGCACTGTATCACGTTCTGAATATAGCTGATTGACTTCTTCAACATTTGAGGGGATGGCAGGGCCTTTTAGAATTGGATTTGGATCCCTTCCATACAAGGCTTTGTATGGGGACATGCCAATCGAGATGTTGAAGTTTGTATTGAACCATAACTCAGCCCAAGCTAGCCATTTTGTCCAAGATTTTGGATGATCCCCCACAAAGCACCTTAGATACACCTCCAAACACCTATTAGTCACTTCGGTTTGTCCATCCGTTTGTGGATGAAAAGCTGTACTGTAGTGGAGTTTTGTTCCTGCTTGTTTGAAAAGTGCTTTCCAAAAATGGCTTAGAAATACACGGTCCCTATCAGATACAATCACTTCTGGGAAGCCATGGAGTTTGATCACACCCGATATAAACACTGCTGCTACTTCAGTGGCACTGTAAGGGTGTCCCAATGGCAAGAAATGGGCATATTTCGTAAGTCTATCCACCACTACCAAGATAGTGTCATGCTTCTTTACTCTAGGTAGTCCACCAATGAAATCCATTGAAATTTCATTCCATACTTTGTTAGGGATTGGAAGAGGTTGTAGTAAACCTGCTGGTGCTAGTGTTTCTGTTTTGCTTTGCTGGCACTGCTGACATTTCATGATAAATTGTTTAATGTCCTGTTTCATACCCTGCCAATAAAAAACCCCTGAAATTCTCTTATATGTTCTGACCAAACCCGAATGGCCACCCTGCAGTGAAGAGTGAAACTCAGCCAATATAACTGGTATTTTGGAAAAAAATTTGGGTAGAACCAGACTATTTCCTTTGTACAGGAGCCCCTTTTTCACTGAATACTTTGTGTTGTCAGCAACCTTGAGCACTACCTGCTGCAATAGTGCTTGCAATACTGGGCAGTTTCTGATCTCCTCTTCCCAGGCCTCCCATTCAGTCAAGCTAACTTGAGATATTGCTGCAAATAACATCTGTCTGGACAGGGCATCAGCTACTCTGTTCGCTGCTCCTGGTTTATATTGCACAGTGAAGTCAAATCCCAGAAGTTTTGAAGTCCATTTCACCTGTTCACCACCCAAATAATTCTGCTCAGTGATGAATTGCAAGCTTTGCTGATCTGTTCTCACTGTGAAATGGTTTCCCAACAAGTAGTGCCTCCATTTTTGGATGGCCAACACCATAGCCATTAATTCCCTTTCATAAGCTGACTTCTGTTGTGCTCTGGTTGACAGCTTCTGACTGAAGAAAGCAATCGGTTTCTCCTCCTGCATCAAAACTGCTCCAACCCCTTTGCTTGAGGCATCTGTCTCAATCACAAAATGCTTACTAAAATCAGGCATTTCCAACACAAGTAGGGTTGTCAGGGTCTGTTTTAGTTGCTGAAATGCAACTTCAGCCTCCTTATTCCATGTAAACTTGTCTTCTTTCAACAAATCAGTTAATGGCCTAGCAATGATGCCATACCCTTTAACAAATCTTCGATAATAACCAGTCAGTCCTAGGAATCCTCTCAAACCTTTTTGATCCTTAGGAGTAGGCCAAGTAATCATAGCTTCCACTTTCTTCAGATCAGCAGAAACTCCTTGAGCAGAAACCACATGCCCCAAGTATTCAACACTATCCACAGCAAATTCACACTTCTTTTTGTTTACAATCAGGTTGTTCTGGTGTAGTGCAGTAAACACAGTTCTTAAATGTTCAGCATGCTCACTCATGCTTCTACTATAGATCAATATATCGTCAAAGAAAACTAGTGCAATTTTCCTCAAAAATGGTCTTAATACTTCATTCATTAGTGCTTGGAAGGTGGAGGGTGCGTTGGTCAATCCAAAAGGAATCACCACATATTCATAGTGGCCCTCATGTGTTCTAAAGGCCGTTTTTGGGATGTCTTCAGTTTTCATTCGTATTTGGTGATAGCCTGATTTAAGATCCAGCTTAGTAAACACTATTGCACCGACTAGCTCATCTAACAATTCATCAATAAGGGGAATAGGAAATTTATTGGGCACAGTCAACTTGTTCAAAGCCCTATAGTCCACGCAAAATCTCCAACTTCCATCTTTCTTTTTCACAAGTATTATTGGACTAGAGTAAGGGCTTGTACTTGGCCTTATAATTCCAGTTTTCAACATATCAGCCACCAATTGTTCAATTGCATTCTTTTGATAATGTGGGTACCTATAAGGTCTTAGATTAGGGATATTTGCACCTTCCTTAAGTACTATAGCATGGTCTGTGGGTCTGCTAGGGGGTAACTCACCATTTTCATGAAATAAGAACTCAAATTCATCAATTACAGCTTGTATTACCTCTGGTGGAGCATGATGATTTCCTTCTGTCATTGCCAGGCTTCTGCACTCTATCAAGAACATCTCCTCTGGTTCAATTAGTTCTGTTTTCAATTGTTTTGCTTGCACTTCCCTCCTTGATAGGTGAGGGTCCCCCTTCAAACACCTAGTCTCTTTTCCACTCTTCACTTTCAAGGTCATGTCCTTGAAGTTTGCTTTGATGTCTCCCAGTTCCTTCAACCATTCTATGCCCAAAACAATATCTTCTCCCTCCAAAGGAAAAACATAACAATCCACCTTGACAGCTAGTCCCTGCAACCTGAGTTCCAGTCCTCTGCAAACTCCTCTAATCATAATTCTCTCACCATTGCCAATCTTGACCCAACATGGAGTAATATCTTCCACCTTCAAGCATTGTGCTTGCACCAGCTTGTTTGACACAAAATTGTGAGAGGCACCACAGTCAAGCAAGACCAGACCTCAATTATGCCGAGCATTGCCCTCAACATGAAGGAACAATTGGAAGAGAACCCAACCATGCTATGTAGATGCAGGCTCTTCAATGTGGCCTCCCAAACTATCTCTTCATCCTCCTCCTCTGCTCTATCTCCTTGTGTTTCTTCCATTTCCTCCACATACAGAACCTTCAAAATTTTGTTCTTGCATACATGCCCCGGTGTGTACTTCTCCTCACATGTAAAGCACAGTCCCTTCCTTCGCTTCTCTTCAATCTCTTTGCTTCCTACTGTCTTTGTGTTCACAGGCGCATTGTTCTTGCTTCCCTCGGCTGCCTTGGCACCCCCTCCCGTGTCTGGGTAATTCTTGTTGTTCCAACTACTGTTCTTGAAGCTATTGGGGTCCCGACCACCATATCGACCCACCGCTCCTATCTTTTCTTCAGCAAGCAACGCAATATCCATCATTTCCGCAAGGTCCTTTGGCCGTTGGAGACGAACTTCAGCCCTGATATCTTCTCTCAATCCATTTGAGAACATTCCTGCGAAGAGAGATTGATCTTGGATCTTGATATGGCTTGCTACTGTCTCAAACTTCTTACGATATTCTCTCACCGAACCATCTTGTTTCATATTCATCAAGAGTTCGAACGCGTTGGTCACCACCGTCGGTTGAAACCGACGGAGTACGGCGTCCTTCAAACCACTCCAAGTGAGCACTTCGTTGTTCGCCTCCCACCACTGCATCCACGCGAGCGCTTCTCCTTCCATAGCCATCAACGCCGCGTCTAACTTCTCGCTCTCGTCGATCTTGCGCACTTTGAAGAAACGTTCGATCTTGGTGAGCCAACCGGTGGCGTCGTCGCCGTTGAACACCGGTAAGTCCACCTTACGGAGCCTTCGCTCGCAATCGCCCTGATTTCCCGCGACATTCACATTTTCCTTCCCCTTCGGGTTACCTGGTCCAGTTTGACCCGAATCCTTCTTTTGCAACCCTGCGATCATCGCCTCCATTCTTGCGAGCGTTTCTTGGAGTCGTCGTTCACTACGGGTCTCAGCATCTTGAAGTCTTCGTTCCAGCAATTCTTCAATTCGTGGATCCATCGATGAAGTAGTGGTCTTCTTCTTCGGCATGAATCTTCCCAAAATCGATTGCTTTGATACCAGTTGAAAGGTTCAACTGGAAATTGGAGGGAAAATTGTATTGAATTCAATGGGAAATTCGGTTACAATCTATCATCTGGTTGTATTCCAGAATCTGTTCTGTTACAAGTTTAACTGTCTAAAAACTACTCAACTCATACACTGTTCTGTTTATTTATATTACAATGCAGTTACTGAAATGACTAAACTGCCCCTCCTAATTAGTATTTACATCTCTATTCCTTCTATAGTAGACCTTCTTAACATAAGGTCTACTATCAGTCTACACTGGGAGAAGAGTAACTTTCCTTACCTTTTTTAATGCATTCAAATTTTGTTTATTTCAAAGGCCATAAAAGATAATTTCTCACCAGGTTTGAATTCCCAGTTATCTTTGAAGGCAAAGAAAAAGAAACGGGAAAAAACTGAGGTTGGTATAGATGATTACACACTCAGTCCATGCCAACCAGGAGTAAAAGTTTCTAATAAAATTTTAGTTATAAATTGATTGATAGATGTATACCTTAAACATTCCTTCTAGTTTGTTTGTGAATTGGCTGCCACACTCAGTCTTCAACTGTATTGATGAAAGAAAACTGTTATATTACTAACTTTTTGTTGAGGAACCATCTAAGCATTTCAAAAGTTACATGTAAAAGAAAAGCCTCAACCTTGGATATCATAGATTTCTCTGCGTCAATAGAAGCACTCTTTCCTAACAACAGTCTCTTAGCAAGATCTTTCTTATAGAATGCCTCAAACACATCCTTGCCCTTTAACAATAAATCATCAAGTAATCTTGCCAGTATCAGTATGGAATAAAAAAATCAGTAGAAGTGGAAGATAACACCACAAGCATGAATGAATGATACAGGAAACAAAATGTAATTTTTAGCTGTTCCACCAATGAAACACCGAGCATACCTGAATGAACCTGAACAACACAAGGACCTTATCAAGTGTACACTCTAATTCCTCTTCTGAAGTACCCTTATTACCTGCACGAAGTTTCTCATCCAAAAACTTCGCAATCAACTCTGCAGGCCGGTTCTGCCATGTAAATAAAAAAGGATAACACAGTCAGTTGACTGCAAATCACATGCATAATAAATCTCACACAGTGGTAAAACATAAGACCCGGGTTGCAGAACAAGAAGCACATGTTAGCTATTTCACAATCCCTCTGACGGACAAAATATGGTATGATCGATCATCAACAACTGACAGATGTATTTGTTAACGAGACCGCAATGATGGAAACCCAAAAAATCACACTCAGAAGAAAACGAGTAGTTTTTTCAATATTAGCAAGAAAACAGAAAAGTACATAAGGAACAGATCCTTCTACTCTCCATCACTACGGCTAGAGCCCAAAGCCAAAATGTGGGCCAGATTCTGGATCATGAAAAAAGCAACCCTAAAATGTAGCTTGTATTCTAGGAGAAAAAAGAAAATACTTCTGCAGAATTATACAAGCCTAATATGGAAATTATCACAGTAAAATGGGAGTACCTGACGGAGATTGATAAGGTGCTCAAATGCTTCTTTGATAGTGTTAGAGAATGCTTCATTCTTGACAAAGCTTTCTTCCCATGTGATGTCAAGAGAAGCCTTAAATTCCAGAAGGGATGAAACCATATCTTTATCTTTCTCCTCGTCCATAACAATACCCTGCCCAGTTCTCCTGATGTATGAACTAAGGCCCTGCCTCAGTGATTCGAGAGCATTGACCCTTGTAAAGAGTGAGTACATTCTTTGAAGGTCTTCAACACGATTCCCACCCATAAGCATAGAGAAACCCTGTAACACAAAATAATACTGAGGTTATTGGGAAAATTTTGAAGAACAGAAATCACCAGAGAAAAAGTAAGAAGCTGGCAGTGATCAGAACCTTGTCAAGAATGGCAGGTATATGACGTTCAAGAAGTTGCTTTTCTGCCGTTGCTATCAATGGTTTCCTAGTACTTGCATCCAAGTAGATCAAACATCTGTCATGTTCCTCTTGCAATCTTGTCTGCAAGAGAACCCAAAAATATCCCTATAGTAAGTATAGAATGTGGGACATGGGGAGGATTGAATATACAAATAAAGGAAAAGGAAGCACCTCCACATGCTTTAAGTAATCTGGAACATCTGATTGCTGCATGTATTTCATGCCTTCAGCGGCATAAAATTCAGACGTGAATTCAAGGAACGGCTTCTCAAAGCTTTCTGCATAAATTCCCAGAGCAGTAAACATCTTCAAAAGATGGTTTAGAAGAGTTCTATCCACTGCTTCACCTAATCTGAAAAACAAGTCAAAAGTAAAAAATGTAAGGCATGGTGCATCCCCAGATGAAGAATTAGATGCCTTATTCACACACAGATGGATTAACCAGCCAAGTTTTCCATATTGAGAGAGAAAATTTAATGCCCAAAATTACAAATGATGATCATGAGAGGAAAAGAAATATTTAAATAGACATTTGTTGGGTCAGATTCATTTCAATATAACGACAAAACTAGTCTAGTCTCAAACTCTGAATACATTCTTAGAGTTGGATTTAGATGACTCCAGTCAATATTCTTTACTAAATTATTCTTTGTACCCAACCACTAACAACAGCTCTAATACCAACATATTCTAATTTTTACAACAGTAAAATTACAAGCATCTTGTAAAAATTTGTTAGGAGTTAAGATAGGACACCCGAGTCAATACCTGACTTCAATGTTGATATGGGTGTGAGTCCAAGTGGGCCCACTATTTGGAAAGTATATTTGGGGGCAGTGTTGTCAAATAACCGCCATGGCGGCGCCATAGCGCTATGGCGTGGCGGATTTCCAAACGACCGCCTTGAAAAAACGGATTTATGGCAGTGTGTCGCCGGAGGCGCCATGGCGGCCGCCATGAGCGTGGCGCCTGTGACGGAATGACGGGCTATGGCGGACGGTACGAAAAATTTAAGAAAAAACAAGGGTTTGGGACGTAACCCGAGTACCCGACCCGAATCAAAGGGTTAAATAACCAAAACCCTAATTATTTCTCGCATCTCTCGTCTCACTCTCGCTCTCCAATTCTCAATCTCTCTCTCACACGCTTCTCTCTCCCTCTACCTCTGTTTTCCATTTCCTTCTCAGTTCTCTACTGCTTCTTCTCCCTTCACTGGTTCTTCTCTCTCCAGTCTCCACCAGCAGGCGCGAAGGAGGCGACGCGACCAGCTGCGCCTGCGACGGCGACCAGCTGCGCCTGCGACGGCGACCAGGTTCACAGCCATCTCTGACTCTCTTCTCGCTTCGTTCGCATCGCAGCTCATCATCATTGCAGGTTCTTGCTTATCTAAAAAAAATCATTGCAGGTTCTTTTTTTTCTGTTCGCAATTCGCATGCTTTTTTTCCTTCGCATACACTTTTTCTTTTTTTTTCTCTCTTTGTTTTACTTTTTTATTTTTGTTTTATTTGTTTTTATGCTTTTTTTTGACACATTGTTTTAATGCATCTGTTCTTTTTGTTTTAGTTTTTTTTCTGTTTTAATGCATTTGTTCTGTTTTAAATTTTATTCCTGTTCTATTTTAATCTTAGTTCGTAGAATATGTCTCAACCAAATTCCTCCCAAGCTTCGGTGCCATGTGTTGCTGCAACTTCCAGTTCCAACAGAACTGATGTCTTAAACTTAATTTGAAGTGGTTCTTACTTTTTAGTTGCTCATGACAATTTGATGGAGACTAATTTGAAGTGGTTCTTAGTTGCTTATGACATATTGACATTTATTGATAGGCTTTTGGATTTTTTTTAAATTTTTTTAGTGTTTTTTGTATGTGTATTAGTATATATATTTTTTAATTTTTTATAAAAATTGGTCCGCCATGGCGTCCGCCATATGCCGTTACGCCATCCGCCATATGTTTATGGCGGTTTTTTGGGTCTCCGCCATAAACCGCCATCCGCCATCGACAACACTGTTTGGGGGTAAAAGCTGGATGAAACACATGATCCTCACAGCTTTTTTGTTCCCATTCACGTGCTTTGAAATTGGATTTATCTTAAACACCATTGCTATATTCTACGGGTCTCTAGCAGCTATCCCAGTTGGCACAATGGTGGTTGTTTTTGTCATTTGGACTTTCATCTCCTTCCCTCGCAGAGAAGCTGATGATCCCATAGCACTCTTTACAGTTTTGAAAGTTGCATTTCAGAATAAAGGAAATGATTCATTAAAGATTAATGAATCTCGTATGATTCACATGGCACACATGTTTCATAACAGTTTGATCATTTGGAAATTCAATGCTTATGGACTCCACTATTCTCCCAGTCTACTCTTCTCTGAAATTTGTATATGATAGAAGGAAGATTCGGGTCTCCGGCATTTGGGTGCAGTTGCTGTCCAACTTCAGTATCCTAAGCGACCAGATTCCTATGTGTTTCTCAAGCGGATTGAACTATTGAAGGATCCCCTATCGGCAAGAAGGGCAAAAGAAACCACTTCCAACTGTGAGGATAAAGGTTGTTTATAATTGTGTGGCAGTGATAGGACATCCGAGTAAATACTTGACTCCAATGTTGATTAGGGTGTGGTTCCATGCGGGCCCACTATTTGGAAAGTATATTCTAGAAGGAAAGGGGAATTGAGTGGGGGGCAGTTAGATAACTGACGTGGAGCATATCCCATGTATATGTAATGTGGTGAGAGAGTGAAGGAGGGAATCAATTAGTTTGCCAGTGAATTGGTTAGGAGAGAATTGCTCTCTGGAGGAGTCTTTTGACTCTGGACAGTTTCTACTTCATCTTTCTAGAGTTGTATGCTCATTTCCTTTAACCAATAGAAACAGAATTTCTTACTTGAATTAGTTCGAAGTAGAATAAAACTTAAATTATCCAATTCAGATCAGAATGAGGTTTTACATTTTGACACCTTATATTTCTCTTGTATGTTTTCCGAAATTGTAGGAGAACAATTGGTGTTTCCTAACAAACTTTGCCTTAATGTTCTAGCATGGTATGACTCCATATGAATAAGCGAAAAAATGTATCATCTCTGCTATGAAAATTCGACATCTATTTATCCTAGGCAGGGCATGCTCATCCATCAGTTTCATATTCACTCATACCTGGACAGCTTCGCGAAAAACAAACTAACCTCATGAAGTTAGGTACGGTACAACATTTTTTTTTGCATGTATGCCTGTTTCCCAAGTCCTAACACTTGGATTTACCAATATGCAATCCAAAACTATATGAGAAAATTAAAATGGAATAAGAATATAAGGCTGTATATTATGCAATGGAAGCAAAAGATGTCAATAAAACCTAACTGTTTGTATACTCCACATACGAAAGCTGCAAAAAGTTGAAAAAGGAAATGAATAAAAGTTGAATTTCCCAACATATTATTTTCAGATGCTTAGCAACTGATTACAGAGGTCAGTACAAGCTAATGGTCAGCAATAAACTTCGGATTTGATAACCAATACTGACAGACTAATTGACACAAAAATTCCCAATACCCAAAAAATGATTTGTTGCAAAGAATTAATGTGTCCTTAAGACTATGGTAAGATAATTAAAAATGAAAAGTATTTCTTGGAAATGGAAACATTTGAAGTTACCAACGTTTTAAATGTTATGTTATACTATAAATAAATATTTTCTATTTCTTTATTCCATAACTAAAGTACCTAAGGGCACTCATTAGCGAGACCATATGTATGCATACACTCACAACAACAACAACAATAACTAAGCTTTCTGATTAAATGGGTTGGCCATATGGATCAATTGCCACCATTAAGTCCTATCATAATTGAGGTCTAAAGATAGACCATTTACCTCTAAATCTCTCTTAAGGCTTTGGTCTATAGTTTTCTTGGTCTTCCTCAGCATTTAACTATTGGTGTATCCTCCATTTAATTTACTCTCCTTACCGAAGCATCTACAAATATTATTCATAGATACCCCAACCACCTAAGATGAGATTCTATCAATCTCTCATTTTCTTTCTAATGATTCTTATTCTAATTATAATTCTAATCCTATCTTGCCTTGCGTAGCCACTCATCGATCATAAAATTTTCATCTTTGTGACACTAAATTTAATTTCTTGTTGTCTAAGTGCACAGCAATCAATTCGATACAATATTGCAAGTCTTACGGCTATGCAACAAACAAAAAAATTTAAACTTGAATAGTATTTTCTAACACCTGGAGCATTCCTAAATTTCATCCACCTTAGTTGTATATATTTGACATCTCTCATCATCTACTTGTTAGTTTGTATGATAGACCTAAGTTACTTAAAACATGAGACTCGTGTTATTTTACATTCTCCAACGTTCACCTATGCCTTAAAATTTTCTTTCTCTATTTCTAAACGGGTAAATAGTCACTTTGGTCCCTAAAAGTGTATTGCAATTTGCACCATCACTATGGTCTCTAAAAGTATCAAAAATTTACAATATATGTCTTCCGTTAATCATTTTGACCCTTGACATCAACCCTGCTAGGGACCAAAGTTGAAATTAGGAACCAAAGTGGCTGACAAAAGACACGGTTGGGGATTATTTGTAGCTTTGATACATTTAGGGACTATATTGACAGTGTTTCCCACATTCAGGGACTAAAGTGGATATTCACCCATTTCTAATTTCTACAGTCACAACTCCATATGCTCTTCACTTCTACTAAAGCAAAAACTGTGTGTTTCCAAGGGTTTCATGTCATATCATTAACTTTTCATTTATCTATTCTAAGGACTCTCCAACTAAGATCATGTCATCTATAAAAAACATGTACTGTGGATATATTAGTTAAGAGCAAAACAAAAGCCTCCATAGTCGATGGCGATGGTGACGGTTGTAGAGCCATTCATGGTGGCAAATCGCAGAGAAATCGCGATGTAATCATATAGAAGACGACCACAGTAGCGGCTTCAACGTGAAAACCCAAAAATGCCCTCTGCTTTAAATGAAAAAAGTCAAAAATGCACTCGGTTTTTAATCGTTTAGGGTTATTTTTTGCCCTCTCCGTGTGATTCTGGCACCCCCTGCGACTTAAGTGCACCTTGCAACTTCGCATGCCTTGTTCCTCTGTTCTCTATGATATTTCCAACCAACTCCTCAGTCCCTTTGTTCTTGGTGTTGTCCCCTTATACGTAGCAGCCATACCACCACCCGCAACACACTACAACATATTTTGGGTGAGCCACTACGCTATGCTATCCGTCATTGACTACATAGAGAAAAGTCGATTGATCATAGATTGTACGGTCAAGATTAGCTCATTTCACTTTCTCAGATGGCACACCTCCAAATTATACATGTGTGGGAGTATAAGGATAAACATGGGAAGTAGTGACATTTCCAAATGAAGTGCATTGACGACTTTTTTGACATGTTTAAACTATTTTTTTAATTTTTTAATATTCGAATGACTTTTTAAAATTTTAATAATGAAATGAATTTTTTTTTAATAATTATACACTTCAATGTCAAGCCATATTAAGTGTCAGTTGAGTGTTCAAGCCATGTCTGGTTCATGTCTAAGACCTCCAATTTATACATGTGTGGGAGTATAAGGATAAACATGGGAAGTAGTGACATTTCCAAATGAAGTGCATGGAAGACTTTTTTGACATTTCAGGTTTAAACTATTTTTTTAATTTTTTAATATTCGAATATGACTTTTTAAAATTTTAATAATGAAATGAATCTTTTTTTAATAATTATACACTTCAATGTCAAGCCATATTTAAGTGTCAGTTGAGTGTTCAAGCCATGTCTGGTTCATGTCTAAGACAATAAAAAATAATTTATTAAATAGACATAGTTTCGAATGTCTAACTTGTGTCTCACAAGTGTCGAAGTCAAAAATATGTCTGACATTTCGACACTTCACAAAGGAAATGGATCCACCATGCTTCATAGTTCATAGCAGTAAGAATCCTACCCAACTCCTTAGACCTCTCCAATCTATATTTCATGTGCAAGTGATTACCCCTTGCTTTTGGTGGGAATAAAAAGTATATCATTTTGGCCATCCTAATCGTAAGTCATTTTGATCACCTAAATGGCCACTTACCAAAAGCTGTATGCAAATTCGAAATTCGAATAGCCATTCAGCAAATAAAACAAGCCTGATTAATATTGTTCCTCGCTAACAAATGAAAAAACCTCAGTTATACCAGCCAAACTTAGTTCAATGCATTTTAGAGCTCCAACTGAAAAGATATAAAATATTAAGGAAGAAGGAATGTGCTTGGCCCAGGGCCTTGAATATGAAATCGAATCGGTACTTTTAATTTGGAGAATGGTATTATCATGATCAATTTTGCAAGTATGCATTTCATTAGCTACAGAAATAAATCTGAAAATAAATTGGGGCAGAAAAAAACCTATGACAAAATCATGAGAAGGGCCAACAAGACAGACTTCCCCAACCCACCCATGATCCATGCATACATGGATGGATGTATGGAACATTTGACCAATGATGCATGCTATAAGGGTCTAACAGTCATTTAGGAAAGTGAGATTGCAAAAAAATGTTTTACCTTTCACTTTCAATCATTCGTAGAAGACCGGTAACAGTTTTGTGTTGTACTTCAGTAGACAATGAAAGATGTTTGCGAAAAAGTTGTAGGCCCATGTCCCATAATGACCGTACATTGGCTGTTTGCTTCACATATGTCCTATCAAGATACAAAGCTATACCACGAATCATCAACATTTGGTCACAAAGATTCTGCCAACATCTCTCAACTAGAGATAGAAATACAACCAAATCTGAGCTTTGTCCAACCAAAGACTGCAGTGCTGCAGATATGTGTACTTCACACTCCTTTTCAATCCGTTGATAAAGATTTCCACCCATTTTATAAAGACAAAGATCATTCACAGCCTACAAATTATTACGAATTTTCCGGGAAATGCTAATGAGCTAGTGTACGATTAATTCAAAGGGAAAAATGAACCATGTTACCAAAATATTGAAAATTCGAGAATAATAACTAGAAAGTTTCTATGATCACCTGATAAAGGTTCTCCAAATCAGTAGAGCCGCGTTGCTTCAAAAATATAGCACAAATAGCAGACTTCAGTTTTGCCCATGTCTCCTCCTCAAAATTTGAGGGTAAGGTCGGGAGAGCTTCAAAACAAAAACAAAAAAGAAATTTAGAAGCTATCCTATTCATGTCATTGGATTTTAAAAACAACACAAAATTAGAAATAGATTCCATTTCCAAATAAGGTCATGCTACAATACAACCATGTTTTATAGGCACATTCAACATAATGATAAAACAGACATGAGATATTCAAATGTCCTGCACGGATTCTAGATGGAAATGATAAAATATAAAGACAACTGAAAACTAAATCACATCAAATTATATCTTAACTTTAGCACAACTAACAAACACTACTTAGAAATGAGAACAAATAGATAGACCTACAACATATCAGAAGAGACGGAGAACGGTATACATCAACACCGAACTCACTTCAAGAATCGGATAATCATATTAATAGAGCTTTACACAATCACATGGTTCACAATACTCATTCAGCAGCATCTACAAAACAGAATTCATCCTGGAAAAACACAAACGCATGCAAAATCTTAAATTAAGAGCTATTTTAGCTACAATTGATGTTCAGTGTTCACGAATAGAACTCCAAGAGTGAGAACCCTCACTCTGAGATCGAATTCCACTGCTTAAAGAGTAGAACGGGTGACGAAATTCTCGAATCAGTTTGTGAAGAAATTAGAGATCGATAAATGCAATTGAAGGTATATCTTATCGGATAAGAAGAAAGAGAAAGGATAAAGAACCTAAGAACTGAGAAGTAGCAAGAATTAAGCAGAAATTGAAAAACCCTCGCGAGAAGAGAAGATAGAGAGAGAGAGAGAGAGAGAGAGAACCTCTGTGGAGCTTGATTTGAAACTTCCTGAGGGGTTGAGGAGGAGTAGCTTTCTTACGGGATAGATTAGCGGCCATGACGCCGCGAGCATTGGGAAGGTCGGGTTTGAGATCGTCGTCGAGGGGCATGGAGGAAGGGTCAGAAACGCCGTCGTATGAAGAAGGGTCGAAAACGGCTTGGGCTTGGGCTTGGGCTTGGGCCTGGGCCTTGGCCTTTTTCATAGGAGGTGTGGATGTGTGGGAGGAGGGTGAAGGAGCGCCGCCTGACCGTTTGGTGGGGAGAGACATGAAATGAACAGAACTCACTCACTCGCCTCCTCAACACACCATTATTGTATTCTATTGAGTATTGTCTGTCTTTCTTCGTTCGCAGCCAAACAGATCGGCCTTCGGATGTGCCTATGGTGCACACTCTCACACACGGGGCTCAACTTTCATTTTTTTTTTTTTTGGTTTAGTTTTTCTGGGTCCTTTTAAGGTAGAGAAATTGTATAATTTGATTATGGTAGTCAAATGTACTTTTAACTATTGATATAATATTAAAATATTTAATGGTCTAGATCTATTACCGGCTACCTGTTAGGGACATATATTGGGATCCTTTATTTTGTTCAGTGTTTTTGCTTCCTGCAAGATTGTGTCTACAAAATGGTTATTTTTACTTGACGTTATTGCCTCGCCTTTTTTTTCCTTAACAATAATAATTTCATGGTTTTTTTAACAACACGTTTTATGGTTAACTTGCCTCATTTCCCGTGTGATTCACGGGTGAGCTAGTATTCATGAATGTAAATACATTAAATTAACTCATTAATGTTGCGATAAGGTGACTATTAATTAGAAATAGTTTAGTAAATCTATTTATATAAAGATAGTAAATCTACTCATGAATTCAATAAAATTAAATGCATAAAACTACTATTCTTAAATCTTAATATATGTAAAGGTAGTTATTTTTGTTTATATTTAAGTCCGGAGGAAGTACATCAATACATCATGCAGGGTTGAATTAAAACCACCATTAAAATAAAACACCTATACAAAGTTGAAAGAAAATATTGGAATTAAATAACATTATTATAAAATTAAAAATATACTTTAACTCAGACATTGGAATTGAACATACACAGATAATAAGAAGAAAAAGTCTGAAAATTTTTAATAACGTTATCTATATTCATCAGAAATATAAAAACTTAACTCATAATTAAAGAGAAAAGAAGACAACACAATTAGAAAATGAATCACGTACGTAGGTTTCATGACGAGTTTGATTTAAAACTAACCACCAATTTAAATATTCTTCTAATACTCGTTGGTGCAAAATTATCAAAACAAAGAAGAAAACACCAATTTGGACATGTAACTTTTTTTCAGGATCCTAAAATACCCCAAAACACAATGCCTCCATCACACTTTATGTATTTTGTCACAAAATTATTTTGTTTTTCATCAAAGAGGTTATTGAGGAATGAACTTCCCGTATTTAAACATCTAAAATTTTTCGGGATGCTAAAGTACCCCTAAAATACACTGCCAGCTTCGCACTCTACGTATTTTGTTACAAACTTATTATTACTTTTTACCAAACCAGTTATTTACGAAGAAAATTCTGATATTTGAAGAGTTAAAAAAATTTCTGAATCCTAAAGTACCCCAAACACACGGGTGGTTCTAGGGTGAGGGAGCAAATCAAGTCCCTCACCGGTGAACCACTAAAATTGACCGTAGGATATTGTGTAAAATTCTATGAGTGGTTAAGATTGAATCAACCAGAATTGACTCTCAACCGTTGATGAATTTTTATACTACATCCTAAGGTCATATTTAATGGTTTACCGGTGAGGGATTTGATTTGCTCCCTCACCCAAATCAAATCTCTCACCGGTGAAACACTAAAATTGACCGTTGGATATTGTTTAAAATGCTATGAATGGTTAAGATTGAATCAACCAATATTAAATCTCAACCATTGATGAATATTTATACTACATCCAATGGTCAATTTTAGTGTTTCACGGTGAAAGATTTAATTTGCTCTTTCACCCTAGAAGCACCCATTTTGTCACGTTAAAAATTTAATCAATTAAACAATAAATTATTTGGTTAGAACATTTATTTAGGGTGCTTGGGTGAAAGAGTAAATTAAATCTTTCACCGGTGAAACACTAAAATTGACCGTTGGATGTAGTATAAAAATTCATCAATTGTTGAAATTTAATATTGGTCGATTCAATCTTAACCGTTCATAGCATTTTAAACAATATCCAACGGTCAAATTTAGTGTTTCACCAGTGAGAGATTTGATTTGTTTTCTCACCCTATAAGCACTAATTTTTAATTATAAAAAATTATTATTGTTATAAAATTATTATATCAATTAAAAAATAATAACCAGACCCCAAAATCACATCTTTAGTCAAATCCCAAACCCACTCCCACTTCCAACAAGCAATCTGTATCGGTAAAATCAGAGAGAACGAATAGGGAAGAAAAGTGAACTCAACAACAACAAATTTAAATAGTGATCCCCAAAAACATGAGAAGAGACTGGGATTCGAGGGGTGTTATAAGGTGTTGTTGTAATGGTTACCATTGTACGGTTTGCTGGGGTTGGAACGGAACGGAACGAAAGAGAACATAGAGGGTGTAGATAACAACATCATCCCTGTCGTTGCTTTGGCATAGAATAGATAAGGTGGATTGGATTGTTTTGAGTTGAGACTCTTGTCTGGTGTATCAATAAAACATGGGCTAAAACTGTAAATTAAATAAACTATTGGGTAAAACTTTGAAATAATGAAAAATTAACTACTGTTGGTTAACAAGGTTCAAAAGTACATTTGACCACCATAGTCAAATTAGAGCATTTCCAATTCCCTACCTTAAAAGGACCCGTTTTTCTATATTTTGATGTTTTTGTGTGGATTGAAATTTTGAACTGAACCACACCATTTTATTAAACTGAACCACACTACACCAAAAAAAACCCAACCTGTTTAAATGGTTTATGAACTGATCCGGAATTTTAAAAAAGATTAATTACTCGAACTTGATACAAATATCCGGTTAAATGTTTTAACCCAAATCCAAAATCCCTGAACAGAAAGTCTCTTCAACTATTCTCGTAAGAACTCTAGCTCCCCCATATGAAGAACCCTAACCCCCAAATTGAAAATCCCTAAATCTCTATCAGTGTGATTTTGTTCTTATCGCTGCCACCAAAGCTCACAAATCACTTTTAGAAGCACATAGCTTGTGCGAAGATCTTTCGTTTACCATCTATGGTTGATTCTCCGACCTCCATTTTCGATGTTGAAGATCGCAAATTGACACTTCTTTTAAATCGCAGCTCGCTAGTATATTCCTGATGTCTTTCTCATCATTTTAATGAGCTCTCGTTCTTCCTCTCTCACGATTTTGTGTTTTCTATCAATTTTTGACTTCTTTCAATGTTTGTCTTCTCTTTCATGTTTGTTGATTCATGTGTTTTTTTGTGCTTATATAGTCTGGGTATTTCATTGTGTTTAGTAGAGCATGTGGGGTCTGCTTCTGATTCACGTACTCGACCTCAATCGATTCTCTCTCACGGTGGTGCATCTTCGTCTTCACGGTGGTGCATCTTTGCAAAGCTACGTTTCTAACTTTTGCACTCAAATCTCGGACCTCTTTGAATCAAACTCGCCTTTGATCTAATGGGGCAAACCCTTTTAGGAAAGCTATCACTCCTGCATCATCCATCATAATATTATGATGCATTTGTTGTTGCTAATATCTTATTATTTGTAGTAGTAGAGTGTTCTTGTGAGTTTTTTGTAGCATGCTTGTAGCTAACTCCCCGACATTACTCAATGTCTTTGAAGAATCCTCCCCACCACTTGTATCTCACCATTCTCATTATGATCCTCAACAACTTTTACATGCGGTTTCTCAACCACGTTTGCTACCACTCTTAGATCTACCACGCGCCTCACGCAATGAATTCCTAAAAAAGAAATCATTGGCTTTGCTATTCATAAGACATAAATAATCATATAAATGTATGTCATATATCATATGAATAATCGAAATAAATATCCTTATTGCTAACACACTAGTGAAGATAAGGGATTTTACTAGGGATGAACGAAGACAGGTTAGAACTTGCTCAAACTAACTCTATCCTGGTGCCACATTTTGATCGGTCATTTTGTAGATTCTAACCCACACTAGACCTGAAAAAACCTAATAATCCATGAGAAAACTTAAGACTAGGCCTAATCAATATGGGATCGAGCTATCCCAAACTATAATTTTTAGTATAATTTTATACTACCAACAAAATTGCACCTAATGTGCCCAGAGTTTTAGACTTGTTATATACAACAATGGGCAAAACCCGTTAAAAATTAAAAATCGGATATGGATATAACAGCTATAATCGGTTATACAACGGGTTTTGAAAAATTATAACTGGTTACATTAATTGGTTATGAAACTGGTTATATCAAAATGGATATTTCATGGTTATGGATTGCTTTTGTAACCATGGAAATTTTGTGCACTCCTAAATACCTCAATAACTAAAAAACAAAATTATATGTTTTTTCGTAACACAATCATAGAAGAAATAATACAATGCGATATGGGTGGGATAAATATACGTAACTATCTCTGCTTGATATAATGACAAATATTTATTTCTACAATGTGATTATCAAATATTGACTTATGATATGCTTATGTGTTATTGAACAACTAATAAATATGAATATCTATTTATAAACATTGTGTGCATATAAATTATTGTTAACGTGTCTTGGTTGTGTCGTACATTATATTACATCATACGTTATGTTACATACATTATGTTTCGATTTTTTCAAATATGGTTATGGTTTTTACATTACATATATTACATACATACATATATTACATTACATACATACATATATTTATACATACATAAGTACATTACATTACATGTATACATGCATACATAAAATACACAGTTTACATTACATGCTGTTATGGTGATTATACTGTTTTCTATTTGCACCCCCTCTCCAAAAGCCCAATTGATGAGAAGTCCAATTATAATCAAGAGAGTCCAATCTTCAATGACCAAGATCAGCCCGCAAGATCGGACGGCCCAAAAACGCCAACACAAACACATCCAAACTCTATAAATACCCCATTCAATGCTCATTAATGGTAAGCACTTTTCTAACCAAACACTCATTCTCTCAAATACTGACTTGAGCGTCGGAGTATCATTGCAGGTACAACCTCGCCCTTCAAGATCGAACATCTCAAGATCGAACACCTCAGCATCGCCTCTCAAGGTCGAACATCCCGGGTCGAACAAAACCTTCCTTTCAAAGCCTGAAGACAAAGATAGAATCAAGGACAAAATATCTACCAACTGCATAATATCGATCCACACGATCGGAAGCACGGTACAGAACATTGGCGACCACAGTGGGAGAAACCAATACCCGATTTTTCTCACCATCTCCTTGAACTTATTGGATGGCACCGACACGCCGCTCAATACCGACTAGTCTCATGGCCGGACCTGAGCTCGGCCCTCAGCAAACCCCTGAAGGCCACGTCCAGGAACTCACGAATTTGTCACAAACGCGAAGCCGACTTCCCAACACGGGACCTTCCCGAACACAATCGGGCGCAGATGAGACGAGCTTACCATCTCCCCCCCCCCAATTACTCCCGGCCTTAACGGACGCGGTTCAACAGCTCGTTCAGCTTTTGGGAAGGCAAGAAGCGGTAAATGAAGAAAGAAACAACCGTTTCGCCAACCTCGAATCCGAAGTAGCGAGACTGCAAGGTCGGAACGTCCTGAACCAGCAATCATCCGGGCAGAGCTCACTGGAGGAACGACGCCCAACTCGAAGAAGACTTTTCCATCGATCACCCCCTCGGAGAAAGCTCACTCATCGCTCCCCCGCACGCCGTCATCAAGGGATTATTTCCCGTTCTCCATCAGCTCTACAATACGACGATCTAGATGATCCTCATTCTCCTCCACGCCGCCACCGAGGGAATGGTTCCCGTTCTCCTCTGGCTCGCCAAATTGAAGGCTCGACCTCGTCACGGAGACGATCGAGAAGCCATGACATCATTCAAAAGGTCCATCACAGACGCCAGCCACTGTCACGAGCAAATCGACCTGGGCGAAAAGGTCCTTTCACAAAGTCGATCGACAACTTCCAGGTCCCCCGGTATCTCGAAAAACCACCTGGAGGATTGAAGACTTACGACGGGACGGGCGACCCCGACAGACATCTAGACCAATTTGACACAACCATGCAGTATCGAAATGTACCCATGGAAATGAAATGCCGAATATTCCCTTTGACCCTAGACAAAATGGCTTCCGAATGGTTTCGGACGTTAAGGTCGAATACCATTTCCTCATGGGACCAGTTAGCAAAACACTTCTCGGTGCACTTTGCCCATTCCAAGAGCAAACCCAAAAACAAAAAATGTTCTAGCATCTATTGTCCAGAAAGCAAATGAACCCCTGAGGGAATATATAGAGCGATTCAACATCGAAGCTCTTCAGGTTCGGCAGTTAGACGACGCTTTTCGAATTTTCTTCATGGCCCAAGGTCTGCTCCCTGGAAGCTCGTTCCGAAAGCACATCAACACCTGGGAACCTAACACCCTTCAAGAATTCCTCGAACTATCCCAGTGCTTTATTAACGAAGAAGAAAATTCCAAGGTCGACAAAACGTCTTTACATGCAGAATCGTCGAAACGCCACATCGAGGTCGACCCTCGAAAAAACTCCTGGAACATCGGTAGGAAAAATCGTCACCAGGTATACACCGAACTCAACGTCTCCAACGCCCAGTTACTAGGGGAATGTTGGAACGTCGAATTCAGGGACGTCAAGCCTCCCAGGTCCTTACCTATCCGACCTGGGCAGAAGGCCAACAAATACTGTCGATACCACAGAAGCAATGGCCATGACACAAACCATTGCAACGCCCTAAAGGATGACATAGAAGATTTAATTAAACGGGGAAAACTATCTTCTTATGTTAAAAGGGAGGGAGAACGATCTGACAACTTCGGAAGAGAAAGAAATGAAAATCTCAGGGCAAAAGGAAAAGAAATGATCGACCCAGACCGCGAAGATCTGGATAAAAAACGCTCGGTTATCATGATGATAACTGGGGGATTCGATCATGAAGGATCGGGAAAATCCATGAAGAGAAAATGGAAGGAATTATTGTGCGTGGCTTCAACGTCAACAACCCCGGTCAAGACTAACCGACCTCCATTATCTTTTAGTGACAACGACCTTATTGACGGAAAAGCTAACAAACACGTACCTCTCTTGATATCGGCAATCATAGCCAACAAGGAGGTACGTAGAATCCTGGTCGATCAGGGGAGCTCATCAGACATCATCTTTATCGATCTTCTGAGCAAAATGGGGATCGATAAAGAGGAACTCACCCCTTACAGAGGGACGGCTTTGTCCGGCTTTAACGGATCTCGAACGAAACCCCTTGGGCATCTGGAGCTAATGGTTACCTACGGAACCGAACCAATGGTTCCAACCGTCAGAACCAAATTCCTCGTCTTGCCTTGTGAATCCATATACAACGGCATTATAGGAAGACCGACCCTCGGCAGGCTCGGGGCGGTTACATCCACCACGCACTTAAAGATGAAATTCCACTCTCTTTGCGACAGAGTTATCACTTTAAACTCTGACTTAGAGTCGGCCTCCAGGTGTTTTTTCCTATGGACTAAGAACGAACGAAAAGCTTCGGAGCATGAAGGGGTTCCCCCTTCGGAAGAACTGTCGACTCCCAAAATACCAAAGGGAAGATCAACCGAAGTTAACACTGCCACTAACGTAGAAACCAACTGCGATCCGAAGGTCGAAAAACAGATAGACGTCGACGAGCTAACCAAAGAGCTCAAACAAAAAATCAAAAGACCAAAGCCTGATGGAAAGTTCGTCGAAATAGAGCTCGGTTCAGACACCTCCCAGACGATCAAAATAGGGACCGACCTTCCAGAAAATATCAAGATCGAATTAACCCAATGTCTTAAAGATTTCAAAGACATCTTCGCTTGGTCGGCCGAAGAGATGCCTGGGATCCCGCCCGAGGTTGCCTGCCATCGACTCGCAATAAACCCAGAAGCAAGATGGATCGCCCAAAGAAAGCGGGCCCAAAGCAAAGAGAAAGCCATTGCTGCTCCTTAGCAGTAGCGGGCCCAAAAGACGCCTTTCCGGTCCCCAGCATCGATCGTTTGGTCGACAGCGCTTCCGGTTTCCGGTTGTTATCCTTCATGGACGCATACTCCGGATACAACCAAATCGCCATGTTTCCCCCAGATCAAGCAAAAACCGCCTTCATCACTGACCGAGGAAACTTCGCGTACCGTGTTATGCCCTTTGGTTTAAAAAACGCCGGAGCAACTTATCAAAGAATGATGAACAAAGTGTTCCAAAACCAGATCGGTAAAAGCGTAGAGGTTTACCTCGACGATATGATCGCCAAAAGCAAAAGTGACGACGACCATATAAGCGATCTGAGAGCGATTTTTTCTGAGGTACGAAAGAATAGAATGAGATTAAACCCAGAAAAATGCACTTTCGGAGTTCGAGCCGGGAAATTCTTAGGTTTCTTCTTAACAGAACGAGGAATCGAGGCGAACCCAGATAAATGTCGATCCGTCACAGAAATGCGAACTCCGACGTCCAAAAGAGAAGTGCAAAAACTCAATGGAATGATCGCTGCTCTATCTCGTTTCATATCGAATGCAGCGTTCAAATCTCTTCCACTTTTCAAAATCCTCAAAAAAGAAGAAAGAGATTTCGAATGGACGCCCGAGCAAGACGAAGCTTTGAAACAACTGAAAAAATCTCTCTCCGAGCCTCCAATTTTAACTCGACCAAATGAAGGGGAAACATTATACTTATATCTAGCGGTCTCGGAAGAGGCGTTAGCTGCCGTTCTAGTACGCGAGCTCGAAACCGGGCAAAGTCCCATCTACTTCGCAAGCAAGGCTCTGCACGGGGCTGAAAGTCGTTACCAGAAAATCGAGAAAATCGCCCTAGCTCTCATTATCGCAGCTCGACGTTTTCGAGCCTATTTTGTCGCTCACCAGGTAGTCGTCTGAACTAACTACCCAATCAGACAGATACTCCACAGACCCGATCTAGCTGGAAGAATGATCAAATGGGCCGTGGAACTCTCAGAGTTCGGTATCAAATATGAAGCTCGAACTACACTTAAAGCGCAAGTTTTGGTGGACTTCATCGCCGAGATGACACCTGCTAACGCCGAATCTGACATATGGATCCTATACGTCGATGGGTCCTCAAATCCAAAAGGGAGTGGCGCTGGGATTATGCCAGAAAGCCCGACTGGGGTCATCATCGAAGTTTCCCTTACATTCGGTTTCCCCACCTCGAACAACCAAGCAGAGTACGAGGCTTGCATCGCCGGACTTCGCCTGGCAATTGACTTCCAAGTCCCGAAAATTAAACTCCATACCGACTCTCTCTTGGTGGTCTCCCAGATCGGAAGCAAATACGAGACCAAAGAACCGATCCTGCAAAAATACCTACTTCAGGTACAGTCACTAATAGCTAAATTTGAAACAAGCGAGATAGTTCATGTCCCGAGAACGGAAAACCAACGAGCTGATATCCTCGCCAAACTCGCAAGCACAAAAACCCCAGGTAACCAGAGGACGACTATCCAAGAAACACTACACAAACCCAGTGTATCTCTCGAGCCTCTGTTTAACCCGACCATCTGCATGCTCGAAGAAACAGACAGCTGGATAACCCCAATTTTAGAATACATCGTCTCAGGAACGGAACCCCCAGACAGAAACGACGCCAAATATATAAGGAGAAGAGCCTCGTCTTTTTCAGCCATCAACGGAGCGCTCTATAAAAGAAGTCTCTCTTCCCCGTTAATAAAATGCATCGAGGGAGAGGAAGCGGCCTATGTATTAACAGAAATTCATGAGGGAATCTGCGGCCAGCACATGGGAGCTCGATCTTTAGCACGTAAAACCCTTCGAGCCGGCTACTACTGGCCGAGCATGATCGGCGATGCTAGCGATCACGTGAAGAAATGCAAAAAATGTCAAATCCACGCCAATGTGCACATAGCTCCCCCCACAGACCTCACGAGTTTATCCTCCACATGGCCCTTCGCATGGTGGGGAATGGACTTACTCGGACCTTTCGCAAAGGCACCAGGACAAGTCAAATTCTTGATCGTCGCCGTAGACTACTTCAGCAAATGGATAGAAGCGGAACCCCTGGCGACCATCACTGCAAAAAACTGCATAAAATTCTTCAAAAAAAGCATCATGAGCAGGTTCGGGATCCCCGAGGTAGTAGTAACGGACAACGGGACGCAATTCACAGACACGGGATTTCGCAAACTAATGTTCGAGCTTAAAATTAAGCACCATTTCACTTCAGTAGAGCACCCTCAAACCAACGGTCAAGCAGAGGCTGCAAACAAAGTAATACTGAACGGGCTGAAACGACGTTTGGACGATGCGAAAGGAAATTGGGTAGAAGAATTGCCTTACGTCCTCTGGGGATACCGGACGACCCCCCAAAGCTCCACTGGGGAAACACCTTTTAGGCTCTCCTACGGCAGCGAGGCAGTCATCCCCGTCGAGATCGGCGAACTTAGTTGGAGAACGGCGAATCCCAAAACACAAAGCAATAACGATCAAGCCTTAAGAGAAGAACTCGACCTCATCGATGAAATCCGAGGTCAGGCCTCGCTCCGAGAAGCGATCATCAAACAAAAGGTTGCAACCAGATACAACACCAAGGTCGTTCACAGAGATTTCGATCCTGGCGATCTGGTACTCAGAAGAGCTGACGTCGGTCAGAAAAACGCCTCCCAAGGAAAGCTCGCCCCAAACTGGGAAGGCCCCTACCGAATTTTATCTAAAACCGGTACGGGAGCCTTTAAATTGGAGACCCTCCAAGGAAGAAAGATTGAGAGGACTTGGAACGCAACAAAACTGAAAAGTTATTATCCTTAGAAAGAAATCAGTTACACCGATCTTATGTAAACTCGAAACAAGTTATTAATCAAAAAAAGAAACTTGACATTTCTTTTAAACACTTTCGATGCTTCTCAAAAGTTTTTTACCAGGTCTCCACACATTCTTGATTTTCATCAAACATAATGAAGGGACCCAATTCCCCCCACCGGGAATCAACTGGGACCGATCTTAAATGATCTCCCCAAAAAAAGCGACTACCCAAGGTCGCAAACTCTTTGAGAAAACAGTTAAATCTGAGCCGAGTCTTGGCAAACTATCTCAAAGAGACCGGGTCTTCGAGGATCGAAACGTCCTAAGAACGACCATCGGCCACAGCTGCCGATACCCCTATAGGGCGAGTTAAATCTGGGCCGAGTCCTAGTAAATTGTCCTATAGGTTCGAACCTGTAAATCGAGTTCCTCGTTTACCGACGTTTTAACATCATACGCGACGTGCAGAATTAAAAAAGCACTCGTTAAAACTCGCAAAAAACGACATACATGACATGCGAAATTCAAAAAGCATTCATTAAAGCTCGTAGGCATATCCCAAAAGAGGTTACAAATATCTCCAGCCAGACCGACAGAAGTTCCAGATCTATACGAAAAACTACATAAGTAAAAGCATACACCAGGAACTTCTGCAAAAGAAACGCTGTTAAAACATCAGGCAGTAGAGGTCGGAAAAATCACAGTTTTCTTCTCCGTCTGAGCATCGATCTTAACGATCTTACCCCCTTCAACCTCGTGGTCGGCATCAATAATTGACCGATCCAAATTCACAGAAGGATTGACCAAAGCAATTTGCTCCTGGGCACACTCAAAACCATCCTTATACAGCTCAATTGCAGAGTTAGCAGCTTCACGAGCCTCCCTCCTAGCCTCGTTTGCAAGCTTCGTAGCCTCTTTAGCATTTTTTCTGCTTTGCTGAAGGGCTACTTCAAGCTCTGCAATTCGAGCCTCCGCATCGCCGCTTGTACCGACCCGTGCCTCAGATGCTTTCTTCAAATCATCTTCCAAACCAGTTACACGAAACTCCAAACCTTTAATCTTCTCATTAGCCTCGACCAATTGCCCCTCCAAAACTTTTTCCCTTTCTTCCAGCTCCTTTACGCGATCCTCCGCGAACTCCGCCCGGCGTACAACCTCCACTTGGCTTTCCTCCAGGGCCTGAAGTTCTTGCTTTGTTCGGGCGAGCTCTTTCGATTTTGAAGCCACATCTTCCACAAGCTTCACTATCTTTGACTTCTCAAGCTCCAACGAAGCTGCAAGCACGAAAATAAGAAAAATCAGTTTATGAAGAAAGAGATGTTTTTATGAATGTAAGAAAGTAGTGTTATTTACCCTTAGCCCTTTGCTCATATTTCTCTTTTTCGATCCTATGAACGTCGGCCAAATTCGCCAACAATTTAACAGACGCCCCGACAGGATCCTCCCGCCATTGGGCATAGTTTTGCTCTAAAAAACCCTCCTCTAAAGGTACGGCCTTGTTCTTATGCTTCGGTCTCCTCGAGGTCTTACTCCTTTTTTCCAGCCTTTGCTCGCCACTTGCCTCGTTGCGCACCCTTTTTGCCGAGGGCCCTGCACCAGCGTCGGGAGCAGCCGGGGGAGGAGAACTGGAAACAAGATCGACCAGAGCCTCATAGGCAAGGTCCTCCTGGGTAACAGTGTTGATAGGGGAAGCAGCAGTAACCGTCCCAACAACAGTCTCAACCTGGGGAGACGTCGGAAGCGGAACACCCACCTCCTCAGCATCTCCAGATATGTCGACACTCCTCATCGCCAGCGCCTTCATTACGGCAAGTTTCTTCGGGGCCATGGTATCTGGAAAAGAAACATAAATCGGTCATACAAACTACGGTCAAAGATGTGCAAAAATCAAAAGCAAGAAAAACGAACTACCTAAGACAAGTTGCACTCGTCTTCGCTTCCCAGCCTGAACTATCTTAGCCGCAGGGATACCCCGATACTTATGTTTTGAAAACGGAATGTTCTCAGAAATAAACATCAGGATCCTCTTGGTAAGAAGATCGGCAGCGTTCAATCGATCGTGACTAACAGAAAAGGAATTGGTGGATCGTTCAAAATGGGCCTGACTCCAACCAATGGGAAACTTGGTGGACACCAAAGTCCGACCATCCTCTGAAAACTTTCCCACTCTCTCGATCGCTTCGTCGGTCACCGGTTCGACCCAGTAAAATAACTCCTTCCAATTCCCCTTCAACGAGTCCGCATAGGCTTTGAAAATCTTGGCCCCTCGCCTCGAGCGAAGACTGACATGCTCGCGACCAGACTTATTTTCACTGCTGTTCCGATTGATCTCAAACAAATGGAAAAAGAGCAACGGCGAGACCGGCCTCTCCAGATGAAGACACATGAGTTCGTAGGCTCGAACAAAAGCCCACGCGTTTGGGTGCAACTGAGAAGGCGCAACATCCAAAGTCGCCAAAACCGTCTGCTCGAACCAAGTGAAAGGAGGCCGGATATTCATCTCGTTTATCAGCATATGATACAAAGTGAACTTGAGCTCTCCAGGCCACAAAGCCACATGCTCTCCCTTTTTCATTCCCTCAACTCTCCAAATCCGCTTCGAGTGACCCGAAGCTTTCCTCCCGACCCTCTCCAAATTAAACCCGTGCTGGTACAACGATTCGATCTCCAAAATATTCCTGGAAACCCAATCATATTGAGAGAACTCTCGCACCGGTACGTCAATGTCCCAACAACCAGTACTAGAGTACCCATCCAGAGAAACAGTAGAAGCTCGGCTGGACCCCGGTTGGCTCTTAGGGCGAGATTCAACTTGTTTTTCAACACCCTCTCTATCGGACTCATCGGCAGAGTCGGAACTCGACCCAAGATCGACCTCGGAATCCTCTGATTCCTCCACTGGGATTTCCTCATCGGACTCGGAAGTGATAGCCATCACATCCACCAAGCAATCCTCCTCCGCATCTTCAGGAGTATCGTCATTCGGCTCATTAGCATCGGTCGCAGGAGAAGAACTTTCGCTCTCAAAATTATCTTCCGCCTTATCGCTCACAGGGGCGGAAGCAGAGTGCTCTTGCACGTCCGGGGCGGCGACTTCAAGAGGCTCGGTACGGACCTCAGGGATTTCACCACCAGAAGCCATCGCGTTCGTAAACTCTTTCCGGTACTGAGTGACGTCTCTCCGAGTTTGTTTCATCCTCGCCAGATCGAATCTACAGGAATGGGGGACGAAATGTCAGGATTAAAGATCGAAAATGGGTTCGCGAGCAAGTCGGAACCCGACCTGACGACCCCCATTCTGAGATCAAAGAGGACGGGGGGAGGTCCAGGCACAAATGAAAAGAAAAATAAAGAAAAAACCAAAAGGAGACTAACCTCAGAACTATGTCGCAAGCTGATTATATCTGGAAATAAACGGTTGTCGATCCTCAGAAACCGACCTTAGAAGTACTTCGAAATTTCTTCAAACTCGTTCACTTTAAAGAAGCTCGGGAGCTCTCGAAGATCGGCAAATCAAAAACAAATGAACAACAAGCAACAAATGAGGTGGTGAGACCCTTTATTTATAGCAAGGCGAATCCAATGGGCCTGGGCCTGGAAGTCGAAGCGTCACGTCCAAACCATGGTCCATTAAAATCCGCACGCTGAAGAATAAACGTCACCATCATGCGCCGCCACTACGAAGAGACACCTTGTCAGAAACAGTAAAAATGGCACTGATTCCAAGAATACACTGATTCCAAAGCAGCACTGAGTTCGAAAAAACCATCCACCTCGCTCGAAAGCTCGACGGACAGTTAACATCGCTCGAAAACCCCAGCCCCGACATAAGCTCGGTACCGGATAAAATCTCCACTCAAAGTCAAGATCGCTCCTCACAGCGACCAGACTTGGGGGACCACTGTTATGGTGATTATACTGTTTTCTATTTGCACCCCCTCTCCAAAAGCCCAATTGATGAGAAGCCCAATTATAATCAAGAGAGTCCAATCTTCAATGGCCAAGATCAGCCCGCAAGATCGGACGGCCCAAAAACGCCAACACAAACACATCCAAACTCTATAAATACCCCATTCAATGCTCATTAATGGTAAGCACTTTTCTAACCAAACACTCATTCTCTCAAATACTGACTTGAGCGTCGGAGTATCATTGCAGGTACAACCTCGCCCTTCAAGATCGAACATCTCAAGATCGAACACCTCAGCATCGCCTCTCAAGGTCGAACATCCCGGGTCGAACAAAACCTTCCTTTCAAAGCCTGAAGACAAAGATAGAATCAAGGACAAAATATCTACCAACTGCATAATATCGATCCACACGATCGGAAGCACGGTACAGAACACATGCATACATTACATTCATACATTACACTTTATTACATACATATATACATATTTTATATTACATACATATATTACATTACGTGTTTAGGATTTAAGGAAGAAGTGTCGTTGAATTGAATTCTTAGCGTTGACCCGTAGGTCAGTTTTGTGACATCTTGAGGATCTGGGAAAACAATATGTGGACGCACCCCGTCATATTTATGTTTGATCTACCAAGGAGAGGAGGCTTCGAGGCTAAGCTCCGTCGGAAACAGCACATTTCTGAAATCATAAAATTGATGGAGATTACTGCCAGAAACTAGAACCCGATCATTCCTGAATAAAATTACACTTGAGTGGTACATCCTAGGAATTTTGGAAGAGTGTAGAATTTCAAACCTGGATCCAACCGTTGCACTTGGCCGATAGAGAAAAGAAGACAAAATTGGCTTTCGTCCAATCTCTCATCCGGTTGCACCCTCCCCAGCTCCGTTAATAATCAACACCTCGTTGTTAGGAAGAAGGAGCATGTCGCTCATGACTCTGGCCGAGGGCATCGTCTATATATACCACTGTGGGTTAGGGTTGGTGATTGTAATACATGCACATGTATCTAACCCACAAACGAAGGTACCCTAGTTGGCTTTGTCGATGGATCCTCTAAGGGCTCCACCACAGATCACAACTTCTGCTTCTACTTTCTCCGACTCTTCTAGATTCTTCAAGGGTAAAAGTACAGCTGAGCCGATGTTGGGGTAGCAATGGGGATCACCACCGGGGATAGGAGGATATATTCTCACAACAGTATTACTTGTGTAGTTTAATAAGATTGCTCTATTGTTTGCAAAGATGAATAAATTCCCATCGACATTCAAAAGCATGAACGGATACAGGTTGTTTGTCACGGGATCATGAGTCTCGGAGAGGAAGGGCATGGGGAAGACTCCTTCGTTTGCAGCGCTCTTTGGAAAAAAATTCATAGTTGAACTAAGATATTCCTCCCACTACTATCTGTCTGCCATCGGGAAGGAGGTGGTTTGTTGCATACCACCTCTTCACCGCCAGTCCTCCTTGAGTTTATTTCCAATCCCAATCTAGGCATGGAGCGAACATTCGAACCACCTTTTCCCCACCGTTGTACCCCCCGGTCTGCACTAAAGTTTCGTCGGAAGCCACTGATCCCGATGAACACCAAACATTTGTTTGGAAAAATAGCGCCTGAACAGTGTTTGTGGGAACATGGAAGGCTAACGAGTGAGGCGAACAGTCTTTTTTCACGTGCACTTCCTTATCGTCGAATCTGCATTTTCCATTTGGCAGCGTCAAGTTCGAGAGACCGAATTCGATCCAGTCGTAGATAACCACACTGTCGTTTGTAACAAGCTGCATGTGCATAGCCACTATGTCTATGCTCTTCTGTAAGGCGGCTGTCGGAGCTGTCACCCCGGTGGTGCAGAAGAGGAAAGTGGAAAGAAGAGCCACGTAGGAAGAAGGAATGATCACGGTGAAATGCCGAGGAAATTAATTTATTTGTTTTGAGTTTTGAGTGGGAAAATCAAAGGAAACTGTGAATGTATATATAGAGAGTGACATACCGACTACTGAGTAGGTGAGCTGTGAGATAATAATATAATACACATTAATTAATTATTATTTTTTTGAGTTTTGAGTGTGAAAATCAAAGGAATCTGTGAGTGTATATCTATGAAGCCTAGATACTTCAAAATTGGAAACATATCCGTGTTGGATACGTATCCGATACCGACACGCACCCGATATTTCCTGATACGTACCCAAAGAGTATTCAATAATTTTTTAATTCTTTTTAAAAAATATTTTACTCGATAGTTTTCAGATACATCTTTGATACTTCTTACTAACTAAGAATACTTCTCGGATACACTTTTGATACCTCTTACTAATTAACACCACTCATATATGATACATCTTTAATACCTTTAGGTGTGCACAAAATAACCGGTTAAACCACATCCATATCCATATTCGGTTAAATAAATCCAGATATTTATGTTAATTTTTATAACTAGTTATTTCAATTTTTACAAATATGGCTATGGTTTTTATCCGGTTATGTGATGGATTTTCATTGTATATCCAACAATGGCTGAGAATTTAACCGGTTATTTCAATATTTTCAAAAAATGGTTATGGTGTCTCTTTCCCCCTCATCTCTCTCCCCCCTATCTCTCTCTCTGTCAACTCACTCTATTAATTTATAATCACCTGACGGTTTTTGAACGTGTTTCTTATTCTCTTAAACACTCAATATCTTAATAATAATAATAATAATAATAATAATAATAATAATAATAATAATAATAATAATAATAATAATAATAATAATAATAATAATAATAATAATAATAATAAGAAGAAGAAGAAGAAGAGTGCTATGGATGTTCTCTGAATTCGAGGACAGAGAGTGCCTCCTAAGCAAAATCTAAGAGAGAGAAATCAGATTTTTCATTGGATACTCAATAATGAGGTGGTACAATACTTTACCAGATCTTCTTTTTTACCAGATTACACCTTGTAGCCAAAGCATTCTGTTTAATCCTCCGGGTGAATTCCTTAACTCTTTCAGGAATTTTTGCACTCCAAATTGTAGTCCAAGCCTTCTCAGAGTGCACATAGGAAGAGGAAGCACAGTTGTTAGAGAATTTCTTCCCTTCTCTTAAGCAAGCATAGCCAGACTTTACACTATAGCAACCATCCTTTGAGGGTGCACTAGTGCAGAAAAGGGATTTAAAGTCAGGCGAAAAGGGGATTTAAAGTCAGGTGCCCGCTTGACTTTTATTAAGTCGACTTTGTATGTCAGGAGTTTTAAACTCAAGCGATAGCCTGACTTTGTAAGTCTGATTTAAAGTCAAGCATTTATTCCGCCGGATTTCGTAAGTCAGTTTTAAAGTCAAGCATTTATTTTGCCTGACTTCGTAAGTCTGTTTTAAAGTCAAGCAATTATTATTGCCTGACTTCGTAAGTATGATTTAAAGTCAAGCATTTATTGTTGCCTGACTTCGTAAGTATGATTTAAAGTCAAGCATTTATTGTTGTCTGACTTCGTAAGTATGATTTAAAGTCAAGCATTATTGCGCCTGACTTTAAATTTTTTTTTTTTCAAATTTTGGTTTAATCTATACACCCTGGTTATACAAATTTTTCGTTAAAAAGAAGCGACTCCACTGGGGATCGAACCCAGATCTCTGGTCCCGTAGACCAGCGCCTTATCCATTGGGCCATGGAGTCATATATCAGTGCTCAGGTCATAAATAATACTCACAGTAAAACAACCATAAATAATACCCACCTTCTACGGTGAAGAATATCCTAGAACCAATTTACCACTAATCTAAATATCATGAAATTATAACATACTCATTATGAACTGCTTATACCCTAGACAATAGACTGAACAAACAGAATCAAACAGATGTATTTTACTAAGCTGTACAGTAACTTCTGTTTGATTGTCAATAGCCTCTCTAATTTTTTTCAATTGCTATATATGAACCAAGGCCTTTGGATACTCATTAACTTTCATCGTAATGATACAATAACTTAAATAATATATACCTGCAATTTCTTCCCAAGATTTCTTCACGACTATACTCTGTAAGCTCTAAGAAACTATCCGATGCAAAGATCTGGAAAAACAAATCAAAATTTTACCTAAATCCCATAAACATTTATGGTACAAAACAATGGAAAGTATATAAAAGAGCTGGAAACTTACTATGGGGTTATCGGGCAACCTAGGATCAGTAATGACAAAGTTCTTCTCAATACGTTCAAGTGTGGTAGCAAGATCAAAACCCTTTCTCTTTTCCCTCTTTTGTGTTTTGTCATCAAAACTATCAGGCATATCATCATCATCCAACTCAGAACTGTCCTCAAAAACTTGTTCATCAGTGAAGCTTCCATAGCTGGACTGACTTTTCCTGATGAACCTGAAGCATAATATATCGAAATTAGAAACAAAATCTTAAAGAATTAATAAGACCATGACAATATAAGGGTAAAAAATTCGAAATATGTATGCTATTAGGGTAAAAAATTAATAAGACCATGACAATATAAGATACACGCAGACATACAACTGCAATGAATGAGGGGATATCCTTATATTCAAAAACGGCAAGTCAGCATCTAGCAGTGTGAGTACAAGACATGTAAGAACATGTAATTTACACAAACATAAATTTTGAGACTAGAGAAAGAATACACATCACATGATGATGTCCCAAATAGGGCTTTTCTGTACTGTGAAGCAGTAAAACATTATCCATAACCATCTTAACAAGGGGTGACAAAGATTATAGAAAGAACATTATTACTACTCGGGCTATTCATGAGTACACTGCAACTCATTAAGAACATTACATAACTTGCAATATTTCATGCCTGTCTAGTGTCTAGAGACTTACTAGATTATTGATAAACAAAAGAGAATCTGAAATATCTAATCAGCAGTTCGGCTCATACATAAAACATGAATTACTAAACACTGCAAATTTAAAATAGACTAAACCAATGATAAGAGTTTATGCAAATACTGTGCAGTGATTGAAATGAATGATTCTAAAGTCTAAACAACCTAGATGTATCAAAGAAGTTTAAAACTAGCAGGGCCAACCAAAGTCAACCACTCACCGGAAAAAGAAAAGGCAAGGATGGAAATAAGTTCAGCAAAAAAGTTCTAGTTTCTCTATATAACAAAACAATTTTCTAAGTGGTCTTCACAGTTCTTGCAAGAGTATAGTATAGCAAAGGAATTCTTACCTTTCATTCTTGCCAAATCCAAAGCGGGCACCAAAATAAAAAGAAACAGCAAGAAGCCATGAGTCACTGTGAACTGCAACCAGTGATAACCAGTCCTTCTCTTGCATGCCATCCCTAGCAAAGTTTATACCTAATGCTGGCTCAGGAAGTTCAGGAGGCACTTCCTCAACAGGCAAATTCACTTCCCATGTTTCATTTGGAAATCCATATAGACACAAATTCTCCTTCTCTACAATGACAACAATATAATGTTAACGAATAAAAACACTTCAAAATAAACACTTAGTCTGGGTTCTTCCTTTTTGGGAGATTATGGACGCAAATTATGTAAGCTACTACAATAACCATTCAAATATTTCTAATTTGAATAAAAATTTACAGTGACATAGTTAGTTTACTTATAAAGGATAAATTCGCAAACAAGCATGCATGTAAGTGAGAGTTCTGAATGATGAGAATGCAAGCATCGAAAACCAGAAAACAACAAATGACTCCCACAAATGGAGAAGTTTACTTTAAGTTCAGATTAAAGATTATAATGAGTACATAAATGTAAGCAAAAAAAACTAGTACAATTTCCATAGACCAGCGCCTTATCCAATGAGGCCAATGTGAGTATTGTAAGCCACACCAAAAGTTAACATTATCTAGCATTGAAAGTGTTTCTTAGCACTTCCCAAGATCCCCATATCTAACTTTGCAAGGCTCTTTTACTTGCTTCAAATCATTGAACAATCCAGATGATATAAAGAAGAGAAGGAACCGGTTGAAGAGTATATTTAATAATCAAACAGAATTTTGTTCCTTATTCCTTATAACACTACCTGAGTGCATATATGTTGAGAAATTTCTTAGTAAAAAGATAAATGAAAATGTGATCAAATAACTAGAAAAACACATACCTGTGTCCTAAATAGTAAGCTTCAATGTTTTACCACCAATTGTGAAAAGCTTGATCTTGAAATCCACTCCTGTCAAGGATTTAAGGTGACCAACAGGCAACAACTCAGCATGTAACAGTAATACAACCATATAAAGAATATTACTGTACTAAAATTCCTTTGACCAAAATGCACCAATTCATGTAGGAAATGAAAACTTCAAAATTCTGATAAACTGTTACTAGCCCCCCAATGTAACAGAGAGATAAAAAAAATATAGGAACGAAGAGAATCCAAGATCTAGAGAATAGATATCACCTCATTAGACAAACACAACATTTCACAGTATGTAGTGGATAAATTGATCAAAATTTCATTCAAGATACTGATAATGAATTTTAATTTAAAAACAAAAAACAATCTTAAAAAACATTTACAGGATGATTAGGGAAATTTCAATGAATCTAACAATGAACACAAAAAAGACTATTAAGCATTTGTTCAGTTTGTAAGTACTTTCTGAAGGAATGCAATGACTGTATGAGATGAGACATTTCCTATGTAGAATAGTTCAGATTGAACATACCAACATATTTCATTTTTCTCAAATTATCGGTGTCACGTCATGTTTCATAGGACACTTCACAAAAACTTTTCTACACACAGACTTTTTTTTGTTTAATGAAAGCCTTAACAATAAATATGTTGGTTGAACTTGCAAGAAAACAAGGTGGCAAGAAAGTATGCTTGCTATCAAAAGCAGCAAATATATGTATATCACCTTATGCATCAAGGACAACTATACCATTCTCAAAATGAGTTAAAATGAACCCAGAAATTAATATATGTATATCACCCTATGCTACAGGCAACTATACCATTCTTGCTTCTCCATCACATCACAACCAAGAATATAGAAAACTATAAAAGTAAAAGAAATAAAAAGAAAGAAAAGAGGAATACCAATAGTAGGGGAGAGATCATGGTTTGATTTGGAGTTGGAGATGAAGGTGAGAAGAAGACTACTCTTGCCAACTCCAGAATCTCCTATCAACAAAACCTTAAGAACATCAATAAACTTATAATATCAAAGTTAACCATTCACTAGAACAAAGTTCTAGAGTCGCTTACCAAAAAGCTGAACCAGTCCCAGCTCCAAAATCTAGCACCCTAGCAGGGGAGAAACCGGGAAGCCTTCTACGAACCTAAAAACACAAATAAAGCGTTCCATTGAGTTAAAAGTGAAAATAAGTAAAAAGTTACATGGAACACACCATAAGGAAACTGAATCCTACAGTAGCCAATTTTGTGGGTCGTGAGGGAGAGGAAAGGGAGAGGATATAAAAACCCAACACACGCCTGACTTTAAATCCTAATTATATACTTACAGCACTTCCTCAGTAAGTTTTTCGAGATTGTTCAAGCTGGAAGGCACTCTCCCGTTTAATTGATTCCTATCAAAGCGGCTGCAGTCAAGAGAAATACTCGTTTCAGCCGAAGAAATTCAGAGACAGCATAAATTGTGAGTGAAATCACTTAGCCAATGGTGATAATATACTTACAGCACTTAGCCAAAGAGAGAAACCTAAATCTCTAACTGTTCCGATGACATGATAACCAGACAAAAGAAGTCGCTTAATAAGCCAAGAAGCCAAAAATCCTGCAGCCCCTGTCACACATACTCTGTCTTCCATAATATATCATATACCAACTGAACAAGGCAAAGGACAATGAATGAACTGTGAATATTCATATATAAATAAATTCTCTCCTCAATCTTCACAAGGAAAAGATGATCCAGCTACCTTCAACTCATGGCCAGGGGAGCATGACTTACCTACTTTTCACTTCCCTTTCCTCCCAGTTTCAACAATGCAAAGATTACACATTTACACAACTATTCACATTGATTTGTCCATCAAAACCTTGGAAGTGGACATGAAAGGAAGGAAAGCCTAAGCCAGAAGAGAGAAACTAAGGAGCAAAATTCGAAGAAACATGTAGTAAAACTTTTGAGGAACAAAATGATAGTCTAAGCCAATGTGCTTCAAACAAGAGTGGAAGAATAATAGTAATAGGACAGAGGTAAAATAGCTATAATGTTATTGCAATTATTAAGGGGTGTGTGTGTGTGTGTGAGAAGATCCAATGTTGTGAAAAGATCAAATGTTATGATTAGATGCTTAATCTACTCTATCACTAATTAACATAATTAAGAGTAGGAAGTTACTTAATGCACAATTACACAATTCACCTTTTTAAGAACAAAAACAAATGACAAGGAGTTTTTTTAAAAATTGACACATTTTCCTTCTTACTTGAGCACTTTACAAAATCTTGTACACTAAAAAAACATGAAAAGGTTTGATTCAACAACCAAGCAAATCCAATTTACAGTATAAACAATTTTACAAAGACTACTACTGCCAATTACCATCACAAGTTAAAAATTAATAGGGTTAGTTGTTGAAGACACACACACACACACACACACACACACACACACACACACACACACAAGATTTGATGCTGCGTAAAGAAGTTTGTGGTGTTGGGGCTTAAGCTGTTTAGAATCTGTTTACAAATGTTCTCGGTCAACAAGTGGTTGTCCTCACAAGAAGAAGAAAACAAGGATTAGTGTTTTCTTCTATGAGAAAAGAGAAAAACAGTATCAACAAAAGAAAAAAGTAGAAGAGTTTACTTTCGTAGGAGAGTTTGAAAGCCGGAGTTGCAACAACATTGACCTCTTAGGCTCTCATACAGAACACATGTCAAAAATCACACAAACAAGTTAGGGCTCTGTGTAATACATCAGAATCAAAGAAAAATAAGAGAGGACTTGAATCATTACCTCTACTAGCATCTTCAGTTGAAAGCTATTCTTGTGTACCCGAAAAAAACCAGAAAAAATCGCAAAAGGTAAAGTTAGGATTTACAAAGGGAAAACGAAAATCAAACTGAAAATACCAAAGTCAGTGGTAATGTTACCGTCGTTGTTACATCCGCAACAAAACCTCAGGAGTTGTGTACCTGAAAAATCAAAAAATACGAGTTAGGTTTCTGAAACAGTACCATAAGCATCAAATCAAATGGTTTTTGAGTAGATCTGTTGGGGTTTCTGAAACAGTACCATAAACATACCAACCGGCGCAACAAGGAGCCTTCGAGGGTGAGAGGGAGGGAGAGAAAGAAAGACGAAGTGAAGAGAAGAGAGAGAAGACAGCGTTGAATTCTGAAGGAACAGTGAAGGCGGTCGTGGGATTGAAATCGTGCGATCTGAGAGCTGAGAGTGAGAGGCGGAGAGTGAAGGTTCTGAGACTGAGGCTTTAGAGTGAGAGGCGGAGAGTGAAGGTTCTGAGAGTGGAGAGCTAGGGTATCGAGAGTGGAGAGCGTACGCGTAAGTGAATTTTTTATTTTTATTTTGGTACTTTAGAAGTCAAGCGAATACACGCCTGACTTCTAAAGTACTAAAATAGAAAAAAAGAATTTCACCCTTAATTACAAGTTTGCCACCGTGTCTACTTATGTAGTCAGGCGAATACACGCCTGACTTCTAAAGTCTAATTTTTTTCCTATTTATTCACTTTAGAAGTCAGGCGTGTATTCGCTTGACTTTAAAACTCGCGAGTTTTGCCTATTAATTACAAGTTTGCCACCGCGTCAACATATAAAGTCAGGCATCTGAGCACCTGACTTTAAATGCCTAATTCTTTTCTTGATTTTGCACTAGTGGTGGCATAAACGGAGAATCAGTTGAATTATATCACCCAATAGGGGTTTTAACAGCTGCAATGGCAGAAGAGGGGTGAAGATTCGCATTAAGCTTAGCAGTGTCCCATGAGAGAGATGTGGGATCCATTAGTTCATGCACAACAGCAAGAGAGCTTCCCTCTTTCAGTATAGCTTTATCCCCAGTAGCTAACCAAATATCCTTAGTAATATGTACATTTGAACCATTACCCACTGCCCACCTAGCAATAGGTTTCAATAGATCTCTACCATGTAAGATGCTTCTCCAAACGCAAGAAACCCCAGGCTTAGGATTAATACCTTAAAAATCCTCTCTCCTACAATAGATGCTCCTAAACATTCTTGCCCAGTACTCTGCTGGGTTCTGTATGTACCTCCAGGCCTGCTTAGATAGGAGAGATGAATTTTGGGAGGAGAAATCCTTGAACCCCAAGCCCCCGTGCTTGTTATTACCACACATGTAGTCCCAGTTTTTCTAATGAATGCCCCTATTTCTAACCTTTGAGCTCCACCAAAATTTAGCAACAACAGAGCATAAAGATTGGCAGAAGTTTTTGGGGAGCTTCACAATTGCCATGATATAGGAGGGGATAGCTTGGATAACAGACTTGATAAACACTTCCTTCCCTGATTGGGAAAGAAATTGCTCTTTCCACCCATCCAGCTTTGATAAAACTCTTCCATTGATCCATTTTAGAGCATGACCTTTAGAATGACCCCACTCAGTAGGGATTCCAAGGTACTTTCCTGGAGAATCCCAGAGTGGGATATTTAGAGCATCAGAGAGAGAAAGAGAGAGAGTTTAACCTCAGGAGAGATTCCTTTCCCACACACCAACCCTGACTTTTGGAGGTTGATGTTCTGCCCAGAAGCCTCTGTGAACACATTCAGGATAGTGACCAACTGATAGATTTCCTTTAAGCAAGCTTTACGAAAAATAAGAGCATCATCTGCAAAAAATAAGTGGGTTAGAATAGGGGCACCCAGGGCTAGGAGAAGCCCCTGAATGTTGCCAAGAGAGCATGCCTGAGAAATAAGCCTAGAGAGCACATCAAAAACCAGGATAAATAGGTAGAGGGATAGGGGATCCCCCTGCCTTAGACCACTCTTAGGGATGACACATTTACTTCTAGCACCATTAATTTGATAGACATACTTTACTAAAGAGACCAGGGACATGACAAGACAGACCCACTTAGCACTAAAACCATAGGACAGTAAGACAGAATTAAGAAAGTTCCAATCCACACGATCATAGGCTTTGTTCATGTCTAGCTTAATAGAAAACCCCAAATTAGAACCATGAGATTTCTTCTTGAGATAATGAAAGGATTCCTAAGCAACCACAAGGTTGTCCTAGATGAGTATACCACCCACAAATGCACTTTGTTTCTCTGAAATAAGGACATTAAGGAGCGGTTTAAGTCTACACACCATAATCGTTGTTATACCCCAATTTTGTCCGTCTTCTTTTTCTAGTTTTAGTCGTTTATTTTACTTAAATCGTGTTTTGAAGTCGCGTGATTACGAGAATTATCAGTATGGCGTCTCAGGTACTAACCCTGGCCAATTTCAATGACCCTGTTCAACTAAATCGAAATACCGTTGTTTTAAATTAGGCATGCACGCGAATGATCGATCGTTTCGTGCGTTCTTCAATTTAATCTTCGTATTTGGATTTAGTCGAACCTAATTGGGACTAACAAAGTCATTTTTTCTCACGATTGGGCTTGTCATGTCAATTTGGGCTTAAGAACGCGATTCTGAGATAATTTTAGCGTTTAGTGGTCAACGGGCTTATTTATTCTATTTGGGCCTCGTTCTCACGCACTTGTCTAGTTGGTCCGATATCGCTTTTGTATTTGGCCCAATTTCTTTTATTGTTTTTACTTTGCCTATTCATTTATTTTGAGTAGTATATATAGTCTAAAAATGTCAAAAATTCTATTTATTTTTATTTACAATTTAATAGTGTTTAGGAGTCCAAATGTCCAAAAAAAATACAGAAAAATTACATCAAAAAAAGGCCCAAATGGCCAGATCCGAAAATACAAGTCATAGACAGCAAATTAGGGTTTCAGCAGGTCTCCCAAAAGCTGCTGGAACTGCTGGGCTTGGATCCAAACCTGAAAAATAGCTAATTCAAATCAGCAGCTAAAAAGGGGGGAGGTGGAGTCAGCCCTGGGTCAGCTACTAGCTGTCCAGGAGACAAGGCCATTAACTAGTAATAATCAGTAATCAAAAACATTAATTTTCGGTTCCAAAATTTACTATAAAATGCTAATCCGAAAATGAGATTAGGGGGGACTGATTTTTACACACACAAAAAATTCACACAGGAAATTCTGGAAAGCAGTACCTGAAGCTGTGGGGTGGATCGATTTTTTTTCAATAACGAAAAAAGCTCTTGATTTCTTTTCTGGAAAAAGGTTGGTCAAGTCATTTTTTTTTATTATCATCTTTAGTCATAAGTTCAGTATGCATTTTATTAGAAAGTAGTCCATTCTGTTTCACTGTGAGTATATTCTAGTATTAGTATTAGAAACAAAATTAGTTCTCCTCATGTATGCATAAAAAAGGGGGGGGGGGAACGAAAATTAGATTACGTTTAGGCTAGGTACAGTAAAAAATATATATATCAAAAAAATGAAAGCAAGAGTGAAAGCAAGGTTCTGTTGAGAGAATATTTAGTTTGAAACATGTTTAGTTAAGTTCAAATGATGAAAAAATCAATTATTTGTTTTAGCAGACAAACAAGAAGAGGAAAAATGAAACAAACAGAGACAGTAAGTAGGGGTTCATGAAAATAAACAAAATAATAATAATAATAATAATAATAATAATAATAATAATACCTGTTAGCTCCGGCCACCGTAGGCGGTGGCCGTCCGCTCCGATGCCATCGGAAGCCTCCTCCGGTCGTCTTCTCCGGCGACGTCACTGTTAGTCCGTCGTAGAAGCGCACCAACACTGTGAAAGCACGCCCAAGTGGTCGTGTTCGCGTCGCCGCCGCTAGAGACCCCCCTCTCGTTTGATCTCTGCCCGATCCCCTCACCGTCGCCGTCAACGGTGCACCTTGAGCCGTGGTCGTGTGCTCCGCACCCCCCCTCCATCGCATCCTCCTCTATTTTTTTTCTTCTTCCCTCTCTCTTCTCTCTCTATTCATTTTATCTTTCTCTCTCTCCTTTCTCCGAAATTCTCTCTCTCTCTTTCCTCTAAGGGTTGCTGCGGCGCTGGTGAAGGATGTAGATTTAGGGTTCTCTAACAATTGCATCCCCTTTTTATACTATCACCTATTGAATCATTTATTTATTTGTTTTAGTTCAAAACATCAGAACGACACTTACACCCTCCTTGTTTTAAAATTCCACCCCTTCAATTAATTGCACCCCTTTAATTCATGCGCGCACCCTCCCCCACTTAAGCCCAGCTTCGCATTCTGGGCCCTCCAATGCGAACTGGGCTTCCTTTTTACACCTGCTATTAATTATACAACCCCTTGCGACTAATAATACCCTATTTTACCACTTCACCCCCCCTTTTTCTCGTTTTTTTTAATTTAATTTAATTCTCTTCAAAACAAAATAGTTTCTCATAAATCAAAAACTTTGTTAATAGTCTTGTGAAGCCTTTGCTTGCATGATTATTAACAATGAAGTACTAGTGGTGATCACTTGGAGCCTTTGCTCAATTGATCATCATGAATGCCTGAATTTTCCTAAGGAGTTTCACTAAATCAAAAAACTTTGTTAATAGTCTCGTGAAGTCGTTGCTTGCATGATTATTAAACAATGAGGTACTAGTGGTGATCACTTGGAGCCTTTGCTCAATTGATCATCATGAATGCCCAATTTTCACAATTAAACAAGATAAAAAACAAAAACCTTTTTTTAGACAAACAAGAACTACGTAGTTTTGAATTCTCCATCGCACCGGGAGATACGTAGGAGCGAGAGGCTAATTCTCGTGAAGCACCAAAAATAAAAAATTTCATTAAGTTTTTTTTAATTCGTTTTCAATAAGAAATAAAGAGGCAAATTTAGGTATTTTTCAAATCAACACTTAAAACCACACATTTAATTAAAGGTTCCCTCTCAGTAGGGAGGATGTGTGGGGTGCTAATACCTTCCCCGCGCGTAACCGACCCCCGAACCCAAAACTCTCAGTTTTCAAAGGCCAATCTAAAAAAGGTTTTTCTAATACTTTCCTTAAATAAGTATTGGTGGCGGCTTCATTGTTTCTTTTTAGAAAAGTTGTAAACGAGGAAGGTTCTCCCTCGGGGGCTTTTTCGGGCGCAACAGCTGGCGACTCCACTGGGGACACTAAAAAACATTTTTTCAAAGTGGGTCAAGCCTAATTAATTAAATGTGTGGTTTATATGATTGATTTGAATATCTTGCTTTGCCTCTCTTCTTCTTCCTTTTTCATAAGCATGTTACATCCATGTGCATTCTTCTTCTATGTTTGCTTTTGCAATAGATAGTTACTTCTTTGCTTAGTTCCCTCATGCATTTCTTCCCCTTTCTTATCATGTCCCCTTCTTCTTTGCTCCATTTCTTGAGGTAAGTAGTGCATTATTATTGGCACCCTAGATTAGTTTATATTGGATCGATATTGAACCCTAGGATAAACAACATGCTATTTGTCTGGACTGCTTTGGATTTTCATTTGCAGGTGGGGAAGGGTAGTTATTCCTAGGTGTTGTGCCATCGACACACACTTTACATCCTATACTTGTGAGCATTGAGTGGGGCCTAAAACCCAAGGTCTGAACAAAAACCTAGGAGAGTGGGAACGATTAGTGACTGCTATTCGTAGACCTTTGTCTGTATGGCTCTCATGAAAGTTCCGCCCAAGAGTGCGCTTTGTCATGATGCCTCACACTCGGTAGCTTTCTACGATTGTGGGTGCCATCATGAGAGAGACTTTAGCTCTTGGTTGCCATTGTAAGGAAGTGATTAGAACCTATATGGGAGGATTACCCCTTTCGTCGACTTTAGACCCTAGGATTCCCACCCTTTGTAGGACACGGGGGTACGCCTTTGTTTGTTGCATTAGTTCAGACATTCCTTTTTCTTAAACTCTATTTCAAAAAATCGTAGAAAATAATATCCTTATTTTCTTACCCTCTTTTTATGTAAATGACACATCATTTTGCATCCACATCATTTCGCATTCACATCGTTTCGCACCATTGCATTTGCATCTAACAAAAGTTTGAAAAAAAATAAAAAAAATAAAAAACTTTCATCATTTGCATTCTTCATGCATTAAAGTTTGTTTGCCGGAGATCGCAACATAACATCGAACCTTGTCATAGGTGTGTAAGAAGCAACATGGAATCCAAAGGCAAAACCGCATTCAAGTCGAGGTTCCCCATTGTAAAGAAGATTGATGTAACTAGTTTGAAGGAATATGCTTCCCTATTAGGTCCTATTGAGCTTCGGTCCTTCGACAAGACTTATGGGAACATCCGCAAGTTATTACAGTTAGAAGTACAAGAGAGTGCCATCGCCGCCCTATGTTGGTTCTATGACTCTGAGATTAGATGTTTTCTTTTCAAGAACTTCCAAATGGCACCTACCCTAGAGGAGTATGAGAAGATTATGGGTTTTGATCGCTTAGAGGCTAGACCTTACCAGTATCAGAGGCAATATTATTCAGATGAGAAGTTTGCTTCCTTGTTACAAATTAGTGTAGAAGAAGTGCGGTCCCACAAAGTTAAGCGTAACAAGATATTTGGGTTTCCTCAGGAGTACTTTGAGAGTTTGATGACTAGTTATGTAGCATCAAATGATTGGGTTTCTTTCAAGCGAGTACTAGCTTTGACCATCTTCGGCATTGTTCTTTTTCCTCAGATTGAGACACATATAGATGAAACCGCTGTTGGTGTGTTGCTAGCTTTCAAGAGTCCAAAAAGTCCCATCAACCCGGTTCCCGCTATTCTCGCCGAGACCTATCGTGCCTTCACCCGCCATCATGAGTTCCGAAAGGATAAGATGTGTTGTTCCTTCCCTATGCTATACGCTTGGTTGATCAGTCATGTGTGCATTAACAAAAGTGAAGTTGGGGACCTGCTTTCCTACACCTTGGGTTGTAATCCGAAGACTATGAACCCTCAGGAGTGGAAGGATACTCTTAAGAACCTTGATGCTCTTCAAATTCGGTGGTACTTGCACAAGTTTTGGGAAGATAGACCCTCAGTGATATTCCAATGTGGCAGTTTCCAGAACGTTCCTCTCATGGGAACACAGGGATGCATCAACTATAACCCGTCTTTGGCCTTGAGACAACTCGGGTACCCTATGCGGGACTCACCCTCCGAAGCTATGTTGTTCCGTTTTTACCTCCATGAGGGGATCCCTAAAGACGAGGACTTACTTCGGCGAGTCTTGCAAGCTTGGGAAAAACTGTGGTGCGGAAAAACAAGGGCGAGTTATCTAAAAGGACAACTGCTATCTCCTTCACTCAATGGCTAGAAAAGAGGATTAAGGAAACTCGATCATCCAACCAAGGAATGCCATCACTCGAAGAGAAAATACCAGAACCCCACGTTCCCCTAATTGAAGAACTAGAAGAGGTTAAGTTGGCCTTATCGAAAGCGGAAGAAGAGAAAAGGGCTTTGCAAAACAGATTGGGAAAGGTGATGCAAGACAAGCGGAAGCTAGAAAATGAAAATGCTCTTCAAGCCGCCGCTATTGAAGCAACCAATAGGAAGCTTGAAATAGAAGAAGAGAGCAAGAGGGGAATTCAGAAACATTGGGAGGGAGCTAAAGAAGAAGTAAAGAGGTGCGCCTCAAAGATGAATGAGGCTGTGGCGGAAGCAAGGGAATGGAAGAAATCATATGCCAAGTCAAGGAGGGATGAGAAAATGGTTAGAGAGGCGCTAGCTAAGTCAAAAGAGGAATTCCAAAGGATGAAGTTTGAAATGGAGAACCAAGTGAAAAATATCAGGCAAGATAGAGAGTCTATCATAGGGATCTTGAAAGAATATCATCAAGCTTTGGAGTTTGAACAAGGAAGGTCGGATGAATTGAAGAGGAACTTCCAATGCCTAAGGGAATCTTATGGGCAAGTGCAAGCAGAAAGCCAGTACTGGGAGGAATGCTTCATGGCATTAATTGGCAGAATAGAAGACCAAGAAGTCATCAAGGAGCTAAGGGATGAGATTCAGCTTTGGAGGAGCAAATTTTTAAAGCTAGCAGGGCTAGCTAATCAAGCTGTGGGAGGTGTTCCCAAGAATCTAAGAAGAGCTGAAGCAGAAATGAACCCTTGCAACACTCCGGCCAAGGTGCATGAGTTTGTCGAGTATTGCAAGATCCTGACAGAAGAACTCATGGAGAAGGCCAAGGGGGCGGCCGAAAGCAAGAAGAGAAAGAGGAAGGAGAAATTGAAGGTTATATGCCTCTGAAGTTCACTTTAGAACATTGCAATAATTCTTAGGAAATTGTAATTTTCTCTAAAAAGTTGTAATTTTCTTTGGATATTGTACTTTGTCCTCAGAATATTGTACTTTACTTTTCTCTCGAGTTTGAAGTATTCTTTCCTTTTGAATAAAGTGTGTTCGTTTTGCCTATTGCTTCCAACTTCGTTGCAAAAAAATAATAATAATAATAATAATAGCAAAAAAAATAAAAATAAAAAAATAATAAAAATAAAAATAAAAATGTTAGAGCTTTAGACCTACACGCCTATGACAAGACGAATTACACCGCGATTCCCGGCACCCAAACAAACATAAAATCATGCATATTGCATTGCATCTGCATTCATTTATTTTATTCTCGTGCTCATAAAGTGTATTCCCTCAATAGAAAAAGGCAAACTAGTTCGCCAACATCGATACCTGACTCGTCTACAAGCAAGGCTCATGGCAACTAACCAGAATGACCAGGGCCGTCCCGTTATTGAAGACTTAGGAAGTGGGGAATCAGACCATGGTAACACCGCTGCTGAGGTTCCCAATCCAGAGCAATTGGCTCAAGAGAATCGGGAGTTGAGAACGAAAATCGGGGAAATGGAAGCACAGATGACGGAAATGATGGGCATACTACAAGCTTTGAGGAACGGAACTGCCGCTGAAAGTCTCGCCGTCACTACCGGAGTTGCTGTCACTCTTCCCCCTCCGAGTCTCGAGACTAACACCTTTGCTCATACTTCAGGAACCAACAACCAGGGCCAACCAGTTATGCATGGGATGCCTTGGGGACTCCCATCCGGATACGCACCTCCAGGAGCCGAGGCTAATGCGGGAAGTAATCCCCTTAGGGTTGCAGAACAAGTCCGACCCATCTCAGCCACAAACAGTGGAGGAGCGGGAGCGCCTCAGGGCCAAATTCAGATTCCTATTCCGCCGGGAACTCTGTTTGACTTTCATTCACCAATAACAGTCCATCCCCCAATTCAGGGACCAATTCCTGGGAATATCACTCACTCACGTGACCCACACGTGAACCCAGCCATAGTGTCAATGAGTAATCCTCACTACGGTGTGAATGGTTTTCCTCAGAACTATCCTGCTGAAGCTCCTCAAGCTAGAGACAGGTATCATACGTTAGAAGAGCGCTTAAGAATGATTGAAGGGGCGAGCTCTAGAGCAAGAGAAGCTCGTGATCTGTGTCTCATCCCTGATGTGGTTTTACCTCCTAAATTCAAAGTGCCCGACTTTGACAAGTACCGAGGCGTGACTTGCCCTAAAAGCCATCTGACCATGTACTGTAGAAAAATGGCTGCACATTCTCATGATGACAAGTTGTTGATCCATTACTTCCAAGAGAGCCTTGCGGGAGCATCTCTCAACTGGTACATGCAGCTAGAACCGTCCCATATCCATTGTTGGAAAGACTTGGCTGATGCTTTCCTCAGACAGTACCAGTACAATACAGATATGGCGCCAGACAGAACACAGTTGCAGAGTCTGGCAAAAAGAGATAATGAGTCATTCAAAGAGTATGCCCAGCGGTGGAGGGCTTTGGCTGGACAGGTAACACCCCCTTTGTTAGAGAAAGAATTAGTCTTCATGTTCATGGAAACCCTGCCGCCGTTATACTACGATCGGTTGATTGGTAGCGTGTCTTCCAATTTCTCAGACATGGTAATCATCGGTGAAAGACTAAAAAACGGAATGAGAAGCGGCAAGATTGCCCATGGTTCCACAGGTACAACCACCCAGAAAAAGCCATTCCCCGGATTTTCAAAGAAGAAAGAAGGAGAGACCAACGCCATCACCATAAGCCCACCTTACCAACCACAAAACATCCCTGTCCCCACTCAAACACGACCAACCCTTCCACCACAAAATAATTACCACAAAAGCTACCCAGACAAAAAAACAGACCACCTTTGATCCCATCCCCATGTCCTATACTGACCTCTTCAACTATCTTTTTACAAACAAACTCATCAATACCAGACCCATGAGACCAGTTCAACCACCCTACTTCCGAGGCTACAATCCCAATGTTACCTGTGCATTTCATGAAGGGGCAGTAGGGCACGCTGTTGAGGACTGCAAGGCCTTCAAAATTGTAGTGCAAGATCTGATTGATGCCAAAGGGATAACCTTCAAACAAGAAAACCCGAGTATCACAACTAATCCGCTGCCTGGTCATCAGAAACATGCAACCAATGCCATCCATGATATGGGGAGTCAATCCTTAATCAGAACTGTGGAGTGTATCCAAACACCCTTAGAGGTTATCCATGCAGAGCTATGCAAGTTCGGGGTCATTGAGAGAGGATGTACTCAGAGAGAAGTCTGTGTTGATGTTAATTGTGATGGGGCATGTGAGGCTTTCAGGACAGTTTTGCAGGACCTATTGGATCGTCATGTAATCCAAATAGGTGTGCAAGAGAAAGAGGAGGATGTGCTGACTTTCCAATCAGATAGGAATATAAATGTTCAGAAACCCATTGAGGTCCCGTATAGCCGAAAGCCGATCGAGGAGAGACTTAAGACCATTGTGATTCCTGTCCCAGCTCCTCATCAAAAGAACAATGTTGTTCCATGGAGCTATGGGGTGTCAGTTCCAATTCAGACGCCTCAGGTTGTTCCCGATGTCACCAACATTGCGGGAAACAGCGGAGTCACTAGAAGCGGACGTGTTTATGTCCCTGAAGTCCTGAAAGAAGGTCCCTCAAAGGAGGAGGAGGAAAGAATTCGCAAAGGCAAAGCGCAAGAACCCAAGGAAAGTAGGAAAGTGTCAGAACAAGAAGCCACTGAATTTCTGAAGATCATGCGTCAGAGTGATTACAAAGTGGTGGACCAGCTGCACCACACTCCTGCAAAGATCTCTATCATGTCCCTACTGTTCAATTCTGAGGTTCACCGTGCAGCCCTAATGAAAGTATTGAATGAAGCCCATGTAGCTCAGAACATCACTGTTGACCAGCTCGATGGCATTGTGGGGAACATTGTTGCATCCAATTATATTACTTTTACCGATGATGAGCTCACCCCTGAGGGAAAGGGGCATAATCAGGCACTTCACATTTCAGTTAGATGTGGTGAATATACACTCTCCAGGGTCCTCATCGACAATGGATCCTCTTTGAATGTCATGCCCAAATCTACTATGAGCAGATTAAATGTAGACTGTTCATATATGAAGCCTAGCTCAACACTAGTTAGGGCATTTGACGGATCCAAGAAGGAGGTTATGGGAGAAATGGAGTTCCAGATGCAGATAGGGCCAGAAGTATTTTATGTGAATTTTCAGATCATGGACATTGCATCATCCTACAGTTGTCTCCTGGGGAGACCCTGGATTCATGCTGCCGGTGCTGTTCCTTCATCCCTCCACCAAAGGCTTAAGTTTGTAGTCGACGACAAGCTGATAGTCGTTTTTAGAGAAGAAGAGTTCATCGTTAGCAAGCCCCATCCCTCTAAATACATTGAGGCATGCAGAAGAATCACTTGAATCTGCCTTTCAATCACTAGAAATTGCAAATGCTTCTTTTGTGGGGGAAGAAGCCCCGTTGCCCGTACCAAAGATATCTAACGCTGCTATCATGGTAGCCAAAGTCATGCTGCAAAATGGTTACCAGATCGGAAAAGGGTTGGGAAAGTCCGAGCAAGGAGTTCTGACGCCGGTTCAGCTGCAAGAGTACAAGGATAGGCGTGGGTTAGGATATTGTCCCACTCAGGCTGACAAGAAGAGAATGGCTGAGGAAAAGCGAGAAAGGAGGCTAGCTAAGCTTCAGGGACGGGAACCAAGCTTGAAGAAGATTCCTATCTATGATCTCTCTCGGAGCTTTAGGAATGCGGGTATGCTGGATCCCAATCAGGTGGCCGTCATTGAGGAAGAATCAGTTGTGGAAGACAAAGGCGTGGACTTGGTGCGTCGCAGTGCAGCAGATGAAGAGCTTGATAATTGGAAGATCATTGATTTCCCTGTTATTTTCATTCCAAAGTAATGATTTTGTAATGCAAATTCTTTGGCTCTGCCCAAGGCCTTAGGATATTTCATAAGGGCATGCACGTTTTTCCTTCAAATATCATCTATCAATAAAATGTTGTTTTGGATTCTCAAATGAATAAATTTGCTTTTCATTATCATGCGTCCCCATCTTGTGTTTCTATTTTTGCCTGTTCATTTCTTTCTATTCCCGCGAATGCAGATCTAAAATGAATATCTTTGAGAATAACGATGCCAACGATTCATATGTTAATTTTGATCACCCCGTTAACCAAGCTGAGGAGGATGTTGAGGATGACTGGGAAACTCCTCCAGAGTTGATGAGAATGGTTGAACAAGAGGAAAAGGTTATTCAGGCACATGGGGAGTCCGTTGAGATAATTAACCTAGGCACAGAGGACAGCAAGAAGGAAGTAAAGGTGGGTACTTCAATGAAGGAAGGTGAGCGCAAGAAACTAATTGAACTCCTACATGAGTATGTTGATGTCTTTGCATGGACTTATCAAGATATGCGAGGTTTAGATACTGACATAGTGGTGCATAAGTTGCCAGTCAAGCCAGAATGTCCTCCGGTAAAGCAGAAACTGAGAAGAATGAAGCCAGAAATGTCCTTGAAGATCAGAGATGAGGTGAAAAAGCAGTTTGACGCTGGGTTCCTAGTAGTAGCCAAGTATCCGCAATGGGTTGCCAACATCGTGCCAGTTCCGAAAAAGGACGGGAAAGTTAGAATGTGCGTTGATTACAGAGATCTGAACCGTGCTAGTCCCAAAGATGATTTTCCCCTGCCCCATATTGATGTCTTAGTGGATAGTACGGCGCAACATTCACTGTTCTCCTTCATGGATGGGTATTCAGGGTATAACCAGATCAAGATGGCTCCTGAGGATATGGAGAAGACGACTTTCACAACTCTTTGGGGAACATTCTGTTACAGAGTCATGCCATTCGGGTTGAAGAACGCCGGTGCTACCTATCAAAGGGCTATGGTAACATTGTTTCATGACATGATGCACAAAGAAATAGAGGTCTACGTGGATGATATGATCGCCAAGTCTAAAACTGATGAGGAACACATTGTCAATTTGCAAAAGCTCTTCGAGCGGTTGAGAAAATTCAAGCTCAGATTAAATCCTGCCAAGTGTACCTTTGGCGTGCGATCAGGAAAGTTGTTGGGGTTCATCGTCAGCCAAAAGGGGATAGAGCATGCCATTTACTATTTGAGCAAGAAATTCACTGACTGTGAGACAGGGTACTCGCTGCTAGAAAAGACTTGTTGTGCTTTAGCTTGGGCTGCTCATCGTTTGAGGCAGTACATGCTAAGTCACACTACTTGGTTGGTATCTAAAATGGATCCTATCAAGTATATCTTCGAGAAGCCCGCACTTACAGGGAGACTTGCCCGTTGGCAAATGCAGTTATCAGAATATGATCTCCTATATGTCACTCAGAAAGCAATTAAAGGTAGTGCGCTGGCCGAGTACCTGGCACACCAGCCTGTTGAAGATTATCAGCCCATGCAGTATGACTTTCCTGATGAAGATATCATGGCTTTGTTTGAAGAAGGGAAATCCCCAGAAGATGAAAGATGGAGAATGGTGTTCGATGGTGCCTCCAATATGTACGGGCACGGAGCCGGGGCAGTGCTGATTTCCCCTGATAATCGCTTCATCCCATTCACTGCCAGACTAAGCTTCTACGTCACTAATAATATCGCAGAGTATGAGGCATGTATTCTTGGTATCCAGGCGGCCATTGATTGGAAAGTTAAGAGACTTGATGTGTATGGAGATTCAGCTCTAGTAATTCACCAAGTGAACGGTGATTGGGAGACCAGGGACTCCAAGTTGATCCCTTACCGAGATTACATTCTAAAGCTGGTTGAGCTTTTTGAGGAAATCACATTCCAGCACCTTCCTCGCAATGAGAATCAGTTGGCTGATGCACTAGCCACTTTGTCTTCAATGTTTAATATCAACTGCGACAAAAGCTTGACTCACATCGGGATTCAGCATCGAGATTTGCCAGCACATCATTATTGCATGGTCATCGAGGAAGAGTCTGATAACAAGCCCTGGTATTATGACATCAAGCAGTACATCTTGAACAGAGAATACCCTCCTGGAGCGTCAGAGAATGACAAGAGAACCCTCAGAAGATTGTCAAGGAATTTCTTTTTGAGCGGTGAAGTTCTATACAAGAGAAATTATGATATGGTCCTCTTAAGGTGTGTGACAGAAGAAGAGGCAACAAAAATCATGAGAGAAGTCCATGAAGGCTCATTTGGGGTTCATTCCAGTGGGCACACCATGGCAAGAAAAATATTAAGAGCTGGCTATTATTGGCTGCAAATGGAATCAGATTGCTATAGTTTCGTAAGAAGATGTCAATGTGTCAAATCTACGCTGATCATATTCATGTACCACCTGCTTCCCTAAATGTCTTGACCGCTTCTTGGCCATTCTCAATGTGGGGCATGGACGTCATAGGTCCTATCGAGCGTAAGGCATCAAATGGGCATCGCTTCATCCTGGTCGCTATTGATTACTTTACCAAGTGGGTTGAAGCTGCTTCATATTCCAGCATTACCAGCTCTGTGGTTGCTAAGTTTGTAAAGAAAGATTTGATTTGCCGCTATGGGCTTCCGGATAAGATTATCACAGATAATGGCAGCAACTTGAACAGTAAGATGATGAAAGAGTTATGCGAGGACTTCAAAATCCAACATCATAATTCTTCTCCATACCGTCCCAAGATGAATGGGGCAGTTGAAGCGGCCAACAAGAATATCAAGAGGATTGTGAAAAAGATGGTAGTAACCTATAAAGATTGGCACGAGATGCTTCCTTTCGCCTTGCATGGGTATCGTACCTCAGTTCGTACTTCAACCGGGGCAACCCCTTTCTCTTTGGTGTATGGGTCGGAAGCAGTCCTCCCCATTGAAGTTGAGATACCCTCTCTGCGGGTACTGATGGAAACCAAGTTGGAAGAAGCAGAATGGGTCCAAGCTCGTCTGGATCAGCTGAATCTCATTGAGGAGAAAAGAATTGCTGCCCTGTGTCATGGCCAGTTGTATCAACAAAGGATGAAGACAGCTTTCGACAAGAAGGTTCGTCCCCGAGAATTCAGCGAGGGAGACCTTGTGCTCAAGAAGATTCTGCCTATCCAGAGTGACCCCCGTGGGAAATGGACTCCTAGCTAGGATGGACCATATGTGGTAAAGAAAGCCTTTTCTGGAGGAGCATTGATACTCACCAACATGGATGGTGAAGAACTCAGAAACCCAGTCAATTCAGATTCAGTCAAGAAATATTACGCCTGAGAAAAATAAAAAGGAAAAAGAGAAAAATGAGCCAAGCAAGAATTAGCTCGCCAGGTTGAAAACCCGAAAGGGCGGCCTAGGCAAAAAAGAGCGACCCGGTGGACTGAAAACTCGCAAAGAGCGGTCCAGGCAAAAATTAGGGTCAGAAAGGTTGGACTTAAAAAAAAAAGAGTAAAAGAGGCAAGCAGCGTCTCCAAAAGCTTGGGTAAAAGGGTGATCAAGGATATAAGTATGAGTGATTGGCATCAACACTCCAAAGACGAAAAATGCTCATAAGATCTGTTGCGTCCATTTTTCTTGCTTTTTTTTTTTAGTTTCAAAGTTCTCAATGTACTCTTTTCAGTCGGCGCGACCTTTTGCGCGTTCGATTTCCATATGAATAAAAGTCCAAACTCTTCACTCCGTCTGCTTATTGTTTTGTCATTGCTTCCTTTTCATTTGTGCTTTAAAATGATGTTTTATGGTAGATGATAAATGAATTATGAAAATGTGCATAAATCAGAGCATTAAACTCATTGCGAAACTTTTGAAAATCATGAGAAAAGAAATGATCTCTCAATCAGGTAAATTCATAAAAGCCAAACAAAAGCACTGAGTGCGTCAAAATAATTCACAAAAAAAGGCTGAAGCATGACCCTCACACCATTATGGACGATCATCTTGCCTCGTGGCGCAAGTCCTACGATTTGGTTGAACCGGTGAAAGAAAAGCCAAAAAGAGCAAAAGAGCAACAAAAAAAGAAGAAAAGAAAAAGAGAACAATAAAAAAAGGGATTAGAAAAAAAGAGAGCAAAAGAGCAATAAAACGAATGAAACTCATGCATTGCATTCATCAAACATAGACAAAAAAAAAATTCATTCATGCAAGCAAGAAGAAACTCCTGCATCACATCACGTTCATCCCATCAAAATGCAATCATGGCATTTTGCATTGCATGCATTTGTTCACGTCACTTGCAGGTACAAGGACGGATAAATACTTCGGTGTTAATCCTCGCCCTCAGTTCCCAGAAAATGCTCCCTTAGTTCGGAGTTCAAATGCTTTTCAGTTCAGCGCTCAAGCGTGCATTGCAGTTTGGAGTTCAAAATCGCTCTCGTTAGAGTTCAACGCTCCCTTCTGTCCAGGTCTCACGTCGTGTACGAGCAACGCGATGGACCGCAGCCCCATGTGAGGTTCAACGGAATATATGTATCAGTCTAAGATACAGTGGACGCCGTGCATTGATCAGTATATCAGTTCCGGAGCTGATAACGATCCCCCCGGTCGCACGAAAAGGCCAACAGGAAGCGTGCTCCTCAAAGCCATGTGCGAACTCGGATTCATCAAGAGTCCGTTTAAGGATTACAGGTTTTAGGCAGCCTGGGCAATTTACCGCTTTCTGCACGCCAAGTGCCTGTTTTACCTTTTTTGCCCGCACGTCAGTGTTCATTTACTGTTTTCGCATCGACACGAAAGTGCCTACTCTTTATCTTCATTTTGCCTCGGAATATGTTTCGGCCAATTCATATTCTTTGTTAAAATCCAGATAAAAAAAAAGAAAAAAGAGAAGGAAAAGGAAAAGAAAACTCAGGTTTCTCTAGGTAGACAAAATTGGTATAATTTCTAAATTCTTTATTTCCATTTTGCCTCGGAATATGTTTCGGCCAATTCATATTCCTTGTCAAAATCCAAATAAAGAGGGGCAGCTGTTATACCCCAATTTTGTCCGTCTTCTCTTTCTAGTTTTAGTCGTTTATTTTACTTAAATCGTGTTTTGAAGTCGCGTGATTACGAGAATTATCAGTATGGCGTCTCAGGTACTAACCCTGGCCAATTTCAATGACCCTGTTCAACTAAATCGAAATACCGTTGTTTTAAATTAGGCATGCACGCGAATGATCGATCGTTTCGTGCGTTCTTCAATTTAATCTTCGTATTTGGATTTAGTCGAACCTAATTGGGACTAACAAAGTCATTTTTTCTCACGATTGGGCTTGTCATGTCAATTTGGGCTTAAGAACGCGATTCTGAGATAATTTTAGCGTTTAGTGGTCAACGGGCTTATTTATTCTATTTGGGCCTCGTTCTCACGCACTTGTCTAGTTGGTCCGATATCGCTTTTGTATTTGGCCCAATTTCTTTTATTGTTTTTACTTTGCCTATTCATTTATTTTGAGTAGTATATATAGTCTAAAAATGTCAAAAATTCTATTTATTTTTATTTACAATTTAATAGTGTTTAGGAGTCCAAATGTCCAAAAAAAATACAGAAAAATTACATCAAAAAAAGGCCCAAATGGCCAGATCCGAAAATACAAGTCATAGACAGCAAATTAGGGTTTCAGCAGGTCTCCCAAAAGCTGCTGGAACTGCTGGGCTTGGATCCAAACCTGAAAAATAGCTAATTCAAATCAGCAGCTAAAAAGGGGGGAGGTGGAGTCAGCCCTGGGTCAGCTACTAGCTGTCCAGGAGACAAGGCCATTAACTAGTAATAATCAGTAATCAAAAACATTAATTTTCGGTTCCAAAATTTACTATAAAATGCTAATCCGAAAATGAGATTAGGGGGGACTGATTTTTACACACACAAAAAATTCACACAGGAAATTCTGGAAAGCAGTACCTGAAGCTGTGGGGTGGATCGATTTTTTTTCAATAACGAAAAAAGCTCTTGATTTCTTTTCTGGAAAAAGGTTGGTCAAGTCATTTTTTTTTATTATCATCTTTAGTCATAAGTTCAGTATGCATTTTATTAGAAAGTAGTCTGTTCTGTTTCACTGTGAGTATATTCTAGTATTAGTATTAGAAACAAAATTAGTTCTCCTCATGTATGCATAAAAAAGGGGGGGGAACGAAAATTAGATTACGTTTAGGCTAGGTACAGTAAAAAATATATATATCAAAAAAATGAAAGCAAGAGTGAAAGCAAGGTTCTGTTGAGAGAAAATTTAGTTTGAAACATGTTTAGTTAAGTTCAAATGAGGAAAAAATCAATTATTTGTTTTAGCAGACAAACAAGAAGAGGAAAAATGAAACAAACAGAGACAGTAAGTAGGGGTTCATGAAAATAAACAAAATAATAATAATAATAATAATAATAATAATAATAATAATAATAATAATAATAATAATAATAATACCTGTTAGCTCCGGCCACCGTAGACGGTGGCCGTCCGCTCCGATGCCATCGGAAGCCTCCTCCGGTCGTCTTCTCCGGCGACGTCACTGTTAGTCCGTCTTAGAAGCGCACCAACACTGTGAAAGCACGCCCAAGTGGTCGTGTTCGCGTCGCCGCCGCTAGAGACCCCCCTCTCGTTTGATCTCTGCCCGATCCCCTCACCGTCGCCGTCAACGGCGCACCTTGAGCCGTGGCCGTGTGCTCCGCTCCCCCCCTCCATCCCATCCTCCTCTATTTTTTTTTCTACTTCCCTCTCTCTTCTCTTTCTATTCGTTTTATCTTTCTCTCTCTCCTTTCTCCGAAATTCTCTCTCTCTTTCCTCTAAGGGTTGCTGCGGCACTGGTGAAGGATGTAGATTTAGGGTTCTGTAACAATTGCATCCCCTTTTTATACTATCACCTATTGAATCATTTATTTATTTGTTTTAGTTCAAAACATCAGAACGACACTTACACCCTCCTTGTTTTAAAATACCACCCCTTCAATTAATTGCACCCCTTCAATTCATGCGCGCACCCTCCCCCACTTAAGCCCAGCTTCGCATTCTGGGCCCTCCAATGCGAACTGGGCTTCCTTTTTACACCTGCTATTAATTATACAACCCCTTGCGACTAATAATACCCTATTTTACCACTTCACCCCCCCCTTTTTCTCGTTTTTTTAATTTAATTTAATTCTCTTCAAAACAAAATAGTTTCTCATAAATCAAAAACTTTGTTAATAGTCTTGTGAAGCCTTTGCTTGCATGATTATTAACAATGAAGTACTAGTGGTGATCACTTGGAGCCTTTGCTCAATTGATCATCATGAATGCCTGAATTTTCCTAAGGAGTTTCACTAAATCAAAAAACTTTGTTAATAGTCTCGTGAAGCCGTTGCTTGCATGATTATTAAACAATGAGGTACTAGTGGTGATCACTTGGAGCCTTTGCTCAATTGATCATCATGAATGCCCAATTTTCACAATTAAACAAGATAAAAAACAAAAACCTTTTTTTAGACAAACAAAAACTACGTAGCTTTGAATTCTCCATCGCACCGGGAGATACGTAGGAGCGAGAGGCTAATTCTCGTCAAGCACCAAAAATAAAAATTTTCATTAAGTTTTTTTTTAATTCGTTTTCAATAAGAAATAAAGAGGCAAATTTAGGTATTTTTCAAATCAACACTTAAAACCACACATTTAATTAAAGGTTCCCTCTCAGTAGGGAGGATGTGTGGGGTGCTAATACCTTCCCCGCGCGTAACCGACCCCCGAACCCAAAACTCTCAGTTTTCAAAGGCCAATCTAAAAAAGGTTTTTCTAATACTTTCCTTAAATAAGTATTGGTGGCGGCTTCATTGTTTCTTTTTAGAAAAGTTGTAAACGAGGAAGGTTCTCCCTCGGGGGCTTTTTCGGGCGCAACAATCGTGGAGATAATTTTATAGATAATGGTGACATAATCAGACCATCTATTGGGTTGTGTTGTAATTCTCTTGAGCCTTCCACTAATGACACTAGTACCACCTCCTTCATCAACAGCCCCTTTCAGCAGTATGTTTGCTCTTAACTGACATCTTAAGACAAGTTTTTTTTGGTTACAATCTTAAGACAAGTTGGGTAAGTGGAGATCAGACAAAATTTTTTAGGATATAATAATAATAATATAATTTGAAGTTTAATGAAAGTTTTGCAAAAGACTGACATGACAAATCACAGTATAATTTTGACATTATAAAAGATTATGCTTCTCTAGAAGGTCTAATTGATTCTATGTTAGTGATCCTTAAATGAGATCTGCTGACATAACAATAACATTGTTGAATTCCAACACATGGTGTCTTGAATAATAATTTAAGGAGACATGTGCTAACAGTAATATCTCCAATTTTTGAAATTTAACCTGTAGGAAATAGCCGAAGAATACTATTTTCACCTTTCATATCATAGATATCACTTTATTAATCAAATCATTCCAAAGAAACGACTCCTTTGTCCATAGTGGATACAAAAGAATACCATTCAATTTTATCAAAATGATATAACTAATGATCCTGGTCCTTTCTTGACACTTATCAATGCAATGGTATAAGTTAAATACAACTTACTCTATACTTGTTACTTGTTAGACATTATTTTGCTTTGGTTTCTAGCAATAAAAACTTGGCAATAGATAAGATAATGTCTGACTAAATCACAAATATTCTTTGTCCCAATATCAACACCTTGCCACAAATAATTTAATAAGGCTTGAAATTTTAATTTCCATTACTGATAACTCATATTTATAAGTGTTATTTATGTTCTTTAAGCTTAAATCAACATGACTTCTTAAGTAATATTGTTGTTTAATTAAGTAAATATGTGTTATTTAATGTAAAAGAGGGTTAGGGATTTATGATCATTTGGCACTTTGGTGCTTCTTGTTGTATTTTAATTCGTTTGTTCAATATGCTACAGCGTCAGACGCTATAGCGTTGCGTTCTGCAGCTGATGAGAGAGAAAACGCAAAAGCATATTATGTTGCGTGTCAAATCACTGCAGAGCAGTTCAAAACTTTTCCTGCAGCAGCTACCCACCTTTTACTTTATTAGGACACTTGTCTATTTTGTAATGGGGGATGAAAAGAGTTGGTGGGATGGCTTGTCAACCTTTTTAGGAGATATTTTCTTAATATAGAAACCTTAACCTTCTTCTTCTTCATCATGGGGTTGTTGGTCTGAAGAGAGGAGAGTTAGAAATAACTCTCTTACACTCCATTTTCGTTCAAGCTCCATTTTCATAATAAAAGTAAAATTTTTGCAGTGTTGTGAGCGACGCTGTAGCATCACGGGGGCTGTCATCATGGTGCTGTAGCGTCACGGGGGCTGTCATCATTTGGAGTATTTTCCTTCTCTTTGTGATTTCGGTTTTATGGCTTTAGGTAACCCCTTTATGCTTTATTTCTTGTGTTGTTGCTCATCATGAGCTGACTCTCTTATAGTTGTGATGCTTGAAGTTATGTAATGACATTTTAATAGTTTTAATGTAATGTTTGATGTTAGTATTTTAACCCTTGCATGAAACTTCTTCCAATGCTATTTATTTTAGAACTGATCAGCTAAATATAAGTACATTTATAGGTTCAGACATGGTCTATAAATCGAACTCAAGGATTAATATGAGTAAGTGGTTGTTTTAAGGACACTTAGAATAACCCATGCTTAAACCTAGACATAGGAAAACATAGTTCATAGAGTGAATACTGTGGGAGCTTAATATACAAGGGTGAACCTTTTTAGAGCTTAGACATAAGCCATTGTAATGAAACTCTGACGTTGGTGACCGAAAGACACGCACCAATTGCTACAGCATCCAATGCTATAGCATCAGACATTGCATTGTTCTATTTTAAAGAATTTACATAGTGAAAGACATTCCAACTACTCTCATTCTGAATTTCTACTCATCATTTATGTGTTTGTACTTTTATTTATGTTTAATGACATTAATGATTCTACAACTTGTTATGTTATTTTGTGTTACTCATTATCTTACTAATTTAATTATAGAAAAAAACTCGACAATCCTCGTGGGAACGATTTTTACTTACTCTTTATTACTTGTTGCGACTGTGTATACTTGCACATACTCTTTTCCCAGAACAATTACTATTAGTGTAAAGATTTGAAGGAACTTGTTAAGCATTAAAAAATCAAAGAGTAAAAAGACACACCACTCAAACAAAAGTACGATTTTCACTCAATAACTTCAACATCAAAAAAGATTTAGAGAATACCAACATGTCCATCCATTCTAACCTTTAGCTACTCTAAAGATCACACATACAAACCTGTAGATACAATTCATAGTTTCTTCCATAATATAAAATATGTTTCCTAGATCCATATACGATATATACATTACATACATACATGCATACATACAAACATACAGATATACACTATGTTACATACATTACATTACATATTACATACATACATATATTACATTACATTAGATACATACATTTATACTTACATACATTACATTAGATACATTACATTATATACATTACACACATACATAAATACATTCAATTACATGCATACATACATACATTACATACATACATACATTATAGGCTTAAATATATGTTTGGCCCCTGCAAATATGACCATAATCCAGTTAGGCCCCTGTAACAAAAAAACTTTTAAAAAGGTCCTTACAAGTATTAGGTGTTTCTAGTTTGGTCCCTCAGTTAACTTTCTGTTAAAAAAAAGTGACGTGGCAAACAGAGATGACGTCATAAATGACGTGATTTCCACGTGTCAACATCATATTGGGCCTCAACACCACATGGCACTGACACACCACCCCATGTCAGTGCCACGTCAGCAACCAATGAATGGCTGCCACGTGGCACTCACATGGCAAAGTGGAGGATCAATGTCACTAAAAAATTAAACATTTTGGTGAAGGTGGGACTTGAACTCGTGACCATCAAGTGACTCACTTACCCTCTAACCACTGAACAAAATGATTTGTCTGTCTATACTAATGCAACTATTAGTATATATTACATAAATCTTCGTTCATCTTCAACAATCATCATCTTCGTTAAGTACTTGACTGGCATTATGTAGACCATAAAATTTAGTGATACCAACCATTTCTTTCCAAAAAGTTATTTCTGGAACCCTCAATTTTAGATTTCTTAAAACCGTTAATCTTCACTGAACTATAACTAAACGTTGAACCGGCATGTTTTTCTTCATAAACAACTTGTTTTGGCTCTTCTAATTCTTCACTGTCTTCCTGAATTGAATAAAAGGGCCCAAAGCACAAGCAGAAGTTAAATAATTAATTTTCCAAATCAAGGAAGAAAGTATAAAGACTTAATTAATAATTTAACACATGATGGCAAAAACTCTAATCAAATCTTGCATTACCTGTTCTATAGCATTTAACCTTAAAGGATCTGTCATGTACGTCTACAACAACAAAAAATAACAGTCAATTCAAAATGGATTTGTGGAATTCGTGGAATCGGAAATACGAAATGGATTTGTGGAATTCGATTTGGAATCTGAAATACGAAATGGATTTGTGGATTTGTGGATTTCGTTTTGTGTTTTGTGTTTCTGGATTTCAGTTTCCATCATGAAAATCGAATGTGTTTTGTGTTTCGGGATTTCAGTTTGAGTTTTTGGATTTTGTGTGTTTATGGTGGTGGTGTTGAGGAAGATGAAGATCTATTTTTTTTTTGTTTTTTAATCGAATTACGTGTTATATATATTAGTTGTTAGCTTAATTCAAGGACACGAGTTCAACACCCATCCCCAACAAAACCTTCACTTTTTTAGTAACAAAGGTGCCCCACATTGCCCAGTGAGCGCCACGTGGCAGCTATCTACTGGTTGCTGACGTGGCACATGTCAGTGCCACATGGCACAAATATCCAATTGGATGTTGACACATGGCAGTGACGTCATTGCTGACGTCATCTCTGTTTGCCACATCAGATTTTTTAAACAGAAAGTTAACTGTAAACGCATAATATTTGCAAGGGTCATTTTAAAACTTTTTTTACAGGGGCCTAAATGGATTATGGCCGTATTTGCAGGGGCCAAACATATATTCAAGCCTACATTATATTACATACATTAATTACATTATATACATTAGGACATAAATACAAGATATTACATACATTACATACATACACACATACATACATACATACACATACATACATACATACATACATACATACATACATACATACATACATCAATGGTGACGAGCAAGCTTTATGAGCATTGTTTAATGTTGCTATTATTATTGATATTGTTACACGGGAGAAATTTTGGTATATGTTGAAATTAATTATTTTGATTGAATGATTGAAAATGTTAAAATCCGAATTATCCGATTAAAACATGTTTCACCGTGAAATATGATACACGATTAAATACTCATTTTGTAAGGCAAAACCGCTTTTAACACCATGAAGGGTAAAAAGTTGGTTTTAAAATACGAAAATCAATTAAAAAAAAATGAAAACCGGGTTTAAAATTGAATATTGAATATCCAAAGTCGGTTAAAAAATCAAAAATCGGTTATGTATATAACCGCTATAACCGGTTATATAACAGGTTTTGCAAAATAGTAACTGGTTACACTAATTGGTTATGAAACCAGTTATATCAAAATGGATATTTCATGGTTATGGATTGGTTTTGTAACCATGGAAATCTTGTGCACTCCTAAATACCTCAATAACTAAAAGACAAAATTATATATTTTTTCGCAACACAATCATATAAGAAATAATACATTGTGATATGTGTGAGATAAATATACGTAACTATCTCTACTTAATATGATGACAAGTATTTATTTCTACAATGTGATCATCATATATTGACTAATGATATGCTTATGTGTTATTGAACAACTACTAATATGAATATCTCTTTACAAATATTGTGTGTGTATAAAAATTTTGTTAACGTGTCTTGGCCGTGTCATATCTTATTTTTTAAATTTTTTTCTTATCCCCGTATATATCTCGCGTATCCTATCCGTATTGTACTAAGTATCTAGGTTTAAGGGCGATGAGCCAAACAGATAAAAATTTATAGTGGATCCTTGCTTGCATATTGAGGTTTCTTCAAAGAGTGTGTGATAACCCAATCTTCCTAGAGGAGGCATGGGTCTATTAATGACATGTTTGGGCTGATCACCTCCAACCAACCTTTTGTGACGTGACCATAAGGAGTTTACAAGTTGATTTCTCTAAACCTATGGAAAATAGGTCAAAGAAAAAGTTCAAAAATCCGAATAAAATACCATGTTCCTCCTTATGCTCATCTGTATAGTAGATAAATTAAGTAGTCATTTACACAAGGATGATAAAAACACCTTTCCTTCCAAGTTGGAAACTTAGAAGAAGGTTGGACATAAGGGCTGGGCCAAGGAGGATTTCAAAATTGGACTTTGGTCCCCAACCAACATGAAAGAAGCATATATATGTTGCATCTTCGTCACGGTGGTGCATCTTCGCAAGGCTACGTTCTAACTTTTGCACTCAAATCTCAGACCTCTTTGAATCAAACTCGCCTTTGATCTAAAGGGGCAAACCCTTTTAGGAAAGCTATCACTCCTGCATCATCCATCATAATATTATGATGCCTTTGTTGTTGCTAATATCTTATTATTTGTAGTAGTAGAGTGTTCTTGTGAGTTTTTTGTAGCATGCTTGTAGCTAACTCCCGGACATTACTCAATGTCTTTGAAGAATCCTCCCTACCACTTGTATCTCACCATTCTCATTATGATTCTCAACAACTTTTACATGCGGCTTCTCAGCCACGTTTGCTACCACTCTTAGGTCTACCACGCGCCTCATGCAATGAATTCCTAAAAAAGAAATCATTGGCTTTGCTATTCATAAGACATAAATAATCATATAAATGTATGTCATATATCATACGAATAATCGAAATAAATACCCTTATTGCTAACACACTAGTGAAGATAAGGGATTTTACTAGGGATGAACGGGGACAAGTTAGGACTTACTCAAACTAACTCTAACCCGGTCTCAAATTTTGATCGGGTCATTTTGTAGATTCTAACCCACACTAGACCCGAAAAAACCTGATAAGCCATGAGAAAACTTAAGACTAGGCCTAATCAATATGGGATCGAGCTATCCCACACTATAATTTTTAGTATAATTTTATAATACCAACAAATTGCACCTAATGTGCCTAGAGTTTGAGACTTGTTATATACAACGATAGGCAAATACTACAAGCTATATATAGACACCAACAAAGGTTGTTGACAACATGGTAGTACTCGACAATGATGTTTATCATTTTAAAAGTTCTCAATCCAATAACAATGTTTTAAATCTTGACAATACATATTTAGTATAACATACGTTACAATCAAAAAAATTATCATAAACTCAAATAACACATAAAAAAAAAACTAATGATATAAGACATTGCAACGTATTTTAAAAAAACACATTGTCACACACCACTTATAAACACATTGAAACTCCTATATAGGAAATCCTATCTCTCTTCTGACATGTAGACCACAGTCTTACTTTTGATTAAAAAACTAATAAAAGAGTGATGCAAAATTATTAGTGAGACCCATTTAGTAAATTTTGTTGGGGTTCTGGATTGGAGAGTTGAAGTTCTTAATAAGTACTACTATTAAAAAGTTATAAAAAAGTGATGTGAATACGTGGCACCCATATAAGTACTCAAATAAGAGTTTCTCTATTGCGGATGCTCTTAGTTATAAAAGTTATCATTTTTCTTGGCAAAAGAATGAAGAAAGTCTCGTTAAAACCTTTTGATGTAAATCAAATTGAGAAGGAAAAAGAGAATTCCCCCCTGATTTTATTAAAAAAGAGAAAAAAGAAAGATGGCAAAAGAGAGTCCAAGGGGGGACTAGACCAATACTTCCTTTGGCAAAAAAATAAAGTTAAAGCAATAATATGGAGTCCTTACGGTGAAAGCCCCGTAAAACACTACATCCTAAAGACAAATTATAGAAGGGCTAACTTACAATATTTAGATCCAAAAGCAGAATATGTCCTTGAACGGTATTATAGACGACAATTTTCAGGACCGATTTCTTTTTTGTGGAAATTTCTAGGACTAATATACACTAGTTAGATCAAAAAGCTTTCTCTTTAAACGAGTATTATAGCTTTCAATTTTCTGGACCAATTGACAATTTCTTCATCCACGCCATTTTTTGATCAATTATCATGGTCACACAATTTCTTTCTGGACCAATTTCTCTTTAAAGGATTAATATTTGTCATTGATAAATTATCATGGTCACACATATCTTGATTTCCTTATTATGATCAATTTCTTCATCCACGTACGCCATTTTTTGCCTCCTTATTTTCATTTACCTCTTCATCTTTTGCAACATTTTCAATTTCCTCTTGACCTTCCAAACAATCATTTAGTAGCTCATTTCCACGTTGTTGTTCATTATCCAAAGCTATATAAATCCTGAAACCATTATTACCAATATATCTCGGATAGATTAATGCCCCATTAGGGAGATCATATTAATTCTTCCCATATAAAACCTGTTGTGGTTAGGTTATGGTCTATTGTTATTTTGTACTTTCACCAAACTGGAAAAGTGTTTCTAACACAGTCCTCCAAGTATACGATTTCAAGTAAATTTCATTTAATTCATTATAAAAAGCTCTAAATATTCTAACATGATGTTGCATAATACACGAATATGAATAAGAAAACAAAAATTGTTGGAGGAATTTTCCTACTATGTTGACATGAATAGCAGAGACAAGCTACCATACGTAAATGACAATGATTGCATAGTGAAACTGGACAACTCCAACGCCTGAGACAACAAAAAGGGAAGCAAACAATAGCAAAATTTAAAACAAACAACTTGAATCAACAGAAGCAACAATATGCACTCAGTGAAATCTTGCTACTCGCATCTACAGCAGATTCGGCCCACAGCTGATACAGGTTCGGATCTTGCTGCCATTTATTCTGAAATTTGGAAAACAGCAGTTCCCTCGAGGATTAGCACATTCGGGTGGAGAATTTTTTCCAAAGGCATTCCGACGCGATTTATTGTTCTCTCTTCATGTTATAGACACGGAGGAGGCCGCAGTTTGTCAATTCTGCAGGCAGCACCGAGAAGACTTGTTACATCTGTTTTGTAATTGTTATGGTAAATAGAAATTCTGCTATTCACACCTCCTCCTGCAAGGCCCAAATATTACAAGGCCCATTTACATAGGAAACAGGGTCCAATCATCAATGGTCAAGATCACTCTGCAAGATCGGACGGCCCAAATCGACCATATCAAATACCACTCCAAATCTATAAATACAGCATTCAAAGCTCATTAATGGTAAGACTTTTCCAACACAATACTCATTAACTCAAATACTGACTTGAGCGTCGGAGTGTTATTGCAGGTACAACCCCGCCACCTCAAGATCGACCACCTCAAGACCGATCAAGATCGACCTCCTCAAGATCGACCTCCTCAAGGTCGACCTCCCCAAGATCGACCATCTCAAGACCGAAAGACATAAACAGAATCAAGGATAAAACATCTACTAACTGCGTAATACCAATCACTAAGATCGGAAGCACAGTACAGAACATTGACGACCACAGTGGGAGGATCAATACCCTATTTTTCTCACCATCTCCTTGATCTTATTAATGGCACCAACGCGCCGTTCAATACCGACTAGTCTGATGGCCGAACCTGAGCTCAGCCCTCAGCAAACCCCTGAAGGCCACGTCCAGGAACTCACAAATTCGTCACAAACACGAAGCCGATACCCCAACACGGGACCGTCCCGAGTACATTCGGGCGCAGATGAAGCGAGCCTACCACCTCCTCCTCAATTACTTCCAGCTTTGACGGACGCAGTTCAACAGCTCGTTCAGCTATTGGCTCGGCAAGAAGCCGTAAACGAAGAAAGAAGCAATCGTTTCGCTAACCTCGAAGCCGAAGTAGCAAGACTCCAAGGTCGGAACGTTCTGGACCAGCAATCGTCCGGGCAGGGCTCCCTGGAGGAACGACACCCAACTCGAAGAAGACTCTTTCATCGATCACCCCCTAGGAGAAAGCTCAATCATCGTTCTCCCGCACGCCGTCAACGAGGAAATGGTTCCCGTTCTCCTCCGGCTCGACAATATAATGACCTCGACGATCTTCATCCTTCCCCATGCCATCACCAAGGGAATGATTCTCATTCTCCATCAGCTCGACAATATGACGATCTTGATGATCCTCATTCTCCTCTACGCCGCCACCGAGGGAATGGTTCCCGTTCTCCTCTGGCTTGCCGTTTCGACGATCTTGAAGGCTCGACCTCGTCAAGGAGACGATCAAGAAGCCGTGACAACATTCAAAACAATCAACCACGACGATACGGACATCCCAATCCTCATCACAGACACCAACCACTATCACGGGCGAATCAACCTGGGCGAAAAGGTCCGTTCACAAAATCAATCGACAATTTTCGGGTCCCACGGTATCTCGAAAAACCACCTGGAGGACTGAAGACTTACGACGGAACGGGCGACCCCGATAGGCATCTCGACCAATTTGACACGACCATGCAGTACCAAAACGTACCCATGGAAATGAAATGCCGAATATTCCCATTAACCCTGGACAAAATGGCTTCCGAATGGTTTCGGTTAAGATCGAATACCATTTCCTCATGGGACCAGTTAGCAAAACACTTCTCGGTCCACTTTGCCCATTCCAAAAGCAAACCCAAAAATAAAAATATTTTAACGTCTGTCATCCAGAGGGAGAACGAGCCCCTAAGAGAATACATAGAGCGATTCAACAACGAAGCTCTGCAAGTTCGACAACTAGACGACGCTTTCCGAATCTTTTTCATGGCTCAGGGCCTATTTCCTGGGAGCCCATTCAGGAAACATATTAACACTTGGGAACCTAACACATTGCAGGAGTTCCTCGAGCTATCCTAGTGTTTCATCAACGAAGAAGAGAATGCTAAGATCGACAAAGTATCGTCACATGCCGAACCATCAAAACCCCGCATCGACATCGATCACTGAAAGAATTCGTGGAACCTCGGAAAGGTTACCTTTCTTCATTATAAATAAGTCGTTTGTATTTACATAAGATCGGAGCACGCTATGATGCCCCTTATGCGAAATGTACACGATCCCTTTTTCTAAAGACAAATAACTCTTCAGCTTCGTTGCGTTCCAAGTTCTATCAATCTTTTGGGTTAGAGAATCCATCGACAGGTAGTATCCATACATCAGATTCGATGTTAGCTGGGATCATTTCGGCCATAACAGTGGCCCTGCAAGATCGACAACATAACGATCTCGACGATCATCGTTGTCCTCCACGCCGTCAACGAGGGAATGGTTCCCGTTCTCCTCCGGCTCGACAAACATGACGATCTCGACGATCATTGTTGTCCTCCACACCGTCAACGAGGGAATGGTTCCCGTTCTCCTCCGGCTCGACAAACATGACGATCTCGACGATCATCGTTGTCCTCCACGCCGTCAACGAGGGAATGGTTCCCGTTCTCCTCCGGCTGGGACCGATCTTAAATGATCTCCCCGAGCGACCACCCAAGGTCGCAAACTCTTTGAGAAACAGTTAAATCCGAGCCGAGTCTCAGTAAACTATCTCAAAGAGACCAGGTCTTCAAGGATCGAAACGTCCTAAGAACGACCATCGGCCACAGCTGCCGATACCCCTATAGGCGAGTTAAATCTGGGCCGAGTCCTGGTAAACTGTCCTATAGGCTCGAACTCGGTAAATCGAGTTCCTCATTTACCGACGTTCTTACATCATACTTGACATGCAGAATTAAAAAAGCATTCATAAAACTCATAACGAGTTTGTTGACTCTCAATCATATGATGTAAGTTAGGCATTTTTAAGACCAATTGTGCAGGTTTTCATTGTATCACAGTCATTATCTGGGGATTTAGTCTAGTTTTGGATAATTGTAGTAGGAAGTTCATTTGTAAGTAATTCCTTCAATTTTGGAGCTAATTTGGACTTGAAGACCTCTAATTGGTTGTGGAATCATTCGGCGAACTAGACACTTGCCCGGAAATGCAGCAAAATGGAGGGATTTGAATTCTGTTCAATATCGCGTCGCGGCCAGGAGGGCTCGCGACGCGACCAGGAGGAATTTTGCAAAGTCAGAAGTTTCTGTCTTATATCGCGACGCGATGGTCACGGGTCGCGTCGCGATGGTGCGCAAAAATTAGGGTTTTTAAAGCAGTTTCAGCGTTTTTTTTTTGGGGACTTCGTCTGGGGAGCGCAGCTAGGGTTTGGAGCAGCAGCTGGGGGCGTTTTTGGGAGCTTCTAATCACTGGGGAACAAGGTTTTGACGACTTCTCATGGATTCCTCTATGTGTAAATTCTCCTTATTTCTATCTTCTCTTTCCTTGATGTTGTCCATGTAGTTTGTTTTGATTAAGGAGAGATGACTCTCCCCAAACCTATCTATTGATTACTTTGTTATGGTTGATTCAGTTGTTTGGTTAATTTATCATAAGTCTATGCCTCTTTGTGTAATGCTTTACTTCTACATATGCTAGTTGTAATGAATTAGGGTTTGTGATCACATAGGGATATGGGTTACATTCTTGATATGGGGTAGTAGATCACATACTTGTGATCACCATAGGAATATGGGATTGGATATGTGAATTCTCTATTTCTTGCGTTTATTGCTTTACCTGTTGGCATGAATCACCTAAGGGATTAGGGTTTCTCAATTAGGTAAAAGGGGTTTTGAGGCAAGGGATTGTCCTTAACCTAATTTTGTTGTGAATTGAATCTGGTAATTTAAACAAACAATTTGAGATTAGCTGAAGGATCATAGGATAGGTGAGGGGAGAAGATTCGACCCCTAATCGCTTTTATTTTATTGTTTACAAACATTTGCTTTATTTTACCGTTACTTCACTTTTCGTCCAACTGTTACGTCTAAGGATTAATTTACTTGCCTATTGATAATAAATCACAATCCCTGTGGATACGACCGGTTCTTACCGTTTTCTTTATTACTTGCGACAATTGGTACACTTGCCAAAAGTCTTCACAGAGTTTCGAAAATAAACTCTACAAAAACGACGTACATGACATGCAGAATTAAAAAAACATTCATTAAGCTTGTAACGGGGTTTGAAGAACAAAGATCTAATGAAACGTGTTCCAAAAATTACAAACATCTCGGATATGGCCGAGCCCGGAAAAAAGAAAGACGATCCTGAATTACATATCAGAGTTCTGGATCTATACAAAACCTATACGGATACAAGCATATACCCAGAACTTCTGCAAAAAAGAGCACACTTAAACCTTCAAACAGTGGAGGTCGGAAAGATGACGGTCTTCTCTTCTGTTTGACCATCGATCTTAACAATCTTGCCCCCTTCGACCTCATGATCGGCATCAATAATCGCCTGATCCAAATGGGTAGAAGGACTGACCAAAGCAACTTGCTCAAGGGCGCACTCAAAACCTTCCCTGTACAGCTCTATTGCAGAGTTTGAGGCTTCACGAGCTTCCTTCCTAGCTTCATTAGCATGTATTCTACTCTGTTTAAGGGCCGCTTGGAGTTCTGCAATTCGAGCTTCAGGATCGCTGCTGGTACCGACCCCCGCCTCAGAGGCCTTTCTCAGGTCGTCTTCTAAAACGACGATTCGATGCTCCAAGCTTCTAATTTTCTGATTAGCTTCGGCCACCTGCTCCTCCAGCTCTCTCTCCTTTTCTTCAATATCCCTTACACGAGCCTCCTTCTCTTCGAGCTCCTTCACACGAGCCTCTGCAAACTCGGCCCGACGTATGATTTCCCCTGCCCTTCTTTCAAAATTTGGAGCTCTTGCTTGGTTCGAGCCAACTCTTTTGATGTCAAGGACATGTCTTCCACAAACTTCGCCCTTTTCGACTTCTCGAGATCTAACAAAACTGCAACCACGGGATAAAGAAAAATCAAGCTAAAGGAAAGGCCATAAGAAAAAAAACAAACAAGCATTAGAACACATACCCTTAGCCCTTTTCTCATATTTTTCCTTCTCGATCATATGAACCTCGCCCAGGTTTACCAAGATCTGAACTGACGCTCCAACAGGATCCTCCCGCCACTAAGCGTAGTTCTGCTCCAGGAAACCTTCCTCCAGAGGAACGACCTTATTTTTGTTTTTTGGCCTCCTCGAAGTCTTGCTTCTTTTCTCCGGTCTTGACTCACTGACATCATCGATGCGCGCCCTCTTCGCTGAAGGTCCTGCACCAGTGTCGTGAGCAGCTGGAGGAGGGGAACCAGAGGTAAGATCGATCCGATCATGGGCAAGATCCTCCTGCGTAACGGTGTTAATCGGAGAAGCAGGAATAGCCACCTCAGCGGCGATCACTGATTGGGGAGACATCGGAACCGGAGCAGCCTCTTCTTCCACATCGACAGGCATATTGACACTCTTCATCGCCAAAGCTTTCATCCCTGCGAGCTTCCTTGGGGCCATGGTATCTGAAAAATAAAGAAAAATGGGTTATACAACTTACAATCAAAATACACAAATTTCGACCCCAGAAAGACAAAACTACCTAAAACAAACTGCACTCGTCTCCGTTTTCCAGCTTGAACTATCTTGGCCGCAAGGATACCCCGATACTTATGTTTCGAAAACGGAATGCTCTCAGAAATAAATATCAGGATCCTCTTGGTAAGAAGATCGTCGGCAGTTAGTCGATCTTCACCCACAGAAAAAGAATGGGTAGATCGTTCAAAATGGCCTTGACTCCAGCCAATAGGAAATTTGGTGGACACCAAAGTCTGACCATCCTCGCTAAGCTTTCCTACCATCTCAATCGCTTCATCGGTCACTGGCTCGACCCAATAATACAACTCCTTCCAATTTTCCCTCAGCGAGTTCGCATAGGCCTTAAAAACCTTGGCCCCTCGCGTCGAGCGGAGACTAACATGCTCACGACCGGACTTATTTTCACTACTATTCCGGTTAATCTCAAACAAATGGAAGAAGAGCGACACTGAGACCGGTCTATCCAGATGAATGCACATTAATTCATAAGCTCGAACGAAAGCCCACGCATTTGGATGCAATTGAGATGGCGCTACGTCTAACCTCGCCAAAACCGTCTGCTCGAACCAGGTAAAAGGAGGCCGGATATTCATTTCGGTGATCAACATATGGTACAAAGTGAACTTAAGCTCTCCGGGCCACAAGGCCACATGCTCTCCCTTCTTCATACCCTCAATCCTCCAAACTCGCTTCGACCTCCCAGAAGCTTTCCTGCCGACCGTCTCCAAATTAAAGCCATGCTGGTACAACGATTCGATCTCCAAAATGCTTTGAGACACCCAATCATATTGAGAAACCTCTCGTACCGGTACGTCGAGGTCCCCACATCCAGTGCTCGAATAACCATCCATTGAAGTTGCAGAAGCTCGACTAGAGCCTGGTTGACTCGAAGGGCGAGATTCGGCTTGCTTTTCAGCATCGCCTCGATCGGACTCATCAGCAGGCTCGGAACTTGTCCCGAGGTCGACCTCGGAACCCTCTGCTTCCTCCAAAAGAATTTCCTCATCAGACTCGATGCTAATGGCCGTCACATCTACCAAACGATCCTCCTCCATATCCTCAGGAGCACTCTCGTTTGGCTCACTAGCATCGCTCACAGGAGAAGAGCTTTCACCCTCAAAATTGTCTTCCGCCTTATCACTCATAGGGGCAGAAGTAGAATGCTCTTGCACGTCAGGAACGACAACTTCATGAGGATCGGTACGAACTTCAGGAGTTTCGCCACCAGAAGCCATCACGTTCGTAAAGTCCTTACAATACTGAGTAACGTCTCTCCGGGTTTGTTTTGTCCTCGCCAGGACGAATCTGCAGAAATGGGGGACGAAATGTCAGGACTAAGATCGATACGGGATTCGCGAAACAAATCAGAACCCGACCTGACGACCCCCATTCTGAGATCATAAAGGACTGACAAAAAAGAATAGGAAAGAAAATCAAAAAAGAAACTAACCTCGAAACAGAGCTGCGAAGTCGATCTTGTCTGAAAAGAATGCAGTTGTTGATCTGCAGAAACCGACCTTAAAAGTTCTTCAAAAATACTCTCTAAACTCGTCTTTCTCGAAAAAGAAGCTCGGGAGCTCTCGAAGGTCGACAATCCAAAACAAATAAACGCCAAGCAACAAATGAAAGGGAGAGACCCTTTATTTATAGTAAGGCAGAATTAGTGGGCTTGGGCCGAGAAGTCGAAACGTCACGTCCAATCAAGGTCCATTAGGTTCGCACGCTAAAAATAAAACGTCACCATCATGCGCCGCCACTGTGAAGACACGCCTGGTCAGAAACAGTAAATATGGCACTGATTCCAAGATTGCACTAATTCCCAAACAGCACTGATTCCAAGAGACTGTTTGCCTCACTCAGAAGCTCAGTTGATTCCAAAAAACTTTCCACCTCGTTCAGAAGCTCGACGTTTATTCAACGTCGACCAAAAACTCAAGCTCGACATTAGCTCAAGAGCAAGGAAATTTCTACTCAAAGAGCCAAAAACGCAAGCCTGCATCACCTTATCAAGTCAAGATCGCTCCTCAAAGCGACCAGACTTGGGGGGCCACTGTTATGATAAATAGAAATTCTGCTATTCACACCTCCTCCTGCAAGGCCCAAGTATTACAAGGCCCATTTACATAGGAAACATGGTCCAATCATCAATGGCCAAGATCACTCTGCAAGATCGGACTGCAAGATCGGACGGCCCAAATCGACCATAGCAAACACCACTCCAAATCTATAAATACAGCATTCAAAGCTCATTAATGGTAAGACTTTTCCAACACAATACTCATTAACTCAAATACTGACTTGAGCGTCGGAGTGTTATTGCAGGTACAACCCCGCCACCTCAAGATCGACCACCTCAAGACCGATCAAGATCGACCTCCTCAAGATCGACCTCCCCAAGATCGACCATCTCAAGACCGAAAGACATAAACAAAATCAAGGATAAAACATCTACTAACTGCGTAATACCAATCACTAAGATCGGAAGCACAGTACAGAACAGTAATTATATTTTTGCAAAAGATGTGTGGGCAAAGGTTGGTGATTGGCTCGGGTTACAACATATTCCAGGTACTGATATCGTGGACCATTTCCATTCTTTCGGTTCAGCTTTTATTGGAAAGAAAGCGCCCAAGACTAGATACATTATATGGTTAACAACTTGTTGGAGTTTGTGCCTTGCTCGGAATAATTTGATATTCAAGGGGAGGCACCTATGGTAGATTCTATTGTATCCCACACTAAACGTATATCGTGGTGTTGGTTTATTTATGGGGCGGGCAGTTGATCATCTTACACCATTACCTCTTGGTGGCATAATGCTTTGTTGTGTATTAACAATATGTAATTGTGGTTTTGAGTACCCCTAGTGCTCTTATAAATGAATTATTGCTTATCGAGAAAAAAATAGAAGCAACAATAACGGTAAAATTTCAAAAAGGGTAAAAATTACCAACTCCTTCAAGAATGTAAAAGAAATAAAGACTACGACGGCAAAAACCGCCATATGAGGCATTCAATAGTTTAAATGGTTAATATCGTACTACTAATAGCAGCAACAACAACAACAACAACAACAACAACAACAACAACAACAAAACCGAGACGAACAAAGGAGAAGGAGGGGGAGGAAAAGGAACGACGGGGGAGGAATGATGAAGGAGGAATAAGGGGGTGGCGAAGGAGAAGAAGTCTAAGCAAATAACATCTTGGGCTTTTAAAATTACATCTTAGACTTTTTACCTTAAAAATTTATGGTTAAGTAGTCTAAGCAAATAATCCCTTAAGTTACTTCAGGAACTCTAGACCACATCTTCTAGTTTCTCTAAATTCACATTCAATCTCGAGATACCACAAAAAGTTTAAGTAAATAACATCTTAGGCTTCTAAAATTACAAAACTATTATGACCTAGTATGAGTTTGTATGAGTTCACGAGTTTGTTTTTTAAAATCCGTTGTCTGAACCAAACAACTATGAGTTGGCTCGGGTTGGTTAGAGTTTGGTCCGAACGCGAAGAATGTCGAAATCAATGATATCGCTTAGGATTGAATTGTGGATTGGTTTAGATTTGCCAGAACGACTAAACACGGTCTTCAATTATTAAGATTTAAAATCCTAATTTCATTAAAGGACCTAAATATCCTTAATTCGCTATAAACGAAAATTAGAGTATTAGACGGTGATCACCAGTCAGTTCTTTTAAACTGCTAATTAGGCACAGTCCACAGATACTGTCTACAATTAGCAATAAAATAAGAATGAGCTTCCAGAACTTCCATTCCTGAATTCAAACCGAATGATCCATTTCAATAGTCATAAACATGATTAGATAATAATGGCCACAAATGGAAGGAACCAAATTTTCATGGCACGTGAGAGAAACTAGAGTACATGGAATGGACTATAACCAATATTTTTTGTGTACTAGATGTTGAAAATCCTCAATTCCCAGTTCCTGCAGTATTTTGTCAATAATAAGAATAATAAATAAATAATAAAAATGAATGAATTGACCATATTATATTATTATTATTCCAAGTTGCGTGCTATTTGACTTGGACCCCTGCCTGAAACTTCAACTGACCAGTCTCCTCTGACTGCAATCTCTGATCAGAAGCACTTTTCAGGCCCACTGGCCACTAGTATTAATACCCACATCCACATATATGCATTTCTCAATACTCTAAAGCAATTAATTATCAAAGCTAGCTAGTTCATATATAAGATGAGGAGGAGTAATAGTAGTGAAATGGGTCCTAAGATAGTGCAAATAGAAACGAAATACGTAGAGACAGATGAGGTGAACTTTAGAGATGTTGTTCAGAGTCTCACCGGGAAGAATTCCTCCACGGATTGGATAGGTAGAGGACGATATAATGCTACTAGTACTGCTGCTACCACGTCGACGTCCATGGTGGCAGTTGGTTCAAATGTAAAAAAAGGAAGAATTGAATTTGGAGTTGGCAAGTCAAAGCCAGAGGAATCAAAGGAATATTCGATGCTAATGAGCAACGTGAGTTTCAGAGAGTTTGATAGATTTTTGTTAGAGTTGCCTCCTATTCAGATCATGGAGGAGGAGGAGATGCCATGGATATAGAACAACATTACCCCTTTAGTACACCTATGATGCTCTGTTTTTCTTATATATAAAAATTTATGTTTAAGGGATGATATGATTGATACCCACAGATCTATTGTAATGCTTCACTGTGCCGAACTCCGGAAGTTGCCGTGCACTTTAAGTTACAACAATTAATACAAAAAATATCCGCACATGATAGTTTATAATTACACTTTTTTCTCTTACCTATTTCGCTAAATTATAGTTTTGGTCTTTTATCTCTCATCTAGGTTTTACTTTGGTCCTTTATTTTTTTTGGGTCCGTTTTAGTTCTTTATCTCTCATTTTTGTTTCATTTTGGTCCCTACCGTTAGTTTTTTCTAACGGACGCCACGCTGACAGTTAACTGCTGACGTGGCGTCTTAAGTGTCAGGATGGATGTGGATTATGATTATCTGAGTTTCATCGCCCAACACAAATCTGGGTAGTGAAGGTTATATTTGCGTTTTTGATGTTTTTGAAAGCTAAAAACATCAAAATACAGTGAAGGTTATGTTTGAATTTGGGGTTTTTATGAATCCGGGTTTGAAGGTGAATTTGTGTGTCTAGATTGAAGAAGAAGAGGAATTTATGTGTCTGATTGGAGAAGAAGAAGATTGAAGAAGAAGAGGAAGAGGAATTTGTGTTTAAGTAAGAAGATCGAAGAAGATCGAATCTGAACGAATGTTTTTGTTTTGATGTTATTAGTTTTAATGTTATTAGTTTTTTGTTTAATTCTATTTGATGTTTTTATAATTTTAAAAACCTAATTGATTATGTGTAAAATAATATTGAATTAAATAATTCATTTTTTTGCCACTTCAATAATGAATGCCACGTTATTTAATGAATTTAAGATGCAACGTGGCGTCCGTTAGAAAAAACTAACGGTAGGAACCAAAATAAAACAAAAATGAAAGATAAAGGACCAAAATGGACCCAAAAAAAAAATAAAAGACCAAAGTAAAACCTAAAACAAAGATAAATGACCAAAACTTATAATTTAACCTACCTATTTTAATTCATTACGACCAATAATGTTACCAAAATGTTCGCAGCAAACTAACTACGAATTTAGGTGGCTTCATCTTAACACCATTCTTCTATTCTATCATTCACACCTGGATTTTTAAGGATAAATAACGACCTCGTTGGTTGTTTTCGTCACGTCACCTATTTCGTGCTAAGTTTTTTAGTATTGGAAATTAAAAATTTGATATAATTTTTTTAGGGTGCTTTTAGGATGAAACACTAAAATTGATAGTATGATATTACGTAAAATGTTATGAGTGGTTAAGATTGAATCAACTAATATTAAATCTCAACTGTTGATGAATTTTTATGCCGCATCCTACGGTCATATTCAATGGTTCACCCGGTGAGAGATTTGATTCGCTCCATCACCCTTTAAGCACCCATTTTTTTTAAAGAACACAAATAATTTTCTTTTTTTAATTATCGAGAGCTCGTTGAATGTTTCTTCCACAACACTTGCGATTCAAATGTTCCTCTTGATTAGACCTCTGATCCTTGGAGCTCATTTTCTCAGCCCCTACTGATTTCGCTTAAACTTTACCCGGATGACTGTTATTTCCTCCCTTAATTCGCATCCCATTCATTCATTGGATTACCTCTATCGTTGAAAAGTAGTTCAAGAAGCAGATGAAGCCGAAACACCTTATGTTTTTGTTGTTCGCTTAGTTTATGATTCTCAGGTCTCTCTTCACTATTGAAGTTGGTAATCAATTTCACCTATATTAATTAATTAAACCTATACAGTTTTATTTACAAAAAAATAAAACTGTTAACAAATCTGTTACAGTTTGTTATAAACTGTTAAGTGGTTAAATAACTAACTAAAATAGTTTGTTAAATATAACAAACTGAAGTTGGTTGTTTAATAACAACAAAGGGCCTAACAACTAGTTTAGTCTCTGTGTATAAATACAGACCCTCAGGCTATCAATGTATATAGAAAAAATTCTCAGAATTACATTTTCAGAAATAAAGAGTTACATGCATTCTGTTTTAAATCATATACCCTAAGTCTTTCTGTTCTTCTTCCCTTCTGCTACCAACTTTCTGTTCAGGCTCTGTGAGGCTCTCTGTGTGACAGAATCTTCAACAAGGTGTTGAAGGTGTACCTCATAAGAAAAGAGAAATAGAATTTGTGTTAGCAAAAAAGGTTCAGTGACTGAAAAGAGAGAAAAACAGAGAAAAGTGAGGGAATAGATTTACCTGTTCTCAAGGGAGAACTAAGGCTGTGTATCCATCTTCAAGTGTGAAGTTCAGTACTCAGAAACAAAGAAACATTTCACAATCAGTTTCCAGCAACAAGATTGTTAAAGATTTAGGCAAATCAAAATCTAAGGCAAAGGTTTTACCTAGTGAAAGGTCCGCAACAAAACCTTACAAGCAGAAAGCCTGAATCAGCAGATTAAACGTTAGGGTTTACTGTTTATCACAAGAAACAGCAAATCTATAACTAAGAAAAGTAAGAACAGAGTTTCTACCTGTTTTGATGAGCAGATCGTAGCCTACTGAGAAGAGATTCACGAAGATCTGTACCTGTAACAGAAAAGAAAAGCTAGGTTAAAACTCTAACCTAACGAAGGTGCGTTTTATCAGTAAAAGAATCACACAAGAAAGAAAGCCAAGTTAAGATTTACCTTCGGTTGAACTTTGATTGTGAAAATCAGAGCACAAGTTAGAAGACCTCACTGAGCGAAGAGTCGCGAAGTGAGAAGGTGTTTTTTTTTCATAGTCTCAGAAGCTACGATTCAGGTTCAAAGCAAGAGAGCTTTGGCTCATCATCATCAGCTATCATCATTGACTGAGAAACGATAGCCAACGCAGCTTCAATCACCGGAGATCAATGAGAGCTACGGTGGCTAGGGTTTCGAAGAAAGAGGAGAGAAGAAGAAGAAAGAAAGAGCTACAGTGACAGAGAGAGCTTCAGCTGAAGCAAAGCAGGTGTGAGTCACATTGTTTTGTCAAAAGAACCAGGTTAGAACCGGATCCGAGGAGAGGATCCGCGTGTTGCTACAGTTCAGCTCCACTGGGTTCCGCGTGGATCTTTATCAATCCAGCAACAAATTCAGTAGTGGGCTTTTACTCTCTGCACCCCTTTCTTGATAATACTACCTGCACATATTAAAATTTTTTAAAAAAATCAACATGGTATATTCAGAGCAATAAACGATCCAGGGCAAAAAAAACTACTCTACTGTTTGTCTTTAGATTGTTCTTTAATTCTTTCTCTCTAAAACACTTACACAGTGAGAAATTGTGTAAGTGTGTGTTTACTAATCTTTCAAGTTGTGTTCTAAGTGTATTTCAGGATGGCTAATACAGGAGGACAAGACAGCTATGTTCCCAAACTCAATGGGAAAGACTATGAGACTTGGTCTATACAGATGAGACCTGTTCTTGGTGCTCAAGGGTGTCTGCATGTGGTAAGACATGGCCTTAAACCTCTAACAGGTAATGAAAATGCTGCTCAAAGAAAAGAATATCTGGAGAATGAGATAAAAGACTTCAAGGGTCTGTCTCTCATTCATAGAGCCTGTGGAGAGGCTGACTTTGAAAGGGTAAGGGGCTGTGAATCATCTAAGGCTGCCTGGGATGCCCTAGCAGCTTACTATACTGGCAATGCTCCAATTAACGAAGAAAAACTTCAAGCTTTGAGAGCTCAGTATGAAAGCCTTAAGATGAAAAAGGAAGAAAAAGTTACTGATTTCTTCAACAGAGTGAAGAAGATCAAAAATGAAATGGCCCTTCAAGGAGAAAAGCTTGAAGAAACTGCCCTATGCAAGAAGATACTAAGGTCAATGCCTAAAAAGTGGTATGTGGTAACTAACACTATTGAGGAAACTACAAAAAGTGAAGATCTGAAGTTAGAAGAACTTCAGGGCAAGCTAGAGGCCAAGGAAATCAGAATGGAGATCCTTAATGAAGACTCTGAAGAGGGGGATCAAGCCATGTATGCAGCTAAGTCCAAACACAAGAAAGGCAAAAAAAGAGGTAACAACAAACAGACCAAGGGATCTAAGGGAAAGGCAGGTAAGCCTAAACCTAAGTCTAAATCTGAATCATCTGAAAGTAACTCTGCACCTAAGAAAAAGGATAAGTCTAAGGTTCAGTGTTACAGGTGTGACAAGATGGGGCATTATGCCACTGAATGTCCCACCAGAAAAGGTACTAATCCTAAAGGTTCAGTTTCTGAAGCCAATGTGGCTAAGGAAGAGTCTGAATCTGACTCAGATGAATCAGATAAAGTTGCCTATAGTATGCTGTGTAAGGAAATTAAACTAGCTGAACATAGGAAGATTAAAACTAATTTGAAAAAGGCTAAAGAATATGTTGTTTTAGTAGTAACTGGAAGTGATGGTAAAACTGTCACTGAAATCTGGTACTTAGACTCAGCATGTTCTAATCATATGACTAGTAATAAAAGTTGGCTTATTAACTTTGACCCCACAGTTAGAACTTCTATTAGATGTGCTGATGGAAAAACTATAGTTTCTAAAGGTAAGGGAAACTTAGAATTAACAAGGGTTGATGGGAAAAAGGTTATAGTCTATGATGTGTTGTATGTACCTGAAATTAGTTGTAATCTAATAAGCCTAGGACAGCTTGTTGAAAAAGGTTTTTCAGTTCTTATGAAAAATGCTAAGTTGAAATTGTTTGATAAGAATGATCACCTAATTTTAACTACCCAACTAGCAAGTAATAGGACTTTTAAGGCCAGCATAAGTAAAACTGATGCACTTTGTTTAAGTGCTACTGCAGACAGTGACACTAAGCTATGGCATAACAGATATGGCCACCTACATTTTAAAGCCTTAGATAACCTAAGTAAGAACAAACTGGTGAAAGGGTTACCTAAGGTTGTTGACACTAAAGACAAGTGTACAACATGCCTAGTAAGCAAACAACCAAGGAAGAAATTTAATAAACACACTGAACACAGGTCTAAGGATCTACTAGAGGTTGTATACTCTGATCTGTGTGGCCCTATGGACACTATGTCTATGGGAGGAAACAAATATTTTGCTACTTTTGTAGATGAATACTCAAAGAAAATTTGGGTATATCTACTTAAGGCCAAAAGTGATACTTTCAGTGTGTTTAAGAAGTTTAAGGCCATGGTTGAGACTCAAAGTGGTAAAAGGCTGAAAGTACTAAGGACTGATGGTGGTGGTGAGTATACTTCAAAAGAATTTGAAGAATACTGCACCACCAGTGGTATTGTTCATGAGGTGACTCCACCTTATACCCCCCAACACAATGGGGTAGCTGAAAGAAGGAATAGGACCATCCTAGAGATGGCCAGAAGTATGACAAAAACAAATGGACTACCTAAACAGCTATGGGCAGAAGCAGTAGTAACTGCTGTCTATATCTTGAATAGGTGTCCTACAAGAGGTTTGGAGGCAAAGGTGCCTGAAACTGTATGGAGTGGTGAAATACCATCTGTTTCTCACTTGAAGATATTTGGCTCTATAGCATACAGCCACATACCTGATAGTAAGAGAACTAAGCTTGAGGATAAGAGTAAGCCTCTAATCCTTGTGGGATACCATCCTACAGGGGGTTATAGGTTACTAGATCCTAGTACTAATAAAACTGAGGTATCTAGGGATGTGGTGGTGCTTGAGGACAAGCAGTGGGATTGGGATAAAGCTGAACAAGTTGGTTCAGTGGACTCTACATCCATTGATGAGGTCTCTAACACTGAACCAGATCCTAATGATATAAGTTCTGATGAGGAAGGCTCTGTTCAACCTAATGATGACCCTATCTTACCTAATGAGGACCAAGGTTCACATGAAGAGGTAAATGGGGAGGCTGAACAGGAACCTGAGCAAGCTGTACAGGCTCCTTTTAGGCCTCAAAGAGAGAGGAGAACACCTAGGAGGATGCTGGATTTTGATATGGCTATGGACAATCAGGTTACTAATGATGGTGACTTAATCCATTTTGCAATGGTGGCAGATATGGAACCTTTAGACTATGAGCAAGCCTTAAAGTCTAAAGATTGGAAGAAAGCTATGGAAGAGGAACTTGCCTCTATTGAGAAAAATGGAACTTGGACCTTGACTAAGTTACCTAAAGGAAAGAGAGCTATTAGTGTTAAATGGGTATTTAAACTAAAGCTTGATCCTAAGGGTAATGTAGTTAAGTACAAGGCTAGATTAGTGGCAAGAGGTTTCCAACCAAGGTAATCAAAACCGGACCGGGCATTGAACCGGAAGAGGTACCGGTTCAGGGGTTCTTGGGTTCAACCGGTTGAATCGGGGGTTCAACCGGAATTAATTAAATATATTATTTAATATATTTTTTACAATATATAAAGGATAAAAAACAAAAAAAAAGCATAGTATGACATAATAAAATTATAATATTCAACAATCATAGATAGTTAGATACTAGTATAATGTAAATACTCTCATAGTAATATTAGTGTACACATTTATTTTTTAATTATTTATTTATTTTTTCAATTTAATTATAAAAAAGTATAAAAAATATCCCATATACCAAAATTCAACATCATTTATCATTTTTTTTTCCAAAATCAACATGATATAGCATTTTTTAAGAAAAATAAACAAAACCGGTTTTCTGGCCGGTTTGGCGGTTTTCTGTCCGGTTTGGCCGGTTTTTGACCGGTTTTGGCCGGTTTTCCGGTTCGCAGGCCGGTTCTCCAACAATCCGGTTTTGGGGTCCAACTGGACCGGACAGGGGTCCGGTTCCCGGTTCAACCGGTCGGACCGGCCGGTCCGGTCCGGTTTTGACAACCTTGTTTCCAACAGAAACAGGGAATTGACTTCACTGAAGTCTTTGCCCCAGTTGCAAGGCATGAGACTATAAGACTAGTGACTGCACTAGCCTGTAGTAAGGGCTGGAACATGTATCATATGGATGTTAAATCTGCTTTCCTAAATGGAACTTTGGAGGAAGTTGTTTACTTAAACCAACCTCCTGGTTTTATTGAAAAAGGAAAGGAAGATCATGTTCTATACCTGCATAAGGCCTTGTATGGTCTTAAACAGGCACCTAGGGCCTGGAACAAAAGGATTGATGCCTTCTTTGTTCAGAATGGGTTCTCTAGGTGTACTACTGAATATGGAGTTTATGTCAAAGGTGACATAAACTCATATTTGCTGATTGTATGCTTATATGTGGACGACCTACTTGTGACTGGTAGCTGTCCTAAAGAAATTGTCAAGTTCAAACAGTCTATGAAGGATGAATTTGAAATGACTGATCTTGGAAAACTAACCTACTTCCTTGGGTTAGAATTTCTAAGGGTAAAAGAGGGACTGATTTTGCATCAACAAAAATATGCAAAGGAAGTTCTAAAGAGGTTTGAGCTGGAAAATTGCAATTCTGCAATTAATCCAGCTGAAGGAAACCTGACTCAAAAGGAAGAAGAGGGCACTAAAGTGGATGCTACCTACTTTAGGCAAATTATTGGGTCCCTAAGATACCTGTGTCATAGCAGACCTGATATTTTGTATGCCACTGGGATTGCTAGCAGATTCATGAACTGCCCAATGCAGATTCATTTGAATGCTGCCAAGCGTATCCTAAGGTATGTAAAAGGTACTACTAACTATGGATTGTTTTTTCCAAATGGCAGGGCTACAGGAAGGATTACTTTGGAAGGCTACTGTGACTCTGACTGGTGTGGAGACAAGCTGGACAGGAAGAGCACTAGTGGATATGTCTTCTTATTCCAAGGGGCTGCTATCTCTTGGAGTTCTAAGAAACAGGCCACTGTGGCACTGTCCTCATGTGAAGCAGAATATATTTCTGCTTGCCATGCTGCTACCCAAGCAGCTTGGCTTGAGACTCTACTCAAAGAAATCTGTGTTAACTTAACTAATCCTGTTAAACTGTTTATGGATAATAAATCAGCTATATGTCTTGCTAAAAATCCTATTTCTCATGGCAGGACTAAACACATTGAAACTAAGTTCCACTACCTAAGGGAACAGGTTGCTAAAGGCTGCTTGGTACTAGATTTCTGCTCTACAAAGGACCAGGTTGCTGACATCTTTACAAAAGCCCTAAAGGGAGAAGTGTTCTCTAAGCTAAGAAGGCAACTCAATGTTGTTTCTTTCTAAGTCTCTAAGAAGGAAATAACCTAAGTCACTGTCTAGGGGCTTGTCCTAGACCAACTATCTAAGATCACCTCTACCAGGGGGTTGTCCTGTGTCCTTTTGTTGCCTACTGTCTGGTTTCTTAGTTTAGATCTAGCTTAGTTTAAGGTAGGGCTGTTAATCGTAATAGGTTCTTTGATTAAGGTAGGGTATTGAAGTTGGTAATCAATTTCACCTATATTAATTAATTAAACCTATACAGTTTTATTTACAAAAAAATAAAACTGTTAACAAATCTGTTACAGTTTGTTATAAACTGTTAAGTGGTTAAATAACTAACTAAAATAGTTTGTTAAATATAACAAACTGAAGTTGGTTGTTTAATAACAACAAAGGGCCTAACAGCTAGTTTAGTCTCTGTGTATAAATACAGACCCTCAGGCTATCAATGTATATAGAAAAAATTCTCAGAATTACATTTTCAGAAATAAAGAGTTACATGCATTCTGTTTTAAATCATATACCCTAAGTCTTTCTGTTCTTCTTCCCTTCTGCTACCAACTTTCTGTTCAGGCCATGTGAGGCTCTCTGTGTGACAGAATCTTCAACAAGGTGTTGAAGGTGTACCTCATAAGAAAAGAGAAATAGAATTTGTGTTAGCAAAAAAGGTTCAGTGACTGAAAAGAGAGAAAAACAGAGAAAAGTGAGGGAATAGATTTACCTGTTCTCAAGGGAGAACTAAGGCTGTGTATCCATCTTCAAGTGTGAAGTTCAGTACTCAGAAACAAAGAAACATTTCACAATCAGTTTCCAGCAACAAGATTGTTAAAGATTTAGGCAAATCAAAATCTAAGGCAAAGGTTTTACCTAGTGAAAGGTCCGCAACAAAACCTTACAAGCAGAAAGCCTGAATCAGCAGATTAAACGTTAGGGTTTACTGTTTATCACAAGAAACAGCAAATCTATAACTAAGAAAAGTAAGAACAGAGTTTCTACCTGTTTTGATGAGCAGATCGTAGCCTACTGAGAAGAGATTCACGAAGATCTGTACCTGTAACAGAAAAGAAAAGCTAGGTTAAAATTCTAACCTAACGAAGGTGCGTTTTATCAGTAAAAGAATCACACAAGAAAGAAAGCCAAGTTAAGATTTACCTTCGGTTGAACTTTGATTGTGAAAATCAGAGCACAAGTTAGAAGACCTCACTGAGCGAAGAGTCGCGAAGTGAGAAGGTGTTTTTTTTCATAGTCTCAGAAGCTACGATTCAGGTTCAAAGCAAGAGAGCTTTGGCTCATCATCATCAGCTATCATCATTGACTGAGAAACGATAGCCAACGCAGCTTCAATCACCGGAGATCAGTGAGAGCTACGGTGGCTAGGGTTTCGAAGAAAGAGGAGAGAAGAAGAAGAAAGAAAGAGCTACAGTGACAGAGAGAGCTTCAGCTGAAGCAAAGCAGGTGTGAGTCACATTGTTTTGTCAAAAGAACCGGGTTAGAACCGGATCCGAGGAGAGGATCCGCGTGTTGCTACAGTTCAGCTCCACTGGGTTCCGCGTGGATCTTTAGCAATCCAGCAACAAATTCAGTAGTGGGCTTTTACTCTCTGCACCCCTTTCTTGATAATACTACCTGGACATATTAAAATTTTTAAAAAAAATCAACATTCACGAGGATTGGATGAATGTTTCCCGGAATGTTTTCCAGTAGTAGTCTTAGTCTATCCATATTCCATTGCAGCTCCTTCTTTGAATAACAATATTATATTTGTGGATAAGGAAATAAGGAGGTTTGTAAATAGTAGATTTATTTATATATGTATTCGGCCCAGACCCGTTAGGTTTTCACATAGAATTGCCTATTTAAACTCCGTAGTGTTTGTACTCAAGAACGATCGAGATACAATCAATAAAACGGAACTACAACTGCTCTGTAGTCGCAGACGTAGGCAAAGTTTCGCCAAACTGCGTGATCAATATCGTGTCTCCTATTATGACATGGTATCAGTAGGGTTTTGATCATACCTGTGATTTCGTTAGAGTTTCGTTCATACTCCTAATTTCGTTCAGCACCGTGACTCCGTCAGCGACACCTCCTTTGGTCGCTCTTGCCTTGGTCTTCATAGTTTCTCTTGGTTTCTTTTTGTTCGTGGGTCTCTTCAACGGTGGTTCTTGCTTGGTCTCGATAGTGATTCGTTTATGCTAATCGCACCTGATTCTTCTTGGTTGTCAGTTCTTGGTCGCACCTGAGTGTGGTGCTTTTGCGATTTCAGTGGGTCTTTGAGATCGCATTCGCTGGTTCGCTGTTTGCATCTCTCATCACGATTTCTCTCCTGGGTGCTTTGTTTCTGATAGCGAGTGGCTCTTATTGGTTTGTGGTTTCCGCTTGTGCGCCCTGTTGCTGCTTGCTTCCTGTTAGTTCTCCTGCTTCAGCATTAATTCGCAAGTTGTTGTTTGTAAGGTCAGTTGGGATTTCGTGAGACCTAATCTTCTCGTTTACGTTTTCTGTTCGTTACTTCTATTGATTCGCTATTGTTCAAAACTTATTTTGCTTGTTGGCTTCAATAAGAGTGGTATTCTGATCTTGGCTTGGCGCTGTGATATATTTGCGTGCTTCTCTGTGATTTGCTTGGCTACGTGTTGGTTGTTGATTTTGTAAGTGTTGTTCTCATTATCAATTTTTTTAGTAATTTTTCAATGGCTTCAGAGAAAGAAAGGGATAATTTTTATGTTCGTTTTAGCGGTAAGAATTATGCTACTTGGGAATTTCAATTCAAGATGTATGTCAAAGGCAAAGGATTATGGAATCACCTTGATGGGGTTTCTAAGGCGCCGGAAGATAAAATTGCCTTAGACGCGTGGGAAGTAAAAGATGCTCAGATTATTTCTTGGATCCTCAGATGATCAATAATTTGCGATCATTTTCAACTGCTCAAGAAATGTGGAAGCTAAATTGTAGGCAAAGTTTGGCCGAACTGCGTGATCAATATCGTGTCTCCTGTTATGACAATATTATGTCATATCTTCGTTTACGATCAAATTCCACTAGTTTGTTTTGTCATCTGTACCAATTGGGCAAATTAGTTTTTGTAACTGTACCAAAAATACAGTGAAGTCAGAAACGTTAATTAGAGACAATATCTAATGTAGTGGCTTTCGCTTACGATACTAAGGATTTTCCTTAGTTATTGTTACTAAACAATTCTTAGCCATTTGATTCCTGATTTCTTAATAAAATCAGATCTAACGGTTAATCTTGAATAAATGCATGGATGTCTTTTAACACCTACTGAATATGGTAACCGTTTTCCACGGCTTTGATTTCGGTTACGCATTAACGTAAGGATAACACAAACATCACGCAAGAATCACTCACAAGGACTTTCGCCGGATGATCAAATGCGGCAGGTTTGATTTTCTTCGCCGGACGATCACGCAAACATCACGCAAGAATGGATAATTCATCCCTTTTCATTTCAGGTTTGATTTCTTCAGTTTCTTCAAAATGGATAATTCATCCCTTTTCACGCAAACTTCACGCAAGAATGGATAATTTTCTTCTTCAGTTTCTCCCCCGAAATTGAATTTGTCTGGTGCTTCTTTCTTGTTCGCGTTTGGCTGGTTTTGCTGCACTCTAACCATTGTTATGCAAATCTGTGGTTAGTGGCATCTAACCACAACTATGCATATCTGTGGTTAATTAGTTGCATCTAACCATTGGCATCTAACCACAGTTATGCATATCTGCGGTTAATGACATCTAACCATTGTTATGCATACTACAACATTTTGTCCCTACGGTAACGCCTAAAATTGCAACGCCTAAAAAATCGTTGCCTTAGATAACAATGGCAACGGTTTTTTGACAACGTTGTCGAGTAATTTTTTTTCAATTTTTTTCCTTGCAACGGTTAAGAACCGTTCCCAAAAGGTCAACTGCAACGGTTTTTTTATTCGAACTTTAGCCAACGGCGGAAAACCGTTGCCAAATGGAAAATTATTAAAAATTGAAAAATTTGGGCACTAACACTACCGCGGTTTCTAATTTCCCAAATTTTTTGGTGCCAAACCAAAAACTCAAACACCAAAAACCAAAATTTCACACCAAAAACTCAAAACATTAAACAAAAATAGAAAATCCATGGAACTAAAATCATTCACGCATCCCTAAAATCCCATTCTCATTCCTCTCCCTCGAACTCACCCTCCCTTCCTCCCTCTAACCCCAAGATCAAAACTCCTTTCCCTCGCAACAATTTCAAGCAGAGCTAGTTTCAGACGCACGATTTCAAGCAGCTTCAGGTTCGTCTCTCTCTGTCTCATTTTCCTCTCTCTCTCTCTCTCTCTCTCTCTCTCTCTCTCTCGTTTCAACGATTTCAGCGATTTCAGTGAGTAAGAGTATATCTTCCTTTCTAATATCATGAAAACCCTTGTCCAGGAAACCAGTACAGTTGCTCTTAAAAACCAGCAACGAGAAGTGCGACCGCCGGCAACGTGAAGCTCTTGTCCCTGCAACGACGCTTTGTGCAGCAACCGTTCCTCTCTCTCTGGCATACAGTCTTTGCGGTTAGTGTTTCAACTCATCTTCAATCACAAAATATTCTATTAGAGTGTTTTCTTGTTTGCCTACTTGCCTATTTGCTGAACTTCAAGTTTTGAGAAAAACATAACATGTTGCGTGAGTTTTGGGAAAACTAGAGCAAGTTATAATTTTAACTCTGTCACTGTTGTGTGTAAACATAGATCACTCAACGAATGATGTCCCTGAATGTGTGTATGATATAATGGTATGAATGACTCATGTGGTTATTTATTCAATAACCGACTTTGACTGCCATGTGTATGATAAAATGACTATGTGGCTATTTTGTAGACTGTCACCTTCAGATAACATTAATATTAGGTAAACTGGTCTGAAACATAAAAAGAACTTCAGTGATGATATTTAGAGATAGTAGGAAAGGAAGCTTGTTATGGATTGTGATGATATCATTCACATGCTCATGGTGGCTTTGATGAATTGTCACCATGATATGCTGTTGAGGTGAATGGAAATCCAATTAGTAGCTCTTGAAGAAGAGAGGTCATCATCCTATCTATCCTTTCAGTTAAGTTTCAGGGATTTACAATAGGGAGCATTGAGTACTTAGCTTGATATAAAATACATTATGATCTGAAGAGGTATATATAGAAATGAAAACATATGTAAACTTGAAATTCATTTATATATATTCAAATTTAGAATTATAATTCATGGAAGTTTAGAATTCAGAATAAATTGAAAGAGACAGTGGTAGAACAGATTAGAGGAAGTTTAAAATTCAATCCTATTGCATGAATCACATGTGCCATGTGATGTGATGTATTTGATTAACTTGACATTGATTTCTTTTTATATAAATCAATTATTCAATCATACGTTTCACTGATTGTAATCATTAGGTAATATCTAAATCGAACTTGGTAGTGGTAATAAGCTAAATGCATATAATAGAAGTCAACCTCGAAAGTTCAAGTAGAACTTCAATATTCCTTCCTCTTCCAATCATTTACATGTCGAGTCGAGTTTACGTGTCGAATATTTTTAATATTTTTGAATGGGTGATCATTAGTGATGTCGGTTTGTGTTGTTGTTTGTTGGTTTAACTTGATGAACATATTAGCAGACTTTCATAAATTCTAATGATTGTAATACTTTACTGGAACTCAGGCTTACTATTGTCTTAAGCCTCGATAATAATTTGGTTACTATGCTTGTTTCTTGTTACCTGTAATACATTCATGGTGTTGAACTTTTGTAAATATAATAATTAATTTTGTAGGAAAATGATAGTGAATTTTGTTTGATAAAAAAAATAATAGTTAATTTTGTAGGAAAATGAACAGGACAATAATTCTGATCTTCAACAACATAAAGGTAAATCAAGTGTGGACTTGATTCAAAAGTATAAAATCAAGGTGGAAAATGAGAAAGCTTCAAAAAGAAGAAAGGAAAGCAATTCAAATCAAGGAAAAAATCATCAACATATTGGAAGCATTGGACAACAGCCTATTTGCCACGTAAGAAGTTATGTCCAAGTTTTCTAAACCTATTGGTAGCATTTAAAACCAACCAACGAACTTAAAAATATTTCCAAGTTTTGGAACCTATTTGGAGTTTGGACAGTGGGATATATTCTAAGAAAATACTAGAAATCTGTTTGTCATTCATTCTATACAGAAATCGGTTTTCGGTATCCCTTAAGTATTAATTACACATTCCATACAGAAATCTGTTTTTCACTCATTTCATGCAAAAATCTATTTGTCATTCATTCATTTTCAGTTTTCAGGATTAATTTGGTTTTAATCTTCTTTTATGTGGAGTAACTTATGAAGTTAACTGAAATACTTTTTTTTCCAGCAAAAGGGCCTTGGTACGTAAGTCGACAAATAGGACCCGTCATTGACTATAGGAGGAGTTCCGACCCCTGTAAGAGGGTCAACAGAAATTCAAAACCAAAGGCAAGAGCAAATGAAATCTTCCTTGAACAATAGCCTTATTTAATCCATGCTTTCAATATTTCCGTATCATATTCATACCACAGTCACTACTATATTTTTTGGTGCAAGTATCATAAACAGATTCAATTTTTCTCCTTCACTTTCAAATTATGTCTTCCATGATCATTATTACACCATAATCATATTTTATTATATATTTAGGATTTGGAGTCTTGTATCAGTATAATTATAAGGGTTGGTGCTCAGGCTTCTGTAAAAATAAGGATTGGGTGGGACTTGGCAATTCTTTTTGCCATTGTTAGTTGTTTTTTCTTCCATTTCACTGCACTCTTGTAATACAGTTTCTCTCCAATACTGGTAGATCATCAGGATTGTGATAATAATACAAGAGTCTTTCATTCTCTTTTGTGCTAATTGGTAAATTCTTATCACACTATTATGTTTTTCGGTGCAAGTATCATACTACTGCTTGATAATAAATATACTACAACTTTAATAGAGCACATATTGCATTAATTGGGTTTTTGTTATTTTCTAGGAAAATCATGAAAGTATAGATGAAGGTCTTGATGACTTGGATGAAGAAGAGTATTAAGACATGTCTTGAGGACTCGTGAAGTTTTATTTTGGAAATTGAACAAGGCTTTTTGTAATATAATTAGGATAAACTTTTTTTTGTACTTAATTATGTCGTTTACAATGCATTATATTCTCGAACCTTATCTCAAAATTTTAGTTTATAATGACAATTATTTTGGTAAAGATCGAATTAACTATTCATAGCAGTGTTATCAGACCCGGACCGGCCATCGACCCGGTCAAGGCACCGGGTCACTAGACCCGGGGTCGGACCGCGGGTCTCTAGTCGGACCGGCATGACCCGGTCTATATTAAATAAATTCAAAAAATTATAATATATACTAAGAAAGTATACATTTATTAATATAGAAATTTTATTATAATTTTATTTATAATTATACATTTACTAACATGTTTATGAGTGTTGAACTTGAATCAATTTGTCAAAAAAATGTGTGTTTAATCAAAACTATTAATGAAAGAATGTGTAAAAAAAATTAACATATCCGGAATTGATTATATTTAATGAATGCGAGACAGTATCAACAAATAATAGATAGCTTAGTGGTTTAAAAGTTGAAATGTTGAATACTAGGGAGGGGGTTCGAACCCCACCCAAGCCTTTTTTGTGAAAACATGCAAAATTTATAAATGGTTCATCTTTAAAAAAAAAAAAAAAAAAGAGGATCAACCGGTCCGACCCGGTTTTCACCCGATTTTCACCGGTCTGATGACGTCATCACCGGGCCAACTGCAGATCTGGTCCTGCACGCTGCCCGGCCCGGGAAGACCACCGGGTCCCGATCCGACCGGCCGGTCCGGTCCATTTCTGATAACACTGATTCATAGATTCTTATTGGCATTTCTTTTTAATTCATTGTTTTATTTCAGGTACAAGTTATGTCTCCTTTGAAATAATTAGAATTAAAAAGCAGTTTTTTGGTTATGCTATTGATAGCAATGATTTCACAACAAAATAGCAAATGGTTTTTTTGGTTGCCACTAATAGCAACCGTTTAAAATAATAGGAAACGGTTTTTTTGTGTTGCCAATGATAGCAACGACTTTATTCATAAACGAGAATGGTTTTGAAGCGTATTCTTTGAAACTAATTGGCAATGGTTTACCCGCGTTGCCACCGGTGGCAACCGGTTTTTCAGTGTTGCCATCTATAGCAACGGTTTATAACTGTTGCCATATCCTGCAACGGTTTTACACCGTCGCCATTTCATGAAAATTAAAACTGTTGCGTTTAAGTGATCAATAGCAACGGTTTTACGTTAGCGTTGAATTTGGTGACAAAAAACCGTTGCCTATAGTTTAGGCAACGACCGCAAACACCACGGTTTGAAAACCGTTGTTGAAGGGTAAAATAACGGTTTTTTGGCTTTATGCAACGGTTTTCAGACGTTGTCTTTGGGTCAAAATGTTGTAGTGGCACATTTGTGGTTAGTGGCATCTAACCATTGTGGTACAAATCTGTGGTTAGTAATTAAAACAAAATTAAACGAACCGGGCACCGACGTCAAAACCAATAGCAGGAAAAAATCAAAACCATTGTAGCAGGAAGAAATCAAAACCATTGTAGCAGGAAGAAATCAAAACCAGTAGCCGATCGATGAGAAGGTGAGTTCGATTAAGCCCTCAATTCTTCCTTTCCAGACAGAAGAGAGAGATCGGTTAGTGTTTGATTGAAGATTGGAACGGTTTGTGTTTTACGGTTTGTGTTTGCTTGAATGTGAGTACGTCGCTAAAAAAAGAATTAGCGACGGAATTTTACTCCATTATCGACGGAATTGATTTTACTACTTTAGCGACAGAATTGCACTCATTTAGCGACAGATTTGACAAGGCGCGAAACTTGAAAATTTTGGTTCGAATTAGCGACGGAAATCCGTCGCTAAATCCGTCGCTAATGTTTGGAAAATTGTGCCACTGACCGTTGCAGTTGATTTGACACGTGACAGACATTAGCGAGGGAAATCCGTCGCTAAATCCGTCGCTAACGGGTAATTTTTTTTATAAACCCGAATCCTTCCTCTTCCTCTTTCATTTCTTCCTCTTCCTCTTTCATTTATTCCTCTTCTCCGTTTTTTCCTCTCTTTCATTTCTTCCTCTTCCTCTTTCATTTCTTCTTACCACCACCACCATCATCTTCTCCCTTCAACACCACACCACACCATCCTCTTTCATTTCCTCCTCTTCCTCTTTCATTTCTTTTCCTTCTCCATTTTCCTCTTCCTCTTTCATTTCTTCCTCTTCCTCTTTCATTTTTTCTTACCACCACCACCATCATCTTCTCCCTTCAACACCACACCAAACCACCACCACCACCACACCATCCTCTTTCATTTCCTCCTCTTCCTCTTTAATTTCTTTTCCTTCTCCATTTTCCTCTTCCTCTTTCATTTTTTCTTACCACCACCACCATCATCTTCATCCTTCAACACAACACCACCACCACCACCACCACACCATCCTCTTTCATTTATTTTCCTTCTCCATTTTCCTCCCCAACCCCTTATCTCTCCCTCTTTCTATCTGAGATTAGCATTTTTAAAAAAAAAAAAGAGATTAGCGACGGATTTTAGCGACGGATTTCCGTCGCTAAAATTGGTCAGTGTCACTGTCAAATCAACTGCAACGGTCAGTGTGCACAGTGTTTAGCGACGGATTTTCCGTCGCTAATTTTAGCGACGGATTGTATTCCCTCGCTACCCAATTAGCGACCAGCTTTTTAGCGACGGAATTGGTCCGTCGCTAATTCCGTCGCTAACAGTCATTAGGGAGGGAAAAACAGGCATTAGCGAGGGAAAAATCCGTCGCTAATGCGCTGTTTTTTTGTAGTGTACGCTGGGTTCTGCGTTTTACGGTTTGTGTTTGAATGCCAAGATTATAGCCAAAATTTCCGTAAAATTGAATGGCACGGATTTTTAGCCATTTTAGTAATTGATAGGGAAATGACTTTTCTACCCATTTAGTAACAAATACTAAACATATGTTTAGTATCACAAATCAGACTCGAATGATTATTATAGAAATTAAAATAATAGGAGCAGCAGTGTTATTTCGCTTGTTGTGAGTGGGTTGGGGAGGCGTAGTTGTAAATTGCACATGCATTTATGCATCCTTCGTGGTTCTTTAATTCCTTTGTAGCCTCTCTTTAAGTCCTTAAGTAGAATCCACATGTACATGAGTACATCACTCAATACCTCTAAAAAATATTAATAAAGGAGTCTCATAAATAACTACACATCATTATTTTATCAACAAATAACTCACAAATTTTTAAATAAGATCCAAGTTGTAGAACTTTTTGATACTTTTTAAGTATTGACTCCAAGTTGTAGAACTTGTTAGTGTTTGTGTTCTGATAGAGTTTTAAGCTCCCCAACTAGTATTTTCCCTTCCATGTAGAGGTTTTTCCCTAATTTTTTGTGGTCCCCAACTCTCTCTCTCTCTCTCTCTCTCTCACTCATATGCCACCGCCAATATCTACGACAATTATCTCTTGCCTTTCATTAATAACCATCATGGTTTGCCTCACTCGAATCAAGCCTCTCGCGGCAATGTCAGATCTATGCAGATATTAGAAACAACCTCCCATTGAAACCACCACCGGCGAGCAAAACGAAATCTCTAAGGTAGGAGTTGATCAGTGAATTTTGAGTGATGCAGCGAGATCATACACCATAAATATTTATATAAAAAATACATCAACACACCAGTGATAGATAATGATATCATTATTATTATTATTATTAGTGATAAATAAAACATAGAAATTCATAGTAAATTTTAAGATATATAATAAAATATTTATAGTTTGGTCATTTTAAGTCAATTGCACATAATCTAGTAAACAATGCAATCAACTTAATTTTGGAAGTACACATCTAACTTTGGGGAAGTTATTTTGGACTTGCATCTCGAATACTCGACACATTTGATGTTTGGGGTAATAGCAAAGCCCAAACATAACATTTTTCGACATATGATCAACTAACGATTGAATAAGGGTTATCAACACAAGGTACTAATAGAATCCTAACAAATATATAACGACTTTCCATCTTAACCTTTTTGATCCCTTTATTTTTCATATTTCACCTTAATTTTAGGTATATTTCCACTCTCTAAGACTTCCAGATATTTTGCAGATATTGACTTGAGTTTCGGACAGAGTCTTTGCAAGTGTCACCACTAAGGCGAAAAATGAGTCAAGTCGTCCTTGACTCGATTCAATAAAATTTAGTTCACCTTAAAATTTGACTAGAGCTCGATATGAACATTTTTTTAGCTCAACCTCGATTCGATTAGTGACTCAGTTCAACTCAATAGTCGAATCATATGAACCGTAAGACAAAATAATTTAGACCTAGACCTTTTATTTCATTCAAATTATATAAATTAAAAATGAAACAAATAGGAAAACTAATCATATAAGTTTGATTGGCTAGTGCACAGATTGACACAAGTGGTCAAGGATCCAAAATTAAACTCCTATTTTTTATTTTTAAATGCAAGGCCTTAAAACCAAGAAAATCCGCTTTTTTTTTATTAATCAAAGTGGTACTAATGACCATTTTACAACTGTCCCCGAGGGGATTTGAACTCAGCACCTTGAGGATATAAAGCTAGCTCTTACCACTGAACTAGCACCTCAAGTGTCCGCTTTTGAAAAACCATTCTCAAGTATTAACATTTTTTTAAAAAAAACAGTCATTAGAAATTTTAATTTATGATAAAATATTAATATAATATTATATTATAGGTATTGCATATAGCAATATCAAGCTCCGGAAAAAATTAAATTTTTTATTTGGACTGCTTGTCATGAAGCTTTCCCAACTCGTCTGTTACTGCATAGAAGAGGAATGTTCCAAGTCCCTAATTGTCCAAGATGCGCTAATACAAATGAAACTATCCTTCATTGCTTGAGGGACTGTGCCTTCTCAAAACAGGTTTGGCTCTCAGTTGGTTTTGACAATATTAATTTCTTCCTTGATAAGAGCATATCGGTGTGGTTCAGGAAAGGTATTGAGTCTAATAGGCCTCACTTGTTTCTGGCTTCGTGTTGGTGGATTTGGAGGGCGAGGAACCAGCTTTGTATGGAGAATGATATTGTCTCTATATTCACTTTGAAACTCAAAATTTACAAGTTTGCTAAAATCCTATCTGATGTTTTAATCTCTCAGCAAGAATCAGTTTTGATGGAAAAATGGATATCTTGGCATACACTTGAGGGGACAGCCATTGTCCTAAATAGGGTTTTTTTTTATGTACCCCCATCATCTCCCTATTTACCCCCACATAAAAGTGAAACCCGAAAATACCCCTGCCCAATTTTTAATTCGCTCGGATTTACCTCCATTTGAGGTAAATCCGCTTTGTTATTTTTAAAGTCGGATTTACCTCATATGGGGGTGCCCAATAGGTAAATCCGATTTCAAAAATAACAAAGCGGATTTACCTTAGCTAGAGGTAAATCCGCTTTGTTATTTTGGAAATCGGATTTACCTAGTGGGTACATAAATCCGATTTCCCTAAAAAAAGAGAAAATCGGATTTATCCCACCTAAGGTAAATCCGATTTCCCTAAAAAAAGGAAATCGGATTTATCCCACCTAAGGTAAATCCGATTTTGTTATTAAAAAAATTGTTTTTTATTTAATTTTTTAAAAAAGGTTATAAAATACTACTAAAAATCCGTTAAACAGCCAAAACTAATCCAAAAATTATGAAAACACCACTAAAAATCTAATAAAACCAAAATAAAGTTATGCAAATTTTTTCAGATTTTTTGGAGATTATGAAAAATTTAAAAAATTAATAAAAAATAGTAAACGATGGAATTTGGGATTTTGAGGTCCCCAGTCCTGAAAGAAGTCACTTCTTAAGGAGTATTGATCCTTGATATTTTTCGGATTTAAAGAATGTGGTTTCATTACAATTTGAGTAGGTTGCCCGAAAACTGATTTTTTAGCCTAAATTATTCTCCCGACGTACAATATCGTCACGTGTTAACGAACTACACACTAAACAGAACCAAAAGATGGTCGAAATTTGTTTTTAAAATTTTAACTGATTTATTTATTTATTAATTGGGTTAACAAAGCGGATTTACCCCCACATAAGGTAAATCTGCTTTGGTTATTTTTAAAAGCGGATTTACCTTATATGATGGGGTAGATCCGCTTTTAAAAATAACAAATCGGATTTACCCCCACTTAAGGTAAATCCGATTTGTTATTTTTAAAAGCGGATCTACCCATCTTAAATAAATCCGATTTAAATTTTTTAAAATTTTTAGTGGAAATCAGATTTACCTAAATCCGATTTAAATTTTTTAAAATTTTTAGTGGAAATCGGATTTACCTAAATCCGATTTCCAAAAAAAAAAATGAAATCAGGATACGTTCGGGATTTTTAAATTTTGTTAAGGGCAATTGCGTCTTTTCGCAGGGTCGGTGGGGGTAGCTGGGAGATGATGGGGGTACAAAAAAAAAATCCCTCCTAAATATTGATGGCAGTAGTCTTGGGAATCCTGGCCCGTCTGGGTTTGGAGGACTCTTAAGGCACCCAGATGGCACTTGGATTTTTGGTTTTGCCGGTAGCGTGGGTGTTTCCACAATAATCCATGTGGAGCTCTTATATATGTATCACGGATTTAGACTAGCTTGGGATAGAGGTATTAGAGATTTGGTGTGTTATTCGGATTCGATGCTTGCTATTCAGCTTGTGACGGAAGAGCTTAATCCTTGGCATTATTATGCTTCGTTAATCTCCAACATTAAAGAACTGATGAGTAGGAGCTGGAGTATTCAGCTTCTTCATTCTTGGCGTGAGGCGAATGCTGTTGCTGATTGCTTGGCGAAGCTGGGAACTGCCAGTACGGACTCTTGGACTGATTTCGATGAACCTTCGACGGATGATCTCCTTATTCTACAGGCTGATGCGTCCAGGCTTCCTACTGCCAGGCACTAGTTTATTTTGCTTTTTTACTTTCTTTTAGTTTTTCTTCCTTTTTTGGTTTGTTTTCTCTGTATCTACCAAAAAAAAATATAGCAATATCAAACACGCGTCAGCACCACACCATAAAATATCATAAAGAGATACTCTATAATACGAAATGAATTATCAGAAAGTAACATTGAATGACATCACAACACTGCAGGTGTTGTGTTATAAAGTGCAATTCATACATTTCTTACAAATTTTTTCGTACCACGTATCACTACTGTATCATAAATAGATACTTACCGTACACATTATTTAAAACTAGTTATTTATGATATGCAGTTGTAAAAAATTGTGTATCGTACATTAGTTATTTTAAAGCCTATATACAACAAATATATAATTTACGGCATGGGCGCAGCTGTTAAAAACTTAAAATAATATATATATTTTTGACAAAAGTTTAAAATAATATATTGTAAATAGCTAATTTATGATATACATGTTGTGCATTTTTTTTGGTTGTAAAATAGCCATTTATGTAGATTTTAAAACTGTATATAGTAAATAACTAATTTATAAAAAAAATACATATAGTAAAAGTTTAGGAGTATTTTAGAATTTTTCCTTTGTTAGGGGTTTCCCTCAACTTGGAAGGTGGTGATAGTAATAGTAATAGTAATAGTTTTAATTAATTTAGTGAATGCATGAGCCCATAGCCAAAAGGGTCCAGCAAACCCTGTTATATCGGCCTACGCTATTCGTGACTTTTTTGAAGGGTATTGCTTTTCCCACACCCCCTCCTACTCGAAACACACCCCATAAGGGTGTGAAAAGACCAAAAGGCCAGGCCAAACCTCTTTTTTTTCACGAATTTTCACCTGTTCGAACACGGGCATTCGAACAGGTTCGAATGACATCGTTCGAGTGTGTTAAATTTTGACTTCACACCCTTTTGGGCGTTTTTCACCTGTTCGCATGAGGTCATGCGAACCTGTTCGCATGACCTCGTTCGAACACATTCGAACGACATCGTTCGAGTGTGTTAAATTTTGACTTCACACCCTTTTGGGCGTTTTTAAACTGTTCGCATGAGGTCATGCGAACCTGTTCGAACAAGGTCGTTCGAACAGTCATAAAACACGTCCTCGCAGCGTCTCACGCGAGGTTATTTTTGGAATAAAATTTGTTAAGGGGTGTGAAAGAGTAGGAGGGGGTGTGGGAAAAGCAAAACCCTTTTTGAATCATATGGTTTCTCGCTTTTATGAAAAAACCCTATGCTCTCTCACTTTTATATTTTGGCTCGCGTTTTTTGTACACCACCTTCATACATCATACCCTCACACCCTCACAATGAATTTTTCTTCCCATTTTGCCCCCTTTTTTTGGTGAAACGGATTTATCTAACAAAAAGATAAATCCGTTATGTAATATTTACAAAACGGATTTATCTATTTGTTAGATAAATCTGCAGTTAAATATATAACAACGAATTTATCTAATTGTTAGATAAATCCGTAGTTAAAAATTAAACTAACGGATTTATCTAACAATTAGATAAATCCGTTATTTATGTTTTACAAAATGGATTTATCTATTTATTAGATAAATCTGTAGTTAAATATTTAACTACAGATTTATATAATAAATAGATAAATCCGTTTCGTAAAATAATTAATAAATTAAATTCAACATTAAATTATAAGGAATATTAGTATAAAAAAGTTATAAAACACCACTAAAAATTTGTTGAAGACTCAAGACTAATCTAAAAATTATAAAAACACCACTAAAAATATAATAAAACCAAAATAAGGTCATGCAAATTTTTTTAGATTTTTTGGAGACTATGAAAAATTCAAAAAATTATTAAAAATAGTAAACGATGGAATTTGAGATTTTGATCCCCGCACTCCCGATAGAATTCAAGTCCCTTCTTGGGGAGTAATGATCCCTGATTTCTTTCGGATTTAATGGCTGCGGTTTCGGGACAATCGAAGTAGCTTGCCCGAAAATCGAGTTTTTAGCCTAGATTATCTAGCCGGCGTACATCATCGTCACGTTTAACGAATATCTAGACACTGAACAGAACCAAAACATCACCGATATCAATATCTATTTTATTTTTTTTAAAAAAAATTATAATTTTTTAACATTAATTATAATTTTTTAATAGTTTTATCTATTTTATTGTGAGAAATTGCACAACAGATTTATCTATTAAATCCGTTTTCAATTTTTTTTGCAAAACTGATTTATCCTAAAAATAGATAAATCCGTTTTACATTTTTTAAGAGGGTAAAATGCGGATAAAAAAATTGTGTGGGGGTATGATGTATCAAAGTGGGGTACAAAAAACGCGAGCCTTATATTTTTATTATCACCATTTCAATGCGCGAAAAAGCCTAAGAGGTGTGAAAAACCCTTAATTTAGCCACTAAAAAATTTACCTGAAAGGATCTTGATGGGAGTTATAAGTTAAAGAGAGAATAAACTAGAATATTCACAACCTTTTTCAACCTTGTTCTCCATTCAAAATGGAATAGGTGACAACAAACGCAAAAGGCAAAACACAATCATGTGATGTGCGTTCAACATAGCTTGTATGTGTGTCATCATGTCTTTGAGCAAAGAATTAAGATGTGATGTGTATTAAAATTCCTTTTTAGTGTGCATATAGCACTTCTCCCATACCCTCCTCCTCCACCGATGAATCCATTTGCAACAAAATTTTATTTGTCTTTTAACAAAAAGAAAACACGGTCTTTACTAAGGAAAATATCTTGATCAATATTCTCTTACACATGCATATTTGAACTTATGATGGGAAAAGTGATTTTGGAGTTCCCTACCCCTTTCATATTGACATGAATGAGCTTGAAGATATAGTTTTCTTACATGGCAAGTTCTATGTGGACGGACCATCTTGATAGTAGTCCAAGCAGACCGATATTTGAAAAATCGCTTAAAATTTCTAAAACGATCAAAATTTCCTAAGAAGCAGAAGCTCATGGTCACCATGCGCTCACGAATAATATAATGATCTGATCGATGGTGTTTTGACAAAAGTGAGAAACGGATAAGAGTGTCTCAATTTTTTTTTATCGAACTAGAATCAATTAGGTCACTATCTCAACATTGAGTACAAGGAGAACCGCGAGCTTAGACTTCAGAAGCTAGCATAAATTGTCATATACCATATATCAAGGTTGTCCACGTAGAACCCACAATTAAATATACCACTTATCAAGGTGGTCTACCAAAGAACCTTTTTTTTGGTGAGGAAGGAGATATAAGTACTATATATGGCCGTTATTGATTTTTATTCCTTTTTATGAAAATTAAGTAGTTAATTGAAATAGTGATTTTTTTCATAAAAAAAAACGTGAAATAATGAAAGGTTATTGATCACTTTTAGCCGTGGAATCACATGCAAGGCTAGGGGTGATGCTTTTTTTTTTTTGACCAAATAGGGGTGATGCTATTTATAAAGTAAAGTTAAAGTGAAAATCTTCAACATAACCATAACTTTTCCATGTCTTCCGGACCAAGAGTGAACTCCAAATTAAGGTTCGTAGAATATTATATATGCTATGCAAAGTTTAAGGATGTGTTTGGAAGAGTTTTGGAGGAGTGGCTTTACGTGGCATAGCCTATTTTTTAATTTATATTTCAGATTTTAAAAAAATTAAATGAATAACATGATAGATAATAATATAAAATTTTTAATCACACTTTATTTATATTAGGAAATATTTTACAGTTTCTTTAATTTGGAATTGAAAAATAAGTTTTTACCTCCTAAAACCCCCTCCGAAACATACACTGAGGGTATGTTTGAGAGGGGGGGTTTGGGAGGGGATGACTTTGGAGGGTTTGCTCTATATTTTAATATCTATTTGAGATATTAAAAAATTGAAAAAATAACATGATAGATAATGATAAAACATTGTTAATCACACTTCATTTTTGTTTAGAAACATTTTATAGCTTTCTCAATTTAGAAATGAAAATCAAGCCTCCCCCTCCCCTCCCTCCTAAACCCTCCATCCAAACATACCCTAAGTATATTGGCACACCATCTGGTTATTCACATCCAGCTGGCCAATAACAAGTGGCTATCTAAATTACGGCTGTGCATGGTGCAAGGACTGCACCAAACTGAACCATATATGTGGTTTGGTTATGAACCGCAAACCATTTTGGCCAAAAATCGGTTTTTCCAAAAAACCAGTTTCGGTTCGGTTATGAAGCGGTTCATAACCGGTTTTCTTTTTAAAACCAGTTTTGGATTATAACCGTTTGAAAACCGAATTTTATTTCCAGAACCGGTTTTCCAGAATGTAGAAATACTGTTTTAAAACCAGTTTTTTGGACCAGAAACGATTGAAAATCACATTTTCTTTACTGAACCGGTTTTTGATCAAACCAGCTTTTCCAGAATTGCTGAAATACTATTTTTTTAGATAAAACTATTACCAATTGCAAAAAAATTGGTTTTAAATAGATTAAACTATTTACAATTGAATCAATACACCTCCAAAACAACAATAGTTTGTTTCTCAACACAGTTTCTATAAGAAAATTTATATAATCAACTGCAACAAATATTAAAATAGATCAAAAGCGCCTTCAGCAACAACAAATGTTGAGGAGTTATGGGTCTGCAAGGCACATCACAGTTTCTAATTGACGTTATCATTAAAAATGTTATGGTAAATAGAAGTTCTGCTATTCACACCTCCTGCAAGGCCTAATTATTCAGAGGCCCATTACATAGAAACATGGTCCATTCATCAATGGCCAAGATCACTCTACAAGATCGGACGGCCCAAATCGACCAAAGCAAACACCACTCAAAATCTATAAATACAGCATTCAATGCTCATTAAATGGTAAGCACTTTTCCAACACAATACTCATTTAACTCAAATACTGACTTGAGCGTCGGAGTGTTATTGCAGGAACAACATCGGACACCTCAAGATCGAACAACATCGAACATCGAACATCTCAAGATCGACCAAACATCGAACATCTCAGGATTGAACAACATCGAACATCTCAAGACCTGAACATTAAGACAGAATCAAGGATAAAACACCTACTAACTGCATAATACCGATCACCAAGATCGAAAGCACAGTACAGAACATTGGCGACCACAGTGGGAGGATCAATACTCTATTTTCTCACCATCTCCTTGATCTTAAAAATGGCACCAACGCGCCGTTCAAGACCGGCTAGTCTCATGGCCGAACCCGAGGTCGGTCCTCAACGAACCCCTGAAGGCCACGTCCAGGAACTCACAAATTCATCACAAGCTCTAAACCATTATCCCAACACAGGACCGCCCCGAGTACATTCGAGCACAGATGAAGCGAGCTTACCACCTCCTCCTCAACTACTTCCAGCTTTGACCGATGCGGTTCAACAGCTCGTTCAGCTACTGGCTCGACAAGAAGCCGTAAACGAAGAAAGAAACAACCGTTTCACTGACCTCGAAGCCGAAGTAGCAAGGCTCCAAGGTCGGAACGTTCCGGACCAACAATTGTCCAGGCAGGACTCCCTCGAGGAAAGAAACCCAACTCGAAGGAGAGTCTTTCGTCGATCACCCCCTAGGAGAAAGCTCAATCATCGTTCTCCCCCGCGCCGTCATCGAGGGAATGGTTCCCGTTCTCCTCCGGCTCGACAATATAATGATCTCGACGATCCTTATACTTCCCCATGCCATCCTCAAGGGAATGGTTCCTGTTCTCCATCAGCTCGACAATATGACGATCTTGATGATCCTCATTCTCCTCCACACCGTCACCGAGGGAATGGTTCCCATTCTCCTCCGGTTCGACGTTTCGACGATCTTGAAGGCTCGAACAACCCCCCTCGACATCATCCACACAGGGAATCGACCTCGCCAAGACGACGTTCAAGAAGCCGTGACAACATTCTGAACAATCAACCGCGACGATACGGACATCCCGATCCTCATTACAGACACCAACCACAATCTCGGGCGAATCAACCTGGGCGAAAAGGTCCATTCACAAAAGCAATCGATAATTTCTGAGTCCCACGATATCTCGAAAAACCACCTGGAGGACTGAAGACTTACGACGGAACGGGCGACCCCGACCGGCATCTCGATCAGTTTGACACGACCATGCAGTACCGAAACGTACCCATGGAAATGAAATGCCGAATATTCCCATTAACCCTGGACAAAATGGCTTCCGAATGGTTTCGAACATTAAGGTCGAACACCATTTCCTCATGGGACCAATTAGCGAAACACTTCTCGGTGCACTTTGCCCATTCTAAGAGCAAACCCAAAAACAAGAATGTTTTAGCATCTATCGTCCAGAGGGGAAACGAGCCCCTGAGAGAATACATAGAGCGATTCAACAACGAAGCTCTCCAGGTTCGACAACTAGACGACGCTTTTCGAATCTTCTTCATGGCCCAAGGTCTGCTTCCTGGAAGCTCGTTCCGAAAGCACATTAACACCTGGGAACCTAACACCCTTCAAGAATTCCTTGACCTATCCCAGTGCTTTATCAATGAAGAAGAAAATTCCAAAATCGACAAAGCATCGTCACATGCAGAACCGTCAAAACGCCACATCGAGATCGATCCTCGTAAAACTTCGTGGAACGTCGGTAAGAAAAATCGTCACCAGGCATATACTGAACTCAACGTCTCCAACGCCCAATTGCTAGGGGAATGCTGGAACGTCGAGTTCAGGGACGTCAAACCTCCCAGGTCCCTACCTATCCGACCTGGACAGAAGGCCAACAAATACTGCCGATACCACAGAAGCAATGGCCATGACACAAACCATTGCAATGCTCTGAAGGATGACATTGAAGATTTGATAAAGCGAGGAAAACTATCTTCCTATGTCAAAAGGGAGGAAGGACGATCTGACGATATCAGAAGAGAAAGAAATGAAGATCCTAGAGCAAAAGGAAAAGAAGTGATCGACCCAGGCCGAGATGAATTAACTAAAAGATCAAAAGGACGCTCGATTATAATGATGATAACTGGAGGATTCGATCATGAAGGATCAGGAAAATCAATGAAAAGAAAATGGAAGGAACTGTTAAGCGTAGCTTCAACATCGACGACCCCGATCAAAACAAATCGACCTCCACTATCTTTTAACGACGACGACCTTATTGACGGAAAAGCTAACAAACACGTACCTCTCTTAATCTCGGCGGTCATAGCCAATCAGGAGGTACGTAGGATCTTGGTCGACCAAGGGAGCTCGTCAGATATCCTCTTTATCGACCTTCTAAATAAAATGGGGATCGACATAGAGGAACTCACCCCTTATAGAGGAACAGTTCTGTCCGATTTTAATGGATCTCGAACAAAACTCCTTGGGCATCTAGAGCTGATGGTTACTTACGGAACCGAACCAATGGCTCGAACCGCCAAGACCAAATTCCTCGTCTTACCTTGTGAGTCCATATACAACAGTATTATAGGAAGACCGACCCTCGGCAGGCTCGGGGCGGTTACATCCACCACGCACTTAAAGATGAAGTTCCACTCTCTCTGCAACAGAGTTATCACTCTGAACTCTGACTTAGAGTCTGCTTCCAGGTGTTTCTTCCTATGGACGAAAAGCTTCAGAACAAGAAGGGGTTCCCCCTTCAGGAGAGCTATCGACTCCCAAACAAGCTAAAGATAGATCGGCAGAAGTTAACGCCACCACCGACATGGAAACCGGCTGCGATCCGAAAGACAAAAATGAAAAAGACATTGACGAGCTAACCAAAGAGCTCAAACGAAAAATTAAAAGACCAGAGCCTGATGGAAAGTTCGTCGAAATACAGCTTGGATCGGACCCCTCCCAAACTGTCAAAATAGGCATCGACCTTCCAAAAGAGGTCAAGATCGATTTAACCCAATGTCTTAACGACTTCAAAGACATCTTCGCTTGGTCGGCAGAAGACATGCCTGGGATCCCACCAAAGGTCGCTTGCCATCGGTTCACAATTAACCCGGAAGCAAAATGGATCGCCCAAAGAAAGCGGGCTCAAAGCAAAGAAAAAGCCATTGCTGCTGCCAAAGCAGTAGACGATCTCATGAAAGCAAACTTCATCTCCGAGGTTAAATACACGACTTGGTTATCAAACCCAGTCCTGGTAAAGAAAAGTAACGGAAAATGGCGTATGTGTGTCGACTACACCGATCTCAATAAAGCTTGTCCAAAAGATGCTTTTCCAGTCCCCAACATCGATCGGTTGGTCGACAACGCTTCCGGTTTTCGGTTATTATCCTTTATGGACGCATACTCCGGATACAACCAGATCGCCATGTTTCTGCCAGATCAAGAAAAAACTGCCTTCATCACCGACCGAGGTAACTTCGCGTACCGTGTCATGCCGTTTGGGTTGAAAAACGCTGGAGCAACTTATCAAAGAATGATGAACAAAGTGTTCCAAAACCAGATCGGTAAGAGCGTAGAAGTTTACCTCGACGACATGATCGCCAAAAGCAGAAGTGATGACGAGCATATAAACGATCTGAGAACAATTTTTTATGAGGTGCGAAAAAATAGAATGAGGTTGAACCCGGAGAAATGTACATTCGGAGTTCGAGCAGGGAAATTCTTGGGTTTTTTCTTAACAGAAAGAGGAATCGAGGCGAACCCTGATAAATGTCGCTCCGTCACAGAAATGCGAACGCCGACATCCAAGAAAGAAGTACAAAAACTTAATGGAATGATAGCTGCTCTATCTCGTTTCATATCCAATGCAACATACAAATCCCTTCCACTTTTCAAAATCCTCAAAAAAGAAGAAAGAGATTTCAAATGGACACCCGAACAAGATGAAGCTTTAAAAAAACTCAAGAAATCCCTCTCCGAGCCTCCAATTTTAACTCGACCAAACGAGGGGGAAACCCTATATCTATATCTGGCAGTCTCGGAGGAAGCTCTAGCTGCCGTTCTAGTGCGCGAGCTAGGAACCGGACAAAGCCCGGTCTACTTCGCAAGCAAGGCTCTACACGGAGCTGAGAGTCGTTATCAGAAGGTCGAAAAGATCGCTTTGGCTCTCATCGTCGCAGCTCGACGCTTCCGAGCCTATTTTGTCGCTCACCAGGTGGTCGTCCGAACTAACTACCCCATCAGACAAATACTCCATAGACCCGATCTTGCTGGGAGAATGATTAAATGGGCTGTGGAACTCTCAGAGTTCGAAATTAAATATGAAGCTCGAACGGCACTGAAAGCACAAGTTTTGGTGGACTTCATGGTCGAGATGACCCCCGCTAACATCGAGCCCGATGTATGGATCCTATATGTCGATGGATCCTCAAACCCAAAAGGAAGTGGTGCTGGAATCATACTAGAAAGCCCAACAGGGATCATCATTGAAGTTTCGCTAACTTTCGGTTTCCCAACATCGAACAACCAAGCAGAGTACGAGGCTTGCATCGCCGGACTGCGCCTGGCAATTGACCTCCAAATTCGGCAAATAAAATTACACACCGACTCTCTCTTGGTGGTCTCCCAGATCGGAAACCAATACGAGACGAAAGAATCGACCTTGCAAAAATATTTACTTCGAGTACGGTCGCTATTGGCTAAATTTGAAGCGAGCGAGGTGATTCACGTGCCAAGAACGGAAAATCAACGAGCTGACATCCTCGCCAAACTCGCAAACACGAAAACCCCAGGGAACCAAAGGACAACCATCCAAGAAACTCTCCACAAACCCAGTGTATCTCTAGACCCTCTGTTCAACTCGACCATCTGCATGCTCGAAGAAACTGACAGCTGGATCACTCCAATTTTAGAATACATCATCACGGGAGCTGAACCCCTAGACAAGAACGGCGCTAAATACATCAGGAGAAGGGCCTCGGCTTTCTCAGTCGTCAATGAAACGCTTTACAGAAGAAGCCTCTCTTCCCCATTGATAAAATGCGCCGAGGGAGAGGAAGCAACCTATGTCCTAAAAGAAATTCATGAAGGAATCTGCGGCCAACACATGGGAGCTCGATCTTTAGCTCGAAAAGCTCTTCGAGCCGGATATTACTGGCCGACCATGATAGGCGATGCTAGTGATCATGTGAAGAAATGTAAAAAATGCCAAATCCACGCCAACGTTCACATAGCCCCCCCCCCTCAGATCTCACGAGCTTATCCTCCACATGGCCTTTCCCATGGTGGGGAATGGACCTGCTCGGACCGTTCTTAAAAGCACTAGGACAAGTCAAATTCTTGATCGTCGCCGTAGACTACTTTAGCAAATGGATAGAAGCAGAACCCTTGGCCACCATCACTGCAAAAAACTGCATAAAATTCTTCAAGAAAAACATTATGAGCAGGTTCGGGATTCCCGAGGTAGTAGTAACTGATAACGGGACTCAATTCACAGATACAGGGTTTCGAAAGCTAATGCTCGAGCTAAAAATCAAACACCATTTTACTTCAGTAGAACACCCTCAAACCAATGGACAAGCAGAGGCGGCAAACAAGGTAATACTGAACGGGCTAAAGCGACGTCTGGACGATGCTAAAGGAAACTGGGTGGAAGAATTGCCTTACGTCCTCTGGGGATATAGGACCACCCCCCAAAGCTCCACTGGAGAAACGCCTTTTAGGCTCTCCTACGGCAGCGAGGCGGTCATTCCCGTCGAGATTGGCGAACTTAGCTGGAGAACGGCAAATCCTAAAACTCAAGACAATAACGACCAAGCTTTAAGAAAAGAACTCGACCTCATCGATGAAATCCGAGGTCGAGCTTCACTCCGAGAAGCAACCATCAAACAAAGAGTAGCAACCAGGTACAACGCCAAGGTCGTTCACAGAGATTTCAATCCAGGTGATCTGGTGCTCAGAAGAGCCGACGTCGGTCAGAAAAACGCTTCCCAAGGAAAGCTCGCCCCGAACTGGGAAGGCCCCTACCGAATTTTGTCTAAAACAGGTACGGGAGCTTTTAAATTGGAGACCCTCCAAAGAAAAAAGATTGAGAGAACTTGGAACGCTACAAAACTGAAAAGTTATTATCTTTAGAAAGAAATCATGTACTCCGACCTTATGTAAATACAAAGCGAGTTATTTATAAAGAAGAAGGTAACCTTTCAAAATATTTTCAACAAAACTCATCGACCACCCAAGGTCGAACTCGTCGATATTCCCACTAAGTTCCCACACATTCTTAATTTCATCAAACAGAATGTACGGGCCAATAATCCCTCTACAAGGAATCAACTGGGACCGATCTTAGATGATCTCCCCAAGCGACCACCCAAGGTCGCAAACTCTTTGAGAAAACAGTTAAATCGGAGCCGAGTCTCAGTAAACTATCTCAAAGAGACCAGGTCTTCAAGGATCGAAACGTCCTAAGAACGACCGTCGGCCACAGCTGCCGATACCCCTATAGGACGAGTTAAATCTGGGCCGAGTCCTGGTAAACTGTCCTATAGGCTCGAACCCGGTAAAACGAGTTCCTCATTTACCGACGTTCTTACATCATACATGACATGCAGAATTAAAAAAGCATTCATAAAGACTCAGACAAATTCCAAAAATAAACTCTACGGAAACGACATACATGACATGGAGAATTTAAAAAGCATTTCATTGAGCTCGTAACGGGGTTTGAAAAACAAATATCGGATGAAACATGTTCCAGAATTACAAACATCTCGGATATGACCGAGGCCTCAAAAAACGAGCCTGTCTTACATATCAAAAGTTCTGAATCTATACAAAACCTACACGGATATAAGCATATACCCAGAACTTCTGCAAGAAAGAACACACTTAAAACCATCAAATGGTAGAGGTCTGAAAGATGACGGTCTTCTCTTCTGTTTGAGCATCGACCTTAACAATCTTACCCCCTTCGACCTCATGGTCAGCATCAATAATTGCCCGATCCAGATGAGTAGAAGGACTGACCAAAGCAACTTGCTCGAGGGCGCACTCAAAACCTTCCTTGTACAGCTCGATTGCAGAGTTTGCGGCTTCACGAGCTTCCTTCCTAGCTTCGTTAGCAATTTTCGCAGCCTCCTTGGCATTTTTTCTACTCTGTTCAAGGGCTGCTTGGAGCTCTGCAATTCGAGCTTCAGGATCGATGCTGGTACTAGCCCCCGCCTCAGAGGCCTTTCTCAGGTCGTCTTCTAAAACGACGACTCGATGCTCCAAGCTTCTAATTTTCTGATTAGCCTCGGCCACCTGCTCCTCCAGCTCCCTCTCCTTTTCTTCAAGATCCCTCACACGAGCCTCTTTCTCTTCGAGCTCCTTCACATGAGCCTCTGCAAATTCGGCCCGACGTATGATTTCCCCTTGCCCTTCTCTCAAAGTTTGAAGCTCTAGCTTGGTTCGAGCCAACTCTTTTGATGTCAAAGACATGTCTTCCACAAGCTTCGCCCTTTTCCAACAAAACTGCAAGCACGGAATAAAGACAAATCAAGCTGAGGGAAAGGCCATAAGAACAAAAACAAACAACATTAAAACACATACCTTTAGCCCGTTTCTCGTATTTCTCCTTCTCGATCTTATGAACCTCGCCCAGGTTTACCAAAATCTGAACTGACGCTCCTACCGGATCCTCCCGCCACTGAGCATAGTTTTTCTCCAGGAAACCCTCCTCCAAAGGAATGACCTTGTTTTTGTGTTTTGGCCTCCTCGAAGTTTTGCTCATTCTCTCCGGTCTTGGCTCACTGACATCATCGGTATGCACCCTCTTCGCTGAAGCCCCTGCAACAGCGTCGTGAGCAGCCGGAGGAGGGGAACCGGAGGTAAGATCGATCCGATCATGGGCAAGATCCTCCTGTGTAACGGTGTTGATCGGAGAAGCAGGAATAGCCGTCTCAGCAGCGATCACAGGTTGAGGAGACATCGGAACCGGAGCAGCCTCTTCTTCAACATCCACAGGCATTTCGACACTCTTCATCGCCAATGCTTTCATCGCTGCAAGCTTCCTTGGGGCCATGGTATCTGAAAAACAAAGAAAACTGGGTTATACAACTCACAATCAAAATACACAAAATCCGACCCCAGAAAGACAAACTACCTAAAACAAACTGCACTCTTCTCCGTTTTCCAGCTTGAACGATCTTGGCCGCAGGGATACCCCGATACTTATGTTTTGAAAACGGAATGCTCTTAGAAATAAATATCAGGATCCTCTTGGTAAGAAGATCGTCAACAGTTAGTCGATCCTCACCCACAGAAAAAGAATGGGTAGATCGTTCAAAATGGCCTTGACTCCAACCAATAGGAAATTTTGTGGACACCAAAGTCTGACCATCCTCGCTAAGCTTTCCTACCATCTGAATCGCTTCATCGGTCACCGGCTCGACCCAATAATACAACTCCTTCCAGTTTCCCCTCAGCGAGTCCGCATAGGCCTTAAAAACCTTGGCCCCTCGCCTCGAGCGAAGACTAACATGCTCACGACCGGACTTATTTTCGCTACTATTCCGAGTAATCTCAAACAAATGGAAGAATAGCAACGGTGAGACCGGTCTATCCAGATGAATGCACATTCATAAGCCCGAACGAAAGCCCACGCATTTGGATGCAATTGGGATGGCGCTACGTCTAACCTCGCCAAAACCGTCTGCTCGAACCAGGTAAAAGGAGGCCGGATATTCATTTCGTTGATCAGCATATGGTACAAGGTGAACTTAAGCTCCCCGGGCCACAAAGCCACATGCTCTCCCTTTTTCATACCCTCAATCCTCCAAACTCGCTTCGACCTCCCAGAAGCTTTCCTGCCGACCGTCTCCAAATTAAAGCCATGCTGGTACAACGATTCGATCTCCAAAATGTTTTTTGACACCCAATCGTATTGAGAAACCTCTCGTACCGGTACGTCGAGGTCCCCACAGCCAGTGCTCGAGTAACCATCAATAGAAGCAGCAGAAGCTCAACTAGAGCCTGGTTGACTAGAAGGGCGAGATTCAGCTTGCTTTTCAGCATCGCCCCGATCGGACCCATCAGCAGGATCGGAACTTGTCCCGAGATCGACCTCGGAACCCTCTGTCACCTCCAAATGAATTTCCTCATCAGACTCGGAGGTAATGGTCATCACATCCACCAAACGATCCTCCTCCATATCCTCAAGAGCACTCTCGTTTGGCTCATTAGCATCGCTCACAGGAGAAGAGCTTTCACCCTCAAAATTGTCTTCCGCCTTATCGCTCATAGGGGCAGAAGCAGAATGTTCCTGTACGTTAGGAACGGCGACTTCAAGAGGATCGGTACGAACTTCAGGAATTTCACCACCAGAAGCCATCACGTTCGTAAAATCCTTACAATACTGAGTAACGTCTCTCCGGGTTTGTTTTGTCCTCGCCAGGACGAATCTGCAGAAATGGGGGACGAAATGTCAGGGTTAAGATCGAAACGGGGTTCGCAAAACAAATCGGAACCCGACCTGACGACCCCCATTCTGAGATCGTAGAGGACTGGGGGAGGTCCAGACACAACAAAAAGAATAGGAAAGAAAATAAAAAAGAAGAAACTAACCTCGAAATGGAGCTGCGAAATTGACCTTGTCAGGAAAGAATGCAGTTGCTGATCTGCAGAAATCGACCTTAAAAGTACTTCAAAAAAACTCTCTAAACTCGTTTTTTCCTCGAAAAAGAAGCTCGGGAGCTCTCGAAGGTCGACAATCCAAAACAAATAAACGCCAAGCAACAAATGAAAAGGTGAGACCCTTTATTTATAGTGAGGCAGAATTAGTGGGCTTGGGCCGAGAAGTCGAAACGTCACGTCCAATCAAGGTCCATTAGGTTCGCACACTAAAAATAAAGCGTCACCATCATGCGCCGCCACTGTGAAATCACGCCTGGTCAGAAACAGTAAAAATGGCACTGATTCCAAGATTGCACTGATTCCCAAGCAGCACTGATTCCAAGAGACTGTCTGCCTCACTCGAAAGCTCGTTTGATTCCAAAAACTTTCTACCTCGTTCAGAAACTCGACGGTTATTTAACGTCGACCAAAAATTCAAGCTCGATATTAGCTCAAAAGTAAGGAAATTTCTACTAAAGAAGCCAAAAACACAGGCTTCGTCATTTTATCAAGTCAAGATCGCTCCTCAAGCGACCAGACTTGGGGGGCCACTCTTATGGTAAATAGAAGTTCTGCTATTCACACCTCCTGCAAGGCCCAATTATTCAGAGGCCCATTACATAGAAACAGGGTCCATTCATCAATGGCCAAGATCACTCTACAAGATCGGACGACCCAAATCGACCAAAGCAAACACCACTCAAAATCTATAAATACAGCATTCAATGCTCATTAAATGGTAAGCACTTTTCCAACACAATACTCATTTAACTCAAATACTGACTTGAGCGTCGGAGTGTTATTGCAGGAACAACATCAGACACCTCAAGATCAAACAACATCGAACATCTCAAGATCGAACATCGAACATCTCAAGATCGACCAAACATCGAACATCTCAGGATTGAACCACATCGAACATCTCAAGACCTGAACATTAAGACAGAATCAAGGATAAAACACCTACTAACTGCATAATACCGATCACCAAGATCGAAAGCACAGTACAGAACAAAAAATAATGCTTAAAAATTCTTATTGTCAACCATATGATAGCCTGAGCAAGTAATTGATATCTCTATGCTATCTACTTTGAGATCATCTATAAAAAGTAAGACAGATAGATAATAAGAAAGTGAGCATCAATCAACCAACTTTCATCTTCGGCTTCAGTTATCTCCATGACAAAAAAAAGAAACATGCAAATCATAAAATCAGTTAATACCATCAATCATCCTCAAGTGCAATTGGGACCGAAGAGCTACCGACATCTTGCGCAACAAATACTTTTACAAAACAAAGAAATATATTTTACTATATAGCAAGTATAATAAACAAAGAAAGTGCAATTAACTACATCTTTTTTACTTTACCTCGTTCAATTCGCTTAAGTTCATCAAGATCATCAGTAGTAAGAAGCGTTGAAGATGCTCCTTTGAGCCAATCTTGGCTGCAAATGAGTGCTCCACCATTGTAGGGGTTAACGAACTGCGATAGTCATTAAGGACTCTCCCCCGGTACTAAAAGCAGCTTTAGAGGCAACAGTGGAAATAGGTATAGCTAATACCTCTCTTGCAATTTTGCCAAGAATTGGGAATCGGCTGGAGTTTACATTCCACCAATCTAGCAAATCGAAATTTGGGCAACGCTTTTCTAAATCTTCTTTAAAATACTCTGTTGTGCTGCACCCATTTGTGTCGTAGAATTAAGAACAATCATACGCATCAACTTCTTCAGTAGCACCCGGCTGATTGACATGATTACTTAAAGCAGACATGGTCACACAAGAACATTCCTCACAATTAGATTTCAAATGCAACTCTAATTTGTCTTTTAAAGAAGCCGCGTCAGCACTACTATAAATCTTACTCGACATCCATTCCACAAACTTCTATTTACGTCGAGGATCAAATACAAGAGCAATCAATAACAACATGTTAAGGCTATCAGGTTTTCCCCAATGCTTATTATATTTTGTCTTCATCTTTGTAGCCATTGACTTTGCCTTTTCATCAACAGAATTACACATTATTGAAATTTCTTTTCCAATACCAAAAACTTCATACATGTAAAGGTTGCTGGTCAAATATGAAGTGCCAGAAATGCGCAGTGTAGCATTATAGAAAATTTTTAAAAATCGAAGTAGGAATTGAACATGATCCCAATCTTCACTTGTAATTATACCTGTGTCCTTAGTCAATTCAGTAACATACCTCTAGTCTGTAAAATAAAGCTCAGTAAAGGTTTGTTTATGTTTTAATGCGGCATCCAACATTATGTAGGTGGAATTCCATCTAGTTTTTAGAATCCAGTGAAACATAACCTTTATACTCGATATTTTCATCAATATATCTTTTGAATCTTGCTCCGCGAATGAGAGCGAATTCTAAATTGATCGCCGACTATATGACATCCAATTGACAAGACGAAATTAGCAAGATTAAGGGCATCATTGGATTTATTATTTTGGAGGAGGATGAGAAGAACAGAAGAGGTTAAGGCTCCAATAAAATTGTTATTAACAAGTTTTGACAACACAAGTCAAGAAGAAACACGTTTAGTACTAGGGAGTATTGAGAATTTGTAAACAAGTCATCAATCTAAATGGAAGAAGAAACAAAAGGTAAAGTAATGGAATAGTGCTGAGGGTGGCGATGTGTCAGGTGACAATAAATTTCAACGTGCTTAGTGTGTGAGTCATATAGGTGATTTGAATAGCACTATTGTTATCACAATACATATGAGCTGGTTCGTGGGAGACACCAATATCAATAAGAATCCAACTTAGTCAAACTAATTATTCTAAAGTGGTGGCTTCCATCATATGATACTTAGTTTCTTCTATAGAAGACTAGGAGACAATATCTTGTTTTTATTGTACTTCCAAGAATTAAGGAAATATAGTCGAAAAATGTAAAACCCGGTGGTAGGTAAATGTGTGATCAGTGGGGTCAGTAACCAATCATCAGAGTAAGCATGCAATTCTAAAGAAGAAGATGAAGGAGCAAAAGAAGGCATAGAAATTGGATATGTTTCGAAGATACCAAAGAATACGGAGAACAATTGCATAAAGCGCAATAGTAGGAGAAACAGCAAGCCAACCGACAACATGCACTACATAAGAAATATCAAGTATATAGTAATGGTAAGGTACTCCAAACTGTCAACAAATGTACGATGCACAATGCAATACATTAGAGGGACATTATGCGATGGCAGAGCTAGAAACAACTTGTGAGGCAGTTAAAATAATTAAGCGGTCACCAAACCCTACTTTTTTATAATGACGACAAAACACCAGAAAAGATATTTAGCATCGGTTGTTTTGGACATTTAGCATTGGTTATCCGACGATGCTAAATCCCCCGATGCACACAGGTCCGGCCCCATCATGAAATGGCTAATATACAGACACAGATACTATTGGCCGACGATCACGGCCGATTGCTTCCAGTTTGCAAAAGGATGTGAGGCTTGCCAGCTGCATGGACCAATCCAGAGAGTGCCTGCGGATGAGCTCCATCCCATTGTTAAAATTTGGCCGTTCAGAGGGTGGGCCATGGATCTGATTGGTAAAATATACCCTCCGAGCTCAAATGGCCATAACTTTATTATTGTGGCCACCGATTACTTCACTAAGTTGGTAGAAGCTGCGCCTTTAGCGAATGCCAATCAGGCTGCGGTGATCAGGTTCATAGAAAACCAGATCATATACAGATTTGGCATTCCTGAAACCATCACGGTCGATCAATGCACGATGTTCACCGGGGAACAAGTGGTGGCCTTTGCCCAAGAATACGACATCAAGATGAGACACTCGTCTCCCTATTATGCTCAAGCTAACGGACAGACAGAGGCTACTAATAAAATCATCATTGAGCTCATCAAGAAGAACGTAGAGGATAAGCCTCGGCGGTGGCACGAGACCCTAAATGAGGCCTTATGGGCAATGAGGAACTCCAAGTCCACAGCCACCGGGGGGGCTCCCTATCGTCTAGTGTATGGGCAGGATGCCGTACTACCATCGGAGATCAGCGTAGCATCATTGAGGGTGGCTCGGCAGCATGCCCTCGGTATGGATGAATATCAACAAGCCATGTTAATGGAATTGGACTCGTTGAACGACGACAGGATGGCAGCCCTCAGCAAGATTGAGATGAACAAGGCTAAAACGGCCCGAGCCTACAACAAACAAGTCAAGCCTAAGAAGTTTGTTGAAGGGGGATCTAGTATGGAAAGCTATTCTACCGCTTGGGAGGAAAGACCCCCAGTTGGGAAAGTGGTCCCCAAATTGGGACGGGCCCTACATCATAAGTGAAGTGTACGACAGTGGCGCATATCGTTTAATTACGCTCGATGGCAAAGAGTTCGAAACAAAAATAAATGGCAAATATCTCAAGGCGTATTATCCTACTCTATGGGAGAGTATGCAAAGGAAAGAGGATTAGCGGATACGAAAGAAATCAGTGTCTTGGTGGCTCCCCACACACCGGCGGCCTAGTGAAAACAATTTAAATGATAGGATGGACTACCTCTTCGCTGCAGCAGAGCTTGACTCCTGACTAGAGGGGAGGACAGCTGAAGCAGGTGCAGCAGCGGACGAGTTTGTCAAGCGGATTCAAAGCTTTTCCCAGGAAGCTATTGCAGATAATACCTCACTTTGGCCGCGCTCCTTGTCATAGAAAAAGACCCATTTTTTGGGATTCTAGCACCCTGATGAGTTGATCCAAGGGTTTGCCCTGGTTGTACAGGCGAGCTTGTTCTGTGGCGGCCAGGGCCAGATTTTTGGCCGCCTCCTCTTGTTTGGGGCGCAAAGCCTGCAGCTCTAATTGGAGCCCCGTCATAAGAGACTCAATTTCTTCAATTCGGTGCCTGGTAGTCTCCTCCTCAGCTAACACCGATCGGCGTTCCGTTTCCTTCTCACCATAGGCTGAGAGATACATCTTCTTCTCTGCCTGTAGAGCATTCAGGCGAACCAGTGCTTGTTGGGCAGCGTTCTGAGCAGCGTGGGATGCCGAATAAGCCCGAGTGATGTGAGCCCACATGGAGCTTGGATGAAGTGTTTCCTATACTTTGTTTTCTTTTAATAATTGTATATTTGTAAGACACTTTTATTTTCGGCCATGTGGCTTTGAGTAGATGGGCTACGACTTAGACTAGTTTTTGTGGCTAAAAGCCTTTCTTGTAATTGTGGATTTGGGCTTTATATTGTGGACCTAGGATCCAATAAGTCCATAATATAAATACCTTACCCCTTAGTGTAATTAGGGAGAACTTTTGGATGAATGAAATCATTTCCTCAATTTTGCAAAGTTGAAAGCCTAGAGAGATACCTAGTGAGAGGTGAGAGTGGCGAGTACATGCATATGAGAGGTGAGGTTCATCATGAAGTTTCTCCAATGGTTCTTGAAGAAGAGGACCTTGCTCACAACCTTGGGGCTAGGAGCGCCCAAGGCTAGTTGATCTTATCACCTTCCAAGAAGGTGTGGCGATCATTCATCTCCACATCCATCTCTAGTCTCCTCCACATTTGTTCTTTCTTCTACTTTTCATGTAAGTTCATTGTGTTTGTGTTGTATGTACTTCATCTTTCTTGATTTGTCAATAACACTTGTTCTTGATCTTGTGTGAGAATTATTGAATTGTCAAAATTCTAGATCCTATCCTTCTTGATCTATTCTAGATCATATCATGTGTCATCAAAGCACATTGATTCATATCATGTGGTAATCAAAGCTAGTAGAATTTTGACAATTTTTTTCTCTTCTCTCACATTTCCAAATCTTAGATCTAAAAGGAATTTGAATTTGACTTGAAATCTTGTGAAATTCATTTGTTAATGTGTTAGATCTGAATATTTGAAGTTCAAATTCAGTTAGATCTCAAAATTTGAGTTCAAATTGATCAAAAAAAAAATTCAGATCTAGATCTGTTTGTTTTGGAAGAAAAGTTAGTTGCAACAGAAAAAGTGTTACCTATTCTGTTGTTTTCTGCAACACTTTCTCCTTCTTCAACTTGAAATTCGATTTCGTTACTCAGTCAATTTAGTTCCAATTTTTTTTGTGATTCTTCATTGTTGTTACATTTTCAATCTATTACATCTTAATTTCGTTAAATTTGAGCAAGATTTGATCAAATTCGAGTCATGAAAAACTTCAAAACGTGATTTCAGTTTTCGATTTCGTGCTCAATTCTTGTTCGTTTTTGATGAAATTTGTTGCTATTAATCACTTTCTGCAGTGATTTCGCACCTATTGCAAGTTGTTTCATGAATTTTGGTTGAGTTTTGAGCAATATACCATAGTCAGATAAGCCAAAACGCGTTTTTGCTCTAAAATCGCGTTTTCAGTAAGTTCTTATCCTTTTTTGTGCAAATTGATGATTTCTTTGTGTTCCTTGTGAAATTCCGCACATGATGGACTACTTATTTGCTTAAATTGGTTGAAAATTGCAATTTCCGGAAATTTTGGTTTGAAGGTTTGAATCTTCTTCTTCAACCTTGATTTTCCAGAATCACTTTTCTGTATAAGTGCTTTTTATGTTCTGAAAGTTGCATAGTTGAATGCTTTGTGAAAAATTAAGTGAAATGGAGTCCTATTTTGTCTGATTTGGTTGAGTATTCACTGAGATATCCACATTTTAAGAAATCAAACATTCAAAGTGTTCTTGGTGACATTCATATTGTTCTTGAATTTCTGCAATTTCCAGAATCAGTTTAATCCAAATTTCCTGTTTCAAAACTTCAAAATATGTTAGGGAACTCAATACAACTCCAAATCAAGTGATTCAAAAGCCAGGTAGCTTTTCTCAAAACCTACAATTTTTTGAGACATTGTAAAAAAAATATTCCAGCAAAAAAAAACAACAAAAAAAAAAGAAAATAGCAAAAAAAATGTATTATATTATACTAAAAAGACTTCTACCTATCACTTGAGCATCAAACAAATTTTGAAAAATTCTGAAAAAATTCCCGGAGATTGGAAACATTTTTTGGATCACTGGAAATTCTCCTCAAAATATTTTGACCATAGTTGGACCATTTTACCCTTGAGGTTTAGTTTGCTCATTACTTGACATTTTCTTGGTACATTGCTACCATTCTTTTTGAGTCTCTTTTTTATAGTTTAAATTTGTCTTTAAATACTCTATATTTGGTTTAGCTTTTGACATCTTTTGTTTTTTATTTTGGTCTTCAAAATTTCTTAGTTTTGTCTTAGTAGTCTCCTTTTTCTATTCCTCTTGGTGATTGATCATACATGCATTGGGTTCTATAGTAACATCAACACCAAGGTTTGGATAGTAGCTTATAGGTTTCTTTTTCAAGTTATAATGGATAATTGAGTGGCTTGAGTGACCTACTTACATTGTGTGTGACCAAAAAGCCCTTGAGTGAGAGTGTTTCCTAAAAGCCTAAACACGAGTGGAGTGATATTTAGTGAGCTAAACACTTTCGTGAGGACTTATTGATGGATATTTTCATACTAACATTCTCTTGTAGGTACACACAAATTATTCCATGATGAAGTCCATATTTGATAGGATGTATGATTCACCATTGAGGTATGATTCCCCAATGAGGTATGATTCTCCTAGGAGGTATCTTTCCCCAAGAAGGTATCACTCCCTGAGAAGGATTAATTCCCCCATAAGATGTCATTCCCCTATTAGGTATGACTCTCCTTGTGAATATTATGACAAAAGAAATAGGAGGTCTAGATATGTTGTTGAGGAGGGTGAAAGGAGCCATAGAAGGAGGGACATCAAAGAAGAAAACTCCTCCAAGTATTCCCACACAAATACTTGGAAGGCCAATTCAAAGAGGGAGGAAGTCTATACACCTGAAACGGTAAAAGATGAAGTTTCGGCCATAGAGCCAAAGAGTAAGAAAACTTTCTCTATTCCTACTAATCCTTCTACCTTTCATACTAGATGTCTTGTATCAACTAGATTATGTTGTTTGCAAATTGATGTTGGAAGTTGTGTTAATTAGGCTAGCACTCGCTTAGTTACAAAGCTCAATCTTCCCACCATCAATCATCCAAACCCATACAAAATACAATGGCTTAATGAGCAACAAGAAATGGTTGTGGATAAACAAGTACTTGTTAGTTTTTCCATTCATAGGTACAAAGACAATGTCTTATGTGATGTTGTACCTATGGAAGCCGGCCACCTAATCTTAGGAAGGCCATGGCAAATTGATACAAAAGCACCCTATGATGGATTTACTAACAAATACTCATTTATGCATAACAATTTGAAAGACCAACATTGTTATGGAAATGGTCATAACAATTACCTCAAGGAAAAGGTAATGGAAATGGTTATTAGTGTTCCAACATTGCGAAGGTACAATCAACTCCCTATATTCTCCATTCCCTATCCAACACTTAGTTGTACTAAATGGAAATGTAAGATGCCTTGTGCTTTAAGGAAATTTGTGCTTGAATTTTGCATGACTAGGCTATTATTTGGGGTCACTCACTTTCCCTTTGATCCCGGTGGAACCTATGCAATTAATGCATTAGTTTAGTTGTATTTTATTTTCAAAATAAGTGATTTTTGTCCATGCTTGATGTAGGTTTCCAAGAAGGGGAGTTTACTTGAGGAAAAGTGAAATTTAAGAGGGGGAGGATGATGCGAGCCCACATGGAGCTTGGATGAAGTGTTTCCTATACTTTGTTTTCTTTTAATAATTGTATATTTGTAAGACACTTTTATTTTCGGCCATGTGGCTTTGAGTAGATGGGCTACGACCTAGACTAGTTTTTGTGGCTAAAGGCCTTTCTTGTAATTGTGGATTTGGGCTTTATATTGTGGACCTAGGATCCAATAAGTCCATAATATAAATACCTTACCCCTTAGTGTAATTAGGGAGAACTTTTGGATGAATGAAATCATTTCCTCAATTTTGCAAAGTTGAAAGCCTAGAGAGATACCTAGTGAGAGGTGAGAGTGGCGAGTACATGCATATGAGAGGTGAGGTTCATCATGAAGTTTCTCCAATGGTTCTTGAAGAAGAGGACCTTGCTCACAACCTTGGGGCTAGGAGCGCCCAAGGCTAGTTGATCTTATCACCTTCCAAGAAGGTGTGGCGATCATTCATCTCCACATCCATCTCTAGTCTCCTCCACATTTGTTCTTTCTTCTACTTTTCATGTAAGTTCATTGTGTTTGTGTTGTATGTACTTCATCTTTCTTGATTTGTCAATAACACTTGTTCTTGATCTTGTGTGAGAATTATTGAATTGTCAAAATTCTAGATCCTATCCTTCTTGATCTATTCTAGATCATATCATGTGTCATCAAAGCACATTGATTCATATCATGTGGTAATCAAAGCTAGTAGAATTTTGACAATTTTTTTTCTCTTCTCTCACATTTCCAAATCTTAGATCTAAAAGGAATTTGAATTTGACTTGAAATCTTGTGAAATTCATTTGTTAATGTGTTAGATCTGAATATTTGAAGTTCAAATTCAGTTAGATCTCAAAATTTGAGTTCAAATTGATCAAAAAAAAAAATTCAGATCTAGATCTGTTTGTTTTGGAAGAAAAGTTAGTTGCAACAGAAAAAGTGTTACCTATTCTGTTGTTTTCTGCAACACTTTCTCCTTCTTCAACTTGAAATTCGATTTCGTTACTCAGTCAATTTAGTTCCAATTTTTTTTGTGATTCTTCATTGTTGTTACATTTTCAATCTATTACATCTTAATTTCGTTAAATTTGAGCAAGATTTGATCAAATTCGAGTCATGAAAAACTTCAAAACGTGATTTCAGTTTTCGATTTCGTGCTCAATTCTTGTTCGTTTTTGATGAAATTTGTTGCTATTAATCACTTTCTGCAGTGATTTCGCACCTATTGCAAGTTGTTTCATGAATTTTGGTTGAGTTTTGAGCAATATACCATAGTCACATAAGCCAAAACGCGTTTTTGCTCTAAAATCGCGTTTTCAGTAAGTTCTTATCCTTTTTTGTGCAAATTGATGATTTCTTTGTGTTCCTTGTGAAATTCCGCACATGATGGACTACTTATTTGCTTAAATTGGTTGAAAATTGCAATTTCCGGAAATTTTGGTTTGAAGGTTTGAATCTTCTTCTTCAACCTTGATTTTCCAGAATCACTTTTCTGTATAAGTGCTTTTTATGTTCTGAAAGTTGCATAGTTGAATGCTTTGTGAAAAATTAAGTGAAATGGAGTCCTATTTTGTCTGATTTGGTTGAGTATTCACTGAGATATCCACATTTTAAGAAATCAAACATTCAAAGTGTTCTTGGTGACATTCATATTGTTCTTGAATTTCTGCAATTTCCAGAATCAGTTTAATCCAAATTTCCTGTTTCAAAACTTCAAAATATGTTAGGGAACTCAATACAACTCCAAATCAAGTGATTCAAAAGCCAGGTAGCTTTTCTCAAAACCTACAATTTTTTGAGACATTGTAAAAAAAATATTCCAGCAAAAAAAAACAACAAAAAAAAAAGAAAATAGCAAAAAAAATGTATTATATTATACTAAAAAGACTTCTACCTATCACTTGAGCATCAAACAAATTTTGAAAAATTCTGAAAAAATTCCCGGAGATTGGAAACATTTTTTGGATCACTGGAAATTCTCCTCAAAATATTTTGACCATAGTTGGACCATTTTACCCTTGAGGTTTAGTTTGCTCATTACTTGACATTTTCTTGGTACATTGCTACCATTCTTTTTGAGTCTCTTTTTTATAGTTTAAATTTGTCTTTAAATACTCTATATTTGGTTTAGCTTTTGACATCTTTTGTTTTTTATTTTGGTCTTCAAAATTTCTTAGTTTTGTCTTAGTAGTCTCCTTTTTCTATTCCTCTTGGTGATTGATCATACATGCATTGGGTTCTATAGTAACATCAACACCAAGGTTTGGATAGTAGCTTATAGGTTTCTTTTTCAAGTTATAATGGATAATTGAGTGGCTTGAGTGACCTACTTACATTGTGTGTGACCAAAAAGCCCTTGAGTGAGAGTGTTTCCTAAAAGCCTAAACACGAGTGGAGTGATATTTAGTGAGCTAAACACTTTCGTGAGGACTTATTGATGGATATTTTCATACTAACATTCTCTTGTAGGTACACACAAATTATTCCATGATGAAGTCCATATTTGATAGGATGTATGATTCACCATTGAGGTATGATTCCCCAATGAGGTATGATTCTCCTAGGAGGTATCTTTCCCCAAGAAGGTATCACTCCCTAAGAAGGATTAATTCCCCCATAAGATGTCATTCCCCTATTAGGTATGACTCTCCTTGTGAATATTATGACAAAAGAAATAGGAGGTCTAGATATGTTGTTGAGGAGGGTGAAAGGAGCCATAGAAGGAGGGACATCAAAGAAGAAAACTCCTCCAAGTATTCCCACACAAATACTTGGAAGGCCAATTCAAAGAGGGAGGAAGTCTATACACCTGAAACGGTAAAAGATGAAGTTTCGGCCATAGAGCCAAAGAGTAAGAAAACTTTCTCTACTCCTACTAATCCTTCTACCTTTCATACTAGATGTCTTGTATCAACTAGATTATGTTGTTTGCAAATTGATGTTGGAAGTTGTGTTAATTAGGCTAGCACTCGCTTAGTTACAAAGCTCAATCTTCCCACCATCAATCATCCAAACCCATACAAAATACAATGGCTTAATGAGCAACAAGAAATGGTTGTGGATAAACAAGTACTTGTTAGTTTTTCCATTCATAGGTACAAAGACAATGTCTTATGTGATGTTGTACCTATGGAAGCCGGCCACCTAATCTTAGGAAGGCCATGGCAAATTGATACAAAAGCACCCTATGATGGATTTACTAACAAATACTCATTTATGCATAACAATTTGAAAGACCAACATTGTTATGGAAATGGTCATAACAATTACCTCAAGGAAAAGGTAATGGAAATGGTTATTAGTGTTCCAACATTGCGAAGGTACAATCAACTCCCTATATTCTCCATTCCCTATCCAACACTTAGTTGTACTAAATGGAAATGTAAGATGCCTTGTGCTTTAAGGAAATTTGTGCTTGAATTTTGCATGACTAGGCTATTATTTGGGGTCACTCACTTTCCCTTTGATCCCGGTGGAACCTATGCAATTAATGCATTAGTTTAGTTGTATTTTATTTTCAAAATAAGTGATTTTTGTCCATGCTTGATGTAGGTTTCCAAGAAGGGGAGTTTACTTGAGGAAAAGTGAAATTTAAGAGGGGGAGGATGATGCGAGCCCACATGGAGCTTGGATGAAGTGTTTCCTATACTTTGTTTTCTTTTAATAATTGTATATTTGTAAGACACTTTTATTTTCGGCCATGTGGCTTTGAGTAGATGGGCTACGACCTAGACTAGTTTTTGTGGCTAAAGGCCTTTCTTGTAATTGTGGATTTGGGCTTTATATTGTGGACCTAGGATCCAATAAGTCCATAATATAAATACCTTACCCCTTAGTGTAATTAGGGAGAACTTTTGGATGAATGAAATCATTTCCTCAATTTTGCAAAGTTGAAAGCCTAGAGAGATACCTAGTGAGAGGTGAGAGTGGCGAGTACATGCATATGAGAGGTGAGGTTCATCATGAAGTTTCTCCAATGGTTCTTGAAGAAGAGGACCTTGCTCACAACCTTGGGGCTAGGAGCGCCCAAGGCTAGTTGATCTTATCACCTTCCAAGAAGGTGTGGCGATCATTCATCTCCACATCCATCTCTAGTCTCCTCCACATTTGTTCTTTCTTCTACTTTTCATGTAAGTTCATTGTGTTTGTGTTGTATGTACTTCATCTTTCTTGATTTGTCAATAACACTTGTTCTTGATCTTGTGTGAGAATTATTGAATTGTCAAAGTTCTAGATCTATTCTAGATCATATCATGTGTCATCAAAGCACATTGATTCATATCACCGAGAGATTTCCGAAAGCTGATAGGCTATGTCCCGGAGGGTTTCCTTCCTTTGCATCGGCATATCATCTGAAGAAGACAGCCTGAACGCCAGAGACCACAGGTGTGAAAGCTGGGTAGGATCAGTAACAATTCTGCCCTGGAGGGCATCCTCTAATTTTTGTAGCTCTTCTCCCGAAGGGGGAACTATCTGAGGATGACTCTGGGAAGCAAAGTATTGGGCCACTTTCGCTTCAGTCACTGGTCTAGACTCTGGTTGAGGAGCAAGAGGAGGAGAATTCATCGGAGGAGGAGAGTGATGAGTTGCAATCAAAGGTGCATCCGGAACTAAGGGATTGACTGTCTACAAGCAAAATAACCATGAGAAAAACCAAAGCACCAGCTAACAAGAAGAGGTAAAACGGGAGAAACACCGTACCTTGGATTTCTTGGAAGGGTGAGGAGTGTCTTCTGCCAGCACAGCGGCCCTCTTTGCCGCTGGCTGCGAAGGGGTATCAATTGGAACACAATGAACAGACGATCGCCTGAAGGTAATAGGAGCATCATCTTCGTCTTCTGCCGCATTACGATCAACGGAGGGCCATGCAACCAGAAAGGATACATGAATGAGAAGCAGGGGAATAGACAATAAACGAGCCACAAAGAACGAAAAGACATACCCGTGGTTTGTTGAGATCGAGTGGATGGCCGCCGAGAGGAAGTTGGAGACCTGGTTGCTTTATCAACAGGAGAGGGAACGACGCTGGTACCAGCCGGTGTTAAAGAAAGGGTTGGAGCCGTGCGATGGTGGCCGAGGTACTTGGAAAGATAATCCCCGAGAGCCCGAGGGAAGACTAGGTCCTTAACACCAAGCCACCAATTGGTAAAGGCACTGGTCTCCCCCGGACACACCTCATAGTGCACCCACACACTATCAGTAACTTTGAGATAATTGTTGACTACCATCTTGCACACTTGACCATCTGTCAGACCTTCCTTACGGCGAGGGTCATCCAAAGATCGGTAAGGTAGAGGAACATGTTGCATCAGCCCAAATTGCTTGCAGACGAAATTGGGATAATAATACTCTGCCAGAGCTTGCTCTAACGAGAAGAGGCCAGATAGCCAATTGGCAAGTCCCTGGTTGTCAGAGCGGACCGCCAATAATCACGAGCAGTACCGCACTCTGATAAAGGAAGCTGGTCTTCTTTTCGTTGAGGAGTAAAGATCCAGGTAGGACCACACCTCCTGTCTAACACAAGACACCACGTCATCTCAGTAATGTTGGTCTTCAGAAACTCCTTCATGACTTGAGCCGCTGTCAGTCGATGGCAAGGGGTGGCCGAGAGCTGAGGGCCTAAGCATCTGTTGGTCAGTGGCCCGGGGATAGTCAAGCCAGCAGAAAGAATATGAGGAAAATAGAGGGTAGCCCACAACTGGAAAAACCACATAGGACCATGAATCTTGGAGACTCGACCGTAGTCCTTGATCTGGTCGAGCATGACTTGGATCCCTCGGTAGAACTCGCCAAGAAAGTAAGGAGCCCAGGCGTAAACCTCCCCACTTGTCATCATGGCAACAAGGGCTGCAGCTCTTGGACGAAGCCAGCTGAGACAGTGTCGTAGAAGAATCTGCAGAAGAAGTATATAAGGAAAGCGGTGTGTTCTTCGTCGGTGATGGTGGCATCGGACTTGGAGTTGGCAATCAGAAACTTTGAATAGACCCCTCCAGCATGGATATGGCCCAAGTTCACATTCCTGGGCAGTCTTGCAGGATTGATGCAACGGCCGAACGCGGGCAAACCAGTAATAGAGGTCACATCCAGGATGGTGGGGGTGACCATGCCCCGGGGAAATATGAAAGCGTTGAAGGTAGAAGACCAAAAACCCAAGAGGGGTAAAAGAACGTCAAAGTTATGAGGGATGGCGAAGGTAGAGAGGGCGATCATGTCACGTAGACCCTAAGCCTTCCAAACGTCTTTCTTGATAGGATGAATCCTATCAAACCAGGCGTGATAGTCGTCGGTAGGTCTGGCCCAACCTCTGGTCTCCGACACCTTGGCGTCAACGGTGAACCAATCTTGGGTGAGTGGTATACTGGGACAAGCCGAAGTGTTGAAGGTTTGTTTGAAGGCATTGAAGCCTTCACCAACGGAAGAGGTGGTAGACCGCACTGTGACTCCGCCTGGGATGGCAACGAGGATATCCTATGGGGAAACTTCAATGGAATCGATTGCTGAAGAAGGACCAGAAGAAGAAGAACTTGGTTGGCTACTATTTCCGCCATAACTATGGTCACGGTTCTGAGAGCTGGAGTTTGAAGACATGATGGAAAGCGGTGGTGATGACAATGGAGAGAAAGGGTTCTGTTTCGCAAAGAGAGAAACAAAAGAGGAGTGAAGCGTTTCCAAAGAAAGCGAACAGTCTCGCGTGATCGTAACCACTTATGGCTTTCGCAAACCTTGGGAACCGTTGTGTCGCCCTAGTATCCCGCGCAGAGTGAAACTACCAATTGTCACGAAACGGCAGGATAGTCACTTCAAAAATGGTCACATCAAGTCATCTCAAAGGGTTCTTTTTGCACTATCAGTCACGTCCTCGCGGCCACACGACAGGACAAAAAGGAGGACAATTGTTAACACCCAAAAATAATTAGGTCGTAGGCCGAGGACTGAATGAAGAAGGCAGTGGAGCTGGAGTATTGAGGTAGGTCACTAGACAAGGATTTTAAGAGATAATTTCCTAAGAAAATGATCAAGGGAAGCCCTCGGGGCATATCACTAGACAACTCCCTGAGGAAGGGGTTAGCCCGAGGAGCAATGAGCGAGACCGAGGGAGAGTACAGCCTCAGCCTATAGAGTGCCACGGCCAGGGTAGGCTCGGGTGCCTGAGTTACTGTCTGGGGGCGAAGGGTAGCTGAATGAACCAATTGTCCGAGGTAGGGCGGTTTTACTTGGAAGGCACGTAAGAGACATGCACGTAGATGGAACGTAGGAGCAGTTGAAGATCAAGCGAAGGAGCGAAGTCTTGAAGAGAGGAGTGAGGGAATTCACCCCACTAATTGTGCTAGTGAGATCGTGGGTGATTACTCCGCCTCCTTAGGGCTTAGGAACAATGATAGTCGTTGATCTTAGACTGATCCAACGGTAGGCAAATGTTGGCTGTGTTAGTGGCCGACGAGGGCCTATGTATATAAATAGGAGAGTAATTGTACAGAAAAGTCACACATCAATCAATCAAAAACTCTACGTTTATTTCGTCTATCTGTTTTTATCGCACTTTATCTTTATTGTTATGCATTAGCCAGTAGTATAATCCAACCCTCGCAGTCCCCTCTCACCTAACCTGTCCCTTTCTAGTGGAGTCAGGATACCCACAGTCAAGGAGCAGAGTTCCCTCCTTGGCACAATCGCTTGAAGGACAAGGAATCGAAGAACTTGCTCAAACCCCTGGCCGAATCCACGGCTAGGACCTAAGAGTTTGAACCAAGGAACAACACTAACCCATTGTAAAAACTGTAAATATAATAAGAGGAGACCACAAAACCTAAGATCACCAAACAAAATTAGAAGATTCATAAAATAAAATTATAAAAGGAACAAAATTGTCCAGTACTTAAGATAAATAACTGAATAGAAATAAAGTGATCCCGTTCTATAAAAAAACGATAATCATTACCTTGTATTGGCCAATCACAATTGATTGTTACTATTGTTAGCATCCTTCCTAACAGGAAGGCATCATAAATCAGTCTAGAAACTCATTCCAAGCTAAAAGATAAGTAATTGAACAGAAATTTGACCTTGTACCATTTCAACTACACAATCTTAATCAACAGGTTTTTTAACTTCCTAATCTGAAGATGCAGGGCAGATTTATAACATACATTGGAAAAACAATATAAAAGGTGAAAGATTCTAAGTCACCTTCTTACCAAGAGCAGAGAGGTCAGAACAAATTTTCTCTCCTTTCCCTGTTGATATTGCTTCAGCTAACACCCTAGGGCAATTCCTGAAACAATAATTGATTCCACTCACCAAATGAATAACAACAATCAAAATACCTAATTAGACATGAAAGGGACTTTTGAATTGCAGAGAGAAAGTATCAACAAAGTTCCAGCCACAATATTATTTACATGGGAGAAAAAATTTTCATACCTTATAGGTTTAGATAGCATAACCGAAAAAAGAATCACATATGAATATAGAGATAGCATAACCAAACTTATCAAGTTGACTCACCAGTAGTTGTTGGGGAAAAAAAGCAAACATCTCATGTGCAAAATAATCATCATTGAAAGAAGCCTCTTAACCTACATCATGGGAAAAGAAAGCATGCCAGAACAAAAAAAATGGCGTTAATAGAAAACAATTACTCTCCCATAAACATTGACTTCTAAAACCATTCACCAACAAATCTAAATATTGAAAGAATTAGAATACGAAATATGGGCATAACCAAAGGCACAGATTCTTGATTCTCAACTAACATTTGCAAAATTTATCGCAAATACAAAATAATAATATGAGTAATGTTCAAATCTGTCTTGCCAAGAAGCGGAAGAAGGTGACACGTAAGAAGAAAGGGAGGTGGCGTCAATCGTCAAGGATAGATATGGAAGCTCAAGGGAAGGAGAGGGATGGAGAATCTGAGAGAGAAAGTGACGACGATTTAATTTAGGGTTTACAAAATCAACCCATTTTAAGAAAATAATGTTGTTGGGTTTTGTGGCGATGGGGAAGAGAAGAAGCTTGGTGGTTGTGGGGCGGCGAACGGAGGTCGGATGATGGCAGAACGACAACACGAAAGTGGCACCAGCGATGATGAGAAGACCGTTGAAGAGATGAAGAGTGAGGGTAAGGGTTGTGTGAAGGGTTGCAGTGCAGATGGTGGTGGCCTGCGGTGGTGGACTGGTCGTTGTCACGCGTTGGAGGGTGAGGGTGAGGGAGAGTGAGGCCGTGCGTAACGGGTTTAGGTTTGTGCAAGGTTTAGGGTTTCTCCATGGAGCAGAGAACAAACGAAGAGGAAGAAGGAAACAAACATGGTTTTGGTTGATTCTGCGAGAGAGAAGAAGAAGTTCTGTGAGGAAGAAGAAGAAGGGAGCTTAAGGTTCTCCCAGAGAGAAGAAGAAGTTCTGTGAGAGAAAACGAAGGACTCTGAATTCGCACGATAGATTGGGTGTTTTGGTTTCACTAAATGGACATTTAGCATCAGATGTTCTAATAATCGATGCTATATGTGTTTGACATTGAGACATATAACATCAGTTATTAAGACACCCGATGTTAAATTACCATGGCAAGCACTTTTAACATCAGTTGTTATAACAACCGATGCTAAATGTCAAACAGAAACCTTAAGTTGTTGGTTTAATTGCAAAATTGCCACTGGTTCAACATTTAACATCGGTTGTTCAAACAAACAATATTAAATGGTGGTGTTTAATGTCTTTTTTCCACTAGTGAAACTTTATGTCGTGCTACATTGCAGATTGTTGGGGACCCAAGGGGGAGCCTAAAACACCAGGGACATCTCCATATTTGGATAAAAGCAAACATATAAGTTGATTTGACACCAACATCTTTTACCCAAATTTTAAGACATTGTTCCAGACTGGCCTACCAGGCCCAAAGAGCTGAACTCCGCCCTAGGGAGCGCTAAAAATGCACTTGTGAACCTCCCAACGACTGAGATCGATCCCCCTAATCCAACGGCTGGTCCGCGACGCCTTGCTCTATAAATACGGGTCAACCCCCACTGACAGGTACACTTTTTTCCCAGCATCTCATACCTCGCTTTGACTTTCATTCCCTGACTTGGACGTCAGAGTGTCTTTGCAGGTACAACCTGACTTCGGGCTCCGCTCCCGACCTATCAGAATACGAACGACTTGACCTTAAGCTCGGTCCACCTGGGACCCCTAAGGTACGGTTCAGACATTAAGTGTATGAGTCCCTTCATTTATATTACTCAATATCTCTATTTTCATTCAATATGAGACTTGTTACTCACAATTGATACTCCAACACATATCTTCTTTGAATTGGTCTCCCCATACTATTTTCCACCGGTAACCGTTACCTGCAAACTATTTTCCGGCGGAAAAAATCCACCAGTAAAGCCGTATTTCCGATAGATTTTGGCCTTTTCCAGCGGATTTTTTCCCCAGAAATCTTAAAATTTCTTGTAGCGTAAAAGAAGTATGATAGAAAATCATAACATTTGACCACAGTTTGTAAAGAGCATGATCGTGTACTATTTGAGTCTCATTGTGTCACTATTGATTTACTGTATATCCTTTATTCCATTTGCACTGAAGAGTAAACGGATTGAGATCAACCACATCCACAAATCCACCAGCAATCTCTAGGAGAGGAGGCAAATAACTTTTTGCCAGGATGATTGTCTATTCCAAACAACATTTTTGTGGAAGAGGGCATGAACACTTGGTCTCAACATTCCATTAAATTGACCACCTTATTATTTTATCCAAACATTCAAAGAAAAACACTTTACCATATGACCCAAAAGCATTGATATACAGACTTCTATGGATGAATCCAGAAAAGTCCCAACAACCTGCCGACCAGACCAGGTTTCTGGCAATGACACACACATATCCCACTACTACTTTCTATTGATTCAGATATGTAATAAATTAATTATTATGACATTTCAACTAGAAAAAATGTACCTTCCAACTCATATATATATACACACACAGTCACTAACACCCAGCTTTTTAGCTCAAAGTTTTTTGGAAGGTATACATCATTCATAAACAATACCAAATTAGTGAAAGTAATGTTAATTAATTAGCATTTGTCAACATATACATGTAGTCTAAGTATAGTTTTCTGCACATGACTTAGATATTAAGGATCTAAGTGATGATCCCATGTATTAGAGATCCGACATTGATTGTCTGACTTGAACCTTTTAATTAGTGTCAGTTGCGATCGAAGACTGATCATATAAGATTAATAATATGAATTCTCTTTACGTTAATAGTTGATATTATAAATTATTAGGCTCTAAATCTTCTTTGCAGTAGTCATTCAAGACTTCTCAACTTTGTACTTTTCATGCATGTTTTGTGTCACATCACAACATTGAATTTTCATGTTATCAACTCTCACAATACCGCTTGTAAAAAAGGAACTCTCACGGTATATATTTCGTAAAGTTCGGAGTACACCTGGTGCTCATTTCTTATTAATATATATTTTGCTTATAAAAAAAATGAATTCTTACAATACCAAATTGATCCCTTAGGTAGTTAGTATAGCTAATGAAACGGGATTGGATTAAATGCACTTGGATTTTTGTGTAGTTAAACAGTTATTGGAGTTGTTTGATTAAGATCAAACGGTCTAGATTTTAATAATAGTTTTTAACTTTTGCTTAATAAAAAACCGACTTTGAAATCTGAATCGTTCAATGAATATCGGATGACCCCAAACTTAATGACCAGTGGCGGACCTAGCATTATACCAGGGGGTTCAGATGAACCCCTTGGAATTTTTTTTTTGCACTAAACACCCTATATAAATAGCCTAAATCTCCTGAAATTTTAATTTTGACACCCCTGAAAATTTGAAATTGTACTAGTAGACCAAGTTTTGCACTCATTTGACACCGGCCTTAAAAAATTTGACACCCCTGACCCCGGGGTCCTGGGTCCGCCACTGTTAATGACTGCATAAGGTACTTACTTCACACAAACTAGATCCTAATAAAACATGTTTTAACCCCAACACTGTGTGAATTGTTAATGCACTTTATCTAAAGATATAGACTCGGTTAGTATCAAGTTTCACTTACCTCCCAACCGAGTTCTCTAATTAGTCGGGCCTCTTTTCAGTAAACATCGGAGAAGAGTCAAAGACTTCTAGATAAGAAAATAAAAAAGGTTTCTAAAATTGCAAAACATTTATTTCTTTTATTGTTAAATACTACTACTACTGCTGCTGCTGCTGCTGCTACTACTACTACTACTAATAATAATAATAATAATAATAATAATAATAATAATAATAATAATAATAATAATAATAATAATAATAATAATAAAAAAGGGCAGCACACATCCTAGTGGCTATCGTAACATGAGGCCTTGACCAAGTTTGGGACAAAAAAAGAGATTCCATTCTTTTAGTTTTTCTTTTTCAATTTTTTTAATAAAAAGTTTATTTGAGTTAGGCTCCGAGCTCATCACGTCAGAGCAGACCTCAAGACTCAACGAGTTCTAATAGAAGTATTTACAGACCATTTATTAAAGAGATCCTCACACTATCTGTGAAAGTTGAACCCATATCATTGCGTGTCAACTTCTTATCAAGTTCCAATTGCTAAAACATAAGCGTAGCTTTTTATTATTTGTTCAGTTCAGACCTTATATTGTTATTTGTGTGCAACGCAAAGCACTAACAAAAGCTGGAATTATAAGATAAGAACACTTGCGTCTCATCACCAAAAAACTCATTTCCCTTATCTTCTTAATTTCTTATATTTTTAGTGGATGACGTATAAAGATTGAGACCGTGTATGCTTGCTGTTTTCAATTTTCGTATTAGAATTTTTTGTGAAGAAAATTATTAATTTCGTTTTTGACAACGACTGAAACAAATTGGCCATAAAATAAAATAAAAACATAGATTTATTAATCTCAATCTACAAACAAATTGGCCTGAATTCTTTATCGTACACCTGAAACAATTCCTTATCCACCAACAAAGACTACTTATTTATTGGTGCCGTTTTTCTTTTGCCAATTTTACCAACATAGGACAGCTTTTTTTGGTTCTTTGACCAATTACGTGATTAGTTATCTTTAAATAGAAATGTCATTTGACGCCTAAATTTCTAATTAATATTCTCTACATTTATCAATCTGAAAAAATAGGGTGAAAAACACAAAAAGCGGGAGTCAACTTGATTATTTTGTTGAGTTTTAATCAGTTTATAAATAAATAAATTGGTTATAACAGATTTTTCAAATGAAACCAATTGTTATTGTTATATAAGTTTATTCTTCACTAGTAGTATCAAGTTGTGATTGTGAAAGTCAGGGTCGGTTATTAGATTTTAGGTGCCCTAGGCGAACTAAAACTAATTTGTGACCTCATGCCTTTTAAATATTATTCCTCTTGCGTTTTTAGTTGAAAAATTACTAATAAACTGTTTATAATTAAAGTAATTTTAAAAACTATTTTTGATAAGAATTAAAGGAAGTCTATTTAACCATTTATGTAATTATAGATTTATAAATTTTTATTTTAACATCTATATATACTAGTTAAGAAAACAAAATTTGGTGCCCATCGAAAAATGGGACCCTAAGCAGCCGTCCCTCCCGTCCATGGTTAGGATCACCACGAGTGAAAGTGAAAATGATTGGATAATCAACTCGGATTGTACCTTTCATTTTTGTCTAAGAAAGGATTATTTTGAGTCCATAGACACGCGACAAGGTGGAGTAATGTTTTTGGGAAATAACAAGTCTTACTAAGTTAAAGGAAAATGATCTACTTGATTAAAAATATTTGATGGTCAATCCCAAGGGCTTAATCTAGTGGAGCTTGACCCGAGTTCAAATCACCACAAGCTTCATTAGGGTGATGTATATGTAATTCCCTTTGTTAGCTCCCGAATACACTAGACTGAGGCGCCATCCAGAATTTATAACTCTCACAAAAGGTTTTAAAGAAATTATGAGGATTTAAGGCTTGGTTGGTGAATTTGGAATAGGACAAAGTTGTGTTACAATATATTTTGGGATCTCTAAAAGTCATGTTTGTATTTTGAAAATAAATTATAGAAGACGCGTACAATTTTATTTTATTTTTGACTTGAGATACTAACTTTAATTTTATTAGTTGTAAAGAAGATTTTGCTAGTGTTTTGTCAATAAAAAATAAGATTTTGTTAGTGTTCGAACTTTCCAAACTGGCATCAACTTATTAATGCGGATGTATCTCTAGATTTGTAATCTTATTAGCATCTCATTGATTGATGAATAATTAGATACAAACGAGAATAAACCATACCATGCATGAATATTCTGATCTTCAATACTTTATCATTTCCATCATTCAATTAATGTCGGTGATAATTCTACATTCATCCTTTTTTCCCTCCGATTTCTGCAATTATATATTATGATCTCAATTCTCAAACCATATTGGATCTATAAATAATTTCCTTTTGTTAGTTTCTTTTTAACTATATATATATTATAAATTGGTTTTCTACTAAAAAAAGAGACTGCGCAGAATCTGGACTAATTAATAAAATAATAAGATCACACACAATATGTTTTAAACTGGACCAAGATGCCCATTCAGCACTTAGACATGGATTGACCCAATCACTTTGATCCATATATCCACAATACACAAGCTCATTCATGACTCTCATACTTGGATGACTCAGATTCACTCTACCGATCCAACGGCTCACCACGGGCACAATTCCCTATAAATATTAGCACACATTGCCATAAAGAGGTAGATTCTCATTCCTAGCTAAATCACTCATCTATTCTCAATACTGACTTGAGCGTCGGAGTGGCTTCGCAGGTACCCCTCCGGGCTCGCACTAACCTCCGGCCAGGTGACCTACCAACTGCAGTCCATCCAGTACTGCAAGGTGTAGAACATTGGCGACCACAGTGGGAGATATCTATGTTTCACACCATCTCAACTTTTTTGAACTTTCTCCTGCTTTCCCATGGCACCTAGAGGTAGACCCCGAGTCCAAAACATTGTCGTTCCGCACCCCCAGCCAGAGGGCACTCCCGAAGGCCTTGCTTCTTCCACGCCAGACCAAGACATTCAGGTCCCGGCACCCCAGCCAGCCTCTATCCAGATCCCCGTCCAACCTGGGGATGCGACGACCATCTGCCAGCTCTTGGACCTACTGTGCAACCGCACCCAGACTATGTTGCAGTAAGAAGCGCGTCTCAGGCAGATAGAGAGGCGAATGACAGCCATGCCTGAGCAACCAGGCGCGGCAGATCTCCACCCAGGCGTCATCACAATCATCGCTCTCCACCTACACGGAAGCGAGCTCGCCACTCTCCTCCTCAACGCGGCAGACACCAAGGATCAGATTCACCTCCAAGTACCCCTCCAACCTCGCCTGACGGTACATACTGGCCTGAGGAGTCTCTCCCCAGGACCTCATCGCTCGCAACCTCCAATTCTCGCGAGAGGTCGCGGAGCCGGACCAAGACCCATAAGAGGCATCGCCATAGGATCTACCTCGAGGAGATCTCCAGCCCGACGTGACCGTCGAGACATAGATCTCGGGGACGGATCACCTCACAACTCATGATGGACCTCCAATGAAGGACCCTTCACTAGGAAGGTTGACGACTCCCCGATTCCAAGGACCTTAGAGAAGCTCCCAGCTCTCAAAACGTATGACGGGACTGGGGACCCTGACAGGCATTTGGCCTACTTCTCAATCATGATGCATTATCAGGGGAAAAAGAACCCGTCCACTGCAAGATCTTTCCCTTCACTCTCACGGATTCAGCACTAGCTAGCTTGGTTCCAGGATTTAAAACCAAACTCAGTCTCATCCTGGGGGCAACTAGCTACCAAGTTCACGACCCGTTTTTCCGCCTCTCGCTTGAAGCCAAAATATGAAGAAGTTCTTAGGGCGATCAGGCAGGGAGAGAAAGAAACACTTAGAGAATATCTGGAAAGGTTCAACAAGGAGGCTGCCAACGTCAGGAACCTCGAAGACAAGATGAGGCTCTTTTGGATGAAGGATGACCTCAAGAAAGGAAGCCTGTTTCAAAGGGACGCGGGGGTTAACAAACCCCGAAGCTTGGATGAGTTCCTTCAGTAGGCACAAAAGTACATGGACTACGAAGAAGACAACGTGGCGTACCAACAGGAAGCCAAGGTTGGCAGCAAGGAGGACGAGCTGGCTTACAAGGCCATTGAAGAACCATGGCAGAAAGGAGCCCAAGATGAGAGAACTCCTCGGGAGTCCCGACCCCGGCAAGGTCGCTTCTCAGAGTACACCCTGCTGAACACATCCCAGGCTGAGATCCTTGCCGAATGCGTGGACGCGGAGTTTTGGGACATCAAACAACCTGAACCTCGCGTGCAAAGGAAAGACTGAACCTCTAAAAAGTACTGCCGTTAACACAAAGGTTATGGGCACAGTACCAGCAAATGCAACACCCTCAGGGATGACATTGAAGAGCGGATCCGCGAAGGGAAGCTCGCCCAATACGTGAATGAAGAAGAGGATGAGACCTGTGACTCTGAATAGGGAGCAGGGCATCAGGACCTGAACCTAGGGCTAGGCCTAGTTAAGAATTTTGTTGTTTAAGCACGAAGACAGAATGTAAAAGCTCAATATGAATGATTAACAAAATTTCGGCTTGCAATTACAGTTTTTGCTCTAGCATAGTAGCATTAACACTTGTTTCAAAGAAAATTCCTTAAGATCAAGAAAGAAAAAGGGTTCAACTCTTTAGTTAGGGGAGGAGCGAGGCAAGTTTGAGACCCAACATACCCTGCAGGGAGGGACTACCCAAATCACAGGGGAAACCTCAACATTAGCTCAAAGCCAAGACCATCCCTACAAGGAGTTAAGAGTGTCATGGCACGCCAAAACAAATAAATGACCTTGGTGGTCACAACCCCTTGGGCGAGTTCTATCTGGGTCGAGTCCTAGTAAACTGTGCCAAGATTACACTTCAAGCTGACCTTGGTGATCACAACCCCTTGGGCGAGTTCTATCTGGGCCGAGTCCTGGTAAACTGTGCCAAGGGTATACTTCAAGCTGACCTTGGTGGTCACAACCCCTTTGGCGAGTTCTATCTGGGCCGAGTCCTGGTAATCTGTGCCAAGGGTATACTTCAAGCTGGCCTTGGTGGTCACAACCCCTTGGGCGAGTTCTATCTGGGTCGAGTCCTGGTAAACTGTGCCAAGGGTATACTTCAAGCTGACCGTGGTGGTCACAACCCCTTTGACAAGTTCTATCTGGGCCGAGTCCGGGTAATCTGTGCCAAGGGTATACTTCAAGCTGGCCTTGGTGGTCACAACCCCTTGGGCGAGTTCTATCCAGGCCGAGTCTTGGTAAACTATGCTAAGGGTATACTTCATTACAAATTGTCCCGACGGGCGTCGACAAACTCATCTGCCTAAAGCAAGACAAACTTAGCAACTATCTACTTAAAATTTGAAAGCATGGTGGCACAAAGCAACCAAGGTCACGGCGCCCACCCAGCAGGGATCCAAGGTCTAGGCACCCGCAGGGCGCCAGTGTCATGAGACATGACAGCCAGGCATAAGGCACTCACCCAGCAAGGGCGCCAATTTCATGAGACACGACAGCTAGGCGCCCGGCACCAATGCGCCAACAACAAGCAGGACCCGTCACCATGGAAGGTGCCTAGCCCCTGGCACCCAGGCGCCCAGCACCAATGCGCTAAATAAAAGCAGGACCCGGCACCATGGAAGGTGCCTAGACCCTGGCATCCAGGCGCCCAGCACCAATGTGCCAAATAAAAACAGGACCCGGCACCATGGAAGGTGCCTAGCCCCTGGCACCCAGGCGCCCAGCACCAAGAGGCCAAATAAAAGCAGGACCCGGCACCCCGGCACCATGGAAGGTTCCTAGCACCCGGCACCCAGGCGCCAAACACAAAGCGCAAATCGGCACCCAGGAGGGCGCCTAGGTGGGGGCCAAACCAAGACACAAACCGGCACCCAGGAGGGGGCTTAGGTGGGCGTCAACACAAACCGGCACCCAGGAGGGCGCCTAGCCGGGCGGCAAACACAAAGCCACAAACCGGCACCCAGGAGGGCGCCTAGGTGGGTGCCAACACAAAGACACAAACCGGCACCCAGGAGGGCCCCTATGTGGGCGCCAATACAAAGACACAAACCGGCACTCAGGAGGGCGCCTAGATGGGTGCCAACACAAAGACACAAACCGGCACCCAGGAGGGCCCCTATGTGGGCGCCAACACAAAGCCACAAACCGGCACCCAGTACTGCAAGGTACATAACATAATATATCTCAACAAAAAGTAGAAACTATTTCTTATTCTACATTTCAGAAAACAATTAAAATATATAAAAAAAATATCTTATAAAATCTTAATATTATCTTAAATTATCTCCTATGGACCGACAAGGGTTGGTCCGAACAGTAACCAGGCTCATCCCTCCACAATGTCTCAGGTTCGAATCGTGGGTGTGGCAAAAACTTTGTTGGGATGGTAGAACAACACGGACTGGCAAATGCCGGGTTTACACGTGGCCAACTAGATTCCCCAGCGTAGATTAGTCATCAGCAAAGCTGATGAATACTGCGACCAATATCAGGGTAACCAAAAAAAATTATCTCATATTATTTATTTCTTATAATTAAATCATTTCCTAGGATTAGTTTTCATATTATTTAGCTATTATAAGTGATTTGTTATGCAATTTCTCTTGATATTATCTTAAATTATCTCATATGATTGATTTCTTATGTTATATTAATTATCTCCTAATTTTAGTTTCCGGATTACAAAGCTAATGATGTTATTTGTTTTCCGATTCCTCTATTTAATTAGGATTCAAGTCTTGTATCTCTACAATTAAGGATTGGTATTTAGTCTTGTAATTAAAAATAATCAATTAAGATTACGTATTATGGAATCTCTCATGATTAAGGTGGACTAAAACTTCATGTTACCTCAAATTTTGTTATCCTACAATGACTTGTATAAAAGGCTCAAATATTTAACCAACTCTAGTGGGGGGTTTTCTCTTTGCTTTTCTTTCCTTTGAAGAAAGTGGCTAAAGAAAGAAAGGGTATTCAAGTCAAAAGGATAATTGGAAGTTGACGTGGGTTGGAAAGAGACAACCTAGTCCAAAAGTATTATATATAAGCATACCAAACCCATTACAAAATCCTTGAAGGGTTATTTGCAAATGCAATACTACTAAGGCAAGCTAAGCTAAGAAATACCCTCAAAGGAACCAAACACAAATCCTCTCTCTCATTTACCTTCTCTCTCTTTCTCTCTCCCTTCAAAAATTTCAATCAAGAAAAGAAAGGAATTCCACTTCATAGAATATAATATAATAGTTCTATATCTATTCTACTTTGGAATCCTAGAATCTTATTCCTTTGTCACAATGGCATCATCATTCATCCAAACAATGTTTTTCAGCTATATTTTCCTTGCATGTTTTCTCTTTCCAGGTACTCTGTTCTATTTTCTTCATGTTTTTTTTTTTTGTTTTCAACTATGTTCTTAAATTTTTATGTATCTTGGTTCTTGATCCTTAAGTCTTTATTAATAATAACTTGAACAATATTTATTTAATTATTGCCTAGTTACTAATTAATTGACAGTGATATATATTATTACAGATAATGGATTTTTCAAAGGCGTGGATTCTCTTGGAATAAACTATGGTCAAGTGGCTAATAATTTACCACCACCAGACAAAGTTCTTGTACTATTGAGCACCTTAAACCTCACAAAAACAAGAATCTACGACACAAATCCACAAATTCTGAGCACATTTTCAAAATCAAACATTGAGATAATTGTGACAGTGGAAAATGAAATACTAAGTGAATTAGATGATCCACAACAAGCAGTTCAATGGGTGAATTCCCATGTAATACCATATCTCCCTAACACAAAAATCACAGGAATTCAAGTTGGTAATGAAGTATTCACAGATGATGACACAACACTTCTTCAACATCTTGTACCAGCAGTTATCAACATTCACAATGCTCTAAATCAATTAGGTTATTCAAATTACAACATTCAAGTTTCAACACCTCATTCATTAGCAGTTTTAGATCAATCTTATCCACCTTCAGCTGGTAGTTTCAAGAGTGAAATTTCAAGTATGATGTATCAATTTTTGAACTACTTGCAAAGTACTAAAACACCCTTTTGGATTAATGCATATCCTTATTTTGCTTATAAAGATGATCCAAATACAATACCTTTGGATTATGTGTTATTTAACCCTAATGTAGGAATGGTTGATCCTAACACAAATTTACATTATGATAATATGCTTTATGCTATGGCTGATGCTGTGGCATTTGCTATTGTTAAGATGGGTTTTAAAGGGATAGAAGTTAGGGTTTCTGAGACTGGTTGGCCTTCTAAAGGTGATGTTAATGAAGTTGGAGCAAGTCCACAGAATGCTGCTACTTATAATAGGAATTTGTTGAGAAGACAAATGGCTAATCAAGGGACACCTTTGAATCCTAGAATGAGATTGGAAGTTTACTTGTTTGCTTTGTTTAATGAAGATTTGAAACCTGGACCTACTTCTGAAAGAAATTATGGTCTTTTTAGACCTGATGAATCTATGCCTTATAACGTGGGTTTGTCTACTCTTTCAACCACTTCAGCTTCTGCTTCATTTTCTGTTGCTTCCTCTGCCACTAAGATTAAGGTAAAACTATAGCTTTACACATGTTTATATGCATGTATATATATATGTCTATCTATCAACCTATTCTACACACACGTATGTATGCATGCAAGCATACAATGCATGTATATATTGTATGGCATGTATATTACACACATATATAGTTGTTTTTAGTGTTTTTCATACAAATCTTTATAGATTTTAAAATTTTACAAAAGTTCAATTTCGTCTCTGACATTTATAATATATAAACTAAGTCTCTGAATTTTATAAAAGTGTTTCAAATTAGTCATTTGTTATATCAATTTAGTCCATTTATTTTGTAAAAAGGACTAAATTGAAACACTTACCAGAGTGTTGGATTAATTAAGTTGATATATTACAAATGTCAGTGACTAAATTAAATTTTTGTGAAATTTCAGCAATTAAATTGAAGTAGAAGAACATTTTCTTAAAGAGGCCTTACCTTTTGTAGCACTAAGTACACAATTTTAATGAAATATGTTAGAAGTTTTCTATCTTGTAATTTTATATAGGTAGTTAATAAATACTGATCAATTATTGGAATCTATTTCTCTTTTTTGATCCTTTTGATTCCTTTTCTTTAACTCAATGTTTGATGTGAAACAGGTAACGCAACATGGATACCAAAACTTGGTGCACTTATTGATGTTTGTGTATGTGCTGATTACAATCTTTTGTGTGTGAAGAACATCCTTATATTTTGGGATTCATGCACAAGACTTTACTTCTATCAAGTGGCTATAAAAAGAGACCTACCCTATATACAAAGGCACTTGAACTTGAAGTATCTCAAAAATATGAACATTTAAAGGTACCCTATTTTTTTAGAAAATTGGACCAACACACTTTCCAAAAAATTGGGCAACATGAAGAAAGGAATTGAATTGGAAGAATGGAAGATTACATAAATGTCTTCATCAAGTGGCTATTACTTTCAAATCCACTACTTACCCCACTACTAGTCACATTCTATCATTATGCATGTGGGGGTGACATGAATCTGAAATCATTTTAGGTAGATAGGGGACAAAAGCCACCTCATTCTTTCAATGCAACATGTTGCAAAGAGAGTAGATTATATATAGTTTTAGTTTAATTGCTTTAATTATCAATTACTAATGATGTAAATGAATATTGCTAATTATATGAATTTAATTTCACTTTTGTTTCTATCTTCCATCCCGAATATTGCTATCTTTAAGGTTTTAAATTGCAGTCATGGTCGCAATCACATCTTTATCCTTGATATTATAGACAGTTGTGGGTAAATACAACTGATATCGTCTCAATCACAATAAGTTACGACTGATGTAACCTCAATCACAATTGCATTGCGATTGCATAATTTGCATTGACATAAACCTTTTTTAGAAAACTTTGGCTATATTCCTTAAATAACAAGTGAAGTGATAATAATTTTAAAATAGAAAAAATTAAATGGAAGATAAGTTGCAAACTTTTATACTTTAGATGAGCTTTGCCATACACTTTGACATAAGAAAAAGCAAAGACTTCCTAAATTTTAATTTCATGTAAAGAAGAAAAAGGAGTTACTACTTGAGGACCAGCTTTCTCTACCTTTGTACATCATAAAGTATTGAGAGTAGTCATCTTGATGCTCTCCATTTTAGAAGGTGGAATCCATTGCTCTTCCTATTATAATATTGTCCAAGATTAATTATTGTGACACATTTTTAAAAGAGACACTTTTTAAAGTTATAATATGTCCTAAGATTAATCTCTTCTCTTTTGTCCACTTTTTGCAATCTTGGGCATACCAGCTCAATAAAAAAATTTATAATGAAATCAAATTAGAATCAAGGTATTTTATAAAAAGGTCTATAACCATGATTCGAACCACAACATCATGATTTTTTATGTCTCTGCGATCGTAACACAATTCCAATTCAGGTCATAGTTTGACTATGATTTCTCTACAATAACCGTGTCTGTGATTTAAAACCTTGATTATGATACAGAGATATGGCTTTGTTTGGTTGTTGAAGACAATGGGACGGCATGCTTTATTCCTTTGGCCAAATAAATAACCACCATCACCATATGCTCATTATCATCCCTTTTCCAAAGTTGCCCTTATCAAATGGTTTAATTTGTTTAATTATCTTTCTTCTCTTTTTGTAAATCTTCTATATATCCCTTATGTACTAAAGAGGGAACAATCAAACCTCAGCCATGTCAAAAAGTGACATGGACTGGTCTAGCTCTTTGACATCATCTAACGTGGTGCACATGAACCCCTTAAATTCTTATACCGACCTCTAAATTAAAAAATATTATTTTTCTCATATAGTTTACATTAAATTCAATTCAAGGACACGAATCCAAATAAGAATATTTGTGCTAACGTGTTGTGCAAATTTTTAGTTAATGCGTTATTCTGCGCGGTGTCTATTAACTTTATCAATGATTAATTTACGTCGAAAAATCTGGTCGGTCATGTGTATACTTGGCTTTGCTAATTTATGTGATTCTTCTCTCCTAACAGAGTTTTTGTCACACTTAAGATTCGAATCTTAAACTTTTAGATGTGATCCGAGCCTAGTTACTAAAGAGTTTTTGCCACACCTAATATTCAAATTCGAGATCTAGAGTTGGCACTTGAAACCAATTCCGGGAGACAAGTGATTTGGCAACAATTTGTCCTTTTAGAGATTTGATTTAAAGTATAATAGGACGTATCCCAATTAAAGGGTCCCATATCATATAACTTCTCCATGTGAAGTTGCTATTACATACCCTGAAAAAAATGCGATCCTTGTATTTTTAAGTTGCTATAAGCCATCGATTCATAGCTCAATTATATTGAAAAGTGACAAGTGATTTTGTCTATTTTTTATGTTCATGATATGTTTTTTATTGTATTATTATTTGTGTCACTGTTGAGCTTTTGTCATATAAATAACGCTAGATTAATCTATAACCCTGTAGAATTTCATTCAACATGGACATGTTTAAAGTTTAGGGAGCAATGTAATGAATTTGTCACAATCAATTTAGAAACTAGAAATTGTGTAGTAGCTTTCAAACTTTGAATCAAAAGATGGATAATAATGTGAAAACGTTTTATGATATTTCTCTTCCTTATCGAAATATACAAACATGTTTTCAGCATCTCAACTACCTTTATTACTTAATTGTCCAAAAAAAAACTACCTTTATTACTTACAAGCGTCAGCAGAACCTTTACTAAGAACCTGTTCTACCCTATGAAAATGAGCTCACATGAACATGAATTAACACTAGTTCTTGGTTACAATATAGTAACATCAATTAACTGTTGCCACCGGGAAGACAAAGGTGAGATGAAAGGTGGATGGACCCCAAAACCTTGGAGGATTCAAGATCCTAGGTCAAGGGGTAGCTACTTGACTCATAGACTCAAAGCCTTAAGGTTTTTGGTAGAGATGTGACGTCCAAGTGTCTGAGTGGTCTAAGTCATTAGCTCGTTATTCCGGTGCTCCCCGGACCCCCCAACCAGTGATATTAAAGTCATGGTGACCCATATACTCATTGTCTTAGGGTCTGTTTGGGAGTTTGGAGGGGAGGGGAGGGGAGGGGAGGGGTTGGGACTAATAGTGTAAATTCTTTAGTGATGAGAAAAAAAATTATCCCCCTAAACCCCCCAAACCCCTCTCCTAGTTTATTTTTGGAGCCCCTCCAAAACCCTCCATATTTGGGGGAGTTTGGAAGGGATCCAAAAATAAACTAGGAGAGGGGGTTTGGGGGGTTTAGGGGGATAACTTTTCTCTCAATTACTAAAGAATTTACACTATTAGTCTCAACCCCTCCCTTCCCCTCCCCTCCAAACTCCCAAACAGACCCTTAAGGTTTTTGGTGGAGACTTGATGTTCAAGTCTCTTGGTGGTCTTGATCATTGACTAGCTCAATGTTGCTCTCGGTGCTCCCCGGACTCTACAACTCATGGTGATTTTTTTACACACTTCTCAGATTTCATCATCATGCCGCTTTATTATAATATTTCTTAATATATATCAATAAACATGTACAATTTGATTGTATTTTGCAGTGTGAATACATACTCCATTCTTTATATTTTTTGACAATGATTGAATGATCAAGAACACACAAGAAGACTTCACTACGTTTTCACCAAAAATTTTAAGGGATTGAGTATATGTGTCACTTCTCTTATTTAACTAATCGCCCACACTTGAATTTCCAACACAGTACGACTTTCATCAAGATAGTATTAACTGGATTTGACTATAATTCTTCGCAATCTTAGACATTGCCACCACAATTTTTTTCCCGATCATTAAGAGTTTAATAAAACGGTCTAACCAAATGGTTAGACGAGTAGAAAGATACAAAAAATGTAATCCAAGGCCACTCCTAGAACACCTTCCAATAAAGCCTACACCTCGTGAAAATAGAACAACAGGAAAAAAAAACACCCCTAAAAAGCAATAAGAGAAGGAGACAAGCCTCTAAAACTTCATCTCAATCACACAAATGTGAAAAACACCTAAGAAATTATAGCCAACATTAAGAAAATCATTTATATCGCCTTGGAGTGAATTTCTTCCTAGAGCTTCTTCGGAGCCTTGTAAGGTTACGAATTACTTCCTCCTTCTTCTCTGCGTAAAGGCCCAACTGCTTCCCGAGATCCCATGTATTCCTTGCTTAATGAAGGCCCTCATCTGAGTCCTCTTGAGAACTTAAACTCCTCGCTACATCTTTCCCTTTCCCATGTTTTGCTTTGGACCTCTTCACACCCTTCAACACATCCACTGAAGGATCCATGACGTTCACCAAATAATGGCCATTTGGGCTTCTACTTAAGCCTTTTGAGTAGCCATAGCCCACCTCCGAAACCACATGCCGACTGCCACATGCCTTCACCGTTTTCTAGTAATTTTTCTGGGGAAAATTTGCGCCTAGAGGTTCGAAGCCAGGTGGCCAATCAGGCGTGTGCTCCAATTGATTCAAAATCTCTTGTTCTTGGCCCAGACTAAAAGAGACACCTATTGCCACCACAATTTAAAACATCATAATAATACAAGTGAATTTTTTTTTGCAAGTCTTGAAACACTACAACAAAATCTTGAAAAAAGAACGCACCTTTTAGAAGCACTTATACTAAAAGCGCCCCTTATTTCAAAACACGCAACCAATCGGGAGCGCTTGGGAGCACGGGCACTCCTTATTTGAAAACAAGGAACCACATTCAGGAGCGCCTCTTACTGAGCGCTCTCAATTGAAAACACGGAACCACGTTCAGGGGCGCTTTCCTCACAAGCGCTCCCAATTGCTAGAACACGGAACCACATTCAGCGCGTTTTACACACGAGTGCCCCCAATTGCTAGAACACGGAGCCACCTTCAGGGGCGCTTCCCACACGAGCGCCCTCAATTCTTTACCGTTGACAGTACTCCCTCTTTCCCTCTCTCACGCCCTAGCTAGCCTTCACGCATACTGACCAACCCATGTATATAAACTAGTTTTTACACAACAAAACCCTAAAATCAATTTGTCAGTCGCTTCATTCTGTATCTTCTTCAACATCTCCAATCTCCCTTCTCCAAGGTCACTGCATCGTCTCCCTAACTTTCTCTGATTTCTTGAAACTTCCTTTACCTGTCGCCTCTCCTGTACCCTCCATATCACGTCTCAACACTTCAATCTTCCTCGAGTTTCAACATTTCTCTCAACGAAAACCACACGTGACAGTAACGGAACAACACGCGATAACAACGGAGCAAAGGCGTTATGATGATCTTCTTGCACTCTTCATCTACCCTTCTCTAAAACTCGTTTGCTGCAACACGACAGCGATTCAAAGGTGTTTCGATAATACACGATCTGAGATGTAAAGACGCTATGTTGAAACAAGATCCGAGATTTCGTTTGTATATTTTTTGTTCATTTCTTCAGATCTGTTTCAGATCTGTTTTGTTGTAAGTGAAAGTTTCATTTTTTTTCTCAATCTGTAATGTAAAAATTTATATTTGTCTATAATATTATGTTTCCTTCTTCTAGATCCATCAACTTCTGGGTTTCTTCTTTTGATCTATCAATTTGTGATTTTTTCTGTTATTTTGTATTTTTAACCGTCTTCACGAATGGTCGGTAATGGGTGAGATGAATTTTTTCTGATATTGGTTGTTGTTGGTTGATGAAAATGAGAGTAGGGAAGTGCTGCAAAATATTGGATATACCAGAAACAGAAAAAAAAATTTAAAAAAAACACAGAATAAGGAGCGCTTGTAGTAATAAGCGCCCCTGATTGTCAAGTGCACTAAGACCAACAGGAGCGCTTGTTACTGCGAGCTTCCCTGATTGTCAAGTGCGTTAAGACCAACAGGAGCGCTTGTTACTGCGCGTGCCTCTGATTGTCAAGTGCGCTAAGACCAAAAGGAGCGCTTTTATTGCGAGCGCTCATGTTTCTTACTAATTAGTAGCGCTTGGTATGCGCTCTTGTTGGGGGGGGTTGACAACAGGAGCAGAAGCTTTAGGAGCGCCCGAAAGCGCTCCCAATGGATAAAAAAAAAAGCACCCCAATGGCTTTTTCTATTGTAGTGAAAGCTTGACTAGTTGGACGTAGTGGCGGCCTTGAGCATGGGCGTTAGGGGCAGTCGCCCAAGGCCCCATTTTTTGAGGGGCACCAAATTTCATTTTCTTTACTAGTATATATAGAATTTTTTTTGACAAAGAAAGGTAAGAGGCCCATTTTTTTCTTAATGACAAAATCTAAGGACCAGCCCTGGTTGGACGTATAATCATTAAGAAAAAAACAAATGTGGAGAGACACTCCTTCCTCTGTCTTTTTAATCAATATCCATCCACTTAGTAAACAAAATTGGGATATCAGCATGAGAAAATTGTGGTTGCACAATCGTATTTAAAATTCCATTACGTACCAAAATAACAAACCATTCAATTTTTATTAGAGACCATAAACTAATCTTGAGAATTATATTCCTATGAAAATTTATAGTGTAGATCATTAGTTCTGGAAAATAATATCTTTCTCGATCATATGACTTATTGAGTGATTTGAAACATGACTTCTACGTCTTTCGGTTATTAGCATTTAGCAGCTTGCTTTTGATTTCACAAATCATCAATGGCTATTCACATGTTACCTTCAAAGTATCAATATGGTCTCCATCAAATTTAAGTTATTTCAAGCTACATCATGTCTATTTGTTCATTTGTACCATGACTACCCCTGTTGTTGACTGGAGAGATGCCACTAAGCAACAAAGGAATTGGCCTACAAAATGAAGGTTCAAAATTCTACAATATGTCAACGATGATTAGTGTAACACCCCAGTATTTCTTTAGCAAAGAAATACCTAAATATACAATTTGGTATAAATCAGAGTATAAAAATTCCTGTTCAAATATACATCTTTACAAGAAACAGCGGAAACTACAAAAATATAACATGATACAAGTTCGAGTCATAAGACCGAATACAGAGACTACATCAGAAGAATCTAAAACATAGATGGAAGATTACATCTCCAATTTCTCCTCGAGCCTGACGACTAACTGTGCCGTCTGCTGTCCTTATAACCTGTTCTCTGGAAAAAAACAACAAATATGGATTGGGTGAGACAACTTGTCTCAGTGAGTCCTACCGTGCCCCTTCACTAACACTCGGTTCAATTATTAAACCGTTACAACAAAAGCTGACATAACAATGTCTTATTTATTAATCGAAATGCCGACTGCACAACAATTGCTAATCCCGACAATTCGTGAATTGAAATTAACATGACCCGGCTGCACAACAATTTGCTAATCCCGGTAATCATGTGTCTAACTTAGCACAAACCGGCTGCACAACGCTTGCTAATCCCGGTAACCCACGAATTGACCACGCCAAGACGTATATAGGGCCAAGGGTGAGGGCTCATGATTTCCCTTCCTAGTATGCTACTTGTCGGATCGTCACCCAACGCGATACATATGACAATACGTATCAATTCTCGAGAGTTAGATAATTTATATCTTTTCGATCACCAAAGGATCAATCACATAATAATTGGATAAACAATATCCATATCGATCTATAACCCGTTTAGAGGAATTCATAAATTAGACCTCCGGCATTATAATCATATTCAATTGACATATATAAATATATATATTCAGTCAGTCCATCAGTCGGTGTACCCACACGTATACTAGGGTTTCGGTTTTTCAATCAAATAGGCTTTCAAAGCTCTTTTTCGAAATCATGAGTTGAACAAGTTCAAAATAAGGTTTTCAGTAAGGCAATATCCTTAAAATTGGTTGGGAAGAAGATTAGAAGTGATTTGGGATCGAAAGGAGCGACGAAATGAGAAATCGGAGTCCGGTAGCAGAACCTCACGCACGGTCCGTGCCGAGGGGCGCACGACCCGTGCGTGGTGTACTAAATTAAAATACCCATATGCGAAGTGGGCGCACGGTTCGTGCCCAGGGGCGCACGACCCGTGCGTCCGGTTCTATTTCCCGATTCGAATCCGATTCTAATTTCGCTTTTCCGTTTCTCGCCCAAATCGAATTCCGATCGTAATCCAACCTGAAAATAGTTTTAATAAACCATATTCCAGACTATATTTTAGTGAAAGCGTTTAAATCAAAATTTCGTAAATTGCTCAACATTTCAATAAAAATCGTAAAAACGCGATATTGCTCATAAACGGTTTTCGGTTCCAAAATCTTTCGAAAACAGGATAAATGCCTTATGACTCAAAACCGACATATTTTCAGGACACACAAAAATATCCCTATCCGTGAGTAGAACTCACCCGGTTGACGATCTCGCGAGAATTCACGTTGGAGCACGAGCGATCAGACCGTAATCAACCGAACAATCCTCGCAATCACGAGCACGCTCCGAATGCCTCCGTATCTGAATTCAAAAACCAATACCCCTCTCGCTACTGACTTGATTACCGGTACATAGAATTGACGTCTCGCGCGACTTGACAACTCGAATCCCAAATCCAACGAACCAACATTTCCAACTTCGCTTCCATTTCCCAGCATCAGGATTTAGTTTTGCAAGAGGCATAACTTGGTCAATCCGTGACCAAAACTATCCAAACCGGTGCTCATTGTGAAGGTAATTTCGTCTACTTTCAGATGGTCAAGGATTCACACGCATGCATCCAGTGGTTTAGGAGATATCACCAAGACAAGGTGACTGGTCCAGGATAGTGCTTGATTCTGAAATCGTAACTTGGGGACATGATATCTCCTTCATTTCTCCATGAAATCATACGGTTCTTGTGCCCAAAATGAATATCTTTGTGTCTAGTGTACAGTGAGATACGATGAAAACAATGAAGGTGGGTAAAACGGGTATTACCTAGAATTTCTGTTGAACTTAACACATCCACTTCAACCACTTGTAGCCACGAATTGTACTTCAATCTCCTGTACCAGAAGCTCTAGAATCTTCTAACACTTACCAATCCACAATGTATGCTCAGTTTTCCTTTCATCTGGTTCCACATGGACATGCATGAGTTCAACTTGATTCAAACTTCATGGTTCTTATATGGGGCTCCTCTATTTCGAAATGACATCAAGAAGAGGAAGATGGTGATGATTCTGGTATGGATAAGAAGAAGAGGAGATTCTGATTCAGATGGTCATAGATGTGGAGACATGCATTAACAATTCCTCCCTCTAACTCTCCTTCTCCCTCACTCCCTTTTTCCTCTTTTTCTCTTGTTTTTCTCTTTTTGGTTCAAATTCAGATTGCACAATATGGCTAAGTGTGAGTGAGAGGTTGAGTAAGTGAGGTTCAGCAACTTAGTGGCTGAAGCACTAAAAGGGTGTGAAAAGACCATTTCACCCTTTCGCTTAATTTCTTCATTTAATTCATGATCAAGCCATTCGATGGAGACACCCATACTTGGGCAACTTCCTCGACTACTAATCACCGGGACACAACTAATTATTCCCACAAATAATTAAATCGGTCCTAGGCTTCATAGTACGAGTCTTTAAAAAAAATTAGGGATGTTACAATTAGCCACTCTGCACAACTAACATCAAAGTTGTTAAGACTTTTGGCAAGTGTACCAATTGTCGTCGCAAGTAATAAAATACGGTAAGTAACCGGTCGATTCCACAGGGATTGCGTATTATTATCAATTAGGCAAGTTTATTAATCCTTAGACGTAACAGTTGGACGAAAAGTGAAGTAACGGTAAAATAAAGCAAACGTTTGTAAACAATAAAATAAAAGCGATTAGGGGTCGAATCTTCTCCCCTCACCTATCCTATGATCCTTCAGCTAATCTCAAATTGTTTGTTTAAATTACCAGATTCAATTCACAAAATTAGGTTAAGGACAATCCCTTGCCTCAAAACCTCTTTTACCTAATTGAGAAACCCTAATCCCTTAGGTGATTCATGCCAACAGGTAAAGCAATAAACGCAAGAAATAGAGAATTCACATATCCAATCCCATATTCCTATGGTGATCACAAGTATGTGATCTACTACCCCATATCAATAATGTAACCCATATCCCTATGTGATCACAAACCCTAATTCATTACAACTAGCATATGTAGAAGTAAAGCATTACACAAAGAGGCATAGACACTACAACAAAACTGGCAATCGGCGGCAGTTCAAAAGGCATTCTGCGGCGGTTTTGACCGCTGCTAAATACTTCTCGCGGCGGTTCCTAAACCGCTGCAGTTTTCTCCGCCGCGAGGAAACTCTGCGGCGGTTTTGGCAACCGCTGGAATAACCGCCGGGAGTAGCATTTAGCAGCGGTTTATGCGGCGGTTTGACATCTGCGGCGGTTTTGAACCGCCACAAAACAGCAGCTAAGTTATAGAACACCCAATTTTTTTTGCAGCGGTTCGTGGGAATTTGGCGGCGGTTTCTATTTGCGGCGGTTTATAACCGCCCCTAAACAAATGGAGTTAGCATAATCAGTATCAATCTGCAGCAATTTTGAAGATATCTGCGGCAGTTCGAAGTTATGCTATTACATTTAAGGGCGGTTCGAAACCGCCGTAATTAATTGTTTTTTTTTAAAAAAAATATTTCGTATTTAGCTGCTGGTCGAATCGTATGGAATGCTAAAAATTATATAATTACTATGATAACAACTAAAAATATAAGAAATATATAAGAAAACAACAGTTAAATTAAAATTGAATTCATTACTTCCAAAAAATTATTACAAACAAGAATTCTTTTCAAAAATTACATAGGTACCTAAGACAAGTATTAGAGTAAGTCGTTCAATCATAAACAAAGAACTAAACAGAAATCTTGAGAATTCATTGGATTGGTGATCAAGTACCAAACTGGTAAATGTATTCCTCTTGAGAGTCCTATGTGCTAGTTTGATGACCAGAAAACACCACATTGCAACCTGAGTGACATACAAAAGGTTAGGGCAAAAGAAAGCATTGACAAAGACAAAACAAAATGAAGATGAAACGAGACAGAGGGGAAGTCCTAAAATCAAGTCCATGTAGGAGAGCTGTCCCCTAAAACAAATCTTGAAATGCAGTTTTGAGTGCTACTAAATAAACTTTTGCAGCAACAAACTAATTTGTGTATCTCTTCTTTAAAGTGCCTATCCATTCAAAGAACACAGTCAAATAAATTTAATATAGGACTCATACAGATAAATGAAGCACAACACATCACAGAACAAATCCAAACCGACTTCACTGGAATGAATTTGTAGAACTTAAGCATCGTATAAAAACATGCACTGGTATAAGCATCAGCATGAAGAAAACATGAGAATAGAGTGATAGAAAGTGAAGGGAATAGAGAAAAGTTGTGATGCAAACAGAATAGAAGTTCCAAAATGTCAGATAGAGTATATCTAATTATATTGCAATGTTTGCATAGAAATAAATCTGTCAGGTAAATAATAATAGTAAGTATTTTGATAGTGTCCAGATGTATTGTGAAACTTCTAAAATAATTTCTACAGATTGGGCATGGGAGTGTAAAAACTTACATTTTTTGCTGCCTCTGACGACTCAAATTCAACATGGCCAAAGCCCTTAAACCTCCCATCCGCATCTGAAGCGAGACGAACATCAACAACCTCTCTAGCATCTTTGAAGAAATTTTCTCAGAATAATTTCAAAAATGGATAAGTAGTTATACATCAAGAACCAAAAACGCACAAGAAGAGTAGTAGATAATACATACATGTCAGCTCGCTGCACACTAAATGCCAAGTTTCCAACAAATAATGTTTTTGAACCCCCTGTCTGCTCTTTTGGTGTAGCTGTGGTATTAAACTGCATCGTTTAAAAAAACATCATAAATACATAAAGTGGATTGGAATAATCGTTGATGCAGGAACAAAAAGAAGAGTGAATTAGAAAACTACAGCTTTCTTTTCAGATTTGGCAGCATCGACCATCTCCGCATCCTTAACCTGCTTCATGTAAGTAAATTGCATTATTCCAAAATATAAAAATAATGAACCTTCACGCAGATACAAAAATATGGATTGAAATGCATACCTTTTTCTGAGGAGTTTTGTTTGGTTCCTCCTCACTTTCTTCATCACTATCCTCTGAACTACTACCATCCTCACCAACATCCATCTTTTTCTGTTGTTGACACATCATAGGATAATTTTAGATTATTAAAAGATATAACAAATCGTTCAAATAAATCATAACTACCATGGAATGGTCCATGAGTTGAGTCATACTTAACATGTAAGCCTGAAAGATAAAAGGACAAAGTAAAACGTATGTACAAAAAAATGTCCTAAGACAGATTTAGTCTTGAATCTTGATGTCTAATCCAAAGACATCAGTACTATCTAAAAGGGATGGAGGTAATAAACTGATAGATGTATATCCTGATGTAGTGCTCTTATATCTATCCTCATAATCAGGTCGAATAATAATAATAATATGGCAGTACTACTAGTCAATTGGCACAATGACATCGAAGATATAATTTGACTCCCACCAGGTTTCCTCCCCCTTGATACCCTCATAAAGAGAGGAAAATGGTTTAGAGATCATTACCACAGATTTACTTCGTGATAAGTTGAACGAGATCATCATACATAAATGAACATCCTGTCTAGCATATTTTATCCGAAATGTCTGTGTTGAGAAACTATTTTCTGTATCATCAATCCTCCATACACCATATATACTGCTTTGATCCAAATCAGGAGCTGCAGAACCAAAAAGATTTCAACCTCAGTTATTAATTTTGTACTTAAAAAGATTCTCGTAAAGTTCTTAATTGAAGAAAATTAAACATTACCATCAAAAGAAAACTAGAGAGGCTACTGATAGTAGTGTCAAAAGTAACCATACAAGAAACCTACATTTTCATGCATAGATATGATATACTTAGGAAAATACAAAGGCAATCTTGATTTATGGAATAACCCCTCGTTTCTTTTTTGACTACTTCTCTTCATGCCTCAAGTCTCAACATCCATCACCCATGGAAACATATTGTCATGTCATAAAATGTTACCAATGTCAACTTAGATGTTAATAATTGGACAAAGCATTAACGGTTAGACCGAGTTTCGTTGATTTGAAAAGTATGGGGACTTGATTTAAGCAATCAGAACTGTAGGATAATATCAGATCAAATTGAGTGTAACATCAAATCAAAATCAAAATGGGGTGAAGTGTAATATCAAATCAAATTTGGGATTTGCTGTCACTTAGATAAACTTCAGGATAATTGAGTGTAATTTACTCTTCAGATTATTTCAAATCAGCAAAGCACTTGCTGCAATTTTTATGCTTCAATTGTATTGATTCCTTTTTGTTTGCAATCTTTAGCTCATAGTAAAGTGCAATCCATTTCTTCACCATAAAGAAAAGGACAGCCCATTTTGTTGCCTAATTCTAATAGCTTAGCCCTTATATGAAATTTACTGCAAAATCAGCAGTCTACATAGCAAAAGCCTTTATCCCTGTAATTTTATTTGATAACTGCTTAGCAATAGAGAATGAACAAACTTCAAAGGGAAGGGCCAAATGGAATAATGGTTATAGTCAGATATTAACATTATTAAATTGTATAGTTCATAGTGTCTGTTTGTAAGCAGGTAGTTGAGGAGCCTTAATGCATTTTTTTCCAAAAATATAGAGTATGGATACTAAACAATCAGCAAACTATAATCAAAATAAGCGGCTTATATAAATATATTCTCCATATCCTAAAAGGATCATGAACCCTAGCTAAGGTATAACATATAACTCATAAGTTTCCTATCACACAAACACACCAGAACAAATAGGAGAATAATTCCGATAAATTACCTTCATATTGAACAATTCTAGCTGGGATTCCTAAAGAATGATTTTCACTGTCCTCCCATCTTACTGTAATCTTAATCTGATAGTACCATCTATATATAAAACAAAACACACATCATCGGTTTAGAAAATTCAAAAATAAAATTGGAAAGCAGAAAATAAAAAGTGATTAAAAACACATGTATACCCCTGCTTAAAAAGATCAAGATTGTGAAACCTATGAACATAGATGACAATCTCCTGTACAGTTTCCAACATACCCACAGGCTTTTGAACCTTAACCAAAGGAGGCATTGCCATCAACGCCTCAACGCTAATACACCCACGGCCATCGCCATCAACCTCACTGAGCATCATCGTGACTTCCTCGAGACTTGTTTTGATCCCCGAGTCGTGTGAGGACGGCCTCGAGTTCTTCACACGTGAAACGACACCGTCGTTATCGCGGTCGATCAAACGGAAGGCTTGAGCGAGTTGTAATTGACGTCTACGGTGACGTCAGACCAGTCGCCGAAGATATCAGGTAGGACGCTGGTGGGAGTTTGAGAACCTGCGGTGGCGGCTTTGTGAGTGGAACCGTCAGATGAGGATCCTGAACCGAAGGATGGATGGTCTGGGTCGGATCTGGAAACGGAGCGTTCTTTTTTGGAACAGAACAAGCGCTTTGGGGAGGGTTTGAGGTTTTTGGGGTTAATGTTGATGAGCTTCACTGGAATTGGAGATAGTGGTTGATGTGTGGAGAGGGAGAGAGGCAAAAGAGAGGAGAAAGAAAGAGAGAAGAGAAATTTCGTGAATGAGAAGTGAGAAGGGGTGAAGTTTTTTTTTGGTTGAGGAATGAGAAAGGGGTGAAGTGTTTCAGCGCATTTAGGTTTTTAGTCAAACGCGTTTTTTTTTTCATTATGAGAGGGAGGGAGAGTTGGGAGGGAACGAAATTAAGTGAAAAAAAAAACAAACTGCCGTAGAATCTGTCAAAAACCGCCGCAGAATAAGCCTTAGAATTGTGAATTATTTCTCATTTACTAAACCCGCCGCAGAATTAGCTTAAAACCGCCGCAGATAAATCCTAAAAGACAAACCGCCGCAGAATGCTACAAAACCGCCGCAATTTACTTACTAATTGAAGCAGTTTCCTACACCGCCGCATAAACCGCCACTAAAGAACAATCGGCGGCGGTTCAACCAAAACCGCCGCCGGTTGACAATTTTGTTGTAGTGAGACTTATGATAAATTAACCAAACAACTGAATCAACCATAACAAAGTAATCAATAGATAGGTTTGGGGAGAGTCATCTCTCCTTAATCAAAACAAACTACATGGACAACATCAAGGAAAGAGAAGATAGAAATAAGGAGAAGTTACACATAGAGGAATCCATGAGAAGTCGTCGAAACCTTGTTCCCAAGTGATTAGAAGCTCCCAAAAACGCCCCCAGCTGCTGCTCCAAACCCTAGCTGCGCTCCCCAGACGAAGTCCCTGAACAATTCGCTGAATCAACAATCCTCCTGTTTTATGCTTCCTTCGCGACGCGAACCCTCCTGGTCGCGACGCGAAATTGCTCAGAAACTCAAATCTTCCCAATTGTGCTGCATCTCCGGGCAAGTGTCTGGTTCGCCGAATGATAACACACAAATTGGAGGTCTTCAAGTACAATTTAGCTCCAAAAGTGAAGGAATTGCTTACAACAGGACTTCCTACTACAATTATCTAAAACTAAACTAAATCCCCGGATAATGACTGTGATACAATGAAAAACCTGCACAATTGGTCCTAAAAATGCATAACTTACATCATATGATTGAGAGTCAACAAAAGTCTATCTGAACTTTGAATTCGATGACTACTAATTTCACTAAAGTTGAGATATATTTTGGTAGATGCATGGACTGGTGACTTGGTGCAACCCCTCACAATGACACCGTTAGATATTGATCATGGATTGATCACATGATGACTGAAGATGTGATATTTCCTCGCATTAAATTAATTTTATTATTCATTATTTTCCTTTTTCAGACGCTAACAATTCTTATTTTACCAGGTTTTTTATAGACGTACCTAGTCTTCAAGACTCTGTTTCAATATATGCATTGAACAACAATGATAAATTGTATGCATGTACCATTTTGATTTGCTTTTCATTAATAGAATGACACCAAATAGAAAGGTCAAGACTCCATTTAGGGCTTCAAGAACAAATTCCACCAACACTAGAGGATATATAGTCGTACCACACACAAGGAAACCATGGCGCCAATTGGGTAGAAGCACACACTGGCGAGATTTGGACATGGAACCTATGCGGAAGGATCGTGTTAGTTGGCGAACTTATTGAGGTGAAGTCAAGCCAAGCCTATGCTTCGGTTTAATCAAAATTTCAAACCCTAAATATATGTACAATGACAATTGTCTGACTTGTGGGTTCATGGACAACCACATCCACCACAATAGATGTCTACAAACAACCGTCGCAATAACATGCTCGTCATAGGATACCATCACAATCCACTCAATGATCCACCCCCAAATTGATGAAGTCTCATGCACCACCGCAGTTTTTCGATTTCATACCCTTGGATGAAGATATTCAGTCGCCTCGCCATTCATATGCTTACACCTAATGAAGACTTCGAATTGCAACGACATTCGTTTACATTCAGGGCAGGACAATCGTTTAATATTGGTCAATACTAACAACAAGACAATTGTCGACAATACACCGCATCAAACGTGGAAGAAACCAAGCCCGGTCATTTGAAAATATGCATCGCTTGCCCCAATTTGGCCAGTCATAGACCCATTAGGAGAGGCATCTATTCTAAAATAGTGGGATCGGTGTATTTAGTTAATTCAAACTATATTCATAAGTCTATTTAGGGCTTGGGCCAATTGGGCCTTGTACTAAACCATCAATTAACAATTTAAGAAAAGAATGGGTTGGTCAAATTGCCAATTTGCCCTTTTAATTCTTTTCTTTGTTGAAGGCAAATTTGGAAATCTATTATTATTTTATTTTTGTGGGTCCCACTTTCTCACATCATTTTTTAAAATTTTTTTATCTCACATTTAAAACTCATTTTTTATCTCTCTCTCTCTCTCTCTCACTCCTATCTTTCTCAATTTTCTCTCTATCTCTCCTACCTCTCTCTCTCTCTCTCTCTCTCTCTCTCTCTCTCTCTCTCTCTCTCTCTCTCTCTCTCTCTCTCTCTCTATCTATCTATCTATCTATCTATCTATCTATCTATCTATCTATCTATCTTTACATTTTAATTTTTTATTCTTTTTTTTACCAATTTAATTTTTTATTCTATCTACCGTCTATTTAATCAAAGTACTAATCATCAACTCTCTATTTATCAACTATCTATTTAATCAAACAACTAATCATCAACTATATCTATTTATCAACTATCTATTTAATCAACCTAACCATTATCAAAAATACCAAACTACCAACGTCTAAAATAGTTTTTTTTAAATCTTTTTTTATATTGCTTTTGAGATTTAACACGTAAACATTACATGTTCTTGATATAATTTCATTATTTTTGATTTAATTTCTTATGGGAAAATGTAACATGTCGATATAATCTTTTTTTGAGCCGCGACAAGAAAGTACTAGATATAGTCAATTTTTTAATTTCAGTGAGTAAACATTATGTGTTGTTGCTATAATTTGATTTAATTTTTTATTATGAAATGTTACACATTAACAAAATAAGTATTTTATATTTTGCATTTGATTCAACGGAAAAAAGTTACATGTTGTTATCATAATTGCAACAAAGCTCTCCTCAAAAATTCATTTTTTTATAACTTGAAAGATTTATTGTAATTGAAATCTGTCTAAGTCTATTTTTACAAAGAATATGATGTTACCCGTGCGTATGCACGAGTATACTTCTTTACTATAATTGGTGTATACACCGAGTAATAGTGTACTCAATGAAACAGTAATAACAGAATAATTTTATGTTAATATATCATTCTCTTCTTTATGTTTGTTTCATTGTGCGACAAACTCCAACAACAACCGTTTACTAGCGAGGTGGTTCGAGATCCCCAACACCACACATACCTGTGTACTAAGGGCTTGATCAATGTCAGTGGCAGATCCGGGATGAGTCAGGGGTGCAAAATGTTTCAAACACACATCGTTAAAAATGTAATAAAAATAAGACTTTAATGGGTTCACAACTTATGTTGCACTAGACCAACACAAATTAAGTAGCACTAACAAGTTCCTAAATACAAATTAAATAGCACTAAAATAATCAACATATTCACAAAATACGTAACAAAATCAAATTAAATAGCCTAACATAATCAAAATGTTGAAAAAGGGGATAGGCAAAGTCATCTCTCCATGTCAGTCAGCTTTCTTTTCCGGTAGGCAAATCCTAGATGGCGATCTTGTCAAGCGTAGGAAGGATGGATGTTTATTTTTTAAAGTAGATTTTGAGGAGGCATATGACTCTGTATCTTGGAGCTTTTTGTTGTACATGATGAAGAGTATGGGTTTTGCAGAGAGGTGGATAGGCTGGATGCCAGCATGTATCTTAACTAGTTCTATGTCGGTCCTGATTAATGGAAGCCCTACAGATGAATTCATAGCTCACAAAGAATTAAGGCAAGGTGATCCGTTATCCCTTTTTCTTTTTCTTATTGTGGCTGAAGGGTTATCTGGCATGGTACAAAGGGCTATTCAGTTTGGTGTGTTCGATGGTTATCAGGTGTCAGATGGAAAGAAGTTGTCCTTATTACAATTTGCAGATGATACTATGTTGATGGGTCAGGGGTCGAGGAAGAATCTGTGGAGTATTAAAACCATTTTCAGGAGTTTTGAATTAGTTTCAGGACTGCGAGTTAATTTTCACAAAAGTAAGTTGATTGGTCTGAACCTTAGTGAAGGTTTCCTGGAGGCGGCATCTGTGTTTCTATCTTGTTGTACAGCAAAAGTTCCCTTTAAGTTCTTGGGAGTACCGTTTGGCGCTAACCCTAGAAGACGGAGCACTTGGAAGCCAGTGGTGGAATCCATGCACACTAGATTGTCATCTTAGGGAGGCCGTCACCTATTTATGGTGGAAGGGTAAAAATTATTAACTCTGTCCTTTCAAGTCTTCCTCTGTATTATTTTTCTTTTTATAAAGCACCTAAAGTTATCATTAAGGAGCTTACTAAAATTCAGAGGAATTTCTTGTGGGGTTCTAAGAATGAGGAAAGAAAGATTTGTTGGGTGGCGTTGGAAGATATTTGTAGACCAAAGAGGGAGGGAGGGTTAGGAGTTAAGAATTTAGAAGCATTGAACATTTCTCTCTTAGCTAAGTGGAAATGGAGGTGTATTCATGATAACAATGCTTTGTGGAAGGATTTACTTTCTTTTAGATATGGTGACTTATGTTTGAAACAAACGTGTAACTTCAGGCGCACATGGGGGTCAAAAGATTCAATATATGGTGAAGGGACTTGATGTTGTTGGGGAGTGATATTATGCCAAGTCGGAATTTTTTCCATAAGTTAGTTAGCTGTAATGTGGGGAATGGCTTTTCCATACTATTTTGGCATCATAAATGGTTAGGGTTGGAACCATTGAAGGTAGCTTTTCCGGACTTGTATGCTATTTCTAGTCATCAAAATATGTGGGTGGCAAACGCAGGCACATGGGAGGAGGGACAGTGGAGGTGGGAATTGGATTGGTCAAGACAACTTTATCAACATGAGATAGAGGAGCTACATTCATTGGAGACAAATTTCTTTGAGGTGCGTTTGGAGGAAGATACACAAGATAGATGGAAGTGGACACTACACAAAAGCAATATTTCCACTCTAAGTTCTTGTTATTCTTTTGTGATGAGTTTGGTTAATCATACATCATTGAGTAGTGATATTTTAGAGGTACTCACTGTGGTTTGGAAAATTCCCGTGCCATCCAAAGTGGCGTTGTTTTGTTGGAGATTATTTTGGGACAGGTTGCCAACTAAGGATAATCTAGCTAGACGGAATGTGAATATTACCAATACTTGGTGCTCTTTGTGTGGTAGAAGTGATGAATCTGCTGTTCATATTTTTTTCCAATGTGAATTTTTTTATGTCTATTTGGAAACATATATTAACATGGCTAGGGGTGGATGAAGTTATGGGTGTGGAGGGCATTCATCATTTTGTGGAATATTGTAGGAAACTCAATTGCAACAACAGAAACAATAATTCTCTTTATATCTTTTGGATGGATTATTTGGAAAGAAAGAAACAATATGATTTTTCAAAGTGTGGTGGATGATAGACTCACAATTGTTAGCAAGATCAAGCACCTATCCTGGGGCTGGTTCATGGGACAAGTAGGCGTGTCAGATCATTTTGCCAACACTTATAGGCATCGATCCTTCAGACTAATCAGTCCTTTCAGACCAATCGGTCCTTCAAATCCACAGTGATCTTTCTTTTTTGCTTTCTCGTTGACATGCCAAGTGTTAACCGTTACTTGTGAATTCTCAAAACCCCCCAACTTTTCTCCTAAACGGACAAAATTAGTGTTTTTTATCTTTATTTCTATTTTTCTATGAAAACTTGAAAACCCTTCATATTTTCTAGCAAAATATAAATAAAGAGGAGCAGCTGTTATACCCTAATTTTGTCCGACTAATTAGAATTTTTTTAAAAAAAATAACATTAGGTGTTGAACTTTTTGTTTATGTAAAAAATTAGAAATGTAACAAATAAACTAAAATAGAGTCACATTCTTTTTTTTACAATTTATTAATAGAGTTACAATAATTACACAAAATTAAAAATAGGATCAAAAGAAGATCAGAATGCGCGCATGGCATATGTGGCTACAAGTAGTGGTTTTTTTTTAGTAATAGGCCAATAGCTCTTTCTTCTTGTCTTTTGTTTTTTACCAATTTAGCTCCAACCAAGTCTTGTCTCCACAGTTGTCTTCCCACGCCTCTGCAACCACAGCAGGCCTACTCCCACGCCATTGTACCACAATACAGGTACAATAAACAATTTGGCATCTAGCATCAACCTGTAAACAACCACAACACATACAGCATTTCAAAAATCCCCTATAAATACCATAATACAGAATCAGATTGGGGGAATCAATGAGGTCAAAAATGTGAAGGGGCACAATGTAGAAAATAGGAAGAAATAGATTCTCAGAAAACACAAAAATTAGTAGAAAAATTTAGAGCAAGAGCAAAAGAGAGAAAAGTTTCATTCAACACTAATTGTAGAATAGTTTCTAAAATTAGTTTGATCCAGTTTAGTCTTTGTAAAAATAAAACTTTGTTTTTCGTCCCTGCAAATATATGTGTTATCCAGTTTGGTCCCTCTAATATGTAAAATGTTTTATTTTAGTCCCTCCAATAGAGGGAGTTGATCCGAATGACAGGGTTTGCTGTGCTCCCGATGGTCTGAAGTTTATGATGTATCACTGTCTTATTTTTAGGATGGGTATCTATCCCTTCTTTATGCCATTTCAGCTAGAAGTGATGAAGTTTCTCTTGATTGACTTGTCCCAATTGCATCCTAATTCTTGGGCATTCGTGAGGTCTTTCGAGACTGTGATGAGGGCCATGATAATAAAGTCTAAGGTTAGAGTATTTTTTCAGTGTCTTTGAAGTGCAACGCCGTCGAGAGCTCTCACAAGACGGTCCTCGTTATGAGTTTGTATCCATCCGGGCTCAAAAATATTATCTTTTCTTTCAACTGCATTCTGAGTCTCAAAAGGATTGGAAAGGGAAGTACTTTTATCTCGTTCCTTCGAGTCAGCGTGCTATGGATAGCCTGGGAGAGTTTGATGAGGACGGGACCTTGATCAGGGAGAAGTCTTATCTTGGTTGGTCTAATGTTGATGTTGCACAAGTTAGTGCTGCCTACGCCATTCCTTCGAGTCTATTGTCGGATGTGGAGCGTAGGACTTTGGATATGCTTAGGTTAGTAGTTGGCCATTTACCCTCCGAGCCCAAACTATTTCAGTGTATTATGTTAGTTAAGGCTAAGACCATGGAGATGCTAAGAAGTTGCTAGGTATCTTGTTCGTTTATCTTTGCCTTTTTCTTTCCAACACTTCATTTTGTGCTAACGTGTCCTATGGCCTTTTTGCAGATAGCATGGCTTCTCCACTTTCGACTTCGATTCGGGGTCACCTTTTGTCGTTTCTGTGTAATTTGACGGTCCGGAGATTTCCAGGGTAACTTATCGCTTTTTCTGAGTTTCTTGTATCATTGATATTTATTTTGTATCATCTTCTGCCTTACTATGCACAGACCAGTTATCTATCTTGCTCGCTTAGGCTGAATGTTGAGTTTTGGTTGGTGTGATTCGGATGGGTACCGGGCTCAAAGTATGTCGCGTGTACTTTTAAGAGTGCTACACCAATGTCAGCTCGTGGTGAGGTATACCCTGGGGACAGTTTACCAGGTCCCGGCCTGATTATAACTCGCCCTTCAGGGGTTGCGACACTTTCAAAATCGCTTCAACGAAGCGAGCCGGCTGGCTCGTGCCTCGGTTTATAGGAAGGCGCAAACGATCGTAGCGTCGATCTCATGCCGCCCCTTTCTACCGTCAGGCTTAGGCATCATGTCCCTTGCTATTGCATCGGGGCCTGATTTGCTGTGCTGCATATAACAACGAGAATTCACAAAATAATATTTACAAGATTATACTGGTTTACCACGGCCAAGACATATTTTCTTCAGTGAAAAAGTTTTTAACTACGAGTAACTCTCTGGGCTCGTCAGCACTCCAAGTCCTAGGCGTCGATTTCTTGTTTGAAGATTTAAACTTACAATACTTCATGGCGAGGTCCCGGCTTCCCTGGTGTTGTTCGCGGATCCTTTCATGGATCTTTGCGAGGATAAGTTGAGTTTCTGCTCCTTTTATACCTTTTAATGGGAGGGTTGACCCGGAGTCTCGTAACTCCGCCCCAGCCTCTTAAGTCTTGGCTTAGTGAATATCTTGTGTGTGGGAATCTTTGCCTGACCCTTGAAAGTGAATTGTGGGGGAGTCCAACTCGTGTTGCTCCAAAGTCTCGAACCAGCTACAGGCTGGTTATGCTGGTCTTATGTTCAGGCCGACGCCTCTCCCTTTACCGTTTGATTACCCGTTGTATGGAGGGTCCTTGTTTCCTCGGAGCTACTTTAGGGTTGTAGAAGCCAAGGAACTTCTATGTTCAGAACCCAAGGGTATACTTCTTTCGGGTCTGCTTGATCTGTTTGACTTCTAGAAATCTTTGTTTGTTATTCTTTTGATCTGTTATCCCCGTGATCTCAAGACCGATCAAAGGGCATACTGTGACAATAGTAAATTACGTTGTTTCCTCTAAGCCTAATGGGTACGTCGTGGCTCAATCACGTTGTTGCACCCAAAAAGGTCCCTGAGGGGATTTTTCTTCGTTTACAACTTTTTAGAACAATGAAGTCGCCACCAATATTTTTTATAAGGAAAATATTGAAGAAAACCTTTTTGGAAAGCGGATGGCCTTTTGGAAAACCGGAGGATTTGGGTTCGGGGGTCGGTTAGGCATGGGGAAGGTATTAGCACCCCACACCTCCTTTCTACCGAAAGGAAACCTTTAATTAAACGTGTGGTTTTAAGTGTTGATTTGGAAAATACTTAAATTTGCCTCAAAGGGAATGAGAAGACTTAATGAAAATTTTTATTTATGGCGCTTGACGAGAGTTAGCCGCTCGCTCCTACGTATCTCCCGGTGCGATGGAGAATTCAAAGCTACGTAGTTCTTGTTTGTCCTGAAAAAAGGTTTTTGTCTTTTATCTTGTTTAGGTGAGTTTTCGCAATAAGAATGAGGATTCGCGATGACCAAGCAACAACGGTTTAGAGTGGTCACACTACTAACTCTTTTGAAAATGAAATCATCATTAACAACCAAACGGCAACGGCGCGAGTGATCATTAATGATAATCGGTTTTGCTTTTGATTCGAGTGTTCGCGATGACCAAACAACAACGGTTTACAATGGTCGCGCTACTAACTCTTTTGAAAATAAAATCATCATTAACAACCAAATGGCAACAGCGCGAGTGATCATTAATGATAATCGGTTTTGCTTTTGATTCGAGTGTTCGCGATGACCAAACAACAACGGTTTAGAGTGGCCGTGCTACTAACCCTTTTGAGAATGCAATCGTCATTAACAACAAACGGCAACGGCGCGAATGATCATCGATGACAATTGGTTTTATTTAAGTTGGAGTGTTCATGAAGACCAAACAACAACGGTTTAGAGTGGTCACACTACTAATTCCTTTGAAAATGAAATTATCGTTAACAACCAAACGGCAACGGCGCGAGTGATCATTAATGATAATTGGTTCTTACTTTAGGTAATCAAAAGGGTTTTCGCAATCGAATTGATTTTTGGTTTGTGAGATGGCTTCTTGATGTTTGAAAGTGTTCTTGGTTATGAAAAAGATTTGAATTTGTAAATGTTACTAACGAGTAACAAATTGTAGTATAATTTGAATGCGACATGGTTTTGAGGTGTTACTAACGAGTAACAAAAGTTTTGAACTTTGAGGTCGGATTACAAAGTCAATGCGATCATAAAAACAAGCAAGCAAATCGTGAACACCAATTCAATACTTAATCACATAACAAGCACAAAAACAAGTATAAATGAATAAGAACACATGTGCATCAAGACTAGGGGGCTAGCCTATCCTTTGCAATTACTTACATTAACAAGTGAGAATGCATCAAAACTAGAGTTAGTCCATCCCTTGCCAAAACCTACACAAACTCCAAGAACCAACACCACAATTGCAAGTGAGGATGCATCAAGATTAGGACAACCTATCCTTTACAAAACCTACACGAACCCTAAATTACATTTACACAAACCTTTCAAGGTGAATGCCATCATAGGCCAAATTGGCCTTCAAGCATTCACGCATTATTTAACTATCATAAAAGGAAACCTAAATTTGCATCTTCCTACTCATTAAGAATTATAAAAGACAGATTGAATCATTTCTAGGTAATCCTCCTCACTTAGATCGAGGTGCACTAGGCGCAAGTGAGAGTCACTTTACCAATCATCAACTTAAGACAAATTACGAAGTAATTCATAAGAATAAGCAATCTCATACACTAAAAGGAGGGTTGAATCACCTAGAGCAATCTTCATCACTTAGAACAAGGTGCACTAGGCACAAGTGAGAATCTCTTTGCCTATCATCGGTTTAAACAACACCTAAACTAAAATGGTTGAATCATATAGAACAATCTTCATCACTTTAAGCAAGGTGCACTAGGCACGAGTGAGAGTCATATTGCCTATCATCAACTTAAAATGATAAGCAAACATATAAAAACCCTATTTATTCACAATATGCGACCCAAATACATAACCAAGAACCCATTTATTTTTGAAAGCAAGTGAGATAATATGAGAAAACAAGCTAAATTACAATTTTTAGTAAAGGTTCATGTGATTAGGCAAAGAAATGCACAAAACTAACATAAACCCTATTTTTCTACAAGTATGCGAAACACAATATGCCATAAAACAACATTTTATTTCATGAAATGCAAGGGTCAAGATCCAAATCAACACAAATCATCAATCATTCAAGGGTGAGAAGCACCATAAGCACCCAAGCCTCCCTAAGTGCTTGTCAAAGTGCTTATGACACTTCTCACCAACAACAACCAACAATATGAGGATATGAAGATGATAGGATGAATAATTTTACATTTTTGAGGCAAGAACTCAAATATGATGCAAGGTTTTAAGGATTTTACCTTAACTCCAAGTTAGAAAGTGAGATGAGAAGATGAAACTAGACACAAATCAACAAAACTCCAAGGCTCTTCAAAGAAATACCCACACAAATATGATGATCAAACCCACTTGGTGATGATGCTTGAACTTTGAATGAGAAATGGAGGGAGTATGTGAAAGAGGGATGCAAATGAGGTGGAGTGGTGGGGTTTGGGTGGAAGGAAATGAAAAAGATGGATGGAGGAGAGGGAGAGGAGGCTACGGCCTTGAGAGGAAAGAGGGAGAGATTTTTTTGTGTAGGAAAAATGAGAAGCCAAAGATTTTCTCATGTGTGGAAGTGAGAGGGTATTTATAGAGTTGTTTTAGGTCTAGGGGTAATTAGGTCATTGTTCTTTACTAGGTGCTCTAAGATTGGGTTTTAAATTTGAATGAAGGGCTAGGATTAGAGATCACTTGGATTGTGGGTAGTGAGAAAACACAAAAATGAGAGTGAGGGAGAGAGGAAGTATTCGCCCAAGGAGAGAGGGAGGGAGAGCTTGTGTAAAAAAAACTTGTCCTATTTTGGGAATGGAGGCTCATATGTGATGTGAGGTAAAAATAGGGTTAAGGGTATAATTGAGATGGAATGTTACCAAAGAAGTAATTTTGTATTTTCTTGTGAAGAGGTGAGTATAAATGGGTGGGGTAATTTACAAAAGAGGGCATAAATCTATGTGGGAGTGAGTGATGGTCACCAAAAAGGGAAAAGTTAAGGATAGTACAAAGCATATTCTTAAGGAATAATTGTACAATAGAAGAGTGTGGAAGAAATTGTGAAGAGAGGGGGAGAGAGAGAGAGGGAATTCGAAATTGTGGAGGGAGAGAGAGAGAGAGAGAGAGGAAAAAAAACTTGTTTCTGGTCTTTTGTCTTATTGAGGACACTTCCTTCTTTTTGAGTTTTGAATTTTGGGCATGGAAGTGAAGGTGCACCTATTAAAAAGTGTCATATATATTTGAGCACCATAAAATATTCCCTCCAATTATTCTAGGCAATAAAAATTGTCATTTAGTAATTGGGGAATATTTAATGGTCTTTTTTGGGTTTTTTATGCACTAAAAATGGGGAAAATGCATTTTTAATTATTTTGGACTAGGACTTTCTTTCCAAAAATTATACAAAAATTACCCTTGGTAGAGTAACATGTATGCCACGTCATTGACCTGGTCTTGGTCCAAAAATAATTAATTCGCTTTTATTTAGATGCCCACAAATGCAAAAATATGCACTATTTTATTTCCTAAAATTCCTAAAAATTAAGAAAAATGTTTTTGGGTGCCAAAAATTAATAATGATCAATAAATGGCCTTTTTTTTGATGAAAATACAGACACGTGCCAAATGACGGGGGCACAGGGCAGCTCACGCAATTACTACTGGCGCGCACGCGTAATTCAAATAAAAATGCGAAATAGGGGACGAACACACATAAATGCACCAATCCACTGTTTTCCACACATTATGAATTACCTTATTGCTTCCATTTTTCTGAAAAATGTATTTTTTGACTTGGGCGGACAAAATTGGGGTATTACACACGTCCCGAGGATACGTCTATAGAAAGGGTAGCGAACAACAAATGGACATGCTATTTACTACTTCATCTATGTTAGGGATGGGGAATGTAATTTCAAATCGTATCTTGTTAAGATCAGTATGAATAATGCGTACTCGCCATTTTCATTAACTCTTAATCAAAGATTACAAATGATTACATTGAATGGCCAGATGGTACACTTGATTCTAAACAACTAGGAGATCTTCTACGGTCCTATCAGCATCTCCAATCCCTGATGCGTTTTTCTTGCATGACTCGGGGGTCTCCAGCTAGATGGTGATGATCCCAAGTGGCATAGCCATCATGCCCGCCGCAGGAGGGGCGAATGGTGGCTGAAAAAGTGTGCAAGTATACACAGTCACAAACAAGTAGTATAAAAGATCAAACCCACAGGGATTGGATTAACTCTTGTAGCTTAAAAGTGTATAAATTAGTGTGAACTATACTACTCATAAATTGGGATGATAGTGATAAGGAAACAGAATGAAAATAAGTAATAGAATGTAGAGGAAATCAGTTGAGAATGAGAGTTGAGATGTCTTTACCAAATAAGTCACTTTCAAGAGTTTTGTGCATTTAAGGGGTGCAGGTGCACTGGATGCAGCTGCATCAGTATGGGTTTTTCAGTCACTTTCTTCAGTGTTTCATTACAAGCTTCCTATGTCTAGGCATGCTAAATAAGTTCACTCCTGCTTCTTAAGTACCCACTTAATCACCCTAAGGACTATGTTATCCTATGTCTAGGACTTAACATGGAATTAACAAAGGTTTCTTTATTAAAACAAGTTAACAAAGACTTTATTAAAACACCCACCCTTATTAGTTCTTGAGTTCTTAATTGTAAACCATGTCTGCTTTTACAAATCTACTTATTTCAAGCGATCAACCTTAAAACAAGTGTTGAAAGAAGTATTAGACAAGAACTAAAATGCATACATCATATAAAAGCACAACAACTTACTTAAAAGATCATTATAAGGTTAGAACATCTCAACTAAAGAAATTTAGCTCATGTTAGACATTGCAAGACATATATAAACTGAATAGAACATGTTTATATAAATGAAACATAAAAGAAAGCAACAAGGTAAAGGTTACACAAGTTGGAGTTCCTTTGCATGAATTCCCAAGCAATGCAGGTGCACTGATTCCCTGCACTTAGCTAGTACTACGTGGAAGTGAAGAAAGAAGTTGTCAGTTCCTTCCTTACCTTCCTGAAAACTTAAAAACTATCTAAAACTAATTTTAAGGATATATTGTTGATATCTTGAGGTGTGTTTACAAATGAGAAGTGAGGGTCCTTTTATAGCCTTCAAAAAGTGAGACTTCCTTGGAGATTAAGTTAACTTGAGAAGTTAACTATGGTTAAGCTTCTAAAATTCAGACAGCAGATTGAATCGCACACTCAAACACAAATGGATGGCCAAGTGTCCCTAAGTGAGTGACTATTCAAAGCTAACTTCTTTGGTAGGCGGCGAAATTTGCAAGTTGCATGTGCCCCATGTGATCCATGACTAAGCATGATGTCATCAATGAAGTGCTGGTGCATTGGTATGATTATATGGTGCTTCTTGCATTTGAAATCTGTTTTCAGTGCAGGTGCACTGTCTTAATCTGGTGCAGCTGCATCAAGTGCAGGTGCACTATTGTTTCCTGGTGCAGGTGCCTCAACTACAGGTGCACTGAACAAACACATCAAACATACCAATATATATATATATATATATATATATATATATATATATATACAAAATGTTTAAATCATTACATAACCCTCTTTGAAACTGAGAATGTTGTTTATTTTATTTATAGACTTATATTTAACACTTAAGTTACTTGAATTTGAGAAATTTATTTAAGTTTAGATGTATAAATAACTCTATATAAAATAGAGTTATCGGCGAACAAACCTGCATTGCTCCTTGGTCCGATCATGAGCTTCTCCATTACCTCCTTAGGAAGGTTTGCAGCTGCTCTCGCAGCATCTTCGGGATCCTTGTTCAATTGTGTGGAGTTAAGCTCCTCATCTGCTTTAGGCATCTTAGTGCGCTTCTTCAGCTTCCTAGCTAGGATGGTATCGCCTCACTGTCCGGGACGTACTGAGTATCTAAGTCAGCCAAGTTCACCTCACATTCCTTGCCCATCTTCTTGCTTGGCTCTTTAACTCCCCCAGCCTCTTGTAGATTATTCACGCTCAGGTAGTAGCATTTGCGGGTTGCGCCCAAGTCATCTTGGAGGGTTACGATCCTGTTGTCCAAGGAATAGAACTTCATTTTCAGATGCACAGTTGAGGTTACTGCTCCCAATCTGCCTAGTGTCGGCCTCCCAATTATGCCCTGGTATATTGATTTGCATGGAAGGACTAGGAAGGGGGTCTTCACTGTTCGACACAAATTCGCCATCTGGGTCTTGATAAGTGACCATCAATTCGACATAGCCAAGTGGTTCGGCTGTTGATCCATTGAAACCAGTCAATGGAGTTCCATGGTAAGGGGTGATGTCATCAGCGGAGATGTGTAGAACCTTCAGCAAGTCCTCAAAGATGATGTCCGCGGAGCTACCCTGGTCGACCACGATCCTTCGCACTTCAACATTGGCCATGACAGCAGAGATCAGTAGCGGGACGTATTTGTTGGGTTTTCCATCCAGCAGGTCTTGGTCTCCAAAGGTTACGGGTGGCCTAGAAGGTCCCTCCATGGGTTTCGAAGTTGAGGCGACATTCATGATTTCCTTCCACCTTCTCTTCATTGATTTGTTCGTCAGACCGCCTTCCAGATAGTCTCCTCTGAGGATGACCATGGCAACTGGTCTCCCTTTGGATTTTTGGGTGTCTGTCTTTTCAGAGGCATCGCTGTCATCATCATCTGCAGCATTGGTGGCCTCGCTAGCCACTGCCTTGCCCTTGCGGGGCAATCTGGAACTCTTTCTAGGCGACTACCGTGATCATTTTCGGGTGCCATTAGTCTCTCCCTTCTCCCCGCCCTTCACATGTTGCTGAAGTTTCCCCTTTTGGATTAGCTATTCGATGTCATCGCTCAGAGCTCGGCAGCCGTTAGTGTCATGTCTGTTTCTCCTGTGGTAGCGGCAATACTTCCTCGAGGGGTTCTGTCCCTCCTTCAGCACCAAAGGCTCTGACCTCTTAATGTCTCTAAACTCTGTGTTTGCACACCCGACTAGGATCTTTGCCCGAGATGTGTTCAGCAGGGTGTGCTCGGCAAAGCGGTGAGGTCGACTTTCACGCTGTCCTTCTTCAACATCCCTCTTGGGTTTGGAATCGCGAGGTTCTTCATTTTTGTTTCCCTCATTTGCTGCTACTTTGTAAGCCATGTCATCTTCCTCGTAGTCCATATACTTCTGTGACCTTCGGAGGAACTCGCCCAAGTTTTGGGGATTGTACACCCCCACGTCAATTTGGAACAAGCTTCTTTTCCTGAGTCTGTCCTTCATCCAGAAGAGTCTCTGCTTGTCTTCAAGGTTTCGGACACTTGCGGCTTCCTTGTTGAAACGTTTCACATACTCTCTGAGTGTTTCATCATCACGTTGTCTTACCGCCCTGAGCACTTCTTCAGATTTTGGCTTTAGACAGGAGGAGGTGAAGCGTGCCTGGAACATCATTTCCAGTTTCCCCCATGACGATATAGAGTTGGGTTTCAGCTCCTGGAACCAGTTTCTCAAGGGTGAGGGGGAAGATCTTGCAATGGATGGGTTCCCTAGCCCCTCGGTAGCGCATCATGAGGCAGAAGTAAGTCAGGTGGCTGTCAGGGTCCCCGGTTCCATCATATATGTTGAGCATTGGGAGCTTCTCCAAAGCCTTTGGGATTGGACAATCATTAATCTTCCTGGTGAAGGGTCCATCATGGGAGATCCAAGGGGTGCGACGAGGTGACCGGTCCCCGAGATCTACGTCCCGGTGGTCATGTCGGACATGAGACCTCCTTGGCCGTGATCTGTGACGATGCCCTCTACGGGACTTGGCTCGGCTTAGGGATCTCTCTTAGGAGTTTGAGGATGCGCGCGATGACCACCTGGATGGTGAGTCATCCGGCCAGTAGGTGCTGTCAGGTGACGTTGGAGGAGTGCTTGGAGGAAAGCCTGATCCCCTATTCCTACGTCGTCGTGGAGGGGAGGGAAGAGCTCGCCTACGCCTCAGGGGCGAGCGATGGTTGAGGCGCCTCCTTGGTGGGGACCTGGCAGGTCTTGAGTTCACCGTCCTAGGGGGAGGGGTGCTTCAGCGAGGGTGAGGTTGCTTAGGAATTGAAGCCACACGTCTTTCCATTTGCCCGAGGCGGAGCTCCTACTGAGCCATGACTTGAGTGCGGTTGCTAAGAAGGACCAATAGTTGGCGGACGGTTGGAAGATCTTCTTGTTGGACAAAATTCTGAGCCTGCTCTGGCTGCGGGATTAGGGCTGGCTGAGGAGTTGGGGCTTGGGCAGCGCTGCCCTGCAAGGTTACCGCGACACCTTCAGGGGTGCCCTCGGGTTGAGGTTGAGATTGAGCCACTGCAATGCTGCGAATTCGTGGTCTTCCTCGGGGTGCCATCGGAATGCAAGAGAAAATTCTTAAGATATTGAAATGAGGTGAAAGCTAGACAGCTCCCACTGTGGTCGCCAATGTTCAGTACCTAACAGTGCTGTGGAGACTGCTGTTGGTAGGTCTCTTGCCTGTCTGAGCAGTGTGTTGAGAAGATCCCGGGTGGGGCACCTGCGATGCCACTTCGACGCCCAAGTCAGTAATGGGAATAAGAGAGTTGTATTATCTAGGAATGAGAATGTACCTATTTATGGCAATGTGAGCCAGTATTTATAGGGATTCATGCAGGTTTTGATTCGTTGGATCGGTTGAATGAATCTGAGCCGTCCAAGTATATGAGTCATAAATGGGCTGATTTATTGTGGATATGGATTAAAGTAAATGGGCCTATCCATGTCTAACTGCTGAATGGGCCTCTTGGTCCAGTCCAGAACAGATACGTATCCCCATCATCACCTCTCACACATCTATTAAAATTAAAATTAAATCATTTGCATTCACTCCCTTACTTAATTACTTGTTTCGCATGTTTGCTGCTACAATGCCACATGTATAAGTTTTAAAATGTAAGTGAGCCAACCACCGCCACAACACAACTGAAGTGCTTCTTGTCTCAAGTTGCAGGAATAAATAGAAAGTGTGCTTTAAGTATGTAGCACAATGCATGACATCCACGCCATTCAGGGGAAGATAAGCCTATAGCTAAGAGTACTAGCTGCAGCTACTTACTATCTATCCCTCCCTAACGCGTTAAGTATTAAATAAATAAACACGTATACACTCAGTTTCCTTTGATTTGATTTTCACACTCGATCAAAATCCAAAACTCTCTATATATACACTCAGTTTCCTTTGATTTGATTTTCATACTCGATCAAAACCCAAAACTCTCTTTCTCTCTCTCTCTCTCTCTCTCTCTCTCTCTCTCTCTCTCTCTCTCTCTCTCTCTCTCTCTATATATATATATATATATATATATATATATATATATACACCCAGTTTCCTTTGATTTGATTTTCACACTCGATCAAAACCCAAAACTCTCCATATATACACTCAGTTTCCTTTGATTTGATTTTCACATTCGATTAAAACCTAAAACTCTCTATATATACGCTCAGTATCACCATGATCACTCCTTCTTCCCACTTCACTCTTCTTTCGATTTTCCTCTTCTGCACCGCCGAGGTGACAACTCCGACAGCCACTGGAGGTGGGAGTTGGAAAGTATTACAGAAGACCATCGGAATAGTGGGCATGCATATGCAACTTGTCACAAACGATACCGTGGTTATATTTGACAAGACCGACTTTGTTCTCTTAAATTTGACGTTGGCAAATGGGAAATGTAGATTCGATGATAGCGAAAAGCACATGAAGAAAGACTGTTCGGCTCACTCGGTAGCCTACCATGTTCCCACCAACACTGTTCAAGCGCTATTTGTCCAAACAAATGTTTGGTGCTCATCGGGATCAGTGGCTTTGGACGGAACATTAGTACAGAGAGGGGTTTCAACGACAGGGAAAGGGGGCTTAATTTGGACTGTTGTGAGAACATATCATCCTATCCCCAGTGGTGATCCCCGTTGCTACCCCAACACCGGCTCAGCTGTACTTTTACCCTTGAAGAATCTAGAAAAGCCGGAGAAAGTAGAAGCAGAAGTTGTGATTTGTGCTGGAGCCCCTAGAGGATCCATCGACAAAGCCAACTAGGGTACTTTCGTTCGTGGGTTAGATACATGTGCACGCATTACAATCACCGACTCTAACCCACAATGGTATATAGAGACGATGCCATCGGCCAGAGTCATGAGCGACATGCTCCTTCTTCCTAACAACGAGGTGTTGATCATTAACGGATCTGAGAAGGGTGGGACGGGATGGGAGATTGGACGAAAGTCAGTTTTGTCTCCTTTTCTCTATCGGCCAAGTGAAACGGTTGGATCCAGGTTTGAAATTCTAAACTCTTCTAAAATTCCTAGGATGTACCACTCAAGTGCAATTTTACTCAGGGATGACCGGGTTCTAGTTTCCGGCAGTAATCCCCATGAGTTTTCTAATTTCACAAATGTGATGTTTCCGACGGAGCTTGGCCTCGAAGCCTTCTCTCCTTGGTACCTCGAACCTAAATATGACGGAGAGCGTCCACAAATTGTCTACCCAGATCCCCAAGATGTCACAAAACTGACCTATGGGTCAATGTTAAGAGTTGAATTCAATGTCACTTCTTCCTTAAACCCTAAACCTGTAATGTATTATATGTTTGTAATGTATGTAATATAATGTATGTATGTATGTATGTATGTAATTTATGTATGTAATGTAAACTGTGTATGCATGTAATGTAATGTATTTATATATGTATATAATGTAATGTATCTAATGTAATGTATTTATGTATGTATAAATGTATATATGTAATGTAATGTAATACATGTATGTATATATGTAATATATGTAATTAAAACCCATAACCATATTTGAAAAATTGAAACATAATGTATAACAAAATGTATGATGTAATATAATGTACGATACGACCAAGACACGTTAACAAAAATTTATACGCACACAATATTTGCAAAGAGATATTAATATTAGTAGTTGTTCAATAACACATAAGCATATCAATAGTCAATATATGATGATCACATTGTAGAAATAAATACTTGTCATCATATCAAGTAGAGATAGTTACGTATATTTATCTCATCCATATCACAATGTATTATTTCTTCTACGATTGTGTTACGAAAAAACATATAATTTTATCTTTTAGTTATTGAGGTATTTAGGGGTGCACAAAATTTCCATGGTACAAAACCAATCCATAACCATAAAATATCCATTTTAATATAATCTATTTCATAACCAATTAGTGTAACCGGTTATTGTTTTGCAAAACTCGTTATATAACCAGTTATATCCATAACCGTTTTTTGGTTTTTTAGCTGAATTTGGATATTCAATTTTTGATTTTAAACGCATTTTTGTTTTCTAAAATTGATTTTCGTATTTTAAAACCAACTTTTTACCCTTCAAAATCGGTTTTTGGCCTCCAAAACCGATTTTATGATTTTAAAAGCAGTTTTGCCTTACAAAATGAGTATTTAATCTTGTATCAAATGCTCTAATGGGATAATTTGGATTTTGACATTTTCAATCATTCAATCAAAATAATTATTTTAACATATACCGAAATTTCTCCCCTATAACAATAACAATGCTCATAAAGCTTGTTCGTCACCGTTAATGTATGTGTATAATGTAATGTAATGTAATGTATGTATGTATGTATGTATGTATGTATGTATGTATGTATGTATGTATGTATGTAATGTAATGTATATATATTGTATGTATGCAATGTATATAATGTCATGTATTTGTATGTCCTAATGTATGTAATGCATGTAATGTAATATATGTATGTAATGTATGTAATATAATGTATGTATGTAATAGAGTGTAATGTATGTATGTATGTATGTATGTATGTATGTATGTATGTATGTAATGTAAACTGTGTATATATGTATGTCATGTAATGTAATGTATTTATGTATGTATGTAATACATATAATATAATGTATCTAATGTATTGTATGTATTTATAAATGTACGTATGTAATGTAATATATGTATGTATGTAATATATGTAATGTAATGTCTGTAATATAATGTATGTAACATAATGTATATATGTATGTAAGCATGTAATGTATTTATGTATCTATGTGATGTATGTATATATAAATGAATGTATGTATGTATGTAATGTATGTTGAGTGTTTAAGAGAATATAAAACAAGTTCAAAAACCGTCAGTTGATTATAAATTAATGGAGAGAGAGAGAGAGAGAGGAGAGAGAGTAGAGAGAGAGGGGGGGGAGAGACACCATAACCATTTTTTAAAAAACAAATAACCGGTTAAATTCCCAGCTATTGTTGGATATCCAATGGACATCCATCACATAACCGGATAAAAACCATAACCATCTTTGAAAAAAAATGAAATAACTAGTTATAAAAATTAACATAAATATCCGGATTTATTTATCCGGCTATGGATATGGATGTGGTTTAACCGGTTATTTTGTGCACCCCTAGAGGTATTAAAGATGTATCATATATGAGTGACGTTAGTTGGTAAGCGGTATCGAAAGTGTATTCGAGAAGTATCCTTAGTTAGTAATAAGTATCAAAGATATATCTGAAAAGTATCGAATAAAATATTTTTTAAAAAGAATTAAAAAATTATTGGATGCTCTTTAAGTACGTATCGGGTGCGTGTCGGTATCAGATACGTATCCGACACGGGTACGTTTCCTTTTTTGAAATATATGGGCTTCATATAATATCTGCCATGTGTATGCTACGTTGATTCAAAGTATCAAAGATATCCTAGCTTTCAACTGGGCAGTGAATATCTTGCACAGTCTCAGAGAATGGAATGCAGCTGCCGACTTCTTGGCCAAGCTCAACGCTACCTCAGAGAATCGATTCATCTTGCACCAGCATCCTTCCCCTGATTTGGAGTCCATTCTTGTTGATGATGCAGCTCGAGATTTAGTTCCCCATCCTTAATTTCCTTTTTGTTCTCATTGTATACCAAAAAAAATTATAGATAAGAAAGATAAAAACGTAAAAAAAAAAGTAAAAACAAAACATAAAATTATAGTCGAAGAATCACACTCCAAACTTTAATTCTAAAAAAATAGTTAAGAAATCACATTTTGGGTGTGGAATTTTTGGAGTGTGTGAAAAATAAGATATTTTAGTATGTAATTTGAAATAGGTATTTTAGAGAATTGCTACGCACCTTTTTTAACATTATCCAACTTTTTCTCAATGATTTGATGTAATTCATACATTTTACCACTTTAGAAATGAGAACTACTAAATTAGTAAGATCCACGTTGTAAAAAAATATTTTAAAGATTGTTGAAGAGATTGTTTTAAAATATTTTATGAGAAAAAAATATTTCTAAATATCAAAAGAAAAAAAAAGAAATCGTCTCTTGCAAACAATTTTTTGTTTCTCCTGCTTTGTCCTGTGGGTGTTACGCGCCGGCGCCCCGGCCATTATTGCCGGCGAAGCAAGAAAATTGCAGCTTGCTTATTCATGACTTTTGCTAATACCTCATTATGGCTAAGACATAGTTTCCAGCAATGTCTTACACATTCCTCTATAGATGCACATTCACTTCATCACAACCTCGCTCTTATTTTGAAATCCTGCAAAAACACTTCCGAAATCCGTCAAATTCATGGGTACATGGTTAAAACCGCTCTCAACAACGTTCCGTTCACTCTCAGCAAGCTTCTCGCAGCTTCAATCTTAGATATGGACTACGCAGCCTCCATTTTCAGTTATATTCAAAACCCGAATCTTTTCATGTTCAATACAATGCTTAGAGGGTATTCAATTAGCAATTCCCCTAACAAAGCTTTACCCATTTTTAAGGAACTTAGGAATCGTGGAATTGAGTTGGACCAATTCTCTTTCATCACTGTGCTTAAAGCTTGTGGTCGAGTTTTAGATGTTGGGGTGGGTCAAGGGGTACATGGGATTGCAGTGAGGTCGGGGAATGAAATGTTTGTTGATGTGAAGAATACCCTTTTGCATTTTTATTGTGTTTGTAGAAGAATTGAAGATGCTCATAAGGTGTTTGATGAATTTCCTGAGATAAATGATTTGGTTTCTTGGAACACTTTGATAGGTGGGTGTCTTCTTGTTTCTAAGCATACTTTGGTTTTTGAATTGTTCTGGAGAATGTGTTGGAGTGGGCTTAAAGCCAGTGTTGCTACCATCTTGAGTCTTTTATCAGCAGCTGGTGATATGGGGAACTTTGTATTAGGGAAGTCTCTCCATGGTTACTGCATCAGAATTGGATTTAGTTATAATTTAAATGTTCTTACCGCATTGATTGATCTGTATGCGAAAACGGGTCATATCTATTTGGCACGAAAAGTTTTTGATGGCGTTGTGGAAAAAGATGTTGTCATATGGAACTGTTTGATTGCTAATTATGCAAGAAATTTCTTGGTTGGAGAAGCAGTTGGATTACTACAGCAAATGAAACATGAAAGACTGAAACCTAATTCTTCTACCTTGGTTGGGCTGCTTTCAGCTTGCCCTGCATCCGGATCTATACAAGTAGTTCGTTACATTACTAGTTTGATTAAAGAGGAGAAACTTGAATTGGATGTGGTTCTTGGAACTGCACTTGTTGACACGTACGCTAAATGCGGCTTTCTAGATGAGGCCATGGACATATTTGAAAGGATGCAAGATAAAGATGTGAAATCTTGGACAGCCATGATTTCAGGTCATGGGGTTCATGGGCAGCCAACTAATGCCATAAGGCTTTTCAATAGGATGGTGAATGAAGGGTTTAGGCCAAATGAAGTTACTTTTTTGGCAATTTTGACAGCTTGTAGTCATGGAGGACTTGTAAATGAGGGAATGGAAATTTTTAAGTGCATGATTCAGGAATATGGCTTTTCACCGCAGGTTGAGCATTATGGATGTCTTATCGATCTCTTGGGGCGAGCGGGAATGCTAAATGAAGGGCATAGACTAATCAAGAGCTTGCCAACTAAGAGTGATGCTACTGCATGGCGCACACTGCTTTCTGCTTGCCGAGTCTATGGAGATGTTAAATTGGGGGAATGTGTGAAAGATGTGCTAAGCAACATGTATACAGCTCATCCTGCTGATTCCCTCCTCATTTCTAGCACTTATGCAGTTGCTGGAAGAATCTCAGATCTAACTATAGTCCACGAAATGAAGCAAAGAAATGTTACTTTAGAAAATTATGATGTGCATGAAACAGAGGGAGAAAGTAGGATAAAGGAGGCAGGATTCAGCAGAGTTGAAATTGATAGTCTGGGATGAGAACACTAAAGGTTAACAAACAGGTGTTGTTTGTCTCTATTATTGCACAAAGTCGTGGCTTTCTACTGTGCAGGTGCACCAAAACTCCACGTGAAATGTTCAACACAAAGTCATCCCTCATGACATGTTGGGAGAAAACATGGCGCATCCAATTTTGATGTTTATTGCTCAAGTTGGTTACATCCTTGCTTATGTGGAAATGTTTCATATCTTCCAAGTTATGATTGAATCAATGCGCCCTAAATGAAGCATAAAGCAAGTAGAGGCTGCAGCAGCCGGTGAAAGTGATATTCTTAAACTGTTTACATGATGGAGCTCTTACTAGTTCGAATTGAGATGTCTTGCGTTTAGCCGGGGACATTCATCGTTTCGAAGGCAATCAACAATGTGGAGGAAAGAAATTACTGCTTTTTGGCTGTATGTAATATGCAATCTTCCCTGCTGGGGTTGTATTATTTTGGAAGCTCATTGTTTAGAGTATGAATCAAAAGTAGTATGCATTCTTATATGTTGCTGCTCTTCTGATACTTTATTCTTATGCCACTTTGTTAGTTGTTTGTTTCTACTTTCTACCTTTGTTTTTCCATAATTGTGCCGTGTTCCTCTGTTCTGTACATATCTGCTGCTTCAGGCACACTGAACTTTCAATTGAATTCAGATTAATGCCTAAGGTTAGATAACATAAATATCAGATGAGATGACTGATTGCCTCTAATTAGTAATTACTACCACTAATAACCAAATATAGTTGATAAGCTTGCTGCTATTGTTTTGAACTTTTGGGTACATTACTTCAGAGATTACCAAGTTTTAAAGTGTTCAATACAATCAAGATGCAGTCTACAATTTTCAGAGGTTGTGTTGTTGATATCGGATGTGTAACCCTCAAGTTTGCTGTTAATTGGGGGTTGGAAAATGCTGTTTGTCGCGAAGAGACTCTTCATGAACACATTACGAATTGTTATACTCCCTCCGTTTTCGAATATAAGCAAATATTTCCATAAAGTCGTGTTACTAAATATAAGCAAATCAAAGCTTTTTTCACTTAATCTACCAAATTTTCCCTTACTTTTACTCTTACCAATACTTACAATTTTTTAGTTTTCCAACTTTTTTACTATATTCAATGCAATTTTTTTAATAAAAAATGAAAAGGTTGAGTGCTGCAGTAGCATTACGTGTGTGTGATGCTTTGTTTACACAATTGGGAAAGAGAATGGAAGGGAAATGTGAAAATATAAAGTAGGCCTAGCTTTGGCTTTGTGTCACCGTCTATTTTCTCTTCACCCTCTTCATTCTTCTTCTCTTCTTCCTCTCAAAAATATGACAACACACCATTTTGATGGCCCCTCATTTGATTTGGGTATTTTTCAAGACTCACAGCCACCAGAAGATTTATCACATCTTATTGTTGAAGACTCATTAGAATGGGACGGGGAGGCTAACAATGTTGAAGACAAACAACCACCACAACATCTAGAGGCATGTTGTATTCAATAGTTGAAAAGTTCTACTTTCACCATGTTTAACATTCTATATATAGAGAGCTTTTTAAGTGGCAATGTTCTATTTCATGCTTCATATTAGTAAAAAATTAGCGGAACTTTCAAATTTTGAGGTTTGTGTTTAGTAAAATTTTTGGCGGTAACCTATTACTTTTGCCTTAAAAATGAAGTTAATTTAGTCTTAAAAAAAAGAAGTTGCGGATGTGAAATGGAAGAAGATGGGAGTAGAAAAGCCAAGAAGATTTCATGAGTGGAGTAGTAGTAAAGTTCTACGGCAGCAAGCCAAAGGGAAAATGATGTTTACACTCTTCCCTTGCGTATCACAGCAAGCAACTGAGAAATGATGATTGTTTAACACTTCCTACAAGAAAAGACAGGGGTAATATTGGAAATTAGGATTAACTTTTCAATGTTTATTAAAAACAGTGCTCCGCCTTTTTTTGCCTATAATCAAAAACTGAGGGAGTAATTGGTTGATCAACAGTTGACCGGACATGATTTCCACTAATATTGGAATAAAACAAATTCTCCATTTTATAATATGTAAACATGTCTGCTTCGTGAAGTTTCCACAAAGCAAAAACTTGTTACAATTCCTTGTTGATAGAGTCTCTTAAGGCCTGATATTTGAATTCTCATTATGACTGCCACGAGAATAGTTTGCAAATATTCCATTGGGCCAGATTGATTATACTATTACTATCTTGAGTTGATTTGATCCAACTGGTCTAGAAAAGATTTGATTGGCTGTAAACTAAGGATATCGAACAAGGCTCTCTCATGTTTCCAACATTGCACACATTTTGACCAACCTGGCAGCTCTTTCAGCAGCTTACGTTTTTCTTTGAGCTGGCTTTTGAAAATGAGCACGATGGTTAGTATAATATGTCAGAGAGCTTCGTCCAAGGATTTATGTCTTTTTTTTAAACACCTAAAATGCCTCCTCTTATATGATTTATTTAAATATTGTTAGAATATTGAGATAATGTTAAGGGTGAGGTTTGCCATGCACTACTTGGTATTTGGAAATTAAAAAAATTATGGTTACTTTCTATCAAAAAAAAAGAGTTTTGGTTCCCTGGCTAACAGCAAAATGAACATTACTCCCATGGATTGACAGGCCTAAATAGAAATAGTTGCAGTACTGTTACACTCTAATTATCAGAGACAAATCATGACAATTTGTAGTATCATGGGTTTATGTCTCTGAAAAAAAAAACGATGTCTTGTTGCGTTGAGCAACGAGTTAGGTCTTGCAATTTGGCAACTTTGGATGCAACGAAACATCATCTTTTTTCCTCAATGCAACAAGACATCGTTTTTTTTCACTTCCCTCACACTCGGGTACCTTGATACCGAGCGACAAATTTTGTCCCTAAGTATCAAGATATCGAGTGTGCAAGAAAAGTGCAAAAAGGGAGAATGGTGGTGTCATAAGAAATTCCCCTTTAAGAATTAAGACCGTGATGCTTGTCCAGCTCTTGGCTGGTGATGTCCAGGGTTGGAGAGTGCCTTCGGTCCATATGGCCCATAACCGGGTCCAAAATACCCCACCTCACTTTTCTGCCAACACTTTTCCCAAAATACCCCCTCCCCTCTTTTCTATTTGTCTTTTGCTTAGTTCTCCCTTTTCCAAACCTATCCATCAAAACAATGGGTTAATAATTTTATACCAATTTAATGTGATGTGTATGATGTTCAAACCTTAAAATCGCCACGGTAAAGAAGACTTCATTTTTTTTTGACAAAAAAGAAGACTTTACCTAACCATCGTCAATCCACGCTTTACATGAAAAAAACTAACCATTATATATCCCTGACTCAAGAGTTAATCTCATAGTTAATCATAGTTGTTGCGACTTCTCGTCGATGATTAATTTCAAGATTACATTGATTACTATTTTGTCCTGTTCTGTACCGTATCTCTAGACTTGTATCCGATCTTAGACACAAGGTCCGATCTGAGATAATCGGTAGTAAATGGTCTTGATCAACCGAGTTCTGTATCCGATTCGGGACAGCTGGTACCTGCGAGGACACTCCGACGCTCAAGTCAGCTAAAGAACTAATTAGAGGTAAGATTGTAGGAAGAGTGTGTACCTTGAGCATTGCATTGAATGCTTATTTATAGGCTTTGGGAATCAAGGTGAACCATTGGATTTAGGTCTTTGATCTCCACCATTGGTTAATGGATCTGTCTTTTATCATTGAAGGATGTTGAATTTAGTTTGATTGGGATGAGTGTTTTGTGCAGGAGATAAACAGTAGAAATATCCTTATATTTTTGCAGTGTGTTCATATATGTATTGAAGTTTTCTATGAAAAAAATACAAATAACAGATGTTCTTTGCTACTTATCTTCCGGAAGGATATTGATTTTCCTTTGTTATTCTCCATTTTATCTTGTTGCTTGCTTAAACAAATCACACAAGAAAAATCTTGTTTCTGGTTTTAATCCCATGTTAAAAAATCTTTGGCATTGGGCCTTAGTATTGAGGATTGAGCCCAATCCGTAACAGTTGCCCCCCAAGTCGGGTCGCTAGTGAGGCGATCTAGACTTGTAAGCTTGTCCGGGCTTCGTGAGAGTTTTGAATTTGAAGTCGGACCTTCGTGGCGACCTTCTTCGAGGCCGGGCTTATACCTTTGAGGGTGTCTGTGAAGGTTAGGATTGTGCCTACGAAGGTTTATGCCCCTAGCCTCAGAGTGTCCGGGAATGACGTGACCACCTGAGGGACTCGAGGTGTCAGCTTAATGTCGCCCTTAGGGCAGTTCACCGGGACTCGGCCCGGATCGAACTCGCCCTTCAGGGTAATGGCAGCCTCGACCATGTTAAAACTTGACCACCTGAGGGACTCGAGATGTCAGTTTAGTGTCGCCTTCAGGGCAGTTTACCAGGAGTCGCCCCGGATCGAACTCGCCCTTCAGGGTAATGGCAGCCCCAGCCATGTTAAAACGTGACCACCTGAAGGACTCGAGGTGTCAGTTTAGTGTCGCCTTCAGGGCAGTTTACCAGGACTCGGCCCGGAGCGAACTCGCCCTTCAGGGTAATGGCAGCCTCGGCCAGTAATCTTTGCGACTTCGATATCCAAAGATCGTCCCAACGGGTCGCCACTACCTCGAACACTAGCGATATCGAGCTCGGTGTCTTGGGTTTCGGTTTAGCGTGGAACTTTAAGGCGATCGTTCGACCGATCCCAAATCCTTCCCTTCAACCTCGGAACTTACTTTTACTAGGCACTCAGTGTGAGGAAAATCATAGCCGGGATATATATTAGATGGTTGAATATTTACAAAGTCGGATTACATCACGCCCATAGGCTCATTTCGGGGCCTAGGTGACATGTGACCTTCTTGCGTTGACCCCTTCTTCATGATCGATGTACTTCTGAGACCTTCGGAGGAACTCTGCGAGAGTCTTAGGTTCATCCACTCCGATGCTGGTTTGGAATAAGCTTCTTTCACGAAGTTCGTCCTCCATAAAATAGAGTCGTCCAGGTGTCGGACTTGAGTAGCTTCTCGATTGAATCTTTCAATGTAGTCCCGGAGAGGCTCATTTTCGCCTTGCCGGATGGCTTCTAAGACTTTTCGGTGCTTGGGCTTGCTTTCGGAGTGAGTAAACTGGGCAGAGAATAGCTTAGCCAGCTAATCCCAAGAAGAGATAGTGTTTGATTTAAGAGATCTAAACTAGTCCGAGGCTACCTTCTCAAGCGTGAGGGGGAAGATTCTGGACTTCATTTCCTCCGGGACGTTCTGATATTGCATCATCGTGTCAAAATAGTCGAGGTGGCGGTTCGGATCACCGGTCTCGTCATGCATTTTCAAACCTTCAGAGGGTTTCTCGAGGTGCTTCAGCACCGAAAAGTAGTCGATCTTACTTGTGAAGGGTCCTTTGCGCTTTGTCGACCTCTCCAGGGGTGGAGACCGTAGGTAGTCATATTTGTCGGGCGATCCCCGCAGGCGAAGGCATCGACGTTCTTGCCTCGAGGATCTTTCCCGACTTCTGGAACGTCGCCTCGGAGAAGAGGAAAACAGAGACGAGCTGGGCCGAGGGGAACCCTCGGGATAGTAAGAATCATCAGGGGTCCGACTTGGGAGAGTCTCTGATCCTCGCCCTCCTCTACGACAAGGTGGAGAGTGATGACGGTCTCTCCTCTGAGCCGGAGATCGGTGGTGCCTGTTGTCATGAGTCTTTCCACTTGAAGAGTTGCGCCGAGAGGAAATCCAATCCGGGATGTTACACTACAGGAATATGCTGATTTTCCTACCAAATATTTCCGACGGATTTTTTTCGGTCGCTAATACGTTCGTTTCAGACGGATAATTCCATCACTACGTGTTTAAGGCGTTTTCCGCTTAACTTTCCGACGGATTTGAAATCCCTCGCTACTTTCCGAGGGACATTTCCGTTAGAAACGCATAAATATCTGTCGGAACTGTTTCTCACTTAAAGCTAAAAGAATAGATTCATCGACCCTCGCTTTTACTCCATCACTTTTTCACTCTCACTTCTCACTCTAACCCTAAACCCTCTCCACTGTCAGTCACTTCTCTCACCTTCACGTCGCGGGTGACCACCACTCTCACCTTCTCGTCGCCGGCCACAACCGTTCCTTCTTCTCATCACTTCCACTCCCTTCGCGCGATCCGACCCAAAACCCACAACCCATTGTGCGCTGAACCCATGAAAGCTTCGAACCAGATTTGTGTTGCCCTGCTGGAGTCCTGCACTTCTTCTTAGCATGGTGAGTTCATTTTACTTTCTCATTTTGGATTTCACCAGTTTCAATAAAAACCATATTTCCCCAATTATTTTCCAAACCTGGAAGAAACAAGGCAGAGTTGTGTTTTAAGAGTCCAGGGTGATTTTTTCCCCTTTCCAAATTCGCTATTTGTCGAAACATGGTTCTTCTTTATTTCCTTCTTTCATTTCATATCATTTGATCTCATTCTTTTCTTTCATGTTTGATTTTTGCTACAATATGGTTCAACAATGATTTCATGTTCACTATTCTTACGGTAACACTGAATCTTTTCCTTTTTTGAGTATTTTGTTTGTTTGTTGGATCTTTTACTTTTTTGTTTTATGAAATAGTTTAGTACTGCTATAAATTGCAATTATTTTTTATTCTTGCTAATGCTATCCTTTTGTTCTTACCACTGATTTTAGTTTTTGCCCTTTGAAGCAACAATAGATGCATGGGTTGAATACTACTACACTACGGGAGGAACCTAAAGGTACAGCAAATTTGTTAATTTCTTATGTTTATAGTTTTACCTTCTCTTATTTGCTTAATATATATGTAGTTATAACGTTTTGATACATTTTTCTATCAATTTTCTGAGTTTTACCACATATATACTTTCATTTAACAAGCTTATATATTTTCAAGATTGGTATTTAGTGTTTATACATTACCACTTCTATGCTAACCAGAGGTATGGTGTTGTTTAAGGTACTATGGTTAGGTGATACAACAATCAAAATTAGTAGAAAAGAGATACAAAATCCATTGAAACAAAACCTTAAAATGAAATTTCTACATTTGAATTAACATTGTACCCTTGATAATGTTTTGTTTGCTAATTTGATGTAGAAATTTCTTTTGTAGGGAATCGGTTAAGAGAGGAGGTATGTATACTACTAGCATTTTTATACATATGATTAAGGGAGGAGGTGGTTTATGGAGGGCACAATTATCTTCTATTAGATGAAGTTTTTATGTTCATGTCAAAGTAGTCGCCAATAAATGTATCAACATAATAGTAAGTAGTGAAAGATTTGAATCCAATACTAAGCAGCCACTAACTGATCTATGTACTAGAATAAAAATTGTTCCATCTGGGTTTCTTAAATATGAGAGAAACTAAAAGGATTGAATATGTTAAATAGAGAATAATATGTTAAGTGGTGAGCAGTTATGCTTTTAAGATTTTTGTTGTTCCTGTCATGGGAATCATTTTTTGGGCTACTGTATGTGCTTTATTTTGTTGGCATGGTCATTGAGTGCTTTGGTTTTATGAACCTACATGTGTGGCTAGACCACCATCTTGGCATCTTCCCCACTATAATTACTTTAATTTAGCATGTGCAGTAAAAATGTCCATTATCTGCAATAGGGGTCACTAATTGGTGACTGCAATAGTGTATTATACATTGGATTTGAGTTTTGGTGTATACAACTAGACAACTATGCAAAATATCTCTACAATATGAATATGGATGATTGGAAAATTAAAAACCCCTGCTGATTAAGATTAGGAAGTTGAAATGGTAGAAGGTGAAATTCCTGTTCAATTATTTCTCTTATTGCTTGGAATGAGTTTTCTAGGCTGACTTTTTCTCACATTTATTTGTTCCTTTACTTGCTAACTTATGGGTTCAAATTCATAGTTACTACAAGTTCTTTTAAAGGTTGATTTGAAACAAATATGGAGAGAAGGTTACTACAAGTCATAGGCGACCCCCTTGCTGTTATTTTTTGTTTTTTCTTCTATAGCAACATTGCAAGAGTCTACATAGGAGTTTATCTTTCATGACTTCAATTTGTCTATACATTTGTTGGTTTTCAATTTGTCTATAATCTGTTTTTCCTTGCTAATTCATGTCTTCAAGTTCTGTTGATCGATTTGTTTTCCCACTAATTCATGTCTTGAAAGCCTACTAATTTATGCTGTAATCTATTAGCAATACCTCTGATTCCTTTTATTTATGCATTATGCTTTCCATTTCTATCTAATGCGCATATATATATATATATATATATATATATATATATATATATATATATATATATATATATATATATATATATATATATATATATATATATATATATGAGATTCTCTATCCTAATTTAGTTTGAATAAGAATGCTTTCATGACTTCAATTTGTCCATACATTTGTTGGTTTTCATTTCTTCTTGCTACTTTGAACTGTTTTCTGCTATAGTTTAGTGACTTTTTGGCCTCATCAGTCTCATTTCTTTGGATGCATTGCTCATGTATGTCATGTATGAATGAAAAAAATCACTCATACCTTTTTCTGTTGATAGAAAAGAAACCAAAGGAAGCCAATGTATTTGTGAAAGCTAAGGAAGAGATTAAAGCCATCATACACCATGATATGTCACATCATCATCATCATCATCATCATCATCATCATCATAAAGAAACTCATGGAAGGAATGATGATATTGATGAGAATACCCCTATCGACGTCGTTAAGGGTCCGAATGTCTTTGAAAGAGTGAAAGAAGAATTCGAAGCTGTTTTCCAAGCAATACACCCTAAGAAAGAAAGCTAATCAGTTTTTTCTTCCTTATCATTGAAGGATGTTGAATTTAGTTTGATTGGGATGAGTGTTTTGTGCAGGAGATAAACAGTAGAAATATCCTTATATTTTTGCAGTGTGTTCATATATGTATTGAAGTTTTCTATGAAAAAAATACAAATAACAGATGTTCTTTGCTACTTATCTTCTGGAAGGATATTGATTTTCCTTTGTTATTCTCCATTTTATCTTGTTGCTTGCTTAAACAAATCACACAAGAAAAATCTTGTTTCTGGTTTTAATCCCATGTTAAAAAATCTTATTCTTCAGGTTAATTCTAACGGTGAAATTTATCTGATTTCTTGATTGCAATGCTTTCAAGGATATTTGCGAGGGATTTGGGACGGATATTTGCGAGGGATTTCCGGCGGAATTTGTGAGGGATTTGCGACGAATATTTGCGACCAATAACCACGTCCACTAAATAGAAACATTAAACTAAAAGCCCAGACAAAATGGGCACCCAAGAAAAAAAGACCATATGCAAATAATGAGGAACCATAAGATTGAATTACCTGGGATGCCTGCCCATAAGAAATCGCGGAGCCAACCATTTATGGTTTTTTTACGATTCATGGAAGAATGAATCGAGGAAAAACCTCTACAGTACCTCGTCGTGACATGAGTGTTAAAGGGGTAATCCATTTTTTATAACTTATAGGAGCTAAAATCATTTATTTTGGCTTTTTGGCGCAGATTATCAATCAAATTTTCAATCGCGGATACATATGTATCCTTAATATACTGAAACGGCTTCCATTATGGGTATCAAACCAATAGCGATTTATACAAGCTAAATCTTCTAATCTATAATTTGGCCAAAGAAAGAATTTTAAATTCATTAGTTTTTTTGTTTCTATATCAAGATCTTTATTTTTAGCCGAAATTTCGATTTCTTTGTCTTTTTTTTTTACATATAATGGATTTGCCTAAAACGCTACATGATTTTCTTTTAGTCTTTCTGGGATCGGGTCTTGTATTAGGAAGTCTAGGAGTAGTATTACTTACCAACACAATTTTTTCTGCTTTACGATAAATTGGATCAGATTTTGCGGTTTTGTTTTCTACGGTACCTCGCCGTGACATGAGTGTTAAAGGGGTAATCCATTTTTTATAACTTATAGGAGCTAAAATCATTTATTTTGGCTTTTTGGCGCCATAAAGCATGTTTTTTTTACCGCCGCACACAGAAAATATTTTGTTTCGACTGAACAAGATATTGAGGAATTTTTCTTTCCGTTGAAATTTTGAAAATGAACGTTTAATCTCAACATTGAAGTATTAAAAAAACTCAGATAAGTAAAAAATCTCAAATATCCTTGATCATGAGACATATAATTATCAATATAAAAAAGAACCAGAATACCAACAGTAGTGATACCGAAGCGTTTGCGAGCGAAAATTCCGTCGGAAATCGTTTGCGAGGAGCGTTTTCCCGACTGAATTTTGTCCGTCGGAAATGCGTATTAGCGACGGATTTTCCTGCTTTTGCGAGGGATTTTTTTTCTCTCAGAAAGCACCGAAATTCTTGTAGTGTTACGAGCCCAGATCTCAGCAATCTTTGCTTCTAACTAGGTTTAGCGTTGGCTTTCCTGCTGGTCGGCCTCGGCTTGCCGATGTAGAAACTGGACGAGCTGTTGAACAGCATCGATCGACACCTGGACCGTCTGAGGGGGAGGTGGAAGTCGGTTCCTGGCTGAATTCCCAGGAACCATAGCCGTAGCCGAGCTTCGAGCATGTGTCGGGCTAAGGGGTAAGGTGACTGCCACTCCTTCCGGAGTCACCTCCCAATGTGGTCACCAATGTTCTGTACCGTATCTCTGAACTTGTATCCGATCTTAGACACAATGTCCGATCCGAGATAGTTGGTAGTAAATGGTCTTGATCAACCGAGCTCCATATCCGATCCGGGGCAGGTGGTACCTGCGGGGACACTTCGACGCTCAAGTCAACTAGAGAATTAATTAGAGGTAAGATTGTAGGAAAGAGTGTGTACCTTGAGCATTGCATTGAATGCTTATTTATAGGCTTTGGAAATCATAGTGAACCATTGGATCTAGGTCTTTGATCTCCACCATTGGTTAATGGATATCTGTCTTTTGGCATTGGGCCTTAGTATTGAGGATTAAGCTTAATCGGTAACATGTCCCAATTGTTAAGAGATAATATATTTTAAACTCAAGAAGATTGAATTGAGCGAGATAAGTTCTTGCGTACAAGAAATCACATGTTGGCATATCCTCACTTATCTCATTGGAGTGAAATAAATGTAAATACTATTTGAGTTAGATGGCATGGCGGGCCAACTAAGTTAAGGTAAAACCTAAAACTAGGTGAGACCTTAGAGTAAACAAATCATTAGGCAAGATTTTAAGTATAACCAATTTGAAAAAAAATTGATCGTGTTTTCGATAGAACTAAGATATTTTTTATGTTATTTATTATTTTTTCGTAGTTAAAGTGTGTGTATCCGGTACGGGTACGAGCACTTAAATGCTCAAAGGGTACGGAGACAAACACTAAAATTATTGTCCATGCATATGCTCACTCATAACGGACACGATAGTGCTCTCTCTATAGAGTGCTCATTGTCATCCCTACTTGTGAACAACTTATTTGACATTATTTACTAAAATAAACACGTCATATAGAGTGTTAGAAAGAGCTTATTAAAACAGATATGGTAGCTGTTTTCAGCTTATGTAAAGCCAATAAACTGATTTTATTTTATTTCAATTAGTTCTCTAGGATGAATACCTCATAAAAACAACTTATCGCTTATATAAACATAGTTTTGCAGTGTTATTTTTTATTTTAGAAATTTTGTATACAATCACGTCTATATTTTTTTTGGTTACCATGTCACTGATACGTAGTTTTCACCGACTTTGTTGGTGACTAATATACACCGGAAAATCTGGCTGGCCACGAGTATGCATACACGTATATATGATAAACACTTATCTTATAAATGCATTTACCAAAAGAAAATACAAAACAACAACCACGGGTACAGTAAAGAGTTAAAATTTGATGGATTGTTCTAAGCTTTTGTGTGGCAGGGACACAGTAAAACTATAAAGGTTGCGGATAATTCAATGAATTTTGTATGGAAAATTAAACAGTGAGAGACTATTTTCAAACTCTCGTGCATAGCTTTGAGTCACCTTTGTTCCTTGGATCACGCTAATTTAGCGACTATTGTGGATAAAACTGCAGACAAAAGTAATTGATATGTTCATCTGCATGTAGCTCCCAGAAAAGTGTTTTTTAGAATAAAATAATCACCGACCATTGTTTTTTGAAGAATGATATTCAACTTAGTTTGGCGGAAAAGCTTTACTTTCCCACTTTAGTGTATAAGGAAACTGCTCAGAATATAGAATTCTATTTTCTCTGCTTTTTTGAAATATAGTTATTTATCAGTTGGGATCTTCCGGTTGTTGGTAACCTTTCTAAGAGTCGTGCTACTTCAAACTTAATTTAGCGTTTCTAGCATGGTAGTGGGAGGTTGAGTTGAATATGAGTCAATAGAATCACTCCAACAACGATAAGCAATATTCATATCATTGACTATGTTGGCGTTTGAGTGAACAACGAGAGTTTCAATATTATAACCACAAATATTATCACAGATATGAGAAATCTTAACAACATTATCTTGAGCTGCTATATGTGTGTCAGAGGTGGAAGCATTGGCCAACTTTTGAATGGAGTTCAACGATGTCTCCTGCATCAGCATAACCACAAACGACACTTGCTTACCCTCACTTGCTTACCATTAAGTGAAGATTCCTGTTGCTGCCTATTCAAACCTAAATGTTGTCGCACCTTCGTAGGTAAAGCTTGTTGGGCATTGTTGACACCTTTAAGAGCTTCCTTATTCATGTAGATTTGAACATTCTGTGCTTTCTGCTTGTAATTCATATTATTATTAACCTTTAACTTAAGAACATATTTAGAAACTTGTTTTGACGGAGCAACATAATTAGGAATCTCTTGTTCCTTATTATTTTCCACACTAGAGTGTATCCTTTTATTACAATTACAAATTGCTACTACAAGAATTTCGGTGCTTTCCGAGGGAAAAATCCCTAGCAAAAGCAGGAAAATCCGTCGCTAATACGCATTTCCGACGGACAAAATTCGGTCGGGAAAACGCTCCTCGCAAACGATTTTCGACAGAATTTTCCCTCTCAAACTCCGTCGCAAATATCCGTCGCAAATCCCTCACAAACTCCGTCGCAAATCCCTCACAAATCCGTCGCAAATCCCTCGTAAATATCCTTGAATGCATTGCAATCAAGAAATCAGATAAATTTCACCGTTAGAATTAACCTGAAGAATAAGATATTTTAACATGGGATTAAAACCAGAAACAATATTTTTCTTGTGTGATTTGTTTAAGCAAGCAACAAGATAAAATGGGGAATAACAAAGGAAAATCAATATCCTTCCAGAAAATAAGTAGCAAAGAACATCTGTTATCTGTATTTCTTTCATAGAAAACTTCAATACATATATGAACACACTGCAAAAATATAAGGATATTAATGTTTATCTCCTGCACAAAACACTCATCCCAATCAAACTAAATTCAACATCCTTCAATGGTAAGGAAGAAAAAACTGATTAGCTTTCTTTCTTAGGATGTATTGCTTGGAAAACAGCTTCGAATTCTTCTTTCACTCTTTCAAAGACATTCGGACCCTTAACGACGTCGATAGGGGTATTCTCATCAATATCATCATTCCTTCCATGAGTTTCTTTATGATGATGATGATGATGATGATGATGATGATGATGATGATGATGATGATGTGACTTATCATGGTGTTTGATGGCTTTAATCTCTTCCTTAGCTTTCACAAATACATTGGCTTCCTTTGGTTTCTTTTCTGTCAACAGAAAAAGGTATGAGTGATTTTTTCATTCATACATGACATACATGAGCAATGCATCCAAAGAAATGAGACAGATGAGGATAAAAAGTCACTAAACTATAGCAGAAAACAGTTCAAAGTAGCAAGTAGAAATGAAAACCAACAAATGTATAGACAAATTGTAGTAATATTCAACCCCTGCATCTATTGTTGCTTCAAAGGGCAAAAACTAAAATCAGTGGTAAGAACAAAAGGATAGCATTAGCAAGAATAAAAAATAATTGCAATTTATAGCAGTACTAAACTATTTCACAAAACAAAAAAGTAAAAGATCCAACAAACAAACAAACAAAATACTCAAAAAAGGAAAAGATTCAGTGTTACCGTAAGAAGAGTGAACATGAAATCATTTTTGAACCATGTTGTAGCAAAAATCAAACATGAAAGAAAAGAATGAGATCAAATGATATGAAATGAAAGAAGGAAATAAAGAAGAACCATGTTTCGACAAATAGCGAATTTGGAAAGGGGAAAAATCACCTTGGACTCTTAAAACACAACTCTGTCTTGTTTCTTCCAGGTTTGGAAAATAATTGGGGAAATAGGGTTTTTATTGAAACTGGTGAAATCCAAAATGAGAAAGTAAAATGAACTCACCATGCTAAGAGGAAGTGCAGGACTCCAGCAAGGCAACACAAATCAGGTTCAAAGCTTTCATGGGTTCAGCGCACGATGGGTTGTGGGTTTTAGGTCGGATCGCGCGAAGGGAGTGGAAGTGATGAGAAGAAGGAACGGTGGTGGCCGGCGACGTGAAGGTGAGAGTGGTGGTCACCGGCGACGTAAAGGTGAGAGAAGTGGCTGACAGTGGAGAGGGTTTAGGGTTAGAGTGAGAAGTGAGAGTGAAAAAGTGATGGAATGAAAGTGAGGGTCGATGAATCTATTCTTTTAGTTTTAAGTGAGAAACGGTTCTGACGGATATTTATGCGTTTCTAACGGAAATGTCCCTCGAAAAGTAGCGAGGGATTTCAAATCCGTTGGAAAGTTAAGCAGAAAACGCCTTAAACACGTAGTGATGGAATTATCCGTCGGAAACGGACGTATTAGCGACAAAAAAAAATCCGTCGGAAATATCCTAGTGGTGTGACCCATATTCATACAAAAGGAAGAAAAATTTTCATACTCAATACCCACAAAGAAAGCATAACCGGACCTCTCAACCAGAGTTTGATTCCTAAGCTTTGACTTCAAATCTATATCAATCGGGATGCCTGCAAAATATGACCAAATGACTTGTCAAAGGATCTCTTTGTCAAAGGAACCATTTGATGCATGGACGGGGGAGTTGGCTCATCGAGATATCACATATTTTATATTTTGATCAGGTTAGAGCTGGAGAAAAAGATTCAACTGGCTCCTTGGACACAAATTTGAATGGTTCTTGAAATTCAGTAGTGACGTTAGCCAGTTCTTGAACGGGTTCTTGAAAAAAATTGTTTTGGTGTGCACGGCTATTCAAGGACCCATCATTTTAATTCTTGACTTTTTTAATTTTTTATTCAATTAAAAAATTTCAATTTTTTAGTATAGCACAAAGAGCATTTTTTTTCAATTATAATTTTTATAATGATCCAAGCAGCATGCTTATATGGCCAATTATCCTGTCACTATTTATGTAATTTACGAAACTCCGATACTCCAAAAATGGATACATATCGTGTCTGATATGATACGCACCTGAGACGATACACAACCCGATACTTCTTAAATATACATTCAATTCAATACATCTTTTACCAACTAAATATATGATTTTCACCTTGATAAGATATATCTTCGATATCCCTTACTAAAAAAATTAAATTTGTTGACACATTCATAGTAGAAATAATATATTCTAATAAGTGTGAGGAAAATATATGTAAGTGTGCACTTGTTAAAAATTCTCGTATCTCCGTATCCATGTCGTATCGTACTCCGTATCGTACTAAGTATCCGAGCTTCTTGGCATGTAATCGATAATTAAGAGTACACTTAACAAAAACCTATTTTAATTAACTATGAAAAGATAAAGAATGTAAATGAACATTTTAAAAGATAAATTCATGATGAAAAACGAACATTTTAAAAAAGATAAAGGGTATAAACAAACATTTAAAAAAATATAAATGACAAAACAAAAAATATTTAATAATATAATAACACAACCAACTGCTTACGTGGCAAATTGTCCATGTATCACTATCCATATAAGTCATAATTAACCGTCATTTAACCAAGTGACCATTTTAATTAAATTTGAAAAGATAAAGAACGTAAATAAATATTTTAAATGATAAAAGACGAAAACGAAAAAATGTAAAAAATAAAGGATAAAAAAATGTATTTTAGCCATTATAATATACTATCGACTAGTAAATGGTTAATTTTATTCTATAAATATAAGAATAACCACATAAACCCTAAGAGTGTGCTTGAGAGTTTATAGGAGAAAGAAATGAGAGTGCTTAGGACTAACGGTAATAATTGATTAGTAGGATCAAACCTCTCTAGCCCCTTTTCTAGTGTATTTTTTGAGTTTCCCCATATTTAGAGAGTTTTGGAGAAGCTCAAAAAATATATTAGAAGAGGGATTTGGAGGGACTTAAGACTCCTATTAGTCTTAAGCCCTCCCCGGTCCTCTTCTCCAAACTCCCAATTAATACAACCTAAATAACACATGAATATATTGAAAAATTGTATTAGAATGGGAAGGGGGCCTAGGCAGGCCCCTCCCATCACCGATGGGCCCCTCCTATCACCGATGCAAGTGGATAAGTAGAAACACAAAGTGAGAAGTATTTATTTGGTAAACCTTAATATTTGAAACAGAAAAGACATCCACAAAGACCTCATAATTGAACTCTGATGGAACCAAGTCCTCTGCACTCAGTTTACTTGCATTCTCCTGCTTTTGCACTATAATTGAAGGAGTTTTTTTATCTTTTCATTACCTAAAGTTTCTCTCTCCAGTCTCCACTCTCTCTCTCTCTCTCATACCAATTGCACTAACTTTAGGGCCCTGCAGTTGACAGCAACTGCAGGGGATCGCGATCCAACTCTGATGGATAATTGAAGAAAATAGACCTTTATTGTGCTTCACGTGCCATGCATATTTAACAATTATCAAAGAATATATTGAGAAAGATAATGTATATATTTGTGCAGTTATTAGTTTATTGTAAACTAACACAATTGGCCTGGTGGCATAAATTATCCCGAGACACGGGTGATCTGATGGTGCTTTGAGAGTTGCGGGTAAAGGTGCCAAATTAAGGCAGACAAGAGAAGCAGGAATTTGATGGTGAAGAATGATGATATAACGTGGCAACTTAGCCTTCATTAACTTGAGAAGTTAGCAAAAGTAAAAACCCCACAAAAAGTACGTACAGAAAAAGAAACATCGTAGGTGCAATAATAAGTGAATCAGATCCAAGCATCAAGGATGATGAATTTTGGAAGTGAGATATGTAAGCTGAAAACAAAACATGCATTCAGATCCAAGCCTACAATAATTGGCATTTGGCATTGCCACATTGGTTATTATCTTTAGACTGAATAATTGTCCATCTATGTATTTGAATATTTCATGTTATAACATTATATTACTGAAGAAAGGTTAGAGTATATCTTATCTTATATTCTCTTAAGTCTTAATAATAACTGTTCTAAATGGAGGGAATAGTACCTACATACAGAGTTGGTCGGCAACGTACCATGGAGCAACAGATTTGACCTTAAAACAACCGCAAACCTATGGGATATATATGGTCCCTCCCCAAGGAAGCTTGCGCTAGTCAACACAATTATATGTGCGGTTGCAAATAGGGGTGGGAATAGGGGCCGATGTGTGCTTTGCAAGTCCTAAGTCTGACATGCGTCGAAAGTGTTACGTTTGAGTTTAGTCTATGACTTGTCATAGGCCTATTTTTTAGGTCTGGCCTGATTTTTTGAAAGACTGACAATGCCTAAAAGTCTATTTTACTATTTTTTTTACGAAATTTTACAACCTTTGAATGGTGTATACTTTTCTAAATAGACTAAAAAATTAATAGGTTAGTGAAATTAAATTATAATTTGAGATCTAACAAATCCTAATTAAGGGACAATTTTTATATGAAATCCAATTCAAATTATATTTTATAATAATAATTTTAAATATCTTAAAAATTGATTTAGATCAATATGTTTAATTTAACCGAAAATGTAATTAGCAAACTTAAGATTTAAGATTTACGCAAAGCACAAAATTTAATATAATAATAATAGTAAAAATGTTATTTATAATTATTTAAATAGGTTGGTCTTGTAGGCCTAAAAGGCTTTTTGGATAGTCTGTAGCCTGATCTTTTTAGCTAAATAGACTTTTAAAAAAGTCTTAGTCTTATATATTTAAAAAGAAGTCTAGCCTGATTTGGGCTTGACGTAGGCCGGGTCATAGACCCTTTGTCAATCGGTTTGGCTTATTTTCACCCCTAGTTGCAAACCATCACTTAAACATCATGTGTCTTTTTAGTTTTTCTTTCTTTATTTTTGTTAATAATAATGCAATACTTCATTTATGTGTGGCAAATGCCAAATATATAACATTATGTGTAACTAAACAACTTACTGTATATGATTACTGCAAACTCTTTGATTAAATTAAATATAGAATATTCTTCTCTCTCTGGAACAATATTATTTTGTAACAAAACTCTGGTATCTGTTTTCATGGGTTAAAGAAGCAAACGTTTTAATTTAACAAACCAGCGTTGACTTTTCACAAAAAAATAGCCAGCGTTGAAATTCCACAGACTTTTTTGTATCATCTGCGCGCAACTGTAGAGACTAATATCTCGAGCCAGGTATGACCACAATGGGTGGCAAAGCTCTACCTTAAGAGATTTAACATTGCTGCATGCTAAAGACTGAATTCGAACCCAGAACCTTAGTTAAGTTGGAATAGACCCCTCCCATCTCTATAAAACGGGTATTTCACAAATACTATAGAATAGAGTTTAATAAGTAAAAAGATGGAAATATACTCACGATCCCCAACCTTTTATACTATATCTTTGATAAATTGGATACAAACAGAAATGCATTAATATGACAAAAGTCGATCCTACAATTGCACGAGGTTGATTGTGAATATAATAAGTTGCGCAGCTAGATGTGGGTAAGACAGAGTATGTGAATGTGGGAACAAAAACAAATATGAGAAATCAAGAATATTTGAGTTTTTTTAAACAAAAAGAAAGAATTAGTTGGGAAATGACATAACATATAAAAATTGTTACAACATATTCGGTACTGTGCTTCCGATCTTAGTGATTGGTTTTATGCAGTTAGTAGATGTTTTATCCTTGATTCTGTTTCTTTCTTAAGGTCCTGGGATGTTCGATGTTGTTCGATCTCGAGATGTTCGATGTTGTTCGATCTTGAGATGTCCGATGTTTTTCGATCTTGAGATGTTCGATGTTGTTCCTGCAATAACACTCCGACGCTCAAGTCAGTATTTGAGTTAATGAGTATTGTGTTGGAAAAAGTGTTTACCATTTAATGAGCATTGAATGCTGTATTTATAGATTTTGAGTGGTGTTTGCTTTGGTCGATTTGGGCCGTTCGATCTTGCAGAGTGATCTTGGCCATTGATGATTGGACCCTGTTTCTATGTAATGGGCCTCTGAATATTTGGGCCTTGCAGGAGGAGGTGTGAATAGCAGAATTTCTATTTACCATAACAGTGGCCCCCCAAGTCTGGTCGCTTTGATGAGCGATCTTGACTTGATAAGATGATGCAGGCTTGCGTTTTCGGCTCTTTGAGTAGAAATTTCCTTGCTTTATCAAATCTTCAATGTCATCCTTCAGGGCATTGCAATGGTTTGTGTCATGGCCATTACTTCTGTGGTATCGGCAGTATTTGTTGGCCTTCTGTCCAGGTCGGATAGGTAAGGACCTGGGAGGTTTGACGTCCCTGAATTCGACGTTCCAACATTCCCCTAGTAATTGGGCATTGGAGACGTTGAGTTCGGTATATACCTGGTGACGATTTTTCTTACCGACGTTCCACGAAGTTTTACGAGGAACGATCTCGATGCGGTGTTTTGACGGTTCTGCATGTGACGATGCCTTGTCGATTTTGGAATATTCTTCTTCATTAATAAAGCACTGGGATAGCTCAAGAAATTCTTGAAGGGTGTTAGGTTCCCAGCTGTTAATGTGTTTTCGGAACGAGCTTCCAGGGAGCAGACCTTGGGCCATGAAGAAGATTCGGAAAGCGTCGTCTAGCTGCCGAACCTGAAGAGCTTCGTTGTTGAATCGCTCTATATATTCTCTTAGGGGCTCATTTCCCCTCTGGACGATAGATGCTAAGACATTCTTGTTTTTGGGCTTGCTCTTGGAATGGGCAAAGTGCACCGAGAAGTGTTTCGCTAATTGGTCTCATGAGGAAATGGTGTTCGATCTTAATGTCCGAAACCATTCGGAAGCCATTTTGTCCAGGGTTAATGGGAATATTCGGCATTTCATTTCCATGGGTACGTTTCGGTACTGCATGGTCGTGTCAAACTGATCGAGATGCCTGTCGGGGTCGCCCGTTCCGTCGTAAGTCTTCAATCCTCCAGGTGGTTTTTCGAGATATCGTGGGACCCGGAAATCGTCGATTGATTTTGTGAACGGACCTTTTCGCCCAGGTTGATTCGCCCGTGATTGTGGTTGGTGTCTGTAATGAGGATCGGGATGTCCGTATCGTCGTGGTTGTTTGTTTTGAATGTTGTCACGGCTTCTTGAGCGTCGTCTTGACGAGGTTGAGTCCCCGTGTGGACGGTGTTGAGGGGGTTTATTCGAGCCTTCAAGATCGTCGAAACGTCGAGTCGGAGGAGAACGGGAACCATTCCCTCGGTGACGGCGTGGAGGAGAATGAGGATCGTCAAGATCGTCATATTGTCGAGCTGATGGAGAACGAGAGCCATTCCCTTGGTGATGGTATGGGGAAGGATGAGGATCGTCGAGATCATTATATTGTCGAGCCGGAGGAGAACGGGAACCATTCCCTCGATGACGGCGTGGGGGAGAACGATGATTGAGCTTTCTCCTAGGGGGTGATCGACGAAAGAGTCTTCTTCGAGTTGGGTTTCTTTCCTCCAGGGAGCCCTGCCCGAATGATTGTTGGTCCGGAACGTTCCGACCTTGGAGCCTCGCTACTTCGGCTTCGAGGTTAGTGAAACGGTTGCTTCTTTCTTCATTTACGGCTTCTTGCCGAGCCAATAGCTGAACGAGTTGTTGAATCGCGTCGGTCAAAGTCGGAAGTAATTGAGGAGGAGGTGGTAGGCTCGCTTCATCTGCGCCCGAATGTACTCGGGACGGTCCTGTGTTGGGATATCGGCTTCGAGTTTGTGATGAATTTGTGAGTTCCTGGACGTGGCCGTCAGGGGTTCGTTGAGGACCGACCTCAGGTTCGGCCATGAGACTAGCCGGTATTGAACGGCGCGTTGGTGCCATTTATAAGATCAAGGGGATGGTGAGAAAATAGGGTATTGATTCTCCCACTGTGGTCGCCAATGTTCGGTACTGTGCTTCCGATCTTAGTGATTGGTTTTATGCAGTTAGTAGATGTTTTATCCTTGATTCTGTTTCTTTCTTAAGGTCCTGGGATGTTCGATGTTGTTCGATCTCGAGATGTTCGATGTTGTTCGATCTTGAGATGTCCGATGTTGTTCGATCTTGAGATGTCCGATGTTGTTCCTGCAATAACACTCCGACGCTCAAGTCAGTATTTGAGTTAATGAGTATTGTGTTGGAAAAAGTGCTTACCATTTAATGAGCATTGAATGCTGTACTTATAGATTTTGAGTGGTGTTTGCTTTGGTCGATTTGGGCCGTCCGATCTTGTAGAGTGATCTTGACCATTGATGATTGGACCCTGTTTCTATGTAATGGGCCTCTGAATATTTGGGCCTTGCAGGAGGAGGTGTGAATAGCAGAATTTCTATTTAGCATAACACAACACATAGACTTCTCTCAAACACCCAATGATCATCAGTACACTCACACTCTTTAAAGAAAATATTTAACTACAACTCACAACACTCTAAGACAATAGGATAAGAGAAAGAAAAAAGTCAAATACAACACTAAAATGTTTTTGACTGGTGCATTTTGTAAATGAGAACTTTAGCCTATATATAACCTTGGTCACCCTTTTCCTTCACAAGACTAAGTAATGTGGGACTTCTTCAAGATTCTCAATTCCAATCAACTCCCACAAGACTAGTGCATTTTGTAAATCAAAAATGATTTTACTTGCAACATCTTCAAAACTTAAATATATCAAAAGGGGTTTGATATGTCCATAGGAAGATGGAAGGACTATATGAGTCTCAACACTTTATCTTTATCATTAATCTTGACTCCAATAGCTTCTAATTCAGAAACAATACTATTGAGAGCACTAAGATGATTAGAGGCTTTCATAGCATCATCCATGTGTAAATTGTGAAATTGCTCCTTCAACAACGATCGATTTGAGATGCCCTTTACCTGATATAGCCCTTCGAGTTTCTCCAAAAGATCCTTGACTGACAATATTTCATGTACATTCGCAAGAACATTCTTCGCTAAGCACAAGTGAATTGCACTTGCAGCTCTCAAATTCAGCTCCTCCCATTTCCCATTGTCCATATTGGAAATGTTTCCTTTCAACGACTCGTACAACCTTGATTGTATCAACATGTCCTTGACTTGTATTTTCAACAAGCCAAAATTGATTCTTCCATCAAATTTCTTTATGTCAAACTTCACATCACTTGAAAATTTTGACATTGCAATTGTAAATAGACTGTAAACCGTGCACCGAGTTGGTTCTCAAGAAAAAAAAGTTTTGACATTAAATAAACTGTATATAGACTGAAAATTTTGACATTTTAATACTAAATCTTTCCTAGCCAAAATCTTTCATAAACAACACTTTTACAGTATCAAACTTCTTTTCTGATTTGGAAGATCAGACAAAGCTGCAACCACAGAGTATACTAAGAAATTAATACCCCACCGAACCAAAAGCTTCTGATACCAGTTGTTGGAAAAAGCAGCATAGAGAAATAAAATATGCACAATGGAAACACAAGAATTTAATGTGAGAAACTCCAAAACCGGAGAAAAACCTCAAACAGTTGTCTAATGACAACCAGAGAATAACACTGAAAATTGTTACAACATATAGACTTATCTCATACACCCAATGACACCAGTACACCCACATTCTCCAAAGAAAATATTTAACTGCACATCACAACACTCTAAGACAAGAGTATAAGAGAAAGAAAAAACTCAAATAGAAACTTTAAAGTGTTTTTGATTGGTGTATTTTGTAAATGAGTACTTGAACCCATATATAACCTTTCCCCTTCCTACAGAAAACTTAACAATGTGAGACTTCTTCAAGATGCTCAATTCCAATCAACTCCAAAAGAATTGGGCCGGGTTAAAATTTTCTAATGCAAAATCTCGTTAAAGAATAAACTTCTGGAATGAAAATGAGTATTTCTTACCATTTTTATATAAAAGAGGGAAAAAATTGCAGACAAAAGAGAATCTAAGAGGGGAACTAGATCAATACACTTGGTAAGAAAAAAAATATCACCGAAAACAAAAATAGGTTGAGGCCTAAATTTTTACCGTTAAAGTTCTCTAAAACAAAACTTGAGAGTAAGCCCCACAATTTGAAACAATGACTAATAAGTTCATAGTTAGCTAACTTATCTCCACAAGAGTTTTCTTTTTCTTATTATTGTGAGAAATAAGGAAATTTATCCTTTTATTTATAGAGATACAATTTCTCCATCTAATTCTGAGTCTTCAATTGGAACCACCAAGTAACGTATGTCGCTAGGTCAATGGTGTTGGTTACAGCTAATCGGATACCCTCTTTGAGCATTTGCATTTTCCATATCATTTGGGGCGTACCTCCCCAACTCATAGAATTGAGACAGCCTTTCAAATTTCACCGCATATTCCCCAACTGACATATCACCTTCTTTGAGGTTCACAAACTCTGCCTGCTTGCTCAGTATTTTCACCGAAGGGAAATATTGTCCCAAGAATAATTTTTTGAAGTTGCCCCAAGTGAGGGGAGTTCCTTGTATTTTCATCATTTCACGTGCATTATTCCACCAGGAGTGGGCATCTTCATCAAGGGCATTTGCCGCGCAAATTACTTTTTCTTCTTCACCGCATTGCAAGGTTCGGAAGATTCTTTCCATTGCATCTATCCAATAATGAGCAGTCATTGGGTCAAATCCACCCTTGATAACCGGAGGATTCATCTTTTGGAATCGGAAATATGTCCTGTTAGGATCTTCTTGATAAGGTTGAATATTAGGCTTCTGCAGATCCATTTGATGATGCTGCATTTGCAACATATCGTGCATCATCTTCTGCTGATTCTCAATCAGATTCTGCATCCATTCGAAATGTGGATCAACAGGAGGAGGGTTTCCTCTACGTCTTCCGGCCATGATTCGGCGAAATATGTACAAAGTATTAAGTTGATCAAGCTCAATGTCAAATAGCATACTAAGAAAATCATAACTGAAAGAAGTACAAGACTTTAGCATCTAAGTCCGACTTGGTCGAACCGCTATGATACCAACTGTAAGTCTGTAACACCCCGGTATTTTTAACTAGTAGGAATACCTAAGTGCACCATCCCTAATACATCAGAGATATTAGTTCCCGACTAGATACTGAACACCACTATAAATTTTTCGCTGAATACTACCAAAACAGTTTTAAACATAGTTAAAACCACAACGGTTCCCTGACCATCAACATCAGCTACATTTAGTGTTCAATATCATACAAGAAAGCGCGGAAATAAGCACATAACTTTTACAACGGTTAAAGTCATAATGTCGTGATACATAGCTAACAAGGGAAAACATAAATTTAAGCATAAAAGCTAAGTCTTCAGCAACCATCCGAGTACAACCTACTCGTGCCTCTTGGATCTCCACTTTCCCTGTTTCTCTGTAAAACAACAACATATAAACAATGAGATACAATCTCAGTGAGTTCTACCGAGACCCTTATCTACGCTCTCGGTCCAATTAAGAATCCTTTTAACTTTAACACGACACCGACTGCACACACTACTAATCCAGGTGAACCGTACTACAAAACCTTTTTACGTAACACCGACTGCACACACTACTAATCCCGGTGAACCCCCTTACCAATAGTACTTTCCCTAATGGTATACGGGCCTAGGGTGAAGGATCATGACTTCCTCTCCTAGTATGTTAACCTCGTGGCTCGTCACCCACACTCGATATAATATATATATCCACCCGCATTGAGCCGTCTCCTAAACTAGATATAATTTATATATCGTAACTATCACTGAACATTTAGTTACTTGAAATTAAATCGTTAATTGAACATTTAGTTCCACATAACATGTGTATCACGTGTTGGCTCCCGTATACTATTTTTACGGTTTTTTGAATTAAACATAACTTTGCAAACCATTATTAAAAACCTTTGAAAACATATTCAAAATCATGGCATTATAAGCATAATATCATTGGACAAGGGTTAGGAAAGGATTAGGAGGGGATTGGAATCGAACGGGATCGTTTCGGGCAAGTTTGTAAAGTTTTGATAGAACACTGCGTACGGTCCGTGCTCCCATACGCACGGGTCGTGCGCCCTGTAAGTCATTTCTGAAAATAGAAATAGAACGAGACACATGGTCTGTGCGCCTGGGACGCACGGGTCGTGCGCTTTTGACAGCACTGAGTTTTTATCCCGTTTTTGCATTTTTCGTCGTTCCGATCAATTCCGATACCTGTTCCAGTCCAGTCCCAACATAAAAACAGTCCAAAAACATCTTTAAACAACATTGATCAGCATCAAATCATCGTTCATCCATCACAAACACAAACGTAAACAATTTTATCGTTTATGTCAAAATACGTTAATTTTTCAAATAATGGTTTTCAAGACTCAAATTTGACACTTCGAAATTCTCAATCAAAACTTAAACGTGAGTAAAACTCACCCTTGACGCGAGAGCTACGATCGAGCCAAAGTCTCCGAAATCTCGAAATCCCCAAACGAACCCTAGAATCACCAATTCTCTTCCAACTCCGAATCGGGCTTCAATCTGCGTTCAATCCGCCTTAGGTTCGCTTCTAATCACTCCTAAGCATCAAAATCATCATCAAATTCGAAATCAACCCCACTCAAGCTCTCAAAATCAAAAGTCAAAGGGGAGGGGAAAAAGAAAATAAGCTCACCAAAGTTATAGGGAATGGGAGCTAATGGAAGGATGATGATGATGATGATGAAAACTTCCTCTTCTTTCTCCTTTCCTCTTCTTTTCTTCTCCTCTTCGATTCCTTTCTTTCTTTCTTAATTCTCTTCTCTTTTCTTTCATATATATATATATATACATACATACATACATTTAAGTGGTAATATGGTCAAAGACCATATTGCCCTTAATCCCTTATCTTCCGGTCAACGATCCTATGACAACCGACAATTAAATTTAACACTCAATAAACTTACTAATCAAGCAATGAAATAATTCAATTGGGGTAACATTCAAATAATTCGGTTAGTTATTTTGGGGATGTTACATTACACCCCAACTTGAAAGAATTTTGTCTTAGAAATTGAACAAAACATACCTTAAGAGAATAGATACGGATACCGAGTCCGCATGTAGCTTCCTCGGTGGAAAAACCATCCCAGACCACTTTGACAATGGGAATTGTTTTCGTCCGAAACGCTTTCCCGCCACGTTCCATGATGTAACTAGGACGAGGTTGGAAAGACAGGTCCGGTCGAAGGTCAATCGTCTCAAAATTTAACGGCTGACCCGGATCGGGAATGTACTTTCGCATTTGAGATACATGAAATACATCATGGAGATTGGACAATGGTGGAGGCAAAGCAATACGGTATGCTACTGGCCCAACTCGCTCGATAATTTGGAAGGGTCCAATATATCGAGGACTGAGTTTCTTCGCCCGTAATGCCCTACCTGTACCAATCGTTGGTGATACTCTTAAAAATACATGATCACCTGGCTCAAACTCTAACGACCTTCTTCTTTTATCAGCATAGTTCTTTTGCCTACTCTGGGCAGCTTTCATTCTTTCTCTAATTTGCCGGATCTTTTCGGTAGTTTCATGAACCAAATCAGGTCCTAACAATCGGTTCTCGCCGACGTCCCACCAACATAAAGGAGTTCTACATTTCCTTCCATATAAAGCTTCAAATGGGGTCATTCCAATACTGGAATGATAACTGTTGTTGTAGGAGAACTCTACTAACGGAAGATGGTCCTCCCATCTTCTTCCGTTATCGATCGAGCACAGAAGCCTGAAGCATATCCTCTAAAGTTTGGATAGTTCTCTCTGTCTGACCATCCGTCTACGGGTGATAAGCGGTACTAACAAATACCTTTGTCCCCAAGCCTTTATTCAAAACCTTCCAAAAACGAGAAGTGAATTTTGGATCTCGATCCGACACAATACTGGTAGGAACCCCACGCAACCTTACTACACTCTTCAGATATTCCTCAGCTAACTTGGATACTTTACTGGTCGAACGAACAGGAATAAAATGAGCTGATTTAGTTAACGGATCCACAACTACCCAAATGGAGTCGTTACCGGCTTGGGACCTTGGCAATGCCATGACAAAATCCATAGAAATGTCTTCCCATTTCCACACTGGCACGTAAAGTGGCAGCAACAGACCAGAGGCTTTTGATGCTCTACCTTAACTCTTTGACAAGTTAAGCATCGAAACACAAATTCTGCAATTTCAAATTTCATTCCATGCCACCAATACATCTGTTTTAAATCTCTATACATCTTGGTAGATCCAGGATGTACAGAATATAGACTTCGGTGTGCTTCCTCTAACACTGGCCTTTTAATATCTTCGTCATCGGGAACACAAATTCTACCGTTGAAGCAAATAACTCCATCACTCTCTTCGGTAAAGTCTGGCAACCCTTTTTGTGATTGCAGCTTCACATCAATCTCCTGTGCTAAGCGAATAGAATCTCTTAAGGAACTAAAGATCCTTATTTGGCTCAACACTAATCGGTTCCTTCTTTGCTTTGCATTCAAATTCAAGTCTCTAAAAGACTCTAACAATTCCATTTCACGCATCATTAAGTCTGCCACATGTGAATGGATTTCTTACTCAGCGCATCAGCTACAACATTGGCCTTTCCTGGATGATACTTCAACTTGAAGTCATAATCCTTCAGAAATTCTACCCATCGTCTCTGCCTGTTATTCAGTTCCTTCTGATCAAACAGATATTTTAAACTTTTGTGATCACTAAAGACTTCGAAATGAGTCCCATACAAGTAATGTCTCCAAATCTTCAGTGCATACACAATAGCTGCCAACTCCAAATCGTGAGTCGGATAATTCTCCTCGTGAGACTTTAATTACCTGGATGCATAAGCTACCACTTGTTGATTCTACATGAGAACACATCCTAATGTGAATATATGCTTTGACAGGTTTTGATGATTGACAAAAAGGCAAAAAGGACCAAACTGCAAAAAAGGACTAAACTGCAAAAAGCGGAAAAAATGCAATCAAGATCAAGTCAAGAGATGGTTCATGGTTGTGTGTCTTTAGGATATTATTGTAAGTGAAAATAAAGCTCTCAAATATAAAATAAATCACACACTCACAAAAGATTTCATAAAAATGATTTTTTGCATGAAAATATCCTTCATGAAATAGGAGAAGCACATATGATGTGAAAATAACTTTTTAGAAAACCTATAATCGATTATGCCATGCATATAATCGATTATTGATATATAAGGAAGTTTTCCATGCTATTAGGAAGCCAATAATCGATTACACACTTCATTCCTTCAAACCTATAATCGATTACTCTTCTCTCATTTTTTAAAGCCACTAATCGATTACCTCCTTGTTTCATTGAAGCACATAATCGATTAAATCTATTTTAGGAAGGCACCAATCGATTATCACATCCAAAACCTTTCAAGAGATAATCGATTATCTCATTTTATAGATCCAAATCTAGATCTCTCCTAAGCCTATAAATAGGACCTCATTCACCACTCTTTTTCACACCAATTCATACGCATTTCACACTCTTCTCTATCACTCTTATACTACTCTTTCACTTGCTAATATTTTATTTTTTGAGAGCTTTATAATTCACATAGTTTGATATTGTATTATTGTGCTTCAATTTGTTTTTATCCACACTTTTGAGTGTGTCATCTAATATTTGTATTTCTCATTTTTGGGTGTGATCCCAAGATAATCAAGAGAGGTGATATCTCTTGATTGGGTGAGATCCCAAGGTTTTCTAGAGAGGTTATATCTCTAGGTTTTTTTTAAGATCTTCTCATAGGGAGGTAATATCCCGGTATTGGTTGTAAAGGTTTCTAGCTGAACCTGATTTAAAAGCTAGTGGTTAGTTGAAATCCCTTGGAGCATTCCTTGGGGACTGGACGTAGGCCTGTGGTTTGGCCGAACCAGTATAAATCTCTCTGTGTCATCTTCTATCCCTTCATCTCTTTAATTTCCTTGCAAGTTATTTTCATTGTCTTATTATTGTTATTTCAATTCAAACTCTCTTAAGCGCTTTATTTGATCAAAATCTTTTTAAGAGTTTAATTTTAAGTACTATTTTTAAATACACAATTCACCCCCCCCCCCTTGTGTTTGAAGTTTCTTGGTCAACACCTAAACCCTTCCCAGAAGCATCGCTGTAAATTTGGAATTCCAAAGACGGATCCGGAAGAATCAGGATCGTAGCAGAAGTCAACCAAATTTTCAATTCTTGAAAACATTCTTCACAATCGGCATCCCACGTAAACGGGTGGAGGTATTGAAGAAACTTCATCCGGAAAAACATCCAGAAATTCATTCACAACTTGAACAGATGACAAATCTAAACTAGTTTCAGTGGATGCAGATAACATAATAACATAAGCTTCTGCACCTTGGAATAATGACTGGTTTGCTGAGGTGAAAGAGATAACTGCTTCGGAATTTTCCTTCGTCAATTCCACGGATTCAGAGGTGAAATTGATAGTTCGCTTGGCATAGTCGATTGTAACATGATTTGCAGTCATCCAATTCATACCCAGAACGATGTCCATACTTCTCATAGGCAAACAAATAAATTCCACTACAAAATTTTTGTCTCCTATGACAAGTAGACAATTTTGACACAAAGATTGGGTCTGGACACGACCCTTAGCAGCAGTAAAAATAGTTATTGGCTCGGACAGCAGAGATAACGCTAGTCCCAACCGATCCACACATGATTGAGCTATAAAACAGTGGGTTGCACCCGAATCATATAATATACTGACGGAGTTATTGGAAAGAAATCCCGTACCCCTCAGTAAATTGTCACTAGGTGTGATGGTCTGAGCATCCAGAGTGTTGACTCGTCCACACCTAGGAGCATCTGTTGTACCTTTGAAACCCTTCTTGGATGGGAACTCATTTGCATAGTGGCCCTCTTTGTTACAATAATAGCACCAGTTTGGCCTTTGCCAACAATCACCCTGATGATATCTTCCACAAGTGTCACACTTGCGGAACTTTGATGAATCGAACGATTGCACCTGCTTCCCTTTATAATTTTTTCCCTTGAATTGTCTGCTTGGAGTGGAAGATTCAGCCATTTTCTTCTTACCCTTCCAATAATCTTTTCTTTCAGCATACATTTTCCTCAGATCCTCCTCAGCAACATATGCTTGTTGTTCTAAGGCAGGATAATTAACCAAAGTGTAAGAACTAAGGCCTTGGCTCACATCAGCTCGGAGACCCTCTTTGAACATTTGCATTTTCCACATATCATTTGGGGCGTACCTCCCCAACTCATAGAATTGAGATAGCCTTTCAAATTTCGCTGCATATTTCTCAACTGACATATCACCTTCTTTGAGGTTCACAAACTCTTCCTGCTTGCTCAGTCTTTTCACCGAAGGGAAATAGTGTCCCAAGAATAATTCTTTGAAGTTGCCCCAAGTGAGGGGAGTTCCTTGTATTTCCATCATTTCAAGTGAGGGGAGTTCCTTGGAATCCCGGTGAACCGGGTGATAAAATTCTGACTCAGTACGACACCGACTGCACACACTGCTAATCCTGGTGGACGTAACGCATAACTTTTAACATAACACCGACTGCACACATTGCTAATCCCGGTGAACCCCCTTACCAATAATACTTTCCCTAATGGTATACGGGCCTAGGGTGAAGGATCATGACTTCCTCGCCTAGTATGTTAACCTCGTGGGTCGTCACCCACACTCGATATAATATATATCCACCTGCATTGGGCCGTCTCCTAAACTCGATATAATTTTATATCGTAACTATCACTGAACATTTAGTTCCTTGAAATTAAACCATTAATTGAACATTTAGTTCCACATAACATGTGTATCACCTGTTCGCTCCCGTATACTATTTTTACGGTTTTTCGAATTAAACATAACTTTGCAAACCATTATTAAAAACCTTTGAAAACATATTCAAAATCATGGCATTATAAGCCTAATATCATTGGATAAGGGTTAGGAAAGGATTGGGAGGGGATTGGAATCGAACGGGATCGTTTCGGGCAAGTTTGTAAAATTTTGACAGAACACTGCGCACGGTCCGTGCTCCCATACGCACGGGTCGTGCGTCCTGTAAGTCATTTCTGAAAATAGAAACAGAACGAGACGCACGGGGGTCGTGCGCCTTTGATAGCACTGAGTTTTTATCCTGTTTTTGCATTTTTCATCGTTCCGATCAATTCCGGTACCTGTTCCAGTCCAGTCCCAACATAAAAACAGTCCAAAAACATATTTAAACAACATTGATCACCATCAAATCATCGTTCATCTATCACAAACATAAACGTAAACAATTTTATTGTTTATGTCAAAATACGTTAATTTTTCAAATAATGGTTTTCAAGACTCAAATTCGACACTTCGAAATTCTCAATCAAAACCTAAACGTGAGTAAAACTCACCCTTGACGCGAGAGCTACGATCGAGCCAAAGTCGCCGAAATCTCAAAATCCCCAAACGAACCCTAGAATCACCAATTCACTTCCAACTCCGAATCGGGCTTCAATCCGCGTTCAATCCGCCTTAGGTTCGCTTCTAATCACTCCTAAGCATCAAAATCATCATCAAATTCGAAATCACCCCCACTCAAGCTCTCAAAATTGAAAGTCAAAGGGGAGGGGAAAAAGAAAATAAGCTCACCAAAGTTACAGGGAATGGGAGCTAATGGAAGGATGATGATGATGAAAACTTGCAGGTTTGGGTTGTGGTGAAGACCCTTCTTCTTCTCCTTCTCTTCTTTCTCCTTTCTTCTTCTTTTCTTCTCTTCTTCGATTCCTTTCTTTCTTTCTTAATTCTCTTTTCTTTTCTTTCATATATATATATATATATTTAAATGGTAATATGGTCAAAGACCATATTGCCCTTAATCCCTTATCTTCCGGTCAACGATCCTATGACAACCGACAATTAAATTTAGCACTCAATAAACTTACCAATCAAGCACTGAAATATTTCAATTGGGGTAACATCCAAATAATTCGGTTAATTATTTTGGGGATGTTACATTACACCCCAACTTGAAAGAATTTTGTCCTCGAAATTGAACAAAACATACCTTAAGAGAATAGATACGGATACCGAGTCCGCATGTCATCCTCCAATTCCCACGTAGCTTCCTCGGTGGAAAAACCATCCCAGACCACTTTGACAATGGGAATTGTTTTCGTTCGAAGCGCTTTCTTGCCACGTTCCATGATGTAACTAGGATGAGGTTGGAAAGACAAGTCCGGTCGAAGGTCAATCGTCTCAAAATTTAACGGCTGACCCGGATTGGGAATGTACTTTCGCATTTGAGATACATGGAATACATCATGCACATTTTTCAAATTTTTAAAAGAACTTTTGCAGATACACTCTGTGTGCTATGATAGAAGTCTATAGAAAAATAAGTTCAAAATTTGATTTCTAAGTCAATATTTCCTTTATTTTGTTTCTTGAGTTTTTGATGTTTAAAACATTCATATTTAGTTCATTCCTTGTTAAAAAAATTCAAGCTTCGTGTCGGAGATGTTTATAGTTCTTAACATATATGAAAAACATCATTAAAATTTTTGAAGGGTATACATGAGTTGACATTTTAAAGGACTAAAACTGCTAAAAAATGTTCTGCGGGTCTAAAAATTGACGAAGAGTTTTACAGAGAATAAAAATAAAATTGTGAAATTTTATAGTGACTAAAACTATATTTAACCCATTTTTTTGACTTCAAAAATTAGGGGGGGCTTAATTATTGAAAATGTGAGACATGAGGAACTAGAAAGTTGCATGGATGGAAAGTACACATAAAAAAGTACCAAAAAAACCTTATGTCGACTTTACATAGTCATGACCAAAAAACCATATTGGTGATGTGCCATCGCACCTAAAAACCCAACCTGACGCTCCGCCTTGGCCCGACTACAAATTCAGTAGTTTTGGCCGCTGCTTAGTATCATATCCTAATTTTGTCGAGATAAAATTGAAAATATTAAAAAAAAACTAGTGGTTTGTTTGATTGATGAGAAATAGGGAAGATAAAAGGTAGGATAGAGAGAAATATTAAAGAGATAATGAATTTGTCTTGTTTGGTGTAAAAGAAAAGTAGGAAAAAGAGAAAGAGAAGAGAAAAGGAGAAAAACTCAATGATTTTACTTGGTGAAACCAAATGCAAATTCCAACATATTCAAGAAGCTGTTACAATTGCAAAGCATGCTTCGAAAAATTCCTTGGTGCATACAGAATTTAAACTAATTTTTTCTTTCTTATTAAGGATGGCTTGAAATGAAGGAAGAGGGTTTATTTTGTCTTCCTCGACACCAAAATCAGATGGAAAGAATCTCTGCAACAAGAGACATATTAATAAATACATTAAAAAAATTTAAAAAACTTTTTTTTTGTCAAAAAACTTTATCACTTGATTAGTTTTAGCCTATATAAATTCTGGCATTTCTCTCATCAATGTAAATTCCGACACATAAACATCGTAGCTTCTGGGGTGGATAGTTAAACACTAATTGATCTTTGACCAAAAAAAAAAAAAACACTAATTGACATTTCTTAACTTCTACTCCCTCTCAATTAGGTAGCTCAGTTGGCGAGCTAAGAGATATCGAAGGAGTACACCAAATGAGTGTAAGAAGGAGGTCCCGGGTTCAACTCCCGGAAACTAACATTCCCCCACCCCCACTAACATTGCTTAACAAAAAAAAACTTCTACTCCCTCCGTCCCATATTATATGTTGTTTTTGGTCATTTCACACATATTAAGAAAAATAATTAATTTTGTATGAAAAGAGAAATTGTGAGTTAGTTTACCAAATTAACCTCATTAATGATGACATTGGAAAGATAAATTAGTAGAGTTATTAAAGAGATATTATTAAATAATGAAGGGTATGGTAGGAAGAAATATTAATGTTTTATTGGGACAGGGGGAGTACTTAATGTATTATACGATAATTTCGGCAATATAATATGGGACAGGGGGAGTACTTAATGGGGTTATTAAAGAAATATTAATGTATTATACGATAATTTTTTTTATCTAGAAAGTCATATAATATGGGACAGGGGGAGTACTTAATGGGGTTTAAGCATTTATCAAAAGTCACCATAAATTTCGGCATTTTTCATTAGTAAAAATTCCGGCAAGTATTTCTTTTTAGCCAATATATTCTTTTTGGTCATTGTATTTTTGATATTTCTTTTTTTGATTTTTCCGAGTTGGAAGTGCATGTATTAAACACATTCCACCTTGTGGGAGATATTAAAGTATCATAAATGTTACTTCCTCTGTCTCATGTTATATGACTTTTTAGTAAAAAAAATTGTCCCATAATACACACGACTTTTCAGAATCTCAATGAAACATTAATATTTCTTTCTTACTATACCATTCATTATTTAATAATATTTCTTTCATAACTCTGCTAATTATCTTCCCTATGTCATCATTAATAAGGTTAATTTAGTAAACTAACTCACAATTTCTCTTTCCCATACAAAATTAATTATTTTTCTTAATATGTGTGAAATGACTCAAAACGACATATAATATGAGACGGAGAGAGTAATTAATTAGTTATAAGTTAGTTGTTATTATTAATTATATAAGATTTGTACCACTTGATGTAATTTATCCCAAGTCCTAGTTACAATGCACCAAGAAAGAAGTATAAAAAATGTGTACGTAACAAAATAAGATATATATTACTAGATTTGCATTGCATTGAAAATTGACAATTAACAATTAACAAAAGTAGTGGGTGTTACAATTCAACTAAACAAGAAAAAGGAACAAAAAGATAAAAAGGAAGAACATACATAATAAACAACCTATTCATTTTCTATATATGTCAAGTAGAGTCAACTGTTTGAAAACACAGACACACACATGCACACACATACACAAAAAGAAAAAGGCCTGTCGAGCTAGCATGTGAGAAAAGAAAATGCAAGAAAAATTTGACACGATATATTACTATTTGGCAGAAGATTTCTCAAAAGAACCAAGCCTATAATCAGATAGCCTTGTATTGTACATAGCCTTTTTGTACTCAAACCATGTGAACTCTTTGTACAAGCTTTCTTCTTTTTTTAAGATGAGTGATGGTAATGGTGTTATCTTTTCATTCAAAGGTGGTCCTCCAAAGTATATCATCGACAACCTTGACTTTGTTGTATCTGCTAATACCCTGTGCTTTACACTTTTAAACATCCCATTAGTCAATACCTGCATTGTCACCCCCACACAACATAACACAACTAGGTTATAATATTTTCATAGTAAAATAAAACATAAATTGGGAACATGCTTTTTTTTGTTTTGTACTAAAAATAAATAGGATAAGTGAATCTCTTGTAGACACGTCATATATTTCATCTTAAATAGTTTCATGGGTTTTTATATGTGGTTTAAGAATGTTTTACCATATTTAAGAAACTGATAAATTTTGTTATTTTTAATACATTTGTTAATATTTTTGCTTCAATGTCTTTATTTTTTATTATCTTATTGTACATATACATTTCTTTTTATAATATAGATAGTTAGGAATACGATTAACAAAAAATAGCTAATGTGACATTGAGCTTTAATATTATATAATATTATGTTTTGGATCTCCTCCTTCAGCTAAGGGTGCCATTTGGAGAAGTGGCGCATATATTAAAAAATAGTTTAAACAATATGGTTTTAAGTGGTAATTATTTGATGTAAAAGTTAGTACTAATTATGTAGATATAAATCAGTTATTTGTGACGATATCTAAGCATACAGCACTGTTAACTCTTTTGAGTGACAGTTTTGTCGTCTATTATGGTCCTACCCGGCTTGAGAGATTAGCCTCTGCAGTTACACATTTGTTTTCACTAAAAAACGTTTTTCAAAAAGGAAACATGTCTTTAGCGTGTGTGATGCTGAAGCTAGATTATTTAATGATACTCATGTCTTTATCCGCGGACCCACTCACAGCTCAGGGGGTTTAGTTGAACCCCTGAAGAAAAAAAATTGGACTTACCACCTTATATAAATAACCTAAATCCATGGAAAAAAAATTTTGAACCCCCTGAAAATTTTAAATTGCACTAGTAGACCAAGTTTTGCACCAACTTGACACTGACCTTAAAAAATTTGACACCCCTGACCCGGGGGTCCTGGGTCCGCCACCGGTCTTTATATATGTTCAGAAAGAAAACCACTAATCACGGGGGTCAACCCGGTGCTCCCGATTCCTGCAGTGGACAAACTCGGTGTTGGCCAGTGCGATATTTGATCCTAAGCCCGAGCGAAAATTAGTCTTTCGTTGAAAGTGTTGGGACACTCCGTGTCCGTGGGTAGTTAGTGACGATGGTCCGAAAAAAAAAGACATAACCACTGATATCAAAAGTGAAATTTACATTTCATTTACCGATTCATAAAAACAGAGAATCAAACTCAAACTACAACAAACATAGGCAAAAGGCTCAACCAGATTTGTCAACCTCGTATTACTTTTACAACGTGGTTTGATTCAAATAGAAAGTTTTGTTATGTTTTAAAGACTTAATATCATTGGACATATAAGTGACTATGATTTGACTAATCTATAAAGGGTCTTTATTCATAATTTAAAATGTTCAATAATAAATAATTGAAATGGTAAGTACCTGAAGAGTGTCACCAACATTGATGAAAAAAGAAGTATGATCAGGTGGGACTGAAACCCAAGTAGCATCATCATTGAGACAAATTTGAAGTCCAGATGTGCTATTAGATCTCAAGACAGATATTATCTGTGGGTCTGTATGCTCCCCAAAACCCACCAAATTCCCTCCATTCAATGTTGCTTCAGGGCATGGAGGGTAATGGTTAATTCTAAAACAAGAATCACTTCTCTCATCTTTCAATAATTTGCTCAACACATTCCTTGGTCCTATCCCCATCCCTTCCACCATTAATTCCAATAATAAACAACCCATCCTCTTCACTTCATCAATATATTCCTCCACAGCACACCTACAAAAAATAAAAAATAATTTTTTTTTTCAAATTTCCATTTCTTAAGTCATTCCTCTGAAAATAAAAAACAGAGTAAAACAGAGGACTCTGTTTTGAATAATAAGACTACTTTCATTTCATTAGTAATTAGTAATAAAAAAAAACAGAGTAATGAAAAAACAGAGTAAAACAGAGGACTCTGTTTTGTTGCTAATAATAAGTTGAGTTTACCGGAGATTTTGAGGATTTTGTCGGAAGAAAGAAAGAGATTTGTTTGAGATAACATCAGGATTAGTGTTGAGAAGGATATATTCAACCCAACCAATATCACCGTTAGAACCAATTCTTTTGCTGCCATAACCAAAAGGGTCAGGGGGACCAGCTCTGTCTTTCTCTGACTGTGGTTTTTTGAAGAACCTTAAAGCTTCGTTTTCCAAATTGGACATGAGTTCTAATGGAATACCATGGTTTACTACCTTAAAGAATCCGAATTCTTTGCAGGCTTTGACTATTTGAGTTTTGGCTTCTGGGTTTGATAGGTCAACGACAGGAATTCCTGTCAACAAGGTTGTTGCTGGTTTGCATGGTTTTACCACTGAGAATTGGTTTACTGTTGGCTTAGACAGAACAACCATGTTTCGGTTTCTTGTTTGCTACTGAACTTTGATAAATAAATAAAAAATGAAGACAGAAGGAATAATAATAATAATAAGAAGAAGAGGATTTAGAGAGAGTTTGAGCTGAAGGGTGTTAAGGAGAGAGAGGTTTTAAATGGAGAAATGGGTGCATCAGAAGTACTAAGGCAAAGGCGTTACAAACTATATAGATTTTCTATCTGCCTCTCATTGTCTCCCTGGCACTCACATTTATAGTATCGAGAGAGAGAGAGAGAGAGAGAGAGAGAGAGAGAGAGAGAGAGAGAGAGAGAGAGAGAGAGAGAGAGAGAGAGAGAGAGAGAGAGAGAGAGAGAGAGAGAGAGAGAGAGAGAGAGAGAGGAGGGGGGGAGAGGGAGAGGGAGAGGGAGAGAGAGAGTATTTCATATGTAATTTTCACCTTTTGTGTTACTTTTCTTTCATTCATACTGGTTGAATATTTTGGTTTAAAAAGGTGGATATTTATATATTTACTTTAAGAAAGCAACTTCGAAGAACAGCGACTATATGTATTTGATTTGTTCACACTTCCTTTTTGTCAAAAACAAAAATATTATATTTATCAACAAAAAAAATTATAATAAATGGCCGTCTACTTTGAGATTCAATAAAATTTGTGTGTCAGGTGAAAAATTCTTCTCTTTCTAATTTGTATAACACAATGTTCATCACTTCAATTACGCGGCGTGTTATGATTATTTTTTAATATTGTAGTATTTTTTGACATATTTTTTTAATATCATAATTAGCATGGAAATTTAGGGTGTAATGAGAGACCAATATTATGGAAATTTCTTGGAATAGAAATACTTTTAAGAATCTAAAGTATTTTTTTAAAAAAAAGAAGATTCTGCATATGGGTCCTACACATGTCACATGATGTTTACGGATTTGAGCATCATTTTTTTTTCATTCTTTACCCCCACTATCCATCCCTACACTGGTGTAAGAAAATGATATGAAAAACATTTTCTTTTCAGCCGGTTTTACAAAGTTCTTTCGTATTATTTTTTAAATAAGCGAGAGCGTGGGTTCGGCGGTTGGGGTTATTCCTCTCTTAATCAAGAGTCGGTGATTCGATTCCCACCTTGGATACGGAGCAGCGTTAAAACTCTGGGTCAGCTCTCTTGCCCCTCGAGGCACCTCCAATGAGCGAGGGGTTAGTCACTACTGTCCATGCGGTGGATACCCGGGTTTACCCAAAAAAATATTATTTTTTAAATATTTGTAATTAGTTGTTTTCTTCCTAGAGTGGTGGATGCGACAAGTGGTGGATTATTCTTGGGTCTCCGAGGTGCTGCCTGAGACGAGGTCGACCATTAGACTAGGCATGGACGTACTCGAGGTGTTCATGCACTTAGTTGGAGAAGTTGGTCAAGACTGGCTAGTCGAGGGGGTATCTCGGGACGAGCACATAGCGACCTTCCCCCAGGAGCTTAAGTTCACCATGTATTCCACCGTGCAACTTCATCTACGGGAGCGCCCGCCCTTTAAGGACTTTCAGAGGCGGACCCTTCGTTATCTCGGAGTCTCCCCCTCCCAATTGCATCCCAACGGCTGGGGGTTTCTGAGGGCGTTCGAACTGTTGATGGGTGAGCTGGATCGACCTTGCTCCAGGAGGTTATTCTTCACAATTTTTGAGGTGAGCCGCTGCGGAGAGCCGGTTCGAGCATCTCAGCATAAAAGCTCACCCTGGTTATAAACTTTTTCGGGCGTTTGCGGATTCAATGAAGCCTTGGAAGCACAACTATCTCTGGGTTGCCCCGGTTAGCTCCAATGCTATCGATCTGGTGGCGGTTCTAAACGAAAAGAGGGATGTCAAGGACACCAAGTTCCCTTTCGCCTGGTCGAAAAGTCACTACAACACGATACCGTCCACTTATAGCTTTAAAGAGGACCGTCTTGACGAAGACGACGAGGAGACGCTTCGGCTACTTCAAAACATGGTCACCTACCTTGAAAACGGGATGATTCCCGTGAGGTCATTAATCGGAGCCAAGAGTTCGAGTAAAGTCAAATCTGCTTTGGGTAGGTTTTAGTTAAATCGGACAATGCCCGTTCCTCGTGGATCGGTTACATTCACTTTTCACAATTTTTGCATTCTGCGTTATATGCTAACCCGCTCTGTTTCTATTTTGCAGATAAGATGGCGGGATCGATGGGTTTTCAGGGACTGAAGGCGCTGATTCAGCAGGGGCGGACGATCAGGCGGGCGTTTCTTCGAAGAATAGGCGGGCGAACGCCCTTGAGGCAAGGAACAAAGCTGTAGCTCTGTCTGATGGACATTCCGACCCTCCCAAAAAGAAAGCCAAGCCGGCCAAGATGGGTCGCTAGAGCAGGTCGCCCAAGGTCAATTTGGAGAAGCTGACGGCCTCTGACTACGACCATTAGATGGACGATCCCCTCGAGGTTGTGGCCCAAGTGTGCAAGGCCGCTTCAGATCTCTTTATAAAGTGGAAACAGGAGGAGGAGAACCGAATGGCAGGTAACGCCCTCGAAGCCAGAAACTTGTGGTTGGAGGGTGATTTGATTGACAAATCTGATAAGCTAAAAAGCTGCTATAAACATCTTGAAGCACTGCGGAAAGAACGGGATGCAGCCAAGAAGGAGCTGGAAGAAGCAAAAAACGCCCTAAAGCCAACCTCAGACGCTCTTTTGAAGGCGGAGGAATCAGTGAATGGATTGACCAAAGAGCGCGATGACGCCAAGGCTGCCCAGGTTGCTGCTGAGGGGGAGGTTAAGACAGAGAAACTTCGGGTGAAGGAGCTCGAGGGTACGATTTCTGATCTGCGGACCAAGATCACGGACTGGGAGTCCAAACCCATCGCCCTCGAGAGGCCAAAAAGAAGGTCGAGCCATATGTTCTGTCGGTTGCTTCTCAAGCACAAGACATTGCTAAGGAACAATTTAAGAATGTTGTGGCGCAGATCCAGTTCTTGAATCCTGAGCTGGTGGTTGATCCCAGGTTCGTCAACGAGGACCACGTCGTCCAGGAGAGGAGAATCGTCAAGCCGCCTATTACTGAAGGAGGGGAGACGGTAGTGATTGTTGATCGTTCTTGAGGAATTGTACTCCTTTTTTTTGCTTTTGTTTATTCGGGCGGCCTCAGAGGAAATGTCTATCCCTGAGGTCGCTATTTTGTTGTAATCGTACAAACAACGACTTTATCGTTTATTTATGCCTTTCTATTGTGATGGTGCAATTTTATTCTTTCGCCTGTTCGTATTATCGTGTGGCCTTTTCGTGGCTCGTCGCCTGTTTGTATTATCGCGTGGCCTTTCCGTGGCTCGTTTCTTTTAAAGTTCGTGAGCCATGCCCTGAGCAGTTTACCGGATCTCGGTCACGATTGAACTCGCTCAAAGGGGGTGCGACCTTCTATTATGGTCGCTTCGACGTGTAGCTTGGGTCGTCCAAGCATGCTCGACCTATTTGGCAGTTTACCGAGGCTCGGCTCGGACTTAACTCGCCTCATAGGCTTACACGAGGCTCGTTCCTAGCTCGCTCTCCGCATCCAAATTATCGAATAAACTTAAAACTGACATTTTAAACATTCGAAAATATCTTCTTTTTAATGGTGTTAAGGAGGGCCTCATTAAAAATCCCGGTGGGAAAAAGAGTACCCCGCCCGGTCCTGGAACCCGTTTGTTACTTGAAGTCAATTACATTTTTGGGACAAGCTTGGTTTGAACTAAGGCAATTATCGCTCATGTCGGGGCCATATCGGGTGCCCAGGTTGACCATGTTGACTTGGTGGTCACCGAGTGATATGCGTGCAACTTCCTTCTTCAACTCGGCCTCCCCTTGTAGTTTCAGGCCCATGAAGTCACATCGTCGAGCTGACTGGGGATCTGCCTGCAGAGTCACAACCTCACCTGTGTTCGAGTAGAACTTTATTTTAAGGTTCACAGTGGAAGAAACCGCTTGAAGTCGGCGTAGGGTTGGCCGGCCAACGATGCAGTGATATACCGACTTGCAAGGGAGGACTAAGAAGGGAGTCTTGACTGTCCTGTACAATGACTTCTCTGCGGTGTCGTCCCCGAAGGTGACCAGCTCGAGATGGCCTAGAGGTGTGGTGGACGATCCATTTAACCCACAGAGGTCAGTGCTCCGATAAGGGGTGAGGTCGTCCCAGGAGATCTTCAATACGTCTATCAAATCTTCGAAGATAATATTAGCTGAACTCCCTTGATCGACCAAGATTCTTCTGACCTCCACGTTGGCCATCACTGCGGTGATCAGTAGGGGAACGTATTTGTTCGGCCTTCTGTTGTGTGAAAAGTAGTTGTGCAAGTGTACACAATCGCAACAAGTAATATATTGACAAGTAGAGATCGTACCCACAGGGATTGATGTTAATTTTAAAGTTTAAATAGTTAACACACTAGTGAAAAAAATTGTAACAAGTTTATGAGCATGAAAATGATAAAGATGTTGTATGAAAACAGCAAGAAGGTTCAAGTGTAAATAAAATGAGTTGGATTGCTCTTTGCTAAGTAAATCCTTTAAAGTAAAGCGCTATAACATTGGACGCTATAGCGCTAAGTGCTGTAGCATATGATGTTGTGCCTTTCGGTCACTGGCCAGGGTTTTGTTACAAGACTCTTATTTCTGAGTTCTAAATAAGTCCACTCCTGTATAATAAAGAACCCACGGTGCTCACCTTATGAACTATTGCTCCCTTATGTCTAGAGTTAAGCAAAACTTGTTTAAATTTCTTTAAACAACCTTTCATTCATATCAACCTTTGAGTTCGAATCGTAGACCATGTCTGTACCTACGAATGTACCCATTTCAGCTGGCCAATCCTGAAACGAGTTTGAAAGCATTAAAGCACAAAGATTGAAACGCAAACACCACAATATTATATTAGCAATACTAAAAATTCATTACAAAGTTCCAAGCAATCCAACTACTAAGTGTTTAGCTCATGGTGAGCATCATCAACACAATACAAACCAAAATGTTCATATTACCGAATATGAAAAGAGGAGACACGGTTGCAAAAGATATACTACGTGGACTCCTTCTCAGGAGACAGGTAGATGATGCTATAGCACAGCTTCACAGCATAAGAAATGATGATCTTCACTTGAAAAATAAAAGCTTGAAGTGGGGGATTAATGGAGGAAGATAGTGTCAACTTTTTTCTCCAAAAACTATCCTTCCTTCGAATGTGTGTGTTGGAGTGGAGAAGATGATAGATATATTTCTCTTTCTTCCCATAAAGTAGCTTTCCCAAAAAAGTGACTTTGACATATCTCACCAACTAAAAGCAATCCTTCAATGATAAATGGGCAAGTGTTCACGCTAGCCACTAGGGGGCGTCCGCGTCAGGCTTTGGAGCAGGGGGAAAGATATGCTGACTTGACATAAAGTAATAGGCGCCAAAATTTAACTTTTCTCTTTGATCCTCAGCTGGCCCACGTCATGTAGCGCTATAGCGCTTAACACTATAACACTTAACAAACCAAATGATAACAAATTAGCTCCTAACCATTCTTTTCTCTAAATAACTAATATTTACTAAATAAAGCTGGAATATCACTTGCGAACTTGCACTAATTTAAGTAATAAGAGCATAAATAACTCATATCAATATGAGTTATCACCTTCCATCTAGCAAATCGTAGTCCCCAAACGTCAGGGGCGGTCTGTTGGACTTCACTTTAGGCATGGAGGTCGATGCGACACTCATGATCTCTTTCCACCGCCTCTTCATTGACTTGTTAGTTTCTCCTGCTTCCAAGGTGCACCCGCCCGAGATGACCATTGCTACTGGACGCCCCTTGGATTTTCGAGTATCGACTTCTTCTTCTGAGTCGTTGTCGTCATCTTTTCCCGCCTTCGCCACTTCGTTGACTACTTCTTTCCCCTTTCAAGGAGAACAAATTTGCTTTTTCTCACTCTCCTCCTCCTTGCCATCGCCTTGGCCTTTGTCGATGTAGTGGGTAAGCTTCCCCTTTCGAATCAACTCTTCGATGTCTTCTCTCAGGGCCATACAATTGTTGGTATCATGCCCGTTACTGCGATGGTATAGGCAGTATTTTCGATATGGGCACTGGCCTTCCTTGAGGACGAGTGGCTCCGGCCTCTAAATATCTCTAAACTCGGTATTGGCGCATTCGGAGAGGATCTGAGCGCAAGTGGTGTTGAGCTTGGTGCGTTCGGTGAACCTTCTAAATCGGGAGTCATTGGACGATCCCCCTTGATCCTTTCTCTGCCTCTGATCATGCCCCTCTTGGTCTTTCTCGGGTGCGCTCTTCGCAACTGCCTGGTTTGCTATATCAGTCTCCTAGTAATCCATATACTTCAGCGATCTTCTGAGGAAGTCGCCCAGGCTACGTGGTTTGTTGACGCCGATCTCAACCTCAAACAAACTTTCGCGCCTGAGGTCGTCGGTATGGAAGTACAGTCGCATTTTTTCTTCCAAATTTCTGACATTAGCGGCTTCCTTATTAAACCGTTCCACATATTCTCGGAGGGTTTCCTTCTCGCCCTACCTGACCGCCTTGAGCACTTCTAGCGCCTTGGGTTTAATTCTCTAGGAGGTGAACCGTGCAGAGAAAAATTGAGCTAGCTATCTCCAAGTCGCCACCGAGTTTGGCTTCAGGTCCCTGAACCACGCGAGGACTGATTTTTCGAGGGTTAATGGGAAGATCTTACACTTCACGGGGTCCCTCGCGCCTCTGTACTGCATCATAAGATCAAAGTAGTCCAAGTGGTTATCGAGGTCCCCGATCCCATCATACATATTCAGGACCGGGGGTTTCTCCAGGGAGGGCGGTATGGGATACTCATCGATCTCTCTGGTGAACGGGCCCATGCCAGAGCGACTACTCCTCCGGCGAGGAGACCGGCTTCGATGGCCTCGTCGTCGGTCGGGAGATCGTCGGCGACGTCTGGTAGGGGACACGCTTCTTGAGTAGCGGGGCGAGTCCGACGATGCCAAGGAGGAATCTCTGCTAGGTGACTCGTTCGGCCAATAGGTGGGGTCTGCTGGAGATGGGGGAGTTAGAGGGGGAGTCCTTGAACCTCTTCGAGCTCTCCTTCGAGGCGGTGAGCGATGGATGAGATTCCTCCTTGATGGGGATCGATGACGTCTAGAGAGGGTTCTTCTTCTGGAGGGGGACTGAGCATCGGTCTGGCGTGGTACGGGAGTGGTGCCTACCCGGGCCGAAGCCACTTCTCTTTCAATATGTGTTAATCGTTCTTCTTGTTGTGCTAGCGCTTGGTCCCGCCTATTGAGCAGGTCTAGAAGTTGCTGCACGGTAGCTGCGGGAATGGTAATGTTAGCCTGAGGTGTGAGATCGGGTTGGACGACGGGCATGGTCACCTCTGTCGTTACCGCGATGCCTTTTGGTGTGGGCTGTGGCTGAGCAGGAATCTCAGTAGATGAGGTGGTAGCTGATAAGATGGGATAGCATCGGGGATCCTACTGTGGTCGCCAAATGATCCGTACCTTGATCACCCAAGAGTAGGACGGGTATGTTGCTTGATCGCTCTGCCGGCCAGTGAGGTTGCGAGCAGAGCTCAGGGTGGATGTACCTGCAAAGACACTCTGACGCCCAAGTCAGGGGGAAGAAGTCAAAGCAGGAAATGAGAGATGGGATGAAAAATGTACCTTTCCGCGGGGGTTGACCCCTATTTATAGAGTTCGGCGAAGCTCTCTAGCCGTAGGATCAACCGGCTCGATCTCAGCCATTGAAGCATTCACGAACCGTTTAAGCGCGCTCCGCGCTATAGTGTCCTGGAATGGTTTGGGCCTCCTTCGCGGATTGGGCCGTCCGCGTAGTCCAGAACATATGCAATGTCAGAAATCAATATCTTAGTGGACAAATTCAGTGTTGGTTAGTGTAAAATTTGAACCTAAGCACGAGCGGAGATTAGCATTTCGCTGAGAGTGTTGAGACACTCCATAGGTAGTATCTTAATCATATCAGTATCTTAATAAATAATTTGGTTTACTAATAAATTAAAGAATATGCGATATGTTATTAGTTAGCATATGCCTTTTTCTGGGTATTTAGCATATGCTTTTATTAGGTTTAGGTTAAATTTTTCTCAATTTATTTGAAATTAGAATCGTCTCATTGTTAACTTTTATTCAGACTAATAAAGAAATCCATTAGTGATGATACGCATAATAAGTTAATCAGAGTACCTTTTCTGTTTAATTAAAAAAATCTGAGAATAAAAAACATGCACCTAAGCACCTTATAATATATAGGAACATTATGCCTAAGTAACTAATATGATTAATTTCTATACACATTGTTCTGGACTGGGCCACGAGGCCCACTAAGCGAGATGGAACCGAACCAGCCCAATGTTAAGGATCCATATCCATGACCCTACATTCCACATTGGACCATGAGGTCCATGCGCGTAATTGAGAATAGACATGCCCAGTTCTTTGGATCCACATGCAAAGCCCAATCCATCAAGCCTCGGCGGCTCAGATTCACCCGAACTATCCAACGGCTCAGAGCTAGCACGGATCGCTATAAACGCATGCTCGCACGCCTCAATCGGATGACCACGCCCAAAGTTATGGCTCGAAGGATGGAAGAGGGCGAGATGTTGCTCCACGACAAGGCATAGGGCGAGATCTTGCTCCAAGACAAGGCATAGGGTGAGATCTTGTCATACAGAGATAGTGAGGCGAGATAGCTCTTTTCCTTAGCTTTCCAATGCATGCTCGCACGCCTCAATCGGATAAACATAGTCAATGTTATGGCTTGCAGAATAGACAAGGGTGAACTACTTGCACCTCAAAGTGAAAGAGGGCGAGATACTCCCCAAAAATGAGAGGGAGGGCGATATCCTCTCCTATTTTGAGATGGAGGGCGAGATATCACTCCTCATGGGCGAAATCCCCTCCAAAAATGTGAGGGAGGGCGAGATTTGGCTCCTCGTGGGCGAGATATGGCAGTTTAGACCTTCAAGGCGTCAGAACTGGGCTTCGTACTTAACATAAGAATTGTAGCTCTTCTCCTTAGTTTTCCAACGCATGCTCGCATGCCTCACTCGGATAACCACAACCAACGTTATGGCCTGCAGAATAGACAAGGGCGAGCTCTTGCACCTCAAAGTGAAAGAGGGCGAGATTCTTGACCGAAATGAGATGGAGGGCGAGATCTCACTCCTCATTTTTGGGGAGTATCTCGCTCTCTTTCACTTTGAGGTGCAAGAGCTCGCCCTTGTCTATTCTGCAAGCCATAACGGTGGCTATGTTTATCCGATTGAGGCGTGCGAGCATGCGATGGAAAGCTAAGGAAAAGAGCTATCTCTCCCCCACTATCCCTATATGACAAGATCTCGCCCCATGCCTTGTCGTGGAGCAACATCTCGCCCTCTACTATACTTCAAGCCATAACTTTGGGTGTGGTTATCCGATTGAGGCGTGCGAGCATGCATTGGAAAGCTAAGGAGCAGAGCTACAACTCTTCTGTTGAGCTCGAAACTCAATTCTGATGTATTGAAGGTCTAAAATGTGAGATACGACCTGGGCGAGATGATGGTGTCGGAGACGGCCTGGACAAGATCGTTATCTCAATAGATCTCGCCCTCTACCTCATTTTTGGGAAGAATCTCGCCCTCTCTCACTTTGAGGGCAAGGATCTCGTCCTCCCTCTCATTTTGGTCAAGAATCTCACCCTCCTTCCTCAAAATATGGGAGATCTCACATTCCTTCTTCAAGTAACCAAGGATCTCATCCTATCCCTAAAATTTAGGAGGATCTCGCCCTCTCTCTCTCGAAATAACACAAGATCTCGCCCTCCTCTTATTTTTGAAGGATCTCACCCTCCTTCTTTCCCTGCTCAATGGATCACGTTTTTCTCTCTCCTGTGTGAAAGCGAAAACGGCCACGAGGCGTAAAAAATTAGGTGAAAAATCACGAGAGATTCACCTTCCTAGTTGATATCATACCACGAGGTAAAAAGATTATTAAGCAACCCGGGGGACAGGCACGAGACCTACACGCCCCGGAATGTCCAACGGCAACGGCAACGAGCCAACTAGCGAGGACGACTTAACAAATGCCTTGGAATGTCCAATGACAACGGCAACGAGCCGGCCGTGGGGACGAATTAACACGCGACCTGGAATGTCCAACGGCAAGGAGCCGGCTGGCGAGGATGACTTAACAAATTCCTTGGAATGTCCAACGACAACGGAAACTAGCCGGCCGGCGAGGACGACCTGACGAGTGACTTGGGATATCCAACAGTGACGGCAATAGATCGGCCGACGAGGACGACCTAAGCAGCAATTTCAAGACAAGGCTATCCTCCGGAATAACCCCGGCTTGGGGGGCAACTGTTCTGGACTGGGCCATGAGGCTCACTAAGCGAGCTCGATCCAAACCAGCCCAATGTCAAGGATCCATATCCATGATCCTACATTCCACATTGGGCCATGAGGTCCATGCGCGTAATTGAGCATAGACAAGCCCAGTTCTTTGGATCCACATCCAAAGCCCAATTCATCAAGTCTCGACGACTCAGATTCACCCGAACGATCCAACGGCTCAAAGCTAGCACAGATCGCTATAAATACAGGCTCGCATAGCCACAAAAGGTACGCATACCCTCTAGCCTGCATACTCCACGATTCTCTATTGACTTGAGCGTTAGGGTGTCTTTGTAGGTACAACCCACTCGCTCAGAACACACAGAGATTCGACCCGACATGAGCACTACCAACTGCAGTCTCGGATCAACCCAGAAAGACAACAAGGAACAGAACACACATATTGTGTATAGACTTTTACAACCACCATCAATCACAATCCATGAAGCCACCCCAAAGTTCTGCAATTCTTTTTCATAATAAACCTATAGTCATATAGATTAATGGCATATTAATTTATTTCAACTATTTAGCCGATAGGCTCGTAGCTTTGTGAGCATTAAAACACAAGCAATGGTAATTGTTTAGCCTGTAGGTTAATGCGTCGTTCGGTTTATGTTTGTAAGTGTTTTTTTTTTAAATTCGGGTATCCGCCGCACGGATAACATGACTAATCCATCGCTCATTGGATGTGCCTCGAACGGCAGGAGAGGTGGCCCAATTTTAACGCTGCTCCGTACCCAAGACGGGGATCGAACCCCCGACCATTGTTTAAGGGAGGATCAGCCCCAACCGCCGAACCCTGTTCGACAATATGTACAAGTATTCTATATTATTAATATATTAAATTTAATTTCCCCAAAAGTATATATATTAAATTCAAATTTCTAGTATTGTGTTTTAGTCTTTTTTACAAACATTGTTTTTAATTAGACTGAATAATTTTTACTAGTATACCAAATTCAGCTTTCTTTTATCAATTTTTTATTATTTTCTCTTTTGAATTGTATTATTATTTTTATATTAATCTTCAAAATTATATTTTTAAAGGTGAAATGATCATAGTTAATTAGTTATGCATTTTTTTTTGACAAATTAGTTAGTTATGCATTTTTCAAGAGAAAAATACTCGATAATAGTGAAAATAATACATCTTCAACTTCCTCACTACTTAAAAGAATTCTAATTATGCGGAGATTCAAATTGGGTAACTTTTACAGTACAATTAAATGTTAAATCTTTAGAATGAGATTTGGAAAAAGCGCCTTTAAATATGAGAATTAAAGAGGAAATTCAAAAATCTAATCTAAAATTTATGTGCATTTCTTCTTGATATTTTATCTCTTAGGAATTAATTTTAACATTATATGTGTGTGTGAATTACCTCAATGTACGACTTAAACTTTGAATATGAACCCGCCCTCTAACTGAACCATACCTTCTCGGTCATGGGGTAGAGCGATTTGGGGTCTGATCACCTGTCTGGTGGTGAAGTCGAGAGCAGAGCCCAGGTCGGGTTGTACCTACAAAGACACTCCGACGCCTAAGTTAGGGAGTAGAAGTCAAAGTCAGGTATAAAGTGATTGGGTAAAAAAGTGTACCTGTCAGTGGGGTTTGACCTGTATTTATAGAGGCAGGCGGCGCAGGCCTACCGTTGGATCGAGAGAACCGATCTGGGCCGTTCAGATAAGCCTCTGCATATTTCGTGTAATGCCTTGAGCGGAGCGCTAATCGTGGGCCGGTCTCAGCTCAGTTGAGGGATTGGGCCATCGACCCAGTCCGGAACTGAATATATGATTTGATCATGTTGGCCACCTCAAAATATATTGTCAAGATCCGCCCCTGCATGGAGTGGTTGGTTACTAATTGACTAATTAGTGGTTACCAATTGACCGATTTCCTTTTGATGATGTGTCGGCCTCTAATTCGTAGATAGTATAAGAAAAACTTATAGACCTATTATGTATATAAATTAAATTCAACTAATATACATATATATATAACCCAGTGGGTGTGATTGAGCAGTTGGGTCTCATCCTCCTTTAATCAAGTGTCGAGGGTTCGATCCTCGCCTTGGGTATGGAGCAGCTTTAAATTCCTAGGCCAGCTGTCCCACCCTTTGAGGTGCCTCCAATCCAGCGAGGGGATTAGTCACTGCGTTCGACGGTCGATACCCTGGTTTATACCAAATATATATATATATATATATATATATAAAAGAAAAATTTTATGAACATTTAACCTACCATCAGACTTATATGCCTTTTGCTAAATGGTTTTTAAAATATTTTCATGAACGTTTAGACTATGAGATAAATGTCTTGAAAGAAAGAGTTTTTGAAAACTCAAAAGGAGAGAAAATTCATTCAAGTTTTCCTCCAAAAAATTATGATATTGTTTTAGGAAAAAACGTAGAAGCAAATGCTTTCACCCATTTTATTGAAAGATCTCAAATTGCTTTAAAAGATTTAAATACAATTATGAGCGCCCAAAATTATACTAATTTATTTTTAGTAATTTTGGGAGATGAATTTAAAGCCTTAGAAGAAAATTTGTCTTCATTAAAAACCTTGTTTGAGCAACATATCGCTCAACAAGAGCTTATTTTAAAAAATTCTCAAAAGAATTATGCTCCGGTTATCAAAGAAGAACCTATAGTTCAACCTCCAATAAAAATTGAAGGTTTTAAAATGAACAATAATAAAAACGAGTTTTTAGATATTCTAGAAGAAAAACTAAAAAATTTAAAAATAAATGTTTTATCTGGTAAAGAATCATCAGAAAATTCTGATGAGGATATAAACAAATTAGCAACAATGTTTGCTAATCAAGATATTAATAATACCAATAATTATGAGGAAATAAATCCCATATATGCTTCAAAGCAAATAGAAAAGTATTATTATAAAAGACCTTCTCCTCAGGATTTATTATTTGAGGAAAATGAGTCTTATCAGAATTCATATTCTGGTAAACAAATCTATGAATGGAACATAGATGGCTTAAATGATAAGCAAATTATTGATACGGTACATAAAATGATTATGTACTCCACTGTTTGTAAACAACATGGAAATAATGATAGTTCCATTGCTACGTTCATAGCCACTGGCTTTATTGGACAGTTAAGAGGTTGGTGGGATCATTATCTCACTGATGCCCAGAAAAAGGATATATTATCCCATAAAAAAGAAATTAAATTAGAGAATGGTACTACAAGTACAGCTGAGGAGGATGCAGTTTATACACTGTGTCTTACCATTCTTAAGCATTTCATAGGAACCAATGTTTCTATAGGAGAAAAATTATCTTCTCTTTTACAGAATTTAAGATGTCCATCTTTAACTCATTTTAGGTGGTATAAGGATACTTTTCTATCCAGGGTTTTCCAATTAAAAGACCCTAATTCTATCCACTGGAAGGCAAAATTTATTGATGGTCTTCCTTATCTTTTTGCAGAAAGAATAAGACAAGCTTTAAGAGACCAAAATGATGGTATAAATGTCAATTATGACGACTTGACCTATGGTCAGATAATTAGTTGCTGTATTAAAGAAGGTTTGGCTTTATGCAATGATATAAAGCTAAAAAATCAATTGAAAAAGCAAAAGCTAACAGAAAAACACCAAATAGGTGAATTCTGTGAGCAATTCGCTTTTGACTTAGGCAAAGAACCTAAGGATAGGAAAAAGGGAAAGAGAATAAAATTCTCTGATATAAAAACAAATAGCTTTTACAAAAGTCCTAGGAAAAAGAATAGTAAAAGAAAAGCTTTTGATGAAAAGAATAGGACTGGTCAAAGTAGACCCACCTTCCAAAAGAAGGGAAAAAGAAAAGCAAAAAATTTTGATATTACGTGTCATAAGTGTGGCAAGGTAGGTCATTATGCCAACCAGTGTTGGACTAAAAAAGCCCTCAATAATATTCAGGATGATCAATTAAGATCACAATTAGAAAGAGTCTTATTAATTAACTCTGGTTATGAGTCTAGTTCAGATAAAGAATCTTCAAATGAAGATATAAATATCATCCAAGATTCTCCTGATTCATCATCTTCAGGCAACAATGATTGCCAATGTAATGAAGTAAATTACTGGAAATCTATCGTAGATATGAATGGTCTAAATGTTCTCACTGAAGAACAAGATGAAGCCTTAAAGGCTTTAGATTCCATAAAAGATGGAACGATGAGAAGAAAAATGATAGAAATTCTTGTGAAAGAATACTCTAAAAAGGAAACTCCTCTAATCATAGAGGCACCTTATCAAATAAGTGAGGTCTTATCTAGATTCAAAGAATCCAGTAGCAAAGAAAGACCAATTTCTATGAATGATTTAATAGGAGAAATCAATATTTTAAAAAATGAAATTTCTCAAATAAAAAAAGGCAATACTAATTTGTCTCAAAGAATTTCTGTTTTAGAAAACCCTAGTAAAACAGAATCTTCTTCAAGTAATTATCTTTCTATTTTGAATAGAATAACTTCTCAAAAATGGTTTGTGAAGATTGATATTATTATCAATAGAAATTTTATTTTGAAAAATGAAATTGCTCTAGTTGATAGTGGAGCAGATTTAAATTGCATTCAAGAGGGAATTATCCCTACAAAGTATTTTTCAAAAACTACGCAATCACTTACCCAAGCAGGTGGTGATAGGCTAAAAGTTAATTTTAAGTTACCAAATGCACATATTTGCAAACAAGGTATTTGTATACCTACTTCATTTCTTTTAATTAAAAATTTAACCCATCGTATTATATTAGGTACACCTTTTTTGCATAACATTATGCCTATAATTAATATTGACCAAAAAGGAATTACAACTATGTTGGAAAATAAAAAAATTATTTTTGAGTTTATTTCTGATCCTCATACTAGAATGATAAATGAGATGAAAGAACTTCTTTTAAGTAAAGAGAAACAAATATGTTTCTTGAAAGAAGAAATTAATTTAGCTAATATAAATATATATATATATATATATATATATATATATATATATATATATATATATAATGTTTGTGCATCAAGCATTTTAGAGTTTCTTTTAAGTATTTGGAGTTATGTTTATATACCGAATACAGACTTCTTGCTTGCAAATGGAGTTTTATTTTTTATTCTCATTTATTGAATTTCATTTTGCCCATAAAAAATCACTCTATTATTTGGCCACCGCATAAAAAATTAACTAGCTCAGTCACTGCTACTATTTTTCTTTTATAAAAAAAACAGTCAACATGAGATAAGAACACAAGTAAATAAGCACATATTTTTTTTATAAGCACATATTTTAAAAATACATGCATGCTTCTAAAATTCTTGTAATATTATTTTTTAGGTACTCATTTAACCTATGAGGCATTTTTATATTATATAGTATATAGTAATTGTAAATCTCATGTGATCCTAATTAAGAGGTGGTACGTGAATTATAAAATATCACACGATATTTTAAAATCACGTGTGATATTTAAATTAAAAAGAAATAATCAAATAAGATTTATAATTAATGTTATATATATAATTTGAATTATTAAGTTTAATTTAATAATAATAATAATAATTAAATGTTATCATTTCTCACGATTATAAGTGCTCTCACCAGAGTCGCTCATTATCAAACTTAGCATAATGACACTTGTAATAACATCGCGTCAGTAAATTCATTTGATGAAGTTTATATATAGTCAGGATATAACGACACCAAGTGTCAAATTTAGTGACTTACATCAATTAATAATTTTACGTATAAAATGAAATTTATAATCCGACTGTTGAATATCGTTATGTTATCGGTTAGATCATATATATCAAATAATTTAGAATTTTATGAAATTTTATACATTTGATCTATTCACTGAGAACTTTCAATTCAACGGTTGTTTAACTAAAAAACACTATAGGAGTTTGAAACTTGTCCATTGAAACCATGTGTTAAATTTGGTCAATTAAACGGTGTCTCTGGGAAGGAAACTAGACAAGGGAATAAAATCTTTTGGGTGAAGTTGTCGAAGAATGTCTATAGGCCTAAAAAGGAATATTATAATATTTTTTAGACAAAAATATTATATATTATTTTTTGCCCTCACTACAACCGGATCTGCCACTGCAAAGGAGCCTTTTAATTTGTCTCATTTTTTTCATGAAGTAATAGGTTTTAGGCTAAATATTATTTTTGGTCATTTATCTTTGCTCTAGGTTTTACTTTGGTCATTTATCTTTTTTTGGTCTGTTTTGGTCTTTTATCTTTCATTTTCGTTTCATTTTGGTCCATGACGTTAGTTTTTGTTAACGGACGCCACACTGGCAGTTAACTGCTGACGTGACGTCTTAAATTCATTAAATGACGTGGCATTCACTAATTGAGGTGGCATTCACTAATTGAGGTGGCATTTACACATCAGAAAACATAAATAAACAAAAACTTAAAACATTAAAATCAATAGAACAAAAAAACTAAAAACATTAAAACTAAACCATTTCAGAGTTTTTTTTCCAGATCTGGATCTCTCTCATTCAACAGAACAACAACCATCAAACTATTTCTTCCCCAAAACATAACGAAACCAAAGTTGTGGATCTAATCGCCTCTCTTTCATCATTGTTTCTTCCATGCCATTGACTCTACAGAAATTGATTCTACAGAAGAAATTTTTGGAACGAAGAAATTGATTGAAACCAGAAACGAAACGAAACGAAGAAAGAATTGAGGAAACGAAACGAAACGAACATATGCAGTGTTATCATCAAAAACGCGTTTTCATCTTCTTCTGAAACCCAGATCTGTTCATCATCTTCCCCAAAATAACAAATTGACAAAAACAACAAAAACAACACTGAAACCCAGATCTTAAACGTTATCAAAACGGAATTGCCATGTTCTTCAATTTGAAACGTTAACAAAAACGCGAACGGAAATGAGAGAAAGATTCTTCTATTCACTGTGACTGGGTTTTTGGGTTTTCCCCTTCTGGGTTTCACGAAAAGAAGGGGAAGATGAACAAAACTGTTTGAGAAGATGAACAGAACAGAACTGTTGGAATCGTTGTTGATGAAAGGGGATTTGTTGATTTTGAATCTGGACGAATTGTTGATTTTGTTTGAATCTGGACGAATTGTTGGAATCGTTGATTTTGTGCAATTTTATTGTTGAATCTGGACGAATTGTTGAATGTTAAAATCAATTCAATTTTATTGTTGAATATGGATGCTGGGTTTGAAGGTGTCAATCTTTTTTTTTTAATTTATTTTAATGTTTTTAGTTTTTGTTAAATTTTCTTTTGTTTTAAATATATTATTTTTGCCACTTCATTTAATGAAGATGGACGCCACGTCAGCAATTAACTGCCAGCGTGACGCTCGTTAGAAAAAACTAACAGCAGAGACCAAAATAAAACGAAAATAAAAGATAAATGACTAAAACGGACCAAAAACAAAAGATAAAGAGCCAAAGTGAAACCAAGAGCAAGGATAAATGACCAAAACTGATATTTAGCCTAGGTTTTAAAAGGAGTCTTCTTGTCCCTACAAGAGTACTTAGTTTTTCTTAACCTAGCTATCTGCATTAATTCTGCAATACGATGAATTGTAAATTAAGGTCCTTTTTATTCTTGTCATCAAGATGTCTTAGTATAAAAGCAAGACAAGTTCTCTTGGATTTGCTGCAGTATAAGTACATTGTTCATGGTACTGATACTATGGCTGACCTTTCAAAGAACTAACTTTGAATACTTAAGTCAAGAAAGTGTCTTATTCGTGAAGACAAAATATATAAGCCGAGACATACTGATCAAAACAAAGATACACAGTTTGTTCTAAATTAAACAACAAAGATCTTAAAGAAATTTATTAGGAGGCGATAATGGTGTTGGAGAGAAAATTATCAATATATTACTTGTTCTGGACTGGGCCGAAAGCCCACTCTTACTTAGGCTAGCCGAAGTCGGCCCATAAACAAGACCAGAGGACAACCCTTGCCAAATCAACGGTTCAGATCGATCCAAGGGCCAGCGCTGCCCCTCTGACACTATATAAAGGAGTACTGTTCACACTGACAGGGACACTTTTTTACCCATATCGTTACTCTGCTCACACTCTTATTCCACTGACTTGGGCGTCGGAGTGTTGTTGCAGGTACAACCCGGGCAGAACTAAGAATACGACCAGACATCAACAATCAACTCAACCCATACATTCGGGCTGAAGACTCACTCACGACTGCTTCCTTGGGCGAGCACTTCAGTTCATTGGCGACCACAGTGGGAGCACCGTCTCTAGACGTTATCCCACCTCTGTTCCTATGGCTCCACGAGGTAGACCACCCCGCCAGAGGAACCCGCTCTTGCAGATCATGGTTGATGTCCCGAGTCAACCACAAGAAACCCCGGAGGGCGTCCCGGTCACTGTTGAGAACACTGTGCAAGGCGCACCCTCCGTACCGGCTACTCGGGCAAATGTCGTTCTACCGGCCAACGCTGTTCAACAAATTCTGGAAATGTTAACGCAAGTAACTTCAGGGCGGGCGAACACCGTACCCGAGCCACACCAGGGCGACGTTCAATCTCCAATGGTAAGAAGAAATTCGTCTAGGCGACATAGATCTCCTCCCAGAAGAGATCTTGTGCACCGATCCCCGCCCAGGCGAAGAGGTCAAGGAGGGGCTCAAACGCCAACAGGGACACCACGCTTATCGACCGATCCTGCTTATTGGCCAAAAGAGCCCTCGTACTAGAAGTCTTCTTACGATTCATCTAGATCGACCACCCGGTCAAGGAGCATATCATTTGATCAATATGCCCGCCCCCATCACAGGAGGCGTTCACCAGAACGACGCTATCAGTACGGGTACCCACTAGAGCGACGTGGTCATTGAGGCCGACGCTTCGAGGACCGACCACCTCACGGAGAAATGAGTGACATGAGGATGGGACCCTTCACCCGAGACATTGACGAATATCCCATCCCTCGTGCCCTTGAAAAACCCCCGTCAAATTTAAGAATGTACAACGGCGTAATAGACCCCGATGCCCACCTGAGATATTTCAATTTGATGATGCAATACCGGGGGGCATACGGGCCAATGAAGTGCAAGATATTTCCACTAACCTTGGAGGGGCCAGCTTTAGAATGGTTCATGGATCTGAGGCCGAATACCATCTCCTTCTGGGAACAACTTGTTAGGGTTTTTTCTGCCCGTTTCACAGCTTCAAGGGTGAAACCCAAGTCGCACGCGATCCTAAAAGCGATCTGACAAGAGCCCGGGGAAACCCTCCGCGACTACATAGAACGGTTTAATAAAGAGGTTGCCAACGTGAGGGGACTGGAGGACGATATGAGACTATGGTTTCTCCGGGACAGACTACATACAGACAGTGTGTTCGAAATTGAAGTGGGCGTGAACGAACCGCCCAATTTGGAAACTTTCCTCCGCAGGTCTCAGAGATTCATGAATTATGAAGAGAGGGCGATGGCGACCCAAGCTGTCGCCGGGGGCTGACCAAATAATCCCAAGGGGAGCGCGACCAGAGGTCGAGAAGGGTAGGTCCCTCAAGGGATTCCAGATCTAGAAAGTTCTCAGATCGCATTAATCTCAACACTTCCTACGCCCAAATTCTGAATGAATGTGCAAACAGAATGAATGTGCAAACACAGAGTTTAAGGATATCAAGAGGCCTGAACCACTTGTCCTTAAAGAAGGACAACGCCCGTCCCGTAAGTATTGTCGTATCACCGCAGTAACGGGCATGATACCAACAACTGTATGGCTTTAAAAGATGATATAGAAGAATTGTTCAGAAATGGTAAGCTTACCCAATATGTAAAGAAGGGACAAACAGATGAACGAGATGAAAAGCAAGCAGCTCAATCCCCTGGAAAGGGGAAGGCAGTGGTCAACGAAGTGTCTAAAGGCAGACAACGACAGTGAAGAAGAAGAAGAGCTAGACACCAGAAAATCAAAAGGCCGACAAGTCGCCATGGTGATTACTGGGGGATGCCCAATCGATGGAAGAGAAACGAACAAGTCCATGAAAAGAAGATGGAAGGAGATCATGAGTGTCGCTTCAACATCCATGCCCAAGATTCTCTCGAAGAGACCGCCCATATCTTTTGGGGACGAGGATTTGCTCGATGGAAAGCCAAACAAGCAAGTTCCACTACTAGTAGTCGCTGTAATGGCAAATGTGGAAGTAAGGAGGATCCTGGTCGACCAAGGGAGTTCAGCCGATATAATCTTTGAAGGCTTCCTGGACGTGTTGAAGATTTCGAGAGACGACTTAAGGCCTTACAGGGGAACAGATTTGACCGGTTTCAATGGGTCATCCACAACACCCCTCGGCTGCATTGAATTGATGGTCACCTTTGGGGACGACAGAGCAGAAAAACCTCAATGCAGGACTGTGAAGACCGACTTTCTAGTGCTCCCGTGCATATCAGTATACCAATGTATAATTGGCCGACCAACCTTGGGACGACTTGAGGCAGTCACCTCGACCATCCATCTAAAGATGAAGTTCTACTCTGATGAAGGCGATGTGATCACCCTCCTAGCCGACCTCCTTTCGGCAAAGAGGACGTTCTATATGAGTTTAAAGGAGCAAGGTGAGCTCGAGATGAGAAAGACGGATAACCCGAGAAAAGGAGGGAACGAAGTCAACGTGGTCGACTTAGATGCCCGCTACGATCCAGATAGCGAGGAACAGGAGGGAGATGACTTTCTGACTAGAGAGTTGAAGAAAAGAATTAAGAGACCATAGCCTGATGGAGAGTAGCGACCTCCTAGAAGAAGTGCGGGATCAACTCGTCCAATGTCTAAAGCAACATGCTGACCTGTTCGCTTGGAGCGCGACAGATATGCCATGGGTCCCACCAGAGGTAGCCTGCCATCATCTAGCGGTCGACCCGTCAGCCAGATGGGTCGCTCAACGAAGACGTGTCCAGAAAGAAGAAAAAGCGCGAGCTGCAACGAAGCCAGTAGAAGACTTAATCGAAGCCGGCTTTATCAAAGAAATCAAATATACGACATGGTTGTCAAACGTTGTGTTAGTCAAGAAGGCCAATGGGAAATGACGCATGTGTGTAGATTACACCGACCTCAATCGTGCATGTCCTAAAGATGCCTTCCTAGTCCCCAGTGTTGATCGATTAGTAGACAATGCCAGCGGGTTTCGATTATTATCATTCCTAGATACATACTCGGGATATAACCAGATCGCCATGTACCCACCTGACCAAGAGAAGACAACGTTCATGACAGAGAAAGGAAACTATTGCTATCAGGTTATGCCCTTTGGGCTGAAAAATGCAGGAGCGACCTATCAAAGAATGATGAATAAAGTTTTTCAAGCGCAGATAGGCAGAGTAGTAGAAGTCTACCTAGATGACATGATTGTCAAGAGTAAAGTGGTTACTGACCATGTGGCTGACTTAAAAGAAGTATTTGCGGAAGCCCGTAACAATTCACTCAGGCTAAACCCTGAGAAGTGCACGTTTGGAGTAAGGGCGGGTAAATTTTTAGGCTTCTACTTGACGGAAAGAGGAATTGAGGCCAACCCGGATAAATGCCGGGCTGTGACAGAAATGAGATCGCCCACCACCAAAAAATAAATACTTAAATTGAACGGGATGGTGGCCGCGCTTTCACGGTTCATTGCCAAAGCAGGAAACAAGTCGCTCCCACTCTTCAAGCTGCTCAAGAAGGAGACAGAGTTCGAGTGGTCGCCCGAGTGCGATCAGGCGTTGGATCAGCTGAAGGCCCCTCTACTACAACCTCCTGTACTGACAACACCAGAGTCACGAGAAACTTTGTACCTTTACCTAGCGATCACTAATGAGGCACTAGCCGCAGTATTGGTACGCGAAGGCGACTCTAAGCAAAATCCTATCTATTTTATCAGCAAATCCCTTCAAGGTCCTGAGCTCTGGTACCAAAAGATTGAGAAGTTGGCTCTCGCGTTAGTGGTTGCCGCTCGAAGATTAAGAGCATATTTTGTGGCCCATCAGATCGTCTTGAGGACGGACCAACCGATACGGCAAATCCTCCACAGGCTGGACCTAGCAGGAAGGATGATAAAGTGGGCGATTGAGCTGTGAGAGTTTGGCATCAAATATGAACCCAGGTCGGCCACTAAAGCACAAGTATTGGCCGACTTCCTTGCCGAGATGACCCCGGCCCCTGAGACATTAATGCAAGTTTGGACCTTACATGTGGACGGTTCGTCAAACAGCAAAGGCAGTGGGGCGGGCTTGATTCTTGAAAATGCCGAGGGGACGACTATTGAAGTGGCTTTGACGTTCTCATTTTCAACATCCAACAATCAGGCGGAGTACAAAGCATGTATCACTGGAGTCTTGCTTGCCCGCGAGTTCAACGTAAGGAGGATGGAGCTGCACTCGGACTCACTTCTGGCAGTATCCCAAATCAAAGAAGTGTTTATGCCAAAGACGTGATCTTACAAAGGTATCTGGAAAGAGTGAGAGAACTACTCAGGCAGTTTGAATATACAGAGGTAAAACAAGTCCCTCGGTCAGAAAACACCAGGGCGGACATATTATCAAAATTGGCCAGCACGAAAAACCCTGGGAATCACAGAAGTGTGATTCAGAAAGTCCTACCTCAGCCCAGTGTCCGACTTGATGTCACTCTGACTCCGGATATTTGCATGGTCGATCTAGAAGATTGCTGGATCGACTCTATCCTCAGATACATCATAGACGGAGAAGAACCAGACGAACACAAAAAACAGCCCTGGTACGTAGGCGAGCGGCATCTTACTCGATAATTGAGGGGAAGCTTTTTCGAAGAGGATTTTCCAGGCCACTCTTGAAATGTCTCCCACCAGTGGATGATCATAAATATATTCTGCGAAAAGAACGAGCACAAGTAAATGAAATAAAAAGAGAGTGCATTAAAAGAGATTTGCCTGGGAAAGGTCGGGCTCCTCAAGTGCATATTACAACAACGAGGGCGACATCGAAAGCTGCCAAATTAAGTACAAACCCACGAATGAGCCATTAAACAAAATCAAATGAGTTATACAGGTCGCTTGTAGACTACGATCTCAGGCTTGATAATATTGCCATCCTCAACCTTCTCCACAGGTTGAACGATGCGGCCATCTCGGAGGGAGTGGGCATTATTGATAATGTTGGGGTCGATCTCAAGATCGGGATAGAGATATTTCACTTGAGCCAAGGCTTCGTCAAACCGCTCCTTGCACAAACCACCGTAGACTCAATCAACTGATCATACTCCCCCAAAGCATCATCTCGCTCCTTACGCAAGACCGACTGATATTTTTCCATTATTTCAACGTTTTTCTTCAGAACGACAACCTCCTTTTCAAGCTCCTTAACCTTATTCGATAACCCGTTGAGTTTGATCTCCCCGGACTTCACTTTCAGATCCGCCCCAGCTTTGGCGGCCTTTAAATCATCCCGCTCTTTGGTTACGTTGGAGAGTGATGTCCTGGTCTCATCAAGGGCATCCGGAGTAGGCTTAAGGGCGGACTCTGACTCTAGAAGTTTCTTTTTTACAGACTCCAGCTCCGCCCGCAACTCTGAAATATATTCATAAGCACGATTTAGCTTATCGGTTTTATCTAAGTTATCACTCTCCAACCATAAGTTTTGGGCGAGGAGACGCTTACCTGCAGTCTGTTCTACCTCCCCCTGCTTGAGTTTAGCAAGAAGGCGAGCACCCGCCTTGGCAACGTCAGCCATGAAGAGAAGGGGATTTTGATGGAAGAGGTCTAAATCTGACTCGAATAGATCTTCCAAGTCGAGATTGGAGGACGGCCTCTTCTGAGCATCTTTCTCCTTCGTCAGTTTTGTTTTCTTGTGGGGAGGATCGACCTCAGCAGCCTTCCCACTTGATCCAGCAACTTGATAAGAACGATCTCTTTTCTTATGAACCTGCGCGGGCACCTCTCCCTCCTGATCAGCCTCAGCGCTAATTCCTCCCTCATCCAAAGGAACAGTGACAATGGGAGAAGGGGGCTTGAGACCTTTCTCATCTCCTGGCCCTCCTTATAAGTTCTTCATACCCTACGTTGGCCATTTCACCTACAAGAAGAGTAAAAAACGATTAGAACGCTGAAGGAGTAAGGGAAGATAAAGAAAGATTTCGAAAACTGGTCGCACCAATAACGACTTTGAACTCAGCGTCACTTCGAACCCGTGCTAACTGGTAGCATTTAATCACCTCTTCGTTCATCTAAGAAGCCATATGCTCGAGTAGTTCAAGAGTTTCCAAGTCGCTCTCCCGAAGGCGACATCGAGTCCTATATGTGATCGGACTACGACGATAATGTGTGTATGTCCACCCCATGGGAAATTTAAAACCAGTCACTCTTCCCCGATTGTCCAAAGAACCAACCGATTTGCAAGCCTCATCACAAACGGGCACGATCCACACAAAAAAATGCTTCCATGGTTTTAATGAATCAGAATAGGGCTTGAAAATTTTGAAGTTCTGATGACCTTTAATACTTAGATGCTCCCACCGTGTCCTGTTGCTATTGGGCTCGGGACGCCAACTCATTTCAAAGATCTTAAAGAAGAGATAGCGAGAGCAATCGCGCCCATCAATCCCATCAGTTGCTCAAATACCTTAATGAACGCCCAAGTGTTGGGGTGCAACTGAGAAGGGGCGACCTCCAAGTAACGTAAAACTGCACGTTGGAAAAAAGTAAAGGGCGGGCGAACTCTCATGTCGCGAAGGACGTTGGAATACATGGTGAATTTGATTGTCGAAGGAACAACGGCCACATGCTCATCCGCAGCAGGGCCTTCGACTCTCCACCGTTGGCCTGGATCGCCTACCATCTTCATATAGTACCGAAGCAACTCGTCCCCAGGTGCGATTATCGAGGGCACCATATTAATAACGCCCATCGAAACCTAAGAAAGATTGTCACCAATGGTTCCACCCCAATCTGGTTCCTCATTCACTCTAGCTTTGATAAACCCCCGCTCAGTTTCGTTGACTTCACCGATAGGCTGATCGGGTATGTCTTCCTCGTTTGAATGCTCAACAGGCTGGTTGGGCGCGACTTCAGGGCTAAAAGGTTCGATGTCATTCCCTTTCCTTTGAGAGATCGACTGTTCAACCGAGGGGGCGGGATTGGAGTCTGCTAGTGAAGAAGGCTGACCAGGAGTACACATGGATGTATTGTCAGAGGATGTATCTGAACTCGACCTATCAGTGGGAGAGGGGTAAGAACAACCTTCGGATAAGGACCCTCTCATCGCTTCACATGTAGCCGGGCGAGTGATGTCTTAAGCCAAATGAACAGGAGGTTCACCTGGAATACAGGCGGTTTGCTTCGTCCGCGCCAGAATAAAACTACCCTCCAAGGAGGGGGCAAAGAAGTCAGGACCACCCAGAAATATGATTCACAGAAGAGGGCGACAAGGTCGACCCCGGGCCTGACATCACCTCCTCGATAAAAGTAAGAATGAAAGCCGGACTAAAAAGAGAGCCAAGGAGGTTACCTGGAGTAGGGACAAGGAGATCGCCCAGAGACACGAAGTAAAGACAGTCTGAAGAAGAATTTCACTGGAGTGGCAGGTCGCTCTCCGGGGAATTCGCCGGAATCTTGATCACTCGCCTGAAAGTGCAGGTCGCTCTCAGAGCAATCAATGTGAAGGCTAAAGTGAAAAATGAGAAATGGAGACCTTGTATATATAGGAGGAGATGGCCAAAGGTCGAAACGACACGACCCGTCGTTTCCAACATTAAATGCATCCCTTGGAAATTGAACCATTATCATTGCGCACCCTCTTCGAAAAACGCGAACGTCTTATCCAATCACATCGAAAGACGTAACGTCACATCAGTCAGAACCTGATTGTCACATCATTGAGAAAAGAGACACGACGATCCAATGTAAGCGGGCGATTGCCCATTTACCCGACCGCCCCACTGGGGGAAACCGGTCTCAGACAGGCTCGGGCAGATAATCCCAAAAGCATGGCCACACCTTTCAAGCCTGGACCCGTTCAGCGAACGACTTTGGCTTGGGGGGAAACTGTTCTGGACTGGGCCGAAAGCCCACTCTTACATAGACTGGCCGAAGCCAGCCCATAAACAAGATCAGAGGACAACCCTTGCCAAATCAACGGTTCAGATCGATCGTCGCAGAGATTCGCATGATCAACGACCGAGATCGACCGCGCCGATCCAAGGGCCAGTGGTGCCCCTCTGACACTATATAAAGGAGTACTGTTCACACTGACAGGGACACTTTTTTACCCATATCGTTACTCTGCTCACACTCTTATTCCACTGACTTGGGCGTCGGAGTGTCGTTGCAGGTACAACTCGGATAGAGCTCAGAATACGACCAGACATCAACAATCAACTCAACTGATACATTCGGGCTGAAGACTCACTCACGACCGCTTCCTTGGGTGAGCACTTCAGTTCATTACTGTTTTTAAAAATAACTATTGTATATTAGATGAAAGCTAAACGAAATGTATATTTATCCTAATGTCCCAAACGATAAGTATTAGCTTTGCTAATATCATGTATATTTATACTAGAAGTAGCTCAATTTTTTGTATCAACAAAATTTTAAGGTGAGAAGATGACACTTCAGTTCAAGGTAAGAAAAACCTTCGGACTTTTTAAACACTTAATAAAGAAAGTAGCCCCATGTTCTATACCATGATATTTAAACAAACTAAACTTCTTCGTATTTGTTTTTGTTGTTGTTAACCCTCATAGTTACAATATTTTGCTTTTTAGTGGATGCTCCAAAGGGTTCGTATTAGACATAACAATGGAATTCGTACCTCAAATATAATTATAAAACTAGTATATGTTAAACTTAATCAATAAAAAGTAAAAAAATTCACAATGATTTTTACTTATATAAAATGTAAATTAAAGCAGCAACAATGAAAATAAAAATTGATAATAACTATTAAGAAATATCAAGTTATTAGAATTTGTTTCCACATCTAGTGTACAGTTTTTCAATTTACAGATTATGTTAATTAAAAGTATCAATGGAGTATCAAAGGATGTTTTTTCTTTTTTTAGATAAGTGTATCAAAGGATGTGATTAATTCCAATTGGTATTTTTAATTATTTATAGATTATATGTTTAAATTAAAATATAGAAATAATAAAAAATGACTTAAATATATTTTTAGTCCCTATAAGATTTGACAAATTTTTTTAGTCCTTCTAAAACTAAACTTGCTATTATATTATATATTAAGATCACCGGATATTTTTCTATAATACATTAACATCACCGAATATATTTTTTAGCATTATTACATCAATATTCCTACTACAAATATTATATATTTATCTAATTTAGACCTTCAAATAAATTTAAATATTTTATATATTTAAGGTAAGGATAAAATTTGGATTTTAGGCTAGGGAATAAAAAAATTATTTTGAAATATATATTTTTAAAATTCGTAAATTATATATATTTCTTCAGTTATTATACAAATTATATATATATATATATATATATATATATATATATATATATATATATTCTAAAAATATTTTAAATATAATATACAAATATTTGTATATATAGCTATTTAAAAGAACATTATATACCCACCGGGGCGGACTTACAATCTTTGGGGTGTGCACTTGCAGACCCTTAAATTTAAAAATTTGCACTAATATCCCTATAAAAATATATTTTGACACCCTAGTTTTGTTTTTTGCACATCCTGCTCTTATTTTTCTTTCTATTGTTAGCCACTCTTTCTTGTTTTCAACTCCAGGGGCGATTGGTAGTGTAACTATGGGGTAGTTTTGGCTACCCAAAAATAATATATGTTTTTGAGTAGTTTTGGAAATTTTTGATAGTGGTTAATTGATGATGCGTCAAATTTTTAGAAATGGGTAATTTAGTATTTTTGGTAGTGGTTTGTTTGATTATATATACAGTAAAGTAGATAGTAGAATAGTAGATAAATTAAACAAATTAAAATGTGAAAAGAAAGAATAGAGGTGTATATATATATATATAATGACAAATTCTTAAGTACCATTGTAGATTAGTTGGGTACTGTGTTAGGTCTAACAAAAGCACAAGGCAATAAACAGTCTCCTTCGAGGGGAGCACCTCCTAAAACAAAGAAAATGATTTCAATTTACTGCTTGTATTATTCATTCCCTTTCAATGGTTATATAGTACCATGAATGGTACTATTACAGCTGTAAAATGATGACTCATAATTCTAGAAGGATCTACCTATGAGTCACATAAAGGATAAGAATTGAAAAGGGCAATTGGATACTAGATCCTTCTTACATCATAATAAGCAGTAATTATATTCAGAATTGTGTCTCAAAGTCCTTCAAGTATTTGGGCTTGACTTTGTTCCTCTTAGGCCTCCTTTGAACCATGTTGTAGTTTTCTTCCTTCTCTAGGCCCATAACACTCTCCTCCTCATCTTCAAACACCTTGTCCTCAAGGTGTAGCTCAGGAAACTTCTTTATCATCATGTCCAAGCATTCCCAAGTGGCATCTTCTGGGAAAGAATCAGACCACTGAACAAGGATCTTTGTAGGAGAGTTTGGACTATGCTTCCAATCCAGAACTGCTACTGGTGAAGCAGTTGCAGCGGGTGGAAATTCAGCAGCAGATAAGTCAGTAGCAGCAATAGCAGGTCCATGATACGGTTTAAGCTGAGAGCAGTGAAACACAGGGTGGATTTTGCTTGATTCAGGGAGTTGTAACTCAAAGGCAACAGAGCCAATTTGTTTCAAGATCAGAAATGGACCAAAGAAGCGTTTAGAGAGCTTCTTGTTACGTACACCAGCAATAGAAGTCTGCCTATGGGGCCGTAATTTTACAAGAACCAGGTCACCTTTCTTGAATTTGTGCTCAGTTCGACGTTTATCAGCATGCATTTTCATAACCTCCTGAGCTTTTGATAGTTTCTTGCGCAACATTTGTAACATTTCTTCCCTAGTCTTGAGTGTAGTGTCCAAAGCTTCCACTGAAGTAGTGCCAGCCAGATATTGAGGGATAGATGGGGGAGGTTTTCCATACACAATGTGAAAAGGAGAAAGTCCAGTAGTAGAGTGGACTGAGGTGTTGTAGTGCCACTCAGCAAGATGCAGAAATTTACCCCATTGAGCTGGTTGATTGTGCACAAAGCAACGCAAGTACTGTTGGAGGGTTTTGTTGACTACTTCAGTTTGTCCATCACTTTGGGGATGGTAAGCTGAAGACATTCTCAAAGTAGTGCCACTGATGCGAAATAACTGCTGCCAAAAATTGCTCAAGAAGATGGGATCTCTATCGGAGACAATGCTTTTAGGCATACCATGGTGTTTACAGACCATCTCAAAGAACAGAGAAGCAACCTTAGAAGCACTGAAGTTGGTTGGCAACATTCCAAAATGTGCTGCTTTAGAGAATCTGTCAACTACCACAAAAATCACAGTGTTGCTTTGGAATGAAGGAAGCCCAATAATAAAGTCCATTGAGATGTCTTCCCAGATGGATGAAGGAATTGGAAGAGGTTGTAAGAGGCCATATGGCAACTGAGCAGGCACCTTAGTTTGTTGACAAACTACACATGATTTTACAAAGGCAGCAACATCCTGTTTCATATTGTCCCAAAATGCATTTTCTCTCAACCTACCATAGGTCTTGTGGACTCCACTGTGGCCACCAATAGTGGAAGAATGGAATTCCTCCAACAGAATTTGTTTGAACTTGGAACTAGCAGAGAGAAACAATTTATCCTTGAAAAATAGCAAGTCATCTTTCACACTGAAGTGAGGAAATTTTGAAGCATCTTGCTGCACATTGGCTTTCAATGTCTGATACTCAACATCAGCTGCTACATCTTGCTTGAACTTAGCCAAAAATTCAAAGTGTGGGACTGATAACATCATAACCTGATTCTGCTCATCCTGCATACGAGAAAGGGCATCAGCCACCCTGTTCTGAGTACCTGGCTTGTACTGGATAGTGTAAGAAAATCCCAGTAACTTAGCCAGATAATACTGCTGTTCTGGGGTTTGTATTACTTGCGTCATCAATTCCCGTAGACTTCTTTGATCAGTGTTAATTGTGAATTTGCGGCCCAATAGATATGTTCTCCATTTCTTGACTGCAGAGGTGATGGCACATAGTTCTCTAACATATGTGGATGCTGCAAGTAATTTAGGACAGAATTTTCTACTGTAATAGCAAATCGGATGCCTATTTTGAGACAGAACCGCACCCATTCCTACCCCTGAAGCATCAGTGTCTACTGTGAATTCTTGCTCAAAATTAGGCAAAGCAAGGACTGGTGCTGCTGTCATAGCTTTCTTGAGGCTCTCAAAGGCAGCTTGTGCCGTGTCAGACCAAACAAAAGAGTCTTTCTTTAGCAGTTCCGTGAGAGGATGAGCAATAGTGGCATAATTGCAAATAAATTTTCTATAGAAGCCCGTAAGGCCAAGAAAACCCCTTAGTTGTTTCACAGTTTTAGGACATGGCCAATTAACCATTGCATTTATCTTTTCAGGGTCTGGCCCAACACCAGCAGCAGAGACAATGTGGCCAAGGTATGAGATGGATGGTTGGGCAAAGGTGCATTTGCTTAGTTTAAGGAGGAATTGATGGTTGAGTAGGCATTCAAACACTGTTTGGAGGTGGCTGATATGGTCATCAAGAGTACGGCTATAGACTAATATGTCATCAAAGAATACAATGACAAATTGTCTGAGGTAAGGGGCAAATATGATGTTCATGGTGGCTTGGAAGGTGGATGGGGCATTGCAGAGGCCAAATGGCATTACAAGAAACTCATAGTGGCCTTGGTGGGTACGAAAGGCTGTTTTGGAAATATCATTTGGGGCAAGGCGTATTTGGTGATATCCTGACCTAAGATCCAGCTTAGAGAACCATTTAGTGCCATGGAGTTCATCTAAGAGCTCATCAATGGATGGGATAGGGAATCTATCTTTGGTGGTAATGGCATTTAAGGCTCTATAATCCACGCAAAATCTCCATGAGCCATCCTTCTTGCGTACCAAGAGTACTGGGGAAGAGAAGGCACTAGAGCTTGGTTGAATTATGCCTTGTTGTAACATGGATTTGATTTGGGCTTCAATTTCTTATTTTTGGAATTGAGGGTATCTGTATGGTCTTACATTGACCGGGTTAGAACCTTCAATGAGTGGAATATGGTGATCAGTGGGGCGGCTAGGTGGGAGGGAGGAGGGTATTTCAAACAGTTGAGCAAATTGGTCAAGTAAGGGTTGAATAAAAGGTTCTGGTGGTGGTGTAGGGACAGTGGAATTAGCTTGGTCAATGAGCTGGATTTGATAGAAGGTATCCACGGCATGTGTAGCTACAAGTCTTTTTAGTTGGTGTAGGGATGATTCACTAGGGTTTGGTTTTGGCTCAGCACTGATTTGAACAACAGACCCTTCTTTGATAAATTGCATAGTTAATTTGTCATAATCAGTTAAAACTGGGCCCAAAGTTTTGAGCCATTGAACTCCCAAAACAATGTCAGCACCACTTATAGGCAAAACAAATAAATCCACTAGAAAATCATGAGAACTCATAGCAATATTAAGATTGGCACATAAGAACTCACATTTTAATTCCTCACCATTGCCTACAAGGACTTGGAAAGGCTCAATGGGTGTGAGAGGAAGGTTCAAGTGTTTAGCAATGTGGTCTTGGATAAAGTTCTGGTTACTGCCACCATCAACAAGGATGACTACTGGTTGCTGTTTTAAGTGGCCAACTACCCGGAGTGTTTGTGGAATGGAGTGTCCCAAAAGAGCATGGAGGCTAATGTGAGGTTGTGGAATGGTTAAGGTCAGGTCCTGTGTGGAAGTAGTAGTAGGGGGAGTCTGAGTTTCAAGGAGCATAGCTGTAGGGTCAGTGTTTTCTGGTGAGGGATCAGGTTCAGCTATGAGGAGGTGAAAGGTGCGCTTACAACGGTGGCCAGGGGCGTATTTGTCATCACAGTTGTAACATAAGCCCTTCTCTCTTCGAGCTTGTAATTCCTGGGGTGATAGGCGACGCACCGGAGTTGTTTGTTTGGCTGGTGTGGTTGTTGGCACAGTGGTGTTTTGTGGTGGTTTGAGTGGTTGTTTCTGGGTAGTTGTGGAGGAACTAGGGTTTTGGAAAAATGGTGACTTACGAATTGAAACAGAGTTCTTATCATTAAATTTTTCTTCTTGTAATTTAGCCAAACTTATTGCATGAGATAAAGAAATAGGTTGAAAAGCCAATACCTCACGGCGAATATCCGGTTTGAGACCGCTCACGAAGCAGCTGAGATAGAACGGTGGTGGTAGTCCCACGATGCGATTCGCCAGTGCTTCAAACTCGGTCTGGTATTCCTTCACTGAACCCGTTTGACAAAGCTTGAAGAGTGACCCTTTGGGATCTTCATAGTGAGAGGGAGCGAAACGCAACTCCAACGAATGCAGAAACATCGTCCAGGAAACCAGTTGTCCATTTGCGTGCATCCACTGATACCACGTCAAAGCTTCCCCTTCGAGGTAGAACGAAGCTAGACGTAAACGTTGATCGTCGGCGATGTGGTGAAAATCAAAGAATTGGGTGATTTTGAAAATCCACCCTAAGGGATCTGTGCCGTCGAATCGAGGGATTTCGAGCTTAATCGAAGTGTTAGAGAACGGTCGTGGTAACACGGGATCTGGTGGTGGAAGGATGACGCCAGGAATGGCGGCTTGAGTGCGAAGCTGAGTAACTTCGGTTGAAAGAGTAGCGAGGTTTTGTTGAAAGGTTTGCTGATTCGCGAGGATTTGTTGGAGCATTTCTTCGAGTGTGGGTGAAGGAGGCGGAGTAGACATGATGAAAGCACCAGTGTTAGGTCTAACAAAAGCACAAGGCAATAAACAGTCTCCTTCGAGGGGAGCACCTCCTAAAACAAAGAAAATGATTTCAATTTACTGCTTGTATTATTCATTCCCTTTCAATGGTTATATAGTACCATGAATGGTACTATTACACCTGTAAAATGATGACTCATAATTCTAGAAGGATCTACCTATGAGTCACATAAAGGATAAGAATTGAAAAGGGCAATTGGATACTAGATCCTTCTTACATCATAATAAGCAGTAATTATATTCAGAATTGTGTCTCAAAGTCCTTCAAGTATTTGGGCTTGACTTTGTTCCTCTTGGGCCTCCTTTGAACCATGTTGTAGTTTTCTTCCTTCTCTAGGCCCATAACATACTGCACCTACAACGTAAAATGTGAGGGTTTTTTTTGACCAAGTGGAAACCTGATGACTTTTTTTTGACCAACTGGACAATGCACTCACAACACATTTTGGGTGCAATACCCAAATTTATGTTATGAGTACATTAGTTGTCACCATATATGTGTGAGAGAGAGAGAGAGAGAGAGAGAGAGAGAGAGAGAGAGAGAGAGAGAGAGAGAGAGAGAGAGAGAGAGAGAGAGAGAGGGAAAGATAAGAGTGAGAGAGAGAAAAGAGAATATAGTAGATAGATATATAAAGTAGATAGATATAGCAGATATATAGTAGATATATTATAATTTAAAATTTTATTAAATTAAATCGTTTGACCACCCTAGACTAGGTCTTAGATAGGCCATTGTATACCCGTACACGATGTGAGTTAAGTATACATATATAATTAATAAGCATGACACAAGGCTAAGTGCTAGTTTATATATATATATATATATATATATATATATATATATATATATATATATATATATATATATATATATATATATATTCTTACAAAAGAATGTTGGTTGTTCATAATTGATCCCAAGTTTAATTTGGATCCTACTACAAGGTGGTTACAAATACGTATCATTCCATTAACAATTGAAATGTTGAATGGGTAGCTATACCAAAACATTAAAAAGTGCAGGCAGATCGACACTATGATTTATAAGGTGGCCATTTGTTTAAGCAACACATTAATACTTGTCCCTATCACATATCTATATGAGTAATGTTTTAGCTAAAATATTTTAGCAAAAAAAGCCAAAAATCAAGTTACAACACTAATTAACCAAATTTTATAAGTCATTAACCAACCTGTTTTTTCACAGTTTTCTAGTCCATTGACTAAAAATGTGAAAATGCAGGTTGGTTAATGGTCTATAAAACTTGATTAATTGGTGTTGTAATTTGGTTTTTAGCTATTTTTTGTTAAAATATTTTGGCTAAATAACACTACTCTTTGTATATATGTACATATATTGACACACACGCGCGCACAAGCAAGACAAGCAAATGGAAATAAACGAAAAATTTTGCACGGTCAAAGAAGACTAATTCACCCTTTTGAGAATGAACATCTTCTAATATGCTTAAAATCAAACGCTTAATGACAAAAGCTTAAGGCAAATGGAAATCATTTTCTTGATAACGATATATACTTCTAAGTGCATCATTGAACTGTAAACAGCTTTTTCTTGCCGTTTGAACAATGAACAGCATGCGGATTTAGATTAAGACCTTTCAATTAAGTTTCAAAAGTTTGTTTGTCAAAAAAAAAAGTTTCAAAAGTTTGAACTCTTTTGGTCAATGCCAAACTTATTTCGTTTGATTGATGTAACTAGAAAATTATTGATCATCACCACATTATTAGTGCCCACAATTCCACTTTTTTTATGCCTAATTCTGAAGTAGGTACATTCTAAATATTTTTGTTAAGTAAATCTTATAACTTTGATCATTTAATATGGGTGCTTGTCTCTGATCTGTAGTGACCAAAACAATTTATTACAAGGAATTAATGTGGAAAATGGGCACCAATAATGCCCCTTAACAGATTCATGCATGCTAAGCAATGTTTTCTTTATCCTTCCTCCTTTCAAGATCAACATATTGTTTTCCCTATAGCTATATAATGACTGGAATATGTAACATGTGTAGCACCGATACATTAATTAGTTTCATTTTCTCATATTATTATCGGTGTCTACATATTTGGTGTCGATGTTGTGTCCATTATCCATGTGTGGTACTAGATAGTAATAATGTTGGGAATTCAAATGTGAGTGGTTAGTCCTACATCGATTAGATATGAGCTAAATGAAATATATATATATATATATATATATATATATATATAAGAGGGGGGGGCATATACTCAATGCCTTAAAGTTTTGGGAGGAGATGTGAAGTCCAGGTCATTAGCTTAGTGTTGCTCTCGGTACTCTTCTGAACTCCCCAACATATAATTATCTCAATCTTAATTATATAACCAACATTGAGTCGTATGATTAACATGGTGACTAAGATACTTATTGGAAAAAAAATGGTGACTAATTAAGATTTGATCTCAAGACATCCTCTTTAACATTGTATGTTTTAAGAGCGGATTATTTATCCTATATTGGTTGTAATATTTATTTCTAAGGAATAGTTGATCTTTTTTTAGGCTTTGTTGATGGGTTAATTGTCTTTTTAATGTGAATATGTGTAGTTATTCGTGAGACTCATTTAGTAATTCTTTAGATGTGATGGGTACTAATATTAAAAAAAATTAAAAGTTGAGATGCTCTAAGCAATTAGTCCCTAACTATATTGAGATGTGTGTGTCCCTATTTAAACACTCAAATTGTGATGCTATAAGAAATTAGCCCCTTAACTTCTGCGTGGGGCAATAAAAAGAATATTCACAGAATTATTGCTGGTGTATTTTAATTTTAATAAAAAGTTGAGAGCTGCCAAATATTTCTTCCACGTCATGAGTGGTCAGGTACAGCTTTATATATATAGCAAACCAATTTTTGCTTTATAGTTTATAATATATATATAGATATAGATATAGAAACGTTTTACTACCGATTTTTATATACTTTCTAGTAAAGCAATAGTAATATAAAGATGCATCTCTCAATAAGTGACTAGGCAAACAAATGTATCAGTAAAATTGCATATTGAGTCGTCTCTGGAAGACTGATTGACATGTGAAGCTTGAAATAGACTTTTCTCTTTTGTTAACAGTATCAAGTATCAGATAGATAGATAGATGTGTTCAAGTGTGTCACAGACTCACATAGCAATTCCCATCTGTTTGGATAATGAGCTGTCTATGGTCCATTTAGTATGATCTGTAATGTACTTCTTGCAGAAAGAATCATTATCCTTTACGCAAAGGATATCCAATTGGAAATTGGAATTACCAATCACACAATACATCATCACCTAACTAAACCAACATGACCAAAGAAAGTTCTAATTACAATTAGTTAGTGCAAACAAGTTCCATATATCATCTAACTACAATCACACAATATTCTCTCTACCATTGCTCACATTATTTGGGTTATTTGATTTGACAGAACCGGACTCAATTCAATAATGTTTCTATCCCTTTTAGTAGAGGTATTCATCTAATCTTTGCTGTTATTTCTTTATCTGGTCACATCTCTATAGGACTTAATTCCAACTCCATTATTGAGCTTCGTTTCTTAAAGTCTTTCTTTGTGATATTGGTCACCCCCCAAAGGCTCCGTTCAAGACTGAAGTCATTTGGCACAAGCCTCTGTGTGGGTCGGTTAAATGCAACTCATATGGAGCTTCTCGTGATAATCTGAGCCCTACGGCTTATGGTGGTTTGTTTCGTGACTCGAGTGGGGCAATCATGGGTTGCTTCTCAGACTATTTGGGTATTGCTACCTCCTTTGAAGCGGAGATATTGGCTGTTATGAAATCGATTGAAGTTACTGTAGAGAGAGGGTGTCATAATTAAGCTTTGAATAGAGCGTGATTATGCTCTTCTTGTGGAATCTTATAAGTCCTCTGGTTTGGTCCCTATGAGACTCAAATAGATGGCACAATTGTATATCCATAACCAATAGGGCAATAGGATAAATTTTATTATTTCCCACATCTATCGAGAAGGGAATTCTTGTGCAGATAAGCTTGTTAATTATGAATTTATTAGTCATGGTTTCAACCGGTGGGATTTACTTCTTAGTTTTGTTCTAGATGACTTTAACCGTAATAGGCTAGGTCTTCCGTTTTATCATTTTCGAGGTACTCTTTTTGCTATATTCACATTCTTTTTTTTTTTCATTTTTAATAATAAATAAAAGGGGGGTACTCTTTTTCCTTTTTAATGATTTTTCCCTAAACAGGGTTTGCATCAAAAGGTTTTAACGAGACTCCATTTCTTCTTTGCCAAAAAAAGTTCCATATATAATGACGAAGATGTTGGCATCATCCAAAGAAATTGGCTTGTGCAAATCAAAAAACAGATAATGACAATTTACGGTCATGATTTATTTACTGGTATACTTGGTCTTTGAATGAGGATTTCATTTGTAATACATCAAAATTATGTAGAGTGTAATTTCAGCTTCTAGATTGTTAGGTAGATTTTCAATACAAGAAGTTGTTCACCTTTATCATCGACTATAATACTACTATTGAGTCACAAGAGAAACATAAAACCTCGAGGGAAATCTCCGCATGAGGCCAAGATCAAAGATATAAGTGAAGCAACTCATAGTCTTGAGGGCTTGGGTGCAAAATGTCGTGCAAAATGTAATAATAAGTTAATTTAACAAATCAATAACTATTTACTAGACAAAAGTCCAGTTCAAATTCGAATGGATGTGAGTTCCTTGATTCCCTACGATTCCTACATTTAGACAAATACGAGACTGTTTTTTATAGGCAAATGTTAGTATTTAATTTGGTGGGAAGATTGAGAAATATTAGTTTCCAACATTTGAACATTAGTCCTCCTACTAATACTCTTTCAGTGCCACCTAACTTACTAATTAAGCTACCTTTTTGAGAGTGTTGTTAATATTCTTGTCTCTCCACCATTCAACATCTCCCTCTTTACATGATATAGACCAACATTATGAAAATTTAGGGATTTCGAATGTAGGGGGCTAAACTTTTCTTGAATTCAATTCTGCAATTCATGTGCAAGTGTACGTTTGTTTTCTCATTTGGTAGAGCAATAATACATTTTAAGGACAAAAAATAGGCTTATCGAAAGAAAAAAAAAGGACAAAAAATAGATTTTTATATATTTGGGGTTGTTGAGCAGCATTTATTTTGCCTTTGAAGCTGAGTTCTGTAATTTTTACCTTCAAACGTGCATTTTATATTAAATTTATTTTTCAACTCACTCTACGTGAATATGTATACAAACACAAGTCTATTTACATTTAATTCACTCTTAATTAAAATCAAGTCCACAAAAATATTTTTGGTCTTGTTGTCAAAAAAAAAATATTTTTGGTCAAGCAAACACACACTACATAGTACATTAATACATATGTTATATTATAGATTTGTTGCAATGACTAGCGAAATCACTTCAAGCCGCAATTAAAGACGATATATCAATTAGACTAAATTATATTTTTATCATCGACCAAAGTTTTAGTTTAGTCATTTATCTTTTTTCTCTCTTTGATCTTTTATGTTTCAAATCCGTGTAAAATTGGTTTTTTATGTTTGATATGTTTTAGTTTGGTCCTACAATCTGTATGATATGTTTCAGTTTGGTCCTCCAAAAACAAAAACATAGAAAGACCAAATTGAAACATATCATACCAATTGAAGGACCAGATTGAAAGATATCAAACATAAAGAAATACTTTAACACATTTGAAATATAAAGGATCAAAAGCGGGGGGAAAAGATAAAAGACCAAACTGAAACTTTGGTCGAAGATAAATGACCAAAAATGTAATTTAACCTATTTACTATAAGTCTATAATTTAAATATCATTCATCCTTAACACTCGCAAAAGAACTGCCATTGGGTATAATTAAAGTTGAAGCTTGTCGTTCTTTTTTTAGTGGTGATCTGATGCGATGGCTTCATTTCAAATTGATGGAAGCTAGTTGAAATAGAGATGGTGTTGAGTGGGCATCCTGTTGGGTTGCGGGATGTCATTTATTTGGAGTTGGAAAAATAAAGAAGAGCATGATGTGTCATTTATTCGCCCATTTAGACCTTGGGCTGTGGTCACTAATTGTGTGAAGGAGTATCTTGCTGGAATGGTTGCTTCTGGGCCGGTGCAGGATCGTGTCATGGAACATGATACTTTTAAGTGGAATCCCCTGACAATGGTTGGTTGTATCTTAATTGTGATGGTGCTATAAACGTTTCTTCTATGGTTCTTGGTTGTGGTGGTCTAGTGAGAAACTCTAATGTGATTGGCCCGCAGGTTTCTCTAAATATATTGGTTTATGTGATCGTTTTATTGCCGAGCTTTGAGGTGTTTTCATTGACTTTCAACTTGTTCGCTCTAAGAGATGGGGTAGAGTGGTGGTACAGGTGGATGCCAAAGTGGCTTGTCATGTAATACTGGATGGATACGAAGAGTGGACCTATATCAGAGTGGAGTATTGTTAGAGAGATCCACAAATTGCTGCAGTTGCATTGGGAGGTCCGGTTTGTTAGCATCTTCAGAGAAGCTAATCGTTGTGTGGATGCATTGGCAAACATTGTGTTGTCAATCTGATGATTTGATTTTTATGAGCAGTATCCTACTTCTGTAAAACTTTTATTTTTTTATGATGTTGTAGGAAATTCTATTCTGAGACTTGTCCTCGTTTAACTCTTTTTTGGTTTGAGGCTTAACCCCTCTTTTATAAAAAAATAACTGCCATTATAATTATAATTATAATTGAAGATGAATTTGTGGGGGTAGTGATTATCTGCCGTCACTATAGTCTATCCCTCTCAAACTTTTGCTTTAGATGCTTTTAAGAAAGATAAATGGAGAGCCATAATCTCTCAACTAATAGCTCTAGTGGCTATTGAGTATGTGAATATAGTGACTAAAAAATATCATATGATTCTATAATTTTTATTCTCCTATGAAAATAGAATGAATTTGTTTTTGTCATAATAGTATTTATTTTTTGGTCAATTTTTTTGTCATAATAGTATAAATATAAATTGACCAATGGTCCTGTTATCCGACAGCAAAGAAAGTTATGTAGATGTTGTTGGGAGGGGGCTGACGGCCCTTAATTTAGGTGCAGAGGAAGGTGCATGAGTTGTTATTAAATGCCCATTCCACACCCACATGCACAGTAGTATGTTGCAGTGTACATGTGGGGGTGGGTACCTTCTCTGTCAATCACTTTCTTAGTTTCTTTTTTTCTTAGGGAGGGGGGTTGCATCCCAAAGTAAATGTCCCTATTCACTCTTTTCTCTGAGACTGACCCCAAATTCCCCTAAACACGTGGTTAAACCATACAATGTCTTCCCACAGTCCCTTCCTTCTTAGCTGCCAACACGTTGACACACTCTCACTCCTCAATGCATGCTTGCTATTTGAATTAATACCAGTACACTCTCACTCCTCAATGCATGCTTGCTATTTGAATTAATAACAGTACTATACCCGTGCATCCGCACGGGCCGATCGCGTTACTTCATACGATTACCTCAAATAGAAACGTTAGTTTGAAATCTCAATAATATAAAATCAATTGTAAAAAATAGATGATGACTTGCATACGGACAGGTGCTGTCGTGTTCTTTTTAGGAATGAATTTAGACAGTATTTAAATAGTCTGAACATTACCCCGTGAAAATAAAGAAAAATTTAAAGTAGATAAAAAAGGAGTTTCAAATAAAAAATTGATAAATATTAAAACTAAAAATATAAAAGTATCATTTAAAAACAATATGTGCATTTATCCCGTGTGTTTTTATATATCAGTGCAGTGTTTTTTTATATATCAGTGTTTTTATCCCATGTTTTTTTATATATCAGTGCAACTATCCCGTGTTTTTATATATATCATTGCAATTATCCCCGTATTTTTTTATATATTAGTACAGTTGTCCAGTGTTTTTTTATGTATCAGTGCGCGCAGTTATCTCATAGTTTCAATTGATTATTTAAGTTGATTAGTAGATTATTGTAGATAGGGAAAGATAGATAGTAGATTATCAATAACAAATATTTATCCCGTGTTTTTTTATATATCAGTAACAATTATTTGTCCTTTTTTAGGTATTAGTGACAAATATTTGTCGCGTGTGTTTTAAATATTAATCAGTTTAAATAGTCATTAAGCCTTCTTGTTTTTTTAGATAGTAGTTTTCAAAAACTATAATTATCAATGGCAAATATTAATCTCGTGTTTTTTTTATATATCACTGCAGTTATCCCCGTGTTTTTTATATATCTGTGCAATTATCAAATAGTTTCAATTGATTATTTTAGTTGATAGTAGATTATAGTAGATGGTAAATTTGTTAGATGGTAGATTATCAATAAGAAATAATTGTTTTAAATATTAATTAATTAGTAATTTAAATAGTCATTAAGCCTGCTTATTTTTTAGATAGTAGGTTTGTAGTAGTAGGTTTCAAAAAATTTAATTATCAATGACAAATATTAATCTCGTGTTTTATATATCAGTGCAGTTATCTCGTAGTTTCAATTAATTATTTTAGTTGATTAATAGATTATAGTAAATAGTAAAAGAGAGATAGTAGATTATCAATAAGAAATATTTATTTTAAATATTAATTAGTAGTTTAAATAGTCATTAAATATTATTGTTTTTTAGATAGTAGGTTTATAGTAGTCTTCCAAAAATTTAATTATCAATGAAAAATATTAATCCTTTGTCTTTTTATATATTTGTGTAGTTATCCCGTGTGTTTTTATATATCATTGCAGTTATCTCATAGTTTCAATTGATTATTTGAGTTGATTAGTAGATTATTGCAGTTATCCCGTATTTTTATATTAGATTATTTGAGTTGATTAGTAGATTATAGTAGATTATAGTAGATTACAGTAGATTATTGCACTTATCACTTGTTTTTTTAGATAGTAGTTTTATAGTAGTTTTCCAAAATTATAATTATCAATGGTAAATATTAATTATAAATTGTCAAAAAAAATTATAAATATCAATGGTAAATATTAATCCCGTGTTTTTTTATATATCACTACAGTTATCCCGTGTTTTTTATTTATCAGTACAGTTATCTCGTAGTTTCAATTGATTATTTTAGTTGATTAGTAGATTATAGTAGATAATAAAAGTTAGATATTAGATTATCAATAAGAGATATTTGTTTTAAATATTAATTACTAATTTAAATAGTCATTAAGTCTTCTTATTTTTTAGATAGTAGGTTTACAGTAGTAGTCTTCAAATTTTTTAATTAAAGTAGTGTTTGTATAAATTTAGAAATTTAGTTTTTTAATTAAAGTAGTGTTTGTATAAATTTAGAAATTTAGTTAAAAGAATTAAAGTGAAGTGATAAGAGAAAAAGAATAATTACTTATGGGAAAAGTAAAGTAAAAAAAAAAAGGTGTAAAAGAAAAGTGAAAATGAGGAAAGAGAGTGTAAGAAGAAAGAGAAAAAAGGAAGAAAGAGAGTGTAAGAGAAAAGTGAAAAGTAAATATGAGAAAGAACATTAATATCCTTTGTTGTTGTATTAGAAAAGATAGGTGGCAATTAGTGAAGGAGGCTAATAATAGTAGTTCATAGGTAGTGTATTAGTATAAATAGATATTAGACTAGCGGTATAACTGTGTGTTAAGTCAGAAATTAATTAGCACAAATATATAAAAATCATAAATATAAAAGTATAATTTTTTATAACAACAACATATAATATCTCTTGTTGGAACTCAAAAAAATATTTATAAACACACAAACAAATATAAAATAAAATATTTTCTTGTTGGAATAAAAAAACAGAATAATGATTTATAAAATGATCACCAACCCTTTGATACTATAACGACAAATATAATAACATATTATTTAGCTCAATTTTTGTCCCGATTTAAATTTGTACAGTAAATTATTTTTTCAGTGACAAATATTTGTCACGTGTTTTTATTTTTTAGTTATAGTTATTTGTTACAATTATTTGTCTTTTAATAGGTATACGTGACAAATATTTGACACGTAACTTTTAATATTCATCAGTAGTTTGAATTGTCATTAAGTCTTCTCGTGTTCTTAAGAGATTAAAAATTTAGTTTGAATTTTTTTCTAGTGGTTAAATTGATTAGTTTTAGTAGATTATTAGATGATAGTAGATAGTAGGAGATAGATAGTTGACTTATAGTAGTCTTTAAAAATTATAATTATGAAAAACAAATATGTGTCTCCTGTTTTTTTATATATATCGGTAACAATTATTTGTCATTTTTAGGTATCAGTGACAAATATTTGTCACGTGTATATTTATTAGTAATTTGAATAGTCATTAAGTCTTCTCATTTTTTTCTAAGAGACTAAAAAGTTAGTTTGGAATTTTTGCCTGTGGTTAAATTGATTATTTTTAGTAGATTAGTAAATTATAGTAGATGGTAGAAGATAGATAGTAGATTTATAATAGTTTTCAAAAATTATATATAATTACCTATGACAAATATAAATCCCATGTCTTTTTATATATCAATGATAGTTATTTATCCTTTTCTAGGTACCAATGAAAAATATTTGTCTCGTATTTTTTTATATATCAATGACAATTAGTTATTTTTTTTTAGGTTTTTAGTGACAAATATTTGTCACGTGTTTTTTTAATATTAATCATTAGTCTGAATAGTCATCTAGTCTTCTTGTTTTTTTTCTAAAAAGTTATTTTGGAATTTTCGCCAGCGGTTAAATTGATTAATTTTAGTAGATTAGTAGATTATAGTACATAGTAGAAGATAGTTACTAGATTTTTAACAGTCTTTAAAAATTATAGTCGAGTCAAAGAAATTATAATTATCTATGACAAATATTTATACCGTGTTTTTTAATATATCAGGACACATTCACATTTTTAAAATGGAACATGTTAGTCCCTCGTCACTTTAGTGGTTAAAATTTCATCTAACATCTTCTATGCGGTACGTTATGTGCCAACGTGTATCGTTAGCTGACACTTAATACCTTATTTTGTCTCAAACTGTCCATCGCTTGACAAGTTCTGATATTTTTATTTAAAAAGGGATATACATATTAGTCCCAACACATTTTGGGACAAATCAGTCCCTAGACGTTTTCTTCTCCATTAGTGTTGTTTCTGAAAACCAAAAACTATTTCACCGTAGACTCAAACACAGAAGAGAGAGGGAGCAGCAAGGTGAAACCCATTTTTTGTTTTGATCCATTATTTGTGTGTGATTTTTATTTGAAGTACCACTCATTCCTCTTATGTGTTGTAGCACCAAATAATATTGATAATACTAGTATTACACATCCATTTTTCGTTTTGATAATAGTAGTATTACAAATAATGCACCACCCATTTTTTGGTTTTGATAATAGTAGTAGCATTATTATCATGACCTCTCTCCCTCCCTCCTATTATTACAAAAAAAACTTATAGGGGAGAAAGAGAAAAGAGGAAAGGGAGAGAGATGGACACTGAGGAGAGAAAGAGAGTTCGCAGTTGTGGTGATGGTGGTGCGGTGGAGAAAGAGTGAGAGGGCGGTCGTTCATGGTGGCAGGGTTTGGGGATGAAGATGATGTTTTTTGGCAAAAGTGCACTTTGGTTTTTATGTTTCACCAAAATTTCTGTTTGGTCCTTTTTTTTGCGCAATCACTAATGCCAACTAAGCGAGCCACATCAACTATTAAAGGCTGACGTGGCATCTGTTAACACTAGTGGAAGGAAAGTTAAGAAAATGACTACTCTAACTGTGTTTTGAATCATAATTAAGAACCAAACTTGAAAAAAAAAACATAAATAACCAAATTGAAATTTTGATGAAACATATAGGACCAAAAGTGTATTTTAACTTTAAATATAAAACAAAATTAAATTTGTATGTCTCGAGCTAATTTTCCCGGTGTCCTTCTATTGGTCCATAGATGGTTGAAGGAGATCATCATGTTCCCTCTCCCATTCGCTCTCTGATTGATGTTATTAATCCCATTTAGAGCATCTGACTTGATTTCCTCACTTGGATTGCAGCTAAGGATGGTCACTTTTCTATTAAATCTGCATTTACTGCAGCACCACCTTTTTCCGGTTTTTAATTTATTTAATCTACAATCACTTTTCCACTTTCTTCTTCCTATCAACGTGTAATTTCTTCTCCGGTGTGTTTTCCGACAGAACCACCACCATCATTTTAGCTTCTATCAATAAAGATAATGGATAGTTAAACAAAATTTATTTTTTTAACCTAACTAGCATTCTAGCTTCTATTCATAAAGATAATGGATAGTTAAGCAAAATACAGTTTTTTAGCCTAATTTGCATTTTAGCTTCTATCTATAAATATCATGGATAGTTAATAAATCAAAATTCATTTTTCTTAGTTTAATTGGCGTTTTAACTTTTATCCATAAAGATAATGCATAGTTAAGCAATCAAAATTCATTTTTTTAGCCTCACGACATTCTCGCTTCTACCTACAAAGAAAATAGATAGTTAAACAATTTCATTCTTTCTAGCCTAATTGGCATTTTAGCTTTATAAAGATAATGGATAGTTGAGCAATTCAAAGTCATTCTTTTTCGTCTCATGGTTTCAGCTTCTATCCACAACAAAAATGGATAGTCAAGCACCTTCATATTTTCTAGCCTTATTAGTATTTTAGATTCTATCCCAAAAAATATTATTTCTCTACTTTTGTAACTTTTAAGCTAGAAATGCAGACACATTCTAGCAGATATTTGCTCCAAAATTGTGTTTCGTGGGTTCATTATCTACTCATTGACTTTCACTTGGCCCCACTGCATCTGATGTCTATCGTGACAACAAATCAGCTATTTACCTAGCGCATAACTAGGGCTGTCAAAATAGATGGATATGGATTTGGATTTTAATGAATGGATTGGAGAAATCCATTTATCCATTTATATTCATTAAAATTTTTACGAACAAATCCAATCCAATCCATCGATTTACAAAAAAATCCGTCCAATTCATCTATTAGCAATATTTTATGGATGAATATCCAATCCATCCGTTAATATTTTTAAAACATAAAAAATTATTTAATATAAAAAATTTTATGAGTAAAAAAATAAAATAAAAAGAATTTAGTCATAATTAATATTTTATTTTTAATTAATATTTTTAATTACTACAATATATATATAATATAAAAATAAAATTATATATAGTGGTGGTGGCAGAGGCGGAGCTCTGGCGGTCGGCATGGCGGTCAACGACGGAGCTCTGGCGTCTAGCAACCGACGCAGTGGTCGACGGCAGAGCTCCGGTGGCCGGGACGACGGCCGAAAGTGGTCAGCAGCGGCGGTTGGCGGAGCTCTAGTGGCCTTTATTTATATATATATATATATATATATATATATATATATATATATATATATATATAAAAAATATTTTTTTAGACAAAATCTGAAAAAAAAAAGATTAATTTTTTTTTCCAGAAAAATTAATTTTCTTAAAAACTGAAAAGTATTTTTAAATTTTTTTTTTGAAAAAAAAAGTATTTTTTTGTAAACTTAATTTTTTCTATCCAATGGACTTTTCTAGTTTTTTTAATAAATGGATTTGAAAACTTAGTGGATGAACCAAAACCATCCATAAGATTAAATAGATGGATTGGATCGAATCCATTAAGTTTTTTAAAATTATAATGGATGGATTTTGTTATAGACGGGCTGGATATCCGGTGGACAAATAGATCATTTTAACATTCCTAAGTCTTTCACATAACCCCACTTTCCATATCACACGAAGCACATTGAGATAGACTATCATGTTGTTACGAAGAAAGTTCAAAAAGACATCATTCATCTCCTTCCAGTTGCCTAAATAAAGCTCAAGTGGTTGATGAACTTGCTAAGCCACTTCATGCTACCTTATTTAATTCATTTATATCCAAGTTAGGACTTTGCAAATTACACGGTCCAACTTGAGGGGCTGTTACCATTGTGATTTAACCATAGTTAGATTAGTTTGTTATCTAACTTTGTTTTATCTATTAGTTCATTGTTAGGAGTTAGTTTTATCTATTAGCTTATTATTAGGAGTTAGTTTTATCTCGATAGTTTCTATATAAACAAATTCTGTACAAGATTTTACAATTAAAAAAATGAGAAGAAGGCTTCTTCTTTTTTTTGGTGATAAAAGAGGGATGAAGACCCCAAAGACAAGGACCGGAGCCCAACAACAAAACCCTAGTGGACTGAATGGAGGCCCATATCATCCTCTAAAATAGAATATAAGACTGATGGCGCAGCATCAAAAACGAAATGAACCCTAGAATCTTCTATACTCAGCTTGGCCATTGCATGCCCGCTAGGTTTGCTTCGCGGAACACATGGTGCCATCGCACCTCCGTGAAGTCAGAAATCTTCGATATAATATCAGCAATCATCGTAGCAAGCTCGTGAGAACTCGGACCTCCATCGATAAGAAGCTGAATCGCGACAAAGTTGTCTGATTCGACCACTAGGTTGTTAACTCCAGCGTTGCTGGCGATGGTCACACCGTGGAAGATAGAGCACAGCTCCGCCTTCACCGTATTACACGGTTCTATTATGCGGATGAAACCCCAAATCATCAACCCATTGTCATCTCTGAGCAGGCCATCGCACCCAACCAAGGCTTCACCACTGGAAATCGCAGCATCGCAGTTGAGCTTGAAGAAACCATGAGGGAGTTTCTGCCAGAACATGGGTTTAGGGGTCAGAGTGAGCTCCGCAACGCCCCCAACAAGTTGTTCCCTTCTCGCCGTATCTAAGATCGAATCAACCCTTCCCTGAGTACGACGCACCAGAGTTTGCCCAAATTCACTCTTGCCGTTGAAGACGAAGTCATTACGCGCAGTCCAGATAACATCAAGGGGAACACCTAAAGTGAGACTCCAGTTAACATTGGTAAGACCCTTATCTTTACCCATTATATTATTAGCAAGCCATTGAAACCAATCAGTGTTTGAAAAGAACGAGGTTTGATTGTGATGTAGGATCCCAAACCAAATAGTAGCAGATCTTTGGCAGTCTCTAAAATAGTGGAGGAGACTCTCTTCCTGGATACTACAGAGAGGACAAGTTGAAGAACTTGTCAAATGCCTTCTAGATCTCTCAAGGTTAGTCAAGAGTTTTCCATGCATATATGGCTTTCCAGAGGAGGAGATGCACGCGCTCAGGTCCACGCCATTTCTAAATGCAAGGGAAAATATTCTGGTTAGGCATAGGCACAGGTTGGTGAACAATACTGAAGGCAGATTTGGAGGTGAATGAACCATCTGCATTGGGACCCCACAACAAAACATCGTTGCCAAGCTGCTGGGAGGGGGGTTAAGATAAGCTATCAGGGTAGAAATATTGCTGGGAATGTAACTGGAAAATTGTTCCATATTCCAGGTCCCGTTGTCATTTACCATGTCTTTGATAACTGTTGTAAGATTGTAAATGGACATTCTGAACTATATATATTGCTAATAAGGGTGCCATGACCAGGAACCCAGGAATCAAGCCAAAATCGAACAGAAGCACCATTGTTAACATTCCAACGAATGTGATTATTAAAAGCCGACTAAACAGAACATATACCGCGCCACATGTTTGAGCTAGATCTCTCGGTGTTAATGAGAGGAAGTATCGAATTACCACATTTGTATTTCTGGCGCATAACAAATACCCACAAAGAATTAGGCTTAGTGCACAAACTCCAGTAGTTTATAAGTAGAAAGGCTTGGTTCACTTGTCTAGTGGGCCTAAGCTCCAAACCACCCGCCTTCTTGGGGTTGCACACCGTATTTCAGTTAAGGAGGTGTATTTAGTTCTTGTCCTCCTCGTCTCCCCAAACGAACGACCTGCATCTTCTATCCACAGCATCACAAACGCTTATAGGAAGGGCTGCTGCATTACATATGTAGCTTGAAGAACAGATTTTGCGAGGGTGAGACGACCGGCGAGAGATAAATTTTTTGCTTTCCAATTGCTAAGTCTCTGTTCCACCTTCTCAATAACAAAAGGGTAAAATATGTTTTTGGTCCCTATAAAATTAAGTCCTTCTAAGTTTAGTCCCTACTTTAACGAAATAGGTGTTTTGGTCCCCAACTTATTTTACCGTTTCCATTATTAGTCCCTGATGTTAAATTATGCTGACTGAGCTAACAGAATGCTGACATGTCATTCACATGTGGCTTTTTTTATGACATGGCTTTTCATTTTTTATTTTATTCTGTTTTATTAAGTTTTTGTTTTTTCTTTCAAAATTTTTTTTCCTTAACCTATATACCAAAAATCATCAGATTCGTTCACCCCCTTTCTTCTTCAAATTTCATCATCCCGTTGCTGATTCGTTTTCTGATTCATTCATTTTTATTAAATTCATCATCATCAAATTTCATTAGTGATTTCGTTCCCAATTCGTAACCCCCTCAACCTAGAAACCCAGTAAATCGATGATGGAGAAGACAATGGGAGGTCAGAGAGAGAGAGAGAGAAGCACAAATTGGTGGCAGTCCTGGGCGCTGCTGCTGGTGGTTGTTCTGGGAAAGACGGGTTCTGGGCGAGATCGGGATGGGGCGTTGTTGATGGAACCCTAATAACCCAAATTAAAAAAACAAGCACAGAGAGAGGGAGGAGAGTTGCAGTGAGAAGAACGGGGAAAGCATGATAAGGAGAGAGAGTGTGAGAGAGGGATCGAATCAGTGGGAGATGATAGAGGAAGGAGATGGCGGTGCAACGGCTACGACGGTGGTGCCACGACTACAACGGTGTTGCGCCAGAGGTGCTGGAGGGCTCCTTCCTTCTACATTTTCTGCTTCCGTTCTGCAATTTTTGATATTGCTAAATATTCCCTCTTTGGATTGTTCCTTATTCTCTTGATTTTTCCTCTGATTTTTCGTTATTCTCTTGATTTTATCTCTGACTGATTTTGTCTTTGCTTCTTATCTTTTCATCTGTGCGTGCGTGCTAAAAGCTTGGAAGAAGAAGCGTTGATTAGGCTTTTTTTAATTTAATATTATTTTATTTTAAATTGAATTAAAAATTTAATATAAGTAATAAAAAATGTGAGTTAGCATGCCATGTGGACGCCACATCAATTGAAATGTCCACGTGACAGCGACATGTCCAGTCATGATTCTGTTAGCCCAATCAGCAACATTTAACGCCAGGGACTAATAATGAAAACGAAAAAATAAGATGGAGACCAAAACACCTATTTCGTTAATGTAGGGACTAAACTTAGAAGAACCCAATTTTATAGGGACCAAAAACATATTTTACCCGGAACAAAATGGAAAGTGTCGTTGTTAACACGTTTGTGGAGGTTTTGGTTCATACAGTAAGTTTTCAAATCCATTTATGTAAAGTGTCCATTTATTAAAAAAATCTTATGGATGGTTTTGGTTCCTCCACTAAGTTTATTAGCAATTATGAGAAGATGGCTTCTCCCAATCTCTATTTCAAATTTTCTACAAAACTAAGAAAGAGAAATTAACCCCAAATCCTTAGTGGATATGCTCCTTACACGGCTCTGATTTTATTATTTAAAGATATTAAGAAGCTTGCTAGATTAGGTAGTTGGGCAATGGGCAGTTTCTTTCAAATATATTTCTAGGACTACAAACGAATTAATGTGCTAACCCTTTAACTAGTGAGGGGCATAGTGCCTCTTTCTATGCATGTAATTACTATAGACTCTCATTTTCCTCCTCTCGGCGTCATTGGCGAATTCAAGATCCGAGATTTAGTGAGTTCAAAATTGTGTCTTGGTTGTAATTAGTGTAAACTTTGGTGTATTAGTACAAATTTAAAATTTTAAGAGTTCAATTTATTATTATAGAGAGTAAATAGAACAATTTTTTCAGGGGGTTCACGTGAACCACCTCTACTACACACAAGTCCGTCATTGCATAGCATCCTGCTTGAAGAAGACTTAGGAGATTTTCATGATTGTGTTTTGAGGAGTTAATCCATATATACCTTTATTAATCAAATAAAAAGAAAATTATACTCAAATCACTATTACTAAACGAAAAACATTAAGATATATATATATATATATATATATATATATATATATATAATGAAACGAAAAGAAATGCAAAGAGACAAACACCAAAATGCTTATCTTTTAAAACCAAATAAAGGGAAAAGGATTATCTATTTAAGTTTAGGTGATTTTAAGCATAAAATAGGAGTGAAAATATAGAAAAATATAGGAAAAATATGAAACAGAAAATAAAAAATGAGAGATAGGGACAAAGGCGGGCCTTTTGCCGCCCTCCAAGTAGAGAATCCATACGAAACCAAATACACATCGAAAACATCACGTGCTAGTGATTCATCAGCTGTCCATTTTTAAACTTTAAAATTAACGGGCCATATATAAAATGTAATGTAATGCTTTGTTGTCCCGCTAATCCGTGTGCCATTGGTGCGACCCATATTCCATGTTCACGTCATCCTTAATATACGATTTTCAGTGCTTTTAAATGCAACAACATCTCTTGCTTTATTTTGTGAACCATGTATTTGATGATCGTACAGATTCGAAGTTTGCTTGAAAAGCCTTCATTATTAAACGTACAGTGTGTGTATGAAATAGTGTGGCAATGCAGAGACGTTGACATAGATATATCACGCGCAAAATCGTTGAAAAGAAATTGATATATTCCTTATATTATGATGAGTTCATAAAAAGTTATGGCACAAATTAGAACAATAATAGAGATATATGCGGTTTATCACGTGAACTAGCATGCAACTGTGCTACAAAAAGCACCGTTAGTGAAAATGCATGGATGCCCCATATAACCAAGATTTTTTGTCAAAACATCCATTGGTCGGTCGCATATGCGGGGGGGCCATGATCCATTTGAATCGAAAGAATTTAAGAAACGAAAATGATCATTGCTGTTCTGTAACTAGCGGTCATCCGAGCCGGATCCAATGACTGCAATTGGTAGGTCTTCTCAATGGCGGATCATGACCAAAATGTTTGGGTGAGCCGAGTATGACTTATGTTACTAAACAATTCTTTAGTAACAATTACTAAAGGGTCATAGATGTAAATTCTATTTTAATTAAAAAAAAAAGCCTAAAAAAATCAAGGAATCTATATTAATGACTAACCCAAAAATCATGCGTCTATTCCTAAAATATTGGAACCGTTTTAATTGTAATTGTTTCCTTATTTTTGTGAAACAACGTCTCTCTTCACCATCGTTTCATCTCTTTCTCATTTCATTCAAACAAAATTAAAACGTTTTCATCTCCGTCGACTACGCTGTCACACAAATTTGCAACCACCGTCACTACGACACCTAACCAAAATACAGTGTTTTCCTGGTTATTATTCCACTAACCAAACATTTCAATAATTTGGTTAGTACAATAATAACCATTCTAAACTATTTCTATGGTTATTATTCCACTAACCAAACATTTCAATAGTTTGGTTAGTACAATAATAACCAATCTAAACTATTTCTATGGTTATTATTGCACTACACTATTTTTCGATATCCATGATGATGTGTTTCGATGGCGTGGATCAATGGCGTAAAGGAAGAGCGTGCTTCAATGGCGTGGATCAATGGTGTTGGTTTTGGCAACAACTGTGGGCGTCCTATTTCTTTGCGTGAGTGCGTTTTTGAGACTTTCTTTGCGTGATGTATTGTCGTGTGAAGGAGAGTGTGGAATCGATATTAAAGAGCTTGAAGAAGAAGAAGAAGATCGTGAAAGAAAAAAATGGAAAAATAAGGAAGATGAGCGTAAAAGAAAGAGGAATTTGAGAGAGAAAATCGAGGAAGAGAATATTGTGGAAAACAATGTGATTTGTTTTGTAACTGTCCCTAAAAAAGTGGCACATTTAATGTTAAATTGAATTAAATTATTTAATGTAAATAAAACAAAATATTACTGTGACACAAATACCCCTATTAAATACTAGCAATTAGATTGAATTTCATTGAAATTTAGTAAATCTAATGGCTAGTAATACTTTAGTAACTATTACTAAGCAAATTGCTTAGTATCACAACCCATAGCCGGGTGAGCCGCTACTTTAAGAGACACGAAAACTCAAAAACGCATGAATAAAGACGCAGAAACACTAATACAATTAAAAAAGATATATATAAATTAAAATTATTTATAGAGAAAATTAAATGACTAAAAAAGTAATTTTGATTTCACATAAAGACTCAATTGAAATTGTTTGTAAAAAAACTACTTTAAAACTTATTTGATTCTAATTTTAATAAGATGAAGATATATTTTTCGAAAGTTATCAACCATATATTCATAATTTATAAGAGATGCGATAATACTAAAAATATCAATAAAATTTATACTGCAAAAAATATAAAAAAATACCATACATGTATATATATATATAGTTATATATTATATAATCCAGAGCGTGGGGTTCAGCGGTTGGGGCTGAACCTCCCTTAACCAAGGGTCGGGGGTTCGATCCCCGCCTTGGGTACTGAGCATCGTTAAAACTTTGGGCCAGCTGTCCTGCCCCTCGAGGCACCTACAATGAGCGGGGGATTAATTAGTCACTGTTGTCCGTGCGGTGGATACCTAGGTTTACCCAAAAAAATATAGTTATATATTATCTATATTTGAGTAAAAGAAATATTATTAATGCATAAAAAACATATTTCCCTAAGGTATTATATATTTTAAATTTATGAATTCAAACTTCCGAACCTGTGTTCTGTGACTATTCTTAAGTTCAGAAATTGGTGAAGTATACTAGCTTCTTCCTCTTCATGTCCTCCAAGTCCAGTGAATTCAATGATAAAATATATAGAGTCACAAATAGACAAATCAAATCAAATAGAAACAGAAATTGAGGAATGTTCAAATCAACCTTGTTGTTGTGGTGCTCATGCTCCATCTTCCTTCCTTTGCGTTGTGGCCAAGAGAGCGACGATGATGGGAATGGGAATCTGATGGGTAATTGTGATGAAGAAGAAAACGGAAGAACGGTGAGTGGAAACAAATCAGGTAAGAAAGGAAATTAAGGGGTGATTGGTTATCTCAAGCGGTGTTTACCACTACAAAAAAACTGGTCATTAGCGACGGACATTTCCCTCGCAAACTGACCAAAATCCGTCGCTAATGGTTATTTGCGAGGGAATTAGCGACGGACTGGTTCCCTCGCTAATTCCCTCCTCGCTACTGGGATTAGCGAGGGAATTTGAATCTCTCACTAATTAGCGAGAGAATTTTCCCTCGCTAATTCCCTCGCTAATGACTGCAACTTTTCAGGTGATGGGACTCAGTTGCAGGGGTTGGTAAATGCGCAGGAATTAGCGAGGGATATTCCCTCGCTAATTCCCTCGCTAATGACTGCAGTTTTTCAAAAAAAATGACACGTGTCCAGTGCCGAATGACTTATTTTTTTATATATTTATTATTAATTAATAAATATTATATTATATTATTAATTTTGTGGTGATGTGCAAATATTTTTCCATAAACCCGATCAGGTATCGAAGTCATAACTAAATGATTAAGAGACCCAAGTGCTAGTGTGCTACCACGTGTGCCACATGATACTGATACCATGGTTTTCTACTTTGTTGGAATGTTTCCAATCCATTTAATTGGGTTGAATTTTAATGTAATGCCTCCCAAACAACTAACCGTTCAGAATCTAGATTTTTGAAAGGTAAAAAATATAGAGGACGTGGTTAATTTGGGTATTTTGAGGAGGTGAAGATGTAAAAAAAAAAAGGTTAATATATTTTTCGCGCGCTTTTGTTTTTCGTCCCTACAACCATGTACAGATCTATGTAGATTTACTTGGAGACACTTTTTCCCCCACGTGAAAATGTATTTTGGTTATATATATACTAGTCCTAACACCCGTGCTCCGCACGGGGTTGCCTTCTTTCAATTCCTTTATGGAATTTGCACTTGATGTGCGATGAACGTTCAACAATGCGTTGACATATAATCCTAAGGGTCACGAATAAACTCATTGTAATACCAAGATTGGCTTAGACACGAACGCAATAACCATGAGGAGTTGCAGGAAAATTCTTGGTACCATGTGGTGCTTGAAAGAGTTAATTTAAAGATTATTGTAAAAAAACACAATTTAATAACTAAAAAAGTGAATGTCAAAACATTTTTGAAGAACAAAAATTGGATGACCAGATGGGGTCGATCAAATATGACTTGTGCAAAATATATAATTTTTTTTAGTTTATATCAATTCAAGATATTTACAAAATATCTTAATGCGTTCAATTAAATACTAATATTAATGTGTGTTTATGAGTAAATCGAACTCGTATGCACCGTATCGACCCGTGTCTTAGGATAACTTATGCTATTAGCCAACAATATTGTCCGTAAAATATATACTATAATAATTGAGTATACAAATTAAATTACAACTATAGATTGAATAAGATGATTTAACAATTAAAACTAAATGTTAACAAATAATTGGAACCGAACAAAGAACAACAATTTAATGATTATTGACAAAAAATGATTTAATGATTAAAAAAATGAATGTCAAACTTTTTTGAAGAACAAAAAATGGATGATCAGAAGGGATCAATTGGAAATTTCAAAAAACATTATCATAATTTTGTACGTATTATAATTTTGAAAACAGTTTTCCATTAAAACAAAAACAGTTTTTTTCTTTTTTATGTAAATTAATGCAGAGGATATAATTTTTTTACTAAATAATTTATTTAGTTTTTGTTTGAAGTTGAAGAATAGCTTTATAATCTTTTAATATATTTTACCTATTTTTTATCTCATATTATTGTTAAACAAAACACTTAAAAGTATTATGTGTATCAAGTATTTTATTTTAAATATTTGGATTAGTCAGTTTAATAGAAATAGTAATACATGACTAACAGGGTTGATTTTAATGGTAATTAGACTCGGATCTCACCCCGAAGTATCGGGTTCGAACCTCGGGTGAAGCAAAAACTTTGTTAGGAGGCACTGGCGGTTATAATAGCTAAAAAATATCTGTTAGTATAAATTTGTACTGCACTAAAAAGTCCAAACATATCAGAAAATTTTGAAATTTATCTGAAATATGTCTTTTATTATTACCTTTCGTCTACTGTTTTCTTATTTTGACCGGTTTCTCTCTCTGGACCTTCTCACACAATTGTTGCCCAACTTCAAGCGTTACCACCACCTCTCAGCCACGAGCTCCCGGCGAGTCCCTAAAGGAACGAAGTCACGAACGAAGAGCAAAGAACCAGAACCAAGAGGAACTAAAGTCACGAACGATCTAGAACGACACACGATCACGACTCTCACGCGCCGACGCCTCCACCCATGTGTGTAAAGAATTGGTTTTTTTTACTTTTGAGAGATAGAAAACATAAATCTCCGCTTTTGTGAGAGAGGGAAAACAGAAAACAATAAACAACAATAAATTTTCTTCAACACACAGGGAGCAACAATAACCCCTATTTTTTATCTCATATTATTGTTAACAAAACACTTAAAAGTATTATGTGTATCAAGTATTTTATTTTAAATAATTGGATTAATCACTTTAATAGAAATAGTAATACATGACTAACAGAGTTGATTTTTTAATGGTAATTAGACTCGGATCCCACCCCGAAGTATCGGGTTCAATTGTTCAAACCTTGGGTGTAGCAAAAACTTTGTTAGGAGGCACTGGCGGTTATAATAGGTAAAAAGTATTTATCAGTGTAAATTTATACTCGACTAAAAAGTCCAAACTTATCAGAAAATTTTGAAATTTAGATCATTTAGTTCTATACAATATAAAGATCGAAATGATATCTGCAGAATTTTTTTTACCTGAAAATATGTCTTTTTTTTGTTATCGGTAATACATGACTAACAGGGTTGATTGTAATGGTAATTACTAATTAGACTCGGATCCCACCACAAAGTATCGGGTTCGAACCTTGGGTGTAGCAAAAACTTTGTTAGGAGGCACCAGCGGTTTTAATAGCTAAAAAGTATTTGTCCGGGTAAATTTGTACTGCACTAAAAAGTCCGAACTTATCAGAAAATTGTGAAAAGTTAATCATTGAGTTCTATAAAATATAAAGATCGAAATGATATCTGTAGACTTTTTTTTACCTCATATTATTGTTAAACAAAACACTTAAAAGTATTATGTGTATCAAATATTTTATTTTAAATAATTTGATTAGTCAGTTTAATAGAAATAGTAATAGATGACTAACAAGGTTGATTTTAATGGTAATTAGACTCGGATCCGGTATCGGGTATGAACCTTGGGTGTAGCAAAAACTTTGTTAGGAGGCACTGGCGGTCATAATAGCTAAAAAGTATTTGTCAGTGTAAATTTATAGTCCCCTAAAAAGTCCAAACTTATCAGAAAATTTTGAAATTTAGATCATTTAGTTCTATAAAATATAAATATCGAAATGATACCTGCCGAATTTTTTTACCTGAAAATATGTCTTTTATTATTATCGGTAATACATGACTAATAGGGCTGATTTTAATGGTAATTACTAATTAGACTCGGATCCCACCTCAAAGTATCGGCTTCAAACCTTGGGTGTAGCAAAAACTTTGTTAGGAGACACTTGTGGTTATAATAGCTAAAAAGTATTTGTCAGCATAAATTTGTACCGTACTAAAAAGTTCAAATTTATTAGAAAATTTTGAAATTTTGATCATCTAGTTCTATAAAATATAAAGATCGAAATGATATCTGCAGATTTTTTTTTACCCAAAAATATGTCTTTTATTATTACCCGTATAACAAATATTGACTTAATAAAATAAAAAATTGCAACTTATATTGTATTGAGAGTAACACACGCGTGATTGAAGTATTATATACTATAAACAGATGGAGAATAAATATAAAGCCAACTGCAGCACTATATAGCATTTTGATATAAGATAAAATTAAAAGAAAGCTGTAGTAAAATTGAAACAAAAAATTATATAATAATATGAACTTATAATATAATAATAGGGAACAATGAAAGAAAACAAAACGGTGGGCCAGGAAGTAGAATTATATGAAGGAAATTGGGTTGCAAGTATGTGTGAACTATTGAATAAATCAGCAGATAACAAAATAATGGGTTGCAACACGTGAAGTAATATTATAGTAATAGATAGCAATATTATATGATACAACCAATCGCAGACTAACCGCATTCCAACTGCAGGCCAGTACTGGAATTTGATATAAGATATAACAATTTTTTTTTCTCCATAAAAAAATATGAGTTGTCCCCATAATTTTTTTTAAATTAAATTTAGAAGTTGATAAGAGGTAAATAAAAAAGAAAATAAGTTATTACAAATTTTACATTTATAATTATATAATTTGTAGAAATTTAGGTATTTTGGTATTATTCTATAATTAAATTATGTATTTTATAAAAGTTTACAATATTTGTTTGAGAAAAAATTTTAGACTATATTTTTCCCCACTAATAAAAAGAATTAGATCTGTCACTGCCTACAAGAGATATACATTTTTGTTTTTCATTCACATATTCCTTAACTTTGTTATGGACGGTGTTTAGAAACCAAAACAAATGGTTAAATCAGTTAAAATTTGAATAGTTATAATTTACGGTTCAGTTATTTGTGGTCTAACTCTAGTTAAAATCTATTCGACCGATTTAAAAATTGACCCATGACCCGGATGTTTCACCAATTTGATGTTCAGTCCAATTTTGCAAGCATCAATTTTCGGTCCCCACAATCTTTTATTTATTACGTCCCTATAATAAATATATTCTTGAAATTAGTCCTTATATATAGTCCATATTTGAAGGAGTAAACTTAAAATGATTTCCAACTTCACGAACCAAACATTAAAAAGTTTTATAGATACTAAAATAAATTAAGGATCAAAAGTAAAGTTTTTTGTATTGTAGAGAGGAAGAAAAACTACAGAGACAAGAAAACAAAAAATTCTGTATTTATAAGGTTGAAAAGAACTTGTCAAAAAAATAGGTCGAAAAAGAATATTAAAGATAAAAAGTGGGGTGGGGATAGCAATTCTTTTTTTATAACACCGGGTAATTTTACTTGTATTGTTAACAGACCTTGGCTTCCAGAACCCAAGTCTTTCAAATGGCTTCTTTAGGCCCAATCTTATGTTAGGAGCAGAAAATGGAAGTTGAACTTAAACCCTAAACCCTAAACTCTAATGGGCTGGTTTGTGATGATGTGTTGCTGTTATGGCCCATTGGGCTTTAGCTAAGGGCATATTGATTTGTAAGTCCCTTGATGTGCTAATTAAGCCTCTGGACTCAAGTGTTTGTATCTTGTTGAGCCGCTGTGACGTAAGTCCGTTGGATCACTTAGGTTGCTGTTCTGGGCCTATGTTGACAATGTATGATTGTACTAGTTTGGGCCTTGACCAGTTTATTGAAAATCAGGCAATTTCGACAAAAAAAAAAGTTAAGCAGTTAAGCGGGCTTGACAAAAAAAAGCAGTTAAGCAGAATCCTTATTGGAATAAATTGTATTTTCTAGTTTCAACATACGTATATATATTTTGTTCTCATTGCTTTCATTTCTTTGCTAGAGTGATTCCCACATTATTACACATTATATGCAAAAATCTGAACTCAAAACAATGGCTTTCATGATGACCAAAAAAAAAACAATGGCTTTCTTCAAAAGTAATTTGAAGAAAGATTCTGACAAAAGGTATATACATTTCTTAACCTATCTGCCAAGACTAGAACCATATTCTTCATGACATTTCACAAGCTATATAGCAATTTTGACTTCATGTGCTAAATGGTTTAGATTTGGAAGGAACATTCATCTCAATAGTTCTTCTTGTTCTCTGTGAAAATGGAATTCAATTTAAGTAAGAACCAATTGGTAGAAAATTTGTCTAGTTTTTTCCTTTCTCCAAATTATTCTCAAGATATTGGAAAATTTATCTTATCTTTGTGTTCTAAGTATGGGGTAGATGTAGGTATAGTATTAGCCTTTGTAATTGTAATTCTTGGCTGTCTCTATCTTTTGACTCATATGTCAAACATAAGGCCTAGGCCCAGGCCCTGGCCCAAGGCCAAATCCAAAAGCTTAGATCGCACAAGGTCCTGGATCGTTAGAGAAATCCATAGTGGGAAGCCCATATTGGATATATTAAAAGAGGACTTTAATAAAGCTCGAGTAAATCCTGCAACATTAGCCAATACCGAGAAAGTTTTGGAGGCTTTACTTGATGAAGAACACCTTGATTTAATAAAGCTTCAGGTTTGAGTTACACACTTTTTCATGTTTTACATGCTCCTTCATGTTTTTTTGTCTATGAAATCAAATCACAAATAAACACCACGCACATACACTACAACAACTCACACTCGGGTTTGAACCCTAAAACGTCCTCATGTCACTGAAATTACCTAGGCAACCAAAAGTGGCAGACTGCTCCTTCATGCTTTGTTTTATCGTTAACAATTGTGAGGATAGAAATTACAAATTAAGTATCAACATTTTGTAAATAAATATTAATTAAAAAACTCCACCTCATATAGGTTTATGAGGAGTAGGGATGAGCATAGCTGCATAGGACAGTTTTAAACAGGTTGTCTTTGTTAAATTATAAAGTAATCGTTTAATTATTGTTAAAAGTTAGACATTAAAGATTTTTTTTAATCAAAAGGTTTAATCTATGTTATTTTTTTATAAATGGGTCAAATATATTTTTGGTCATTAAAAAATTTGAGAATTTTATTTTTAGTCTCTGAAAAAATTTACTCACTTTTAGTCCATATATTTTCCTTTGTTAATTTTTTTAGTCCCCTCAACTTTTAACAGCGCTTAGAAAGCGCTATTAAAAGGACAAAAAAAGCACTATCAAAAATAATGAGGGACTAAATTTATTGATGGGAAAATGTAGGGATTAAAAGTGAGTGAAATTTTTTATAGAGACTAAAAAAAATGAAGAAATTTTAAAAGAACTAAAAACGTATTTAACTCTTCATAAATTTTCGTCACTGAAAAAAAAGTATTTTGTGTACAAAAAATATAAAAATGTATAATAATTTACTAAAAGCTGAAATTTCACAACAATACATGTGTGTTTTGTATATGAACCAAGAGCTTTATTGTTGTAATGCATTGAAGCAAGCTGTGTCGAAATTGGAAATGAGTGGAAGGGAAGATTGTGCAGTGAAAATACTTGAAGAGGCTGTAAAGAAGGCTAATGGTGCGAATAAACCACATGAAGCCTACGAGATTGAAATGTTGCTGGTCGAAATGCTCATCTACGAGGTCAAAAATTCTCAACTTTTCAATATATTTTATGGACAATTTTATTTTGTCTTGCTACTTGAGTTAGAGTTCTTTACTTTGTTGTGAATTCCTTTATCTATTTGTGAAAAAAGAGTTTCCTTGTAATTGTATGAATTGGCAGGGAAAGTTGGAAAATGCGTTGAATCGTAAATGCTTGAAAGATGAATCACTTAAAGATGCACGACGTCCACTATACAAGGTACATGCTCATTTTTTATTTATCTTGAGGTCCTTTGCTAACCTATATAACAAGTGCAAAATTATCAGATTAGTTTGAGAAAAACTCACTATATTATTAAATCATATTGATGAGGGTCTTACCAATCGAAAAATAAGAATATCTCAATAGGACAATCTAGTGGTAAAACACATGTAAGTGTTGTGTGAATATCGAGACCGTGGGTTCAAACCCACAACGCTCCAGTTTCTAATTAGTATAGGTGGATTGCGCGTATGTTATTGATAAAATTAGCCAAGATTTGTAGAGAGGTGTTAAAGTAACACCAAACTTGGGAATGCAAGAGCTTTTGAATGAGATGGTGTGTGTCTCTTCCAACTTAACAAAGATCCTGCGTTTGAATCCTGCATTGGAAATGCAGCAACGTTAAATCTCTTGAGGGAGAGTTTTACCGCCCATTGTAGATAAACTAGACCAGAGTTTATGGTTCTTTTCTTGCTTAAATTATTGATTTTTCCTTCAAGTTTCAAATAGTAATTGCTATAGCTTGATCATGATTTAGAATACATTAACATTATTTTGTTACGGCAAAATTTTATTTTCATTTCCCTCTTTGTTATCTTAAGGAGTTTAGAAGAAATTATAAGGTGCATCACATGATTGGGGTAGACATTTTTTTTGGTCAAAATGAATGAGGTAAAATTAGGTGCTATTGGTGGCCCGTGCTTCCTACAACCCCCCAGCTACTCACTGGACACCCCAAACCCTATGAAAAGACCAAAATTCCACTGTACTCCAATTGCAATATTTTTAACAGGTACGAAATTATAATTCTGAACCGGTTCGGAATTATAGTTCTGTACCATGATAGAATGCAGCGTGGGGGTTTGGAAGCGCGTTTCACATGAGGGTATTTTTGAAATATTTGAGAGTTGGGAGTGTCCATTAAGTAGTTGGGGGGTTGTAGGAAGTATGGGCCTTATTGGTATTTTTCTTGGTACATTTATGGTGGTCCTGCACGAGTGAGCCCAAAGTAAGGCCCGTTGACATTCCTAGTTGTAGGAAGTATGGGCCCTATTCCTGCACGAGTGAGCCCAAAGTAAGGCCCATCTTGCTAAGCCCAACTTGAGGGTTCAATGAGACTAGCTAAAAACACCATCTATACACTTTCTTGACCAAAAAAAAAAAGAAAGGAGAGAAGGTTCAAATAGTACTATAGGGCCTAATGGGCCAAATTTGGATGAAACCTACATTTTTGTCAAGTCCATTCCATCTAATATGAAGAGTGGTAATTTTTTATTGGGCACTATTCCCCCCCCCCCCCCCCCCATAATTGATTTATCCCCATTTTGTCTCTCACTTTTTACCACATTTACACGTTTGGTTACATTTTTTGGGGTTTTGGGATTTATTATTTTTAAGGTAAGTCCGGTAAAGCATTTTTACAGTTGTTGATGGATTTAAGGCAAGTTCGGTATTAATTTATAAATAAAAAAAACTTATAGATTTATGTGTTGTTAGGATAAATTTGTAGTTGAGATATAATAGATCCGTAATATAAAGATGAATTCGTAATATAGAGATGAATCTGTATAAATATAAAGCTAATGAGATAAATCCGTATGAAATGTAAACCTAATGAGATAAATCCATAAGAAATGAATTGGGCGGTTTTTTTGTTACCCCCCTCATTTGACCCCATACCCCCATTTTACCATAAATCCCCAAAATACCCCTAGTTATTCGTTAAAAAAAATATTTTTTAAAATTTTCCGGAAGGCAGAAATATGTGTATTTCCGGAAATTTTTAACAAATATTTTTTTAAATTAAAAAAAATTACGCAAAATAATTAAATGTAACTCGCTCAACAAATAAACAATAATAATACAGTATCAATACAGTAAAAATACAAAAAATAATACAACTAAATGTTCAAAAGCTGTAAAGCAGTCAACAGACTATCATAGACATCCCCATGAATCCCGTCGACTGCCAAAAGACTATCATAGATGGACATGCCTAGCTGCTCTCTCCATCTTGGACTCTAAGGGAAGTTGACCAATATCCTCTGGAGGCGAAGGCGAAGCTGGAGGTGAAGGCGGAGCCGGAGTCAGACGGGGAATGGACACCTGCAATTACGATGGTAGGTACTCGTCATCACAAGCACCCTGGACGGGTGTCCGTCGACTGCTGTCCCTGAAAGCCCGCGCTGGGGACTGATAGAACATCAGCTGCTGTACTATGAACTCCGGAGATGGACGTGGGCCCGAAATAGGTGGATCAGGAATCTGCTGGACATATCCAAACTGCCAACGGACCCTGTCTGGCATATAAGGCACAGCCACATCCCCCCACAGCAGCCAACCTCTGAATAATGAAATGTTGTGAAACCGAAGGTATTGTTTGGCATGTGGTTGTTGAAGCAAACAAAATAAGAGAGATTATATTATACCCTCATAGTTCTCACTCTTAAGCAAGATGAAGTTGCGCATCGATTGGATCGGCTTATTTGGGCTTATCTACTGGCATAAGCACTTGTTAGACTATTTGGGAGAGCTTATGAAAACCACTTATGACAAGTTCAAAAGCTATTTTCAGCTCATTTCCATAGGCTCCTCGAGATAGCTTATAAAAACAACTAATGGCTTATTAAAAAAACAGTTTACCATTATTTTATCCTTTACTACATAAACAGCTTATGCATAAGCACTTATATGATAAACGCTTATGCCATAAGCGCTTAATTAAGATGTTTATCCAAACGGGCCACAAAACATTTTTGGCCCGGTGGCTTATGTAATGTAATTTAAAAAATCTTTACTAAGCTTTTTTTTTATTTTTATTTTAAATAGGCAAAGTGGTTAGTAATTAGTGTGTTACTTGTTAGAGGGGAGGGGGAGCAATGTTCGAACCCCGTACGCCTACGTTTTTCCATCAACGTCCCTTTCACTCAACTACGTGAGCTACCCTTCTGGGACAAAATCTTCACTAAGCTGATTGCGATTAGATTGAGGAGGGTTGTGGATCTTTTGTTTGCTCCAGCCCAAACCAGTATAGCCTTGTACCAGGAAAGAATAATTTTGTTTTTTTTTTCTATAAGCAAGAATAATATTGATAATGAGCTATAAAAATTTTAGTTCTCACCGTTGAAAATTTTAGTATGAAAATATTTACTTTGTCACAAAATTATTCTCTACCGCAACGGAAGGCACATATTAAATTTGCTCATGGTTTCATTGTCTTTGAATTTTTTTTATAGGCAATTATACATCAAATGGAAGGAAACACGAAAAGAAGTAGAGAACAAGTTAGAAAAGCCAAAAGATGCTGGGAAGAATTCCTTAATGTACGAGATCCATATTTCGAGGGTGATTCTCTTAGTTTTGTGGATCAAAGGAGAAATTCTCATTCTTTTGGTATGTTTAAAGAAAATGTTAAACGACTTCAAAGGGCTATACAAGAGTTTGTTGGGAGAAGTGGATAATAACAATTCTGAGGTTTATATATTGAAGAGGTTATAAAGTTGAAACTACTTATCTTTAATTGTATGATTTTTATTACAACTTTTTTGTGAAACACAAAATCTCCCTCAATATAGTGATTCTGTGATTAAAAGGAAGAGATATATGTTAGCTTCACAAAATAGAATTAGTTTAAAAAATAAAATGGTTTGTATACTTTTTTTTTTTTGACTAAAAAACGATATTCATTCATTCAATTTGAGAGATCGTATCGATGATAATACAAATTCAGCATTGCTAAAAACACAAAGGATGAATTTGCAAACAAACTCACAACACCCAAGTTAATAGCGTAAAACGGCAAAATACTTTGTCTTGTAGAATAATTGTAATATTATTTTCTTTAAAATGTCATGTATTGTGGTTAGTGTTTATTCACCTATTATTTGATCAAATAATAGGTGAAAAGTTATAAATGTGATTAGTAAACTCCCCTACAATTATTTTAGACTAAACTAAGCTTTTGCTCCTTTAACTCTTATTTAGTTTTCATTTTGGCCCGTACATCTATTGTCGTCGCCGTTTTGATCCTTTAACTTTACAAAGCTAAACAACGTTAGTCTTTTTTGTGTATTTTCAGTCTAACGTTGTTTGTGCAATCTTGAGTGGCCAACATTTATCAAATGTGACAGGCAGACAATCCTATATGGTCAACGTGCATCTTATGTGGCATTAATCAGTATTAGAGATATGTTTTAAATATGTGTCAAACTGGTCCTTTAAGTTTGATATGTTTCAGTTTGGTCCTTCAATTGATATTTTTTTTAGATAAGCAAGAATTGTATTGATGGGGGCATTAGGGGTGCACCAATCCCATATACATTAATGAAAGGGGGAGGGCCTCCTCAAAACCTCCCTGAGCCAAAACCCGTGGGAAAAAGACTCAGGTAGGGAAAAAGAGTACCTCAAAACGGAATAAGGTTGCTAACAATGTGAATGTCAACCTACCGTTTCTCCCCCTTCTAAGCATTGAAGTGGATTAGACCACCACATTGAAATTGAAATAGAGGAGCATAACTTCAATCTATAAACACACCAACTCCAAGTTAAGCATTTGATGCGGTTCACCACGGATTCTGCATTTGGTTCCTCGTTGTTAAAAATAGCACCATTCCTAGCAAGCCACACACTCCAACATGTTGTTAACCAGAACATGTGTTTCGTATGCTTCGCCTTCTTCCCTTTGCATAAGCGACCACGACTAAGAAAGAAGTCAACAATATCCAGGGACATGTCGAAATCAACTCTGAGCCAATTGCCAACAAGCTGCCATACGGAACGAGCAAAGCTACAGGTGAGGAACAAGTGGCTGGCGGTCTCGCAAAAGTTACTGCACAGTGAGCAGCTAGCCTTCTGTTCAGAATGGAGGACATTTCTGTGAGATAATTGGTCATGGACAGGCAGAGAATCAAGCAAAAGACGCCATCCAAAGACCGCAACCTTCGAAGGAACAAACGATGTACACAACGCCACCGACAGACGCTGGTGAACCAAAGCAGTTGAAAGAATGTTGCTGCGGACCAGTAGCTGATATGCTGAATTCACCGTGAAACTCTTAGTCGGATCCTGCGGCCAAATCCACGCGTCTTCCTTCCCCCTCGTTGGCGTTACCGATTGCAAAATACTGTCCAATATCTCACCTTCTGATGTGCGGACAGAATCCGTAAAAACCTGCCACGGTTTGTTCCAACTCCAAGTATCTCCATGCCAAGACCCAAAAGCTGCCACTGTAACAAGTTGCTGCCCACCTCCATCAAACAATAAGGAAAATACTTTAAGCAAAGGCTTGGTACCTAACCATTGTTCCTTCCAAAAGTTTATTAAAGCGCCATCACCCAACACTCTTTTAATGCACCAATCGAACCTTCTCACTCCCTCTAAGTTATCATCCAAAGTCACCAAGTCTCTCCACCAAATAGAGCCAAAATTCCGGCGAGAATTGCCTACAACCGAGTCATGAATGAAGCAAGAAGTGAATTCCCCATATCTATGTCTCAACAACCGACTCCAACTCGCATTACTATCCGTCAATGCCCTCCACTTCCATTTAGATAAAAGAGCTATATTAAATAACTCAAGATTTTTGATTTCAAGACCGCCATCTTTTTTTGACTTGCAAACTCTATCCCAAGCCACCCAATACATTCCATTATCTCCCTCCTTGATTCCCCAAAGAAAGTCCCGTTGAATTTTAACCATCTTCTTAATAACCACTTTCGGAGCTTTATAAAAGGAGAACATGTATAAAGGGTTGCTATTCAAAACGAAGTTGATGAGAGTAACCCGACCACCAATGGATAGAAAACGACCCGTCCACATCGCTAATCTCTTTCTAATACCCCCTAGAACGGTACTCCAAGTAGCTTCCCACCTCGGATTAGCGCCAATCGGAATGCCCAGGAACTTGAACGGTATTGATTCCGTTCTACAAAATAGGAAGGTGCTAGTTCTTTCCAAAAAACCATCTGGAATGTTAATACCTGTAACACCCCGGTATTTCTATCGTGTAGAGACACCAAAGATGCACAGATGCGGGAGTTCACAGGACACAGTTCCTGTTTAAGTATTGGACATACAACTTTTTCCGAAATAAACACATAGTCGGAAATAACATTACTTCATAAAATAGAAGTTCATCGGTTCCATACCGAACGGAATACAATATCCAAGTCCAAATACCAAACAGAAACATAAAGCGGTTCGTAAAACTTATAACCAATACAAGTTTATACAACCAAATAGAACAACAAAAGAACAAAGGATAAATATGACTAAGTCTTCAGCACCTCCAAGAGTATACCAACTACTCGTGCACAATAGTCTTCCTTTTTCCCTGCTTCTCTGAAAAACAACAAATATGGATTGGGTGAGATAACATTATCTCAATGAGTCCTACCGTGCCCCCTCACCGACACTCAGTTCAATTTATTAAACTGTCATCAAATATAGATGATTAGCTATCATAAGCTGTAATCGAAATGCCACGCACTTCGTGAATTTATTTAACACGTACCGACTGCAATCCAGTGCTAATCCCGGTAATCGTGTGTTCAACTTAGCATAAACCGACTGCAATCCAGTGCTAATCCCAGTAACCCGTGAGTTGACCACGCCAAAACACATTCAGGGCCTAGGTAAGGGGTCATGACTACCCTCCCTAGTATGCTACTTGTCGGATCGTCACCCAACGCGATACATATGACAATACGTATCAATTCTCGAAAGTTAGATAATTTATATCTTCTTTTTTATTTTGATCACCAAAAGATCAATCACATAATCTCATTAGATAATTTATATCTTTTCGATCACCAAAGGATCATTCACATAATAATTGGATAAACAATATCCATATCGATCTATAACCCATTTAGAGGAATTCATAAATTAGACCTCCGGCATTATAATCATATCCAATTGACATATATATATATATATATATATATATATATATATATATATATATATATATATATATATATATATATATCTTCAGTCAGTCCATCAGTCGGTGTACCCACACGCGCACTAGGGTTTCGGTTTTTCAATCAAATAGGCTTTCAAAGCTCTTTTTCAAAATCATGAGTTGAATAAGTTCAAGATAAGGTTTTCAGTAATGCAATTCCTTTATAAATGATTGAGAAAGAGATTAATAAAGGTTCGGGATAAAAAGGAGCTTCGAAAGGAGAAATCGGGAATCGGTGACAGAAGCTCACGCACGGTCCGTGCCCAGGGGCGCACGACCCGTGCGTGATTTACCAGAATCACACAACCAAACCGAAAAGGGCGCATGATCCGTGCCCAGGGGCGCACGGTTCGTGCGTCCCGTTTTATTTCCAATTAAGCCAACCCGATGCAGGCGCGCGGTCCGTGCCCAGGGGAGCACGGTCCGTGCGACCTGTGTCTTTTACCAATTTCACCTATTTCTAAATTCCGCTTTCCGTTTCCGCCCAATTCGATTCCTAATGTCAATCACTCCGGAAACTCAAAATGTCCAGGCATTCCAGAATACATATTCATTTCAAAATTGTCATCAAAGTCATTTCAATTCGTTTATGGATTTCAAAACCGTAAAACGCCTATTTTTCCAAAACTCAATTTAGCTTCCAAGGCACATTTTCAACAAAATATCAGATTATGCCAAGGGTTCAAATCATCTAATTTAGTTCCCTAATCCGTGAGTAGAACTCACCGTGATGTCGATTTCGCTAGGAGCTACGATCGAAGCGTGAAACGGCCGAACACTAAAATGCACGAACAATCACCAACGGGGCCCCAACAACACCGAAATAGCAACTAGCTCTAGTGAACCGCCTGAAGCAGCAGCAAATCTTCAAGTTAGTGACTGACTCTCCTCGCCAAATTCGAAAATCAACACCAACACTTCCTCTTGAGCGTCAAAACAGCAACATGCAAGCCACCACAAACTCAGAATTTCATTGTCTTCAACATTGAAGGTTCAAATCCGAAAATGGTATATAGAGGAAGAGTGAGAATCAGTTCCTGACTTTGGTACCATTGGATTCAGAATCAAAAATGGAATGGGAATGTGAAGAGAGAACTTACATGCAAGGACAATTGGAGAAGCCCTTCTCTCTTCTCCTTCCTCCTCCCTTCGCCCCACTCTCCTCTCTCTCACTTTCTATTTTCCTTTGTTTTCTTTTCAGCTGGAGCAAAATTTTTAAGTGTGAGGGTGATGGAGGGTTCAGGTCTAGTTGGAGCATTAAAGGGGTAAAAAGACAGTTTTGCCTCTCAGCTTAATTCTTCATTAAAACTATGACTAGGTCACAACTTAATGGAGAATGGTATTTCTTGACAAATTTCTCGACTATTAATCTCCGAGACACGACCAATTATTCACACAAATAATTAATCGGCCCCCGGCATCATAATACGAGTCTTTAAAAATTAGGGATGTTACAATCACCCCAACTTTTAAAAATTTTGTCCTCAAAATTGACAAGACGTACCTTAATGGAAGAGATATGGATATCGAGTACGCATGTCCTCTTCCAACTACCAGGTAGCCTCCTCAGTTGAGAATCCATCCGATACCACCTTGACAATCGGGATAGTCCTTGAACGCAGAGTCTTCATACCACGCTCCAAGATATGACTAGGATAAGGTTGAAATGACAAATCCGGTCGAAGGTCAATCGTATCAACACTCAACGGTTGATGCAGATCGGGAACATACTTCCTCAACTGAGACACGTGGAACACATCATGGAGATTTGATAGGGCCGGAGACAATGCGAGGCGATAGGCAACTGGCCCAATCCGCTCGATGATTTGGAAAGGTCCAATGTATCGAGGACTGAGCTCCTTCGCTCGCAAGGCTCTCCCCGTACCTATGGTTGGGGAAACCTTCAAGAATACATGATCGCCGACATCAAATTCCAACGGTCTCCTTCGGTTGTCGGCGTAGCTCTTTTGCCGACTCTGAGCAACCTTCATCCTTTCTCGAATTAACTTAATCTTCTCAGTAGTCTCGCGAACCATATCGTGTCCCAAAAACTTATCTTCACCAATCTCCCACCAACACAACAGAGTTCTACACTTCCTACCATAAAGTGCTTCAAACGGTGCCATTCCAATGCTGGAGTGGTAACTGTTGTTGTAGGCGAATTCCACCAATGGAAGATGGTCTTCCCATTTCGACCTGTTATCAAGTACGCATGCCCGCAGCATGTCTTCAAGGGTCCGTATTGTCCTCTCAGTCTGACCATCGGTCTGAGGATGATATGCAGTGCTAACAAGAACTCTCGTCCCCATGGCTCCGTTCAATGCTTTCCAAAATCTAGAAGTAAACTTGAGATCTCGGTCTGACACGATACTCTTGGCACCCCATGCAGTCTGATAATGTTCTTCACATATTCATCTACTAACTTGGAAACCTTATAAGTAGAGCGAACGGGGATAAAGTGAGCGGATTTAGTCAGCCGGTCCACTACTACCCAAATAGAATCATTGCCGGCCTGTGACCTCGGCAAACCCATGACGAAGTCCATTGAGATATCTTCCCATTTCCAAACTGGCACATCTAGCGGTTGTAACTGACCGCCCGGTCTTCGGCGTTCCGCCTTAACCTTCTGACAAGTTAAGCACCGAGAAACAAATTCTGCAACTTCGGCCTTCATCCCAGGCCACCAATACATTAACTTCAAGTCTCGGTACATCTTGGTGGATCCCGGATGTACTGACTCCTATGAGCTTCTTCTAATACTTGTCTTTTGATATCATCATCATCGGGAACACAAATTCTCCCATTAAAACAAATCGTGCCGTCTCGATCCTCGGTAAAATCTGGCGATCCTCTCCGAGACTGCAACTTCACGTCAGCTTCTTGAGCTACACAGATTCGTACCCTTAACACACTGGCTATCCGAATATGCCGCAATACTATACGGTCCTTCTTTCTTGCTACCTTGAGCTTCAAGTCTCTGAACGACTCTAATAAAGCCATCTCATGAATCATTAACCTTGGCGTGTGGATAGACTTCCTGCTCAGAGCATCTGCCACCACATTGGCTTTCCCAGGGTGATACTTCAATTCGAAGTCGTAGTCCTTCAAAAATTCAGTCCATCTCCTTTGCCTATTATTCAACTCTTTTTAGTCAAACAGATACTTCAAGCTCTTGTGATCGCTAAAAGCTTCGAAACGAGAACCATAAAGATAATGTCTCCAAATCTTTAGTGCAAACACGATAGCTGCTAATTCCAAATCATGAGTTGCGTAATTTCGCTCATGAGTCTTCAATTGCCTAGATGCATAGGCCACCACATGCTGATCTTGCATAAGAACACATCCTAAACCCTTCCCGGAGGCATCACTGTAAATTTGAAATCCCAATGAGGGATCCGGAAGAATTAGGATCGGAGCAGAAGTTAACTTTTCTTTCAATCCAAGAAAACACTCTTCATAATCGGCATCCCAAGTAAACGGTTGACCCTTACGAGTCAATCGAGTAAGCAGAAGTACCCATTGTGAAAAATCTTCAATGAATCTTCTATAGTAACCAGCTAAACCCAGAAAGCTTCTGATCTCAGTCACTGATGTCGGTCGTTCCCAATTCAACACTGCTTCCACCTTGCTAGGATCAACTGCAACCCCCTCCTGGGAAATCACATGACCCAGGAACTTCACTTCGGACATCCAAAAGTCACACTTCGACGGTTTAGCATAGAGTTTCTTCTCCCGGAGTACTCCTAGGACAAAGCGGAGATGCTAGGCATGCTCCTCAACTGACTTTGAGTAAACCAAGATATCATCAATAAAGACGACCACAAACTGATCTAGGTAGGAATGAAATACTCTATTCATATAATCCATAAATACGGCCGGAGCGTTAGTCAATCCGAAGGGCATCACCACAAACTCGTAGTGTCCGTACCTCGTACGAAAAGCAGTCTTCGGAATGTCTAAGGCTCTTACCCTGATTTGATGGTACCGTGACCTTAGATCAATCTTGGAGAAAACTTTAGCACCTCGAAGTTGGTCAAGTAGATCATCTATCCTTGGTAATGGGTACTTGTTCTTGATAGAGATTTTATTCAGCTGAAGGTAGTCTATGCATAACCTCATGCTTCCGTCCTTCTTCTTGACTAGCAATACCGGAGCACCCCATGGAGAAGCACTCGGTCGAATAAACTTCTTGGAAATTAATTCCTCAAGTTGGGACTTCAATTCCTTCAGTTCGAGAGGAGACATCCTATAAGGTGCTATGGATATTGGCCCTGCACCAGGCGCCAAATCTATAGAGAATTCTACCTCTCGTTCCGGAGGCAAGGAGGAGACTTCCTCGGGAAAAACATCTAAGAATTCATTAACGACTTGGACAGACGATAAATCCAAATCACCTTCAGTTGATGCAGACAAAATAACAACAAAAGCTTCCGCCCCTTGGAATAGGGACTGGCTGGCTGAAGCGAACGAAATAACACCATCATTTGCAGGTAGTGAATGTTTCGCTACTTCAGAAGGATAATTAATTGCACGATTGAAACAGTCAATAGTAACGTGATTGGAAGTCATCCAATTCATTCCCAAAACGATCTCCATTCCCCTCATAGGCAAACAGATAAAGTCAACAACAAAATCCCTGCTTCCTATGGTAAGTAGACAGTTCAGACACAACTATTGTGTTCGCACACGACCCCTTGCAGCAGTACGAATAGTTATTGGCTCGGATATAGGAGATACTGTTAATCCTAACCGTTCAGCACACGCCTCTGAGAAAAACAATGAGTAGCACCAGAATCATACAGAATATTAACAGTTTGATTAAAGAGAGAACCTGTACCCCTAATGAGATTATCAGTTGGTGTGATGGTTTGAGCGTCCAAAGTGTTGACTCGGGCTTGTCTAGGAGCATCAGGAGACTCCAAGAAAGCCTTTCTCGCTGGGCAGTTGTTAGCATAGTGTCCCACTTCATTGCAATAATAACACTGATTTGGCTTTGACTCCGATTGACATCTCCCACGATGACTCTTCTTACACACTCTGCAATTTCGATACCCAAAAGTGTTGTTCGACTGAACCTGCTTTCCCTTGTCTGAATTCCCTTTATACCTCGGGTTTGAAGGAGTTGACTCATTAACATTCTTCTTATCCTTCCAGAAATGTTTCCTCTCTGCATACATTCTTTTAAGATCGCTTTCCGCTGAATGAGCATGTTGAACCAAAGCAGGATAAGTGGTCATGGAATAAGAACTGAGACCTTGGTTCACAATCCCTCTAAGGCCTTGTCTGAACATCACCATTTTCCACTTATCATCAGGAGCGGTGGTCCCCAATTCATAGAATTGTGACAATCTCTCAAATTTTGCAGTATATTCCCCAACTGTCATCTCTCCCTGTTTCAAATTCAGAAATTCCATCTGTTTGGCAAGTCTTTGAGTGTCGGGGAAATAATGACTCAAAAATAACTCCTTGAAAGCATTCCACTCAAGAGGAGTTCCTTGAGTTTGTAGCATCCTACGAGCATTAACCCACCAGGTGTGAGCGTCCTCGTCCAGAGCGTTAGCAGCACAAATTACTTTCTCTTCTTCATTGCATTGCAAAGTAACAAAGATCCGTTCCATAGCATCTACCCAGAAATGGGCCTTCATTGCCTCGGAACCGCCTTTGAAGGTTGGGGGTTTCATTTTCAGAAACCGAAAATACACCCTGTTGGGATCCTCAGGTGTTGGCACATTGACTGGCTCAGTTGGTTGTGGTTGAGGCACTTGATGCATCTGCTGCATTTGAGCCATCTGTTGTCGTTGCATTAGCATCATGTCATTCATCATTTTCTGCTCTGTCTCGATGACATTCTGCATCCATTCTTGATGAGAATCAACAGGTGGGTTTCTCCTACCTCTTCCAGCCATGATTCTGCGAAATATGCACAAAGTATTAAGTTGATCAGGCTCAATGTCTAATAGCATACTACGAAGAATCAGACTTAGAAGACGTAAAAGACTCTTAACATCTAAGTCCGACTAGGTCGAACCGCTCTGATACCAAATGTAACACCCCAGTATTTCTAACGTGTAGAGACACCGAAGATGCACAGATGCGGGAGTTCAGAGGACACAGTTCCTGTTTAAGTATTGGACATACAACTTTTTCCGAAATAAACACATAGTCGGAAATAACATTACTTCATAAAATAGAAGTTCATCGGTTCCTGTAGCGACCGAAGAATCCGAGGAGGGATTCCTCGTTGCTTTTGAACAATGGAGCCGCCATCAATATTTATTTTTAGGAAAACATTGAAAAAACCTTTGTTTTTGGGTTCGGGGGTCGATTAAGTGCGGGGAAGGTACAAGCACCCCGCAACATCCTAAAAAGGTTACCTTTTAATTTAATGTGTAGAAAAATTAGTTTAAAGAAAACATTTTAATTTACCCCTTTTTTGTTATTTGCAAAAAAACGGAAAAGAAGACTTAATAAAAAATTTTAGTTTTTTGCGCTCGACGGGAGTGGGCCCCCGCTCCTACGTATCTCCGGGTGCGATGGAGAAATCAAAGCTACGTAGTTCTTGGGTAGAAAATATTTGTGTGTTGGTATTTTTTATTTTTTGAAAAGTTTGGGAAAACTAGAGGCCGCTCACGGTGACCAAACAGATAAATCCAGAGTGGTCGTCATTAATGGCTTATTCGGAAAAGAAGGTATTTATAGCGTTCAAACAAGCGAGGCCCAGAGTGACCGCTATAGACAACCTATTTTTTTTGCGCGAATTCGATTTTTCGAAAGAAAGAAAAAAAAAAAAAGCGGTTCGGAAGCATCACGTTGTGAACAAAAGCGGAGTAGGTGATAAAAGGGGGGGTGCAAATAATAAAGGAGTTGTATTAAAAAGGGAGGTGTGAATAGCGTTTTGACGCTAGAAAGAAAAGTGTCACCGGGGGTGCAAATAGCATTTTGACGCTAAAAGAAAATGGTTGCCGGGGGTGCAAATAGCGTTTTGACGCTAAAAAAAACGATTGACGGGTTTATTACCTTTTTTACTATTCTACCCTAGAACACGTGGTTCTTGAAACGCTTTTCCTTAAAAAACCTAGACTAAATAAGTGGTATTTTGAAAGCGGATTATGGAGAAAAAATCTTTTGTTTTTTTTTTTGTCATAGTTATTATCTAAATAAAAGGGGGCCTTTTTACTTTTTTTTTTTTGAAAAAGATTTTTGTTATTATGTTATTTTTTTAGAAAAGAGTAGGGACACTAGTAACCATTTATTTTAGAAAATATTTTTTAGTATTTTGAAAAAAAGGCTTTATTTAAATCCGAAAATAGTAACCATTTTTTTTTAAAAAAACAACATATTTTTTTAGCACTTTTTTTTAGTCCGAAAATTAGTAACCATTTTTTTAAAAAAAACAACATATCTTTTTTTTTTATCATTTTTTTTAAAAAAACTGAAAATTAGAATAATTTATCTAAAAAAAAGCACAACATTTTAGACCGAAAATATTAGCACCTAAATAAAAGGAACACACATTTTTTTTGTTTTTTGGTTTATTTTAAATCCGAAAATAGTAACCATTTTTTAAAAAAACAACATATATTTTTTTTTTAGCACTTTTTTAGTCCGAAAATTAGTAACCATTTTTTTTAAAAAGACAACATATTTTTTAGCACTTTTTTTTTTAGTCCGAAAATTAGTAACCATTTTTTTTAAAAAGACAACATATTTTTTTAGCACTTTTTTTTTAGTCCGAAAATTACAATAATTTATTTAAAAAAGCACAACCAATATTTATAAAAACATCAACTAATATTTATAAAAAAAAATAGCAACTAATATAAAAACATGACAACAACAAAATAAAAACAGTAACTAAAAAAAAACGAAAAAAAACATGAACAACAATAATTAAAATACAATGGCAATGATTATATGAACAAAATTATAATAACTAAAAATTACAAAAAAAAGCAACAATACTACAAATTATTACATTTTTGTACCTTGAACAAATCCAAGCTTTCTTCTTCGGATCTCTTCAATACACCAAAATTTTAAACTAAAAAAAAACTAAGAAGGAAGAAAAGAAGGGGAAGAAAATTTTCTAAGAGAAACCCTAATTTTTTTAGATTCTCCTTTTTTTCTAAGAGCCAAATTCGTCCCCCCTCCTCTAAGTGGGGAACCCTATTTATACAAAAAAAACTTGCTCTTGCTTCTCTTCATTGCTCCACTTCAACCACCCTTGGATAGTGATGATGACTTTCTTTGATATGATGGAGGTTTGGGGGGAGTTGTTGAAGGGGAAAATAAAAAGGAAGACATGTGAGATGTGGGGGAGGTGATGGCCGAATTTGTGGGTATGGAGAAGGTGAGAGGAAGGAAGGGAGTGCCAAGTGTGAAGTGTGTGATAGGGAGAGGAATGGATGAGTGTGTGAAGAGGAAAAAAGTGAGTGTGTGAGAGGAGGGGAGAGGAGAGAGCCGTGGGTGTGATGTGAAGATTGTGTGAGAGATGAGAAGAAAGGATGGAGGTTGAGTGTGAGTTTGTTTAGGGTTTGGAAGGGGAAGTGTGTGAGAGAGAGTGAGTTGAGTGATGTGTGAGGGAGAGAGAAAGAAAGGGGGCGTAGGAAAAGGGGAGAGGAGCCGTTGGGAATGAGAGAGAGAGAGGAGTAGGCGTGGAGTGTGTTAGGAGAGAGAGGTTGAGTGTATTGGGAAGGGAAAAATGGGGAAGTGGGGTTGTGTGTGGAAGTGGGATTGAGAGTTTCAAGGAGGGAATCAAGGAGAGTGGGGGCGGATTTCTAGGGATGAATGTGGATGCATTTTGGGGCTTGGGGGGAGAGTGAATGTGGACATTTTTTAGGGTAAAGGGGGGTGGGGTCGAATTAGGGTTAGGAGAGGAGGGATTTTAGGGTTTTGGTGAGTTGGGTTGTGGGTTATGGGTTGGATATGGGTTAGGTGTTGATGGAGTTGGGTTATGCGAAATGGATAGGGTTTTTTGGATTGGGCTAGGCGAATTGGGCTAGCCATTTTGCTGGGTTGGGCTTCCATGACAGCACCTTATTATTAATAGACCCCCCCCACTTCCTTCTTGGCTTATTTTTATTTTTTCACTTCTAAATAAAATATCTGTGGTGATTAAAACCCATAGCAATAAAAACAAGAAAATAATACATGACATAAAAAAGATTATTATTATTTTTTCAAAAATTAAAACTTGTAGCAAACTAAAAATAAAATAAAACATGGCAAAAGAAGAATGTTATTTTTCTCAAAAAATAAATAAAATTTCTTTTTTTTGGATAGGACAAAATTAGGGTATTACAGCTGCCCCTCTTTATTTATATTTTGCTAGGAAATAGGAGGGGTTCCCAATTTCTCGAGGAAAATAGAAATAAAGATAACAAAACGCTAATTTTGTCCAGACTGAGAATTTGTGTTGCTTCTTCTCTTTTGGTTTGAAAATTATGAAAACTGGGTTGCTTTAGACAGAAAGTAAATAGGGAGCACCGGGGCTCTGGGGGATCGCTGGGGATCTGAAGGAGCACTGGGGCTCTGAAGGGACCGCTGGGGATCTGAAGGTCTAGCTCAAAAATCAATGCTTGGCGCATCGACCTGAATTCGACTGAGGGACCGTCGGGGTCTGAGGGGCATGCCTAAGCCTGAAGGACCAATGGGTCTGAAGGAGCGCTTCTAGCTATGGTACTAGAGATACGGTCTGGGGTGGCCTTTTTCGAGCGGCCATTAGGGTTAATCAGGTCCGGAACTGATATAACCACGAAGGACGTGCACTGTGTTTTTTTAGGCGGACACAGCTAGTCTGAAGGGCCTGGGGCCGGATGATCCGTCGGTTGCTCGATTAACGCGACGTGCGATCTGGATTGAAGGACCATTGTTGGTCTGAAGGAGCGCCTGGGCTCTGAAGGACCGCTGGGGGTCTGAAGAATTGGTGCTAGCGACACAAAATAAAATTATCTTAACAGACACTGGCAATGAATGATGCATGCGTGCATGTAGTTAAGTAATTGATGACATGATGGATGAAATGTGGAATGATTTTGTTTTTGGCTTTTGCTCTTGGCTTTTTCTTTTTTTTCATTTTTCTTTTTTTTTTTGCTCTTTTGCTCTTTTTGCTCTTTAGCTCTTTATTGACTTTGCTGGCATCACCAAACTCGCATGACTCTTGACGTGGGATACGAGGGTTGCCTCAAGCAGTGGTGCCAAAGTGCGGGTTATTAAGATTTGCTGAAGTGATTATGCATTTGTCCTTTTATGGGAGATCATCTCTTTTTTGTGATTTTTTAGAAATTTCGCAATGATTATAATGCTTTCGATTATGCACATGTTTCGCAATTCAATATCATCCACCATAAAATATCTTTTCAAAGTAAATAGGGAGGTGAGAGAATGAAGAGAGAGTTTAATATTCAAATGGAAACCGAGTGTGCCGAAGGTCACACTGGCTGAAAATTACATTGAGAGTTTAAACTGAAAAGAAAGAAGAAAAAGAAAAAGCACATCATTTGATTGTTTGTATCTTTGAAGTAATAACGCCAATCGCCCATTAACACGACTTTGAGCCTTCATCGTCCAACTTTTGGAGTTGTTGATTGCCTTTGTAACTTAAAGTCCAACTTCTGACCCTAATTTTTGCCTGGACCGCTCTTTAGAGTTTTCAGTCCACCGGGTCGCTCTAACTTTTGCCTAGGTCGCCCTTTCGGGTTTTCGACCTAGCGAGCTTATTTTTGCTTGGCTCATCTTTCTCTTTTTTCCATATATTTCTTTAGGCATAGTACTTCTTGACTGCGTCCGAGTTCACTGGGAGTGGGAGGTCTTCACCGTCCATTTTTGTGAGAATCAATGCTCCTCCAGAGAATGCCTTCTTTACCACATAAGGTCCTTCATAGTTAGGGGTCCATTTTCCACGGGAATCCTTTTGGATAGGCAAAATTTTCTTGAGCATGAGGTCTCCTTCTTGAAACTGGCGGGGGCGCATTTTTTTATCATAAGCCCTTTTCATTCTTTGTTGGTACAACTGCCCATGACACAAAGCAACTACCCTCTTTTCTTCTATGAGGTTCAACTGATCCAGACGAGCTTGAACCCATTCTGCTTCTTCTAGTTTCGTTTCCATTAGTACTCGCAGAGAAGGTATTTCAACCTCGATGGGAAGGACCGCTTCCATCCCATATACTAGTGAGAATGGTGTTGCCCCTGTTGACGTGCGGATAGAGGTCCGATACCCGTGCAAAGCGAAGGGCAACATTTCATGCCAGTCCTTGAAGGTCACTACCATCTTTTGCACGATCTTCTTTATGTTCTTATTTGCTGCCTCGACTGCCCCATTCATCTTTGGACGGTACGGGGAGGAATTATGATGCTGGATTTTGAAGTCGTCACACAACTCTTTCATCATCTTATTGTTCAGGTTTGTCCCATTGTCCGTGATGATCTTATTCGGAAGACCGTAGCGGCAAATCAAATCTCTCTTTATGAACCTGACAACCACTGACCTTGTTACACTGGCGTAAGAAGCGGCTTCGACCCATTTGGTGAAATAATCAATAGCGACAAGAATGAAACGATGTCCGTTTGATGCCTTGGGTTCGATGGGACCGATGACATCCATTCCCCACATTGAGAATGGCCATGGTGCTGTTAGGACATTCAGAGAGGCGGGCGGTACATGGATATTGTCGGCATAGATTTGACATTTGTGGCATTTTCTGACGTAGTTGAAGCAGTCAGTCTCCATTGACAACCAGTAGTAGCCAGCCCTTAAGATTTTCCTTGCCATGGTGTGCCCATTAGAATGGGTGCCGAACGAGCCTTCATGGACCTCCTTCATAATTCTTTCTGCTTCTTCTTCTGCTACACATCTGAGGAGTACCATATCGTGATTTCTCTTGTAAAGTACTTCCCCATTTAAGAAGAAACCCATTGACAGTCTCCTAAGCGTCCTCTTATCATTCTCGGTGGCACCAGGAGGATATTCTCTGTTCGTGATATAGTGCTTGATATCGTAATACCATGGTTTACTGTCAGGCTCTTCTTCGATTGCCACACAGTGATGTGCCGGTAGGTCTCGATGTTGGATTCGGATGAATGTCAGACTTCTGTCGTTATTGATGTTGAACATTGATGACAAAGTCGCCAAAGCATCGGCCAACTGATTTTCTTCGCGAGGGAGATGATGGAAAGTGATCTCTTCAAATTGTTCAACCATCTTTTGGATGTGATCATGATAAGGAATTAATTTGGAATCCCTGGTTTCCCAGTCACCTTTTGTCTGGTGGATGACTAAAGCTGAGTCCCCATATACATCGAGTCTTTTGACTTTCCATTCAAGGGCTGCTTTGATGCCTAGGACGCACGCTTCATATTCTGCAATGTTGTTGGTGCAGTAGAAACTCAGTCTAGCGGTAAACGGTATGAAACGGTTATCAGGAGAGATCAGTACAGCTCCGACCCCGTGCCCGTATAAATTAGAAGCGCCGTCGAATAACATTCTCCACCTTTCGTTGTCCGGAGGATTCCCTTCTACGAATAGAGCCATTATATCTTCGTCTGGGAAATTGCACTGCATTGATTGGTAATCTTCGATGGGCTGGTGTGCCAAGTACTCGGCCAATGCGCTACCCTTGATTGCTTTTTGGGTGACATATAAAAGGTCGTACTCAGATAGCAGCATTTGCCAGCGAGCGATCCTCCCTGTGAGAGCGGGTTTTTCAAAAATATACTTGACTGGGTCCATTTTAGATACCAACCAAGTCGTGTGGCTCAGCATATACTGCCTCAAACGACGTGCAGCCCAGGCCAGAGCACAACACGTTCTTTCCAACAATGAGTATCTTGTCTCGCACTCGGTGAATTTCTTGCTTAGATAGTAGATGGCATGTTCCTTCTTTCCGGATTCATCATGTTGCCCCAGTACACAACCCATTGATTTGTCTAGCACTGTTAGATACAGGATGAGAGGTCTACCCTGCACAGGCGGCATCAGAATCGGTGGATTTTGGAGGTACCTTTTGATCTTTTCAAAGGCTTCTTGGCAATTGTCATTCCACTTTGTTTCTTGGTTTTTGCACAAAAGCTTGAAGATAGGCTCGCATGTGGATGTTAGCTGCGATATGAACCTAGAGATGTAGTTCAATCTTCCCAGGAAGCCACGAACTTCCCTTTCGGTTTTAGGCGCTGGCATTTCAAGAATTGCTCGTACCTTGTCTGGATCTACCTGTATACCCTTCTTACTGACTATGAACCCCAACAACTTTCCTGATCTTACACCGAAAGTGCATTTGGCGGGGTTTAATCTGAGTTTGAACTTCCTTAGGCGTTCAAATAGCTTTCGCAGATTGACGATATGCTCTTCTTCAGTCTTGGATTTCGCAATCATGTCATCCACGTAAACCTCTATTTCCTTATGCATCATATCATGGAACAATGCGACCATTGCCCTTTGGTACGTTGCACCAGCGTTCTTCAGTCCGAATGGCATTACTTTGTAACAGAAGGTTCCCCAGAGAGTGATGAAGGTGGTTTTCTCCATGTCTTCGGGGGCCATCTTAATTTGGTTGTATCCGGAATACCCGTCCATGAAGGAGAATAGAGAGTGTTGTGCTGTGCTATCTACCAGGACATCAATGTGAGGCAAAGGGAAGTCATCTTTGGGACTGGCTCTGTTCAAATCTCGATAATCGACGCACATCCGAACCTTACCGTCTTTCTTTGGGACCGGTACAATATTGGCTACCCATTGAGGGTATTTTGCTACTGCTAAAAACCCAGCATCGAACTGCTTCTTAACCTCATCTCGGATTTTCAATGACATCTCTGGTTTCATCCTTCTTAACTTTTGTTTTACCGGCGGGCATTCTGGTTTTACCGGTAACTTGTGCTCGACTATGTTGGGGTCCAGTCCAGGCATGTCTTGGTATGTCCATGCAAAGATGTCAACATAGTCGATCAAAAGTCTAATCAATTTCTCTCGCTCACTGTCTTTCAAGGTGGTGCCAATGTTAACTTCTTTTTTGTCTTCCTCCGTGCCTAAGTTGATCGTTTCAGTTGATTCCTCGTGGGGTTCGATTATTTTTTCCTCTTGTTCCATCATTCTCATTAACTCTGGAGGGGTTTCCCAACTATCCTCAACATCTTCCTCAGTTTGATTGATAGGGTGATCAAAGTTACAATATGGATTATTGGCGTTGTTATTTTCAAAGACATTTTTTTTGGATCTGCATTAGCGTAAATTAACGGAATAAAAACGAAAGAAAGAAAATAAGAAGCGAATGTAACAAGAAAAACGAGAGTTTATTGGGAACTGAAATAACGTTGCATTGATATTAATACTGAAAGGGAAACATGCGTGCCCGAATGAAATATCCTAAGGCCTTGGGCAGAGCCAGAGGATTACATTATAGAAACATTACTTTGAACTAAAAACCACAGGAAAATCAATGATCTCCCAATTCTTGAGTCTTTTGTTTGCAGGACAAGGGCGTACAAGACTGACGATGCCTTCTTCAGTTCTTAGATCGTCCTCAACTGCGGCGATCTGATTGGGGTTCAACATTCCCGTACTCCGAAAGCTTTCCTTGATGTCGCAGATGGTGATTCTCTTCGTATTTGGCACCCTATCCTCGAGTCTGGCTATCCTCCGTTCTTTCTTTTCTTCCGTAATCCTTCTTTTGTCAGCACGACTGGGCCGATATCCTACCCCATGTCTATCTTTGTTCTCCTCTGGCTGTATTGGCGTCAGGATCCCCTGTCCGGTTTTTCCCAAGCCTCCTCCAGCTTGGTAGCCTTTTCCTAACATGAACTTAGCAACCATCACGGCAGTTTTGGATAGCTTGGGTTCTAACATAGCAGATGTATTGGCGATTTCCAATGCTTGGAAGGCAGTCTCGAGAGACTCTTCAGCAGCCTCAATGTAGCGAGAGGGAGCGGACTTATTTATCAGCATTTCTTCTTCACCGAAAATGACCACCAGCTTATTGTTGACTATGAACTTGAGTTTCTGGTGTAGAGAAGAGGGAACTGCCCCTGCCGAGTGGATCCATGGCCTCCCCAAGAGACAACTGTAGGATGGGGCAATGTCCATTACTTGGAAACTCACTATGAAGACCTCTGGACCTATCTGTACAGGTAACTCCATCTCTCCGATAACCTCTCTTTTAGACCCATCGAATGCCCTGACCAGTGTAGAACTGGGTTTCATGTATGAACAGTCTACGTCTAGTTTGTTCATGGTTGATTTGGGTAGTACATTCAGGGACGATCCGTTATCGATGAGTACTCGAGCTAGAGAGTATTCTCCACATTTCACGGAGATATGCAAAGCCTTGTTGTGCCCTCTCCCCTCGACGGGGATCTCGTCATCTGTGAAGGTGAGGTAATTGTTTGCAACGATATTTCCGACGATCCCGTCAAACTGACCAACTGAGATGTCTTGAGCGACATGGGCCTCATTCAATACTTTTGTCAATGCTGCACGATGGGCATCAGAACTGAGCAATAATGACAACAGAGATATCTTTGCGGGAGTTTGGTTCAGTTGATCAACCACCTTATACTCGCTTTGTCTCATAAGCTTCAGAAATTCACTGGCTTCTTGCTCGGATAACGTCTTCTTTCCTGCATTCTTATCGACAGGTTCCTGCTCTGTGCTTTTGCCCTTACGGGCTCTTTCCTCCCCTTCTTTTGTTCGGTCCTCACTAGGCCCTCCAGGGGCATAGAAGCGCCCACTTCGGGTCATACCACCGGTCCCTGAGATGTTAATGACATCTGGGTTGGTCTGAACCTTCATATCGTAACTCCACGGGACTGCATTGGTGCTTTTAAAGGGAAACGGAACTGGCACTTGAATGGTGATTGGTCTAGGCACAGTGGGAGCTGGCTGTGTGTTCTTCTTGTAATGGATTTCCAGTGGTTTCCTGATATTCTTGCTTTGGTCAATGCTTGACTGGAGCGTTGACACGTCTTCCTCTTTCTTTTGAAGACCTATTTGTATTATGTGTCGGTCTAACAAGTCTTGAAGGATTGGCTTGAATGCTTCACAGGCCCCGACACAAAGGGGATCAACACACGAACCCTTTCCGGTACATCCTTTCATAATGATTCCGAAGTGACACAAATTAGCATGGATGAGGTCCAGGGGTGTGACAATGTCCTCCACCTTTCTGACCAATAATTGCCCCTCAACATTCTCAATGGCATTGACGGAGGGTTTCCCGTGCCCCGGCAGAGGGTTAGTGGCAACGTTCGGACCGTCTTCTGCGAAGCTTAACCATTTAGATTCAATTAAGTCTTGTACTACATATTTCAATGCCTTGCAATTTTCTGTTGAATGGCCAATTGCCCCGGCATGGAATCCACAGCTGGCCTCTGGGTCATAGCTCCTAGGGAAAGGAGGCTGAAGGGGTCTCATTGGACGGGGAGTGATCAAGTTGTGACTGATGAGGTGGTTGAATAGGTCGGTGTATGACATGGGTATTGGGTCGAAATTGGCGGGCTTTCTTTCTTGGTAGTTTTGTGGTCTATAGCCTGGGTTGACTTGGTGAGGTGGGGCTTGTGGTGTTTGAGTAGGTATTTGTAAAGTCTGTCGGGGGTTGTTGTAAGGAGGCTTTCCGGATCCAGAGATGGCATTAGCTTCGCCCTCCTTCTTTTTAGGAAAACCTGAGAAGGGTCTTTTCTGATTGCTGGTTCCAGCGGAGCTATATGCAATCTTCCCGTTTCTCCATCCATTCTCTAATCTTTCTCCGATGACGATCATATCTGAAAAGTTTGAAGACACGCTCCCAATCAACCTGTCGTAGAAAGGTGATTGAAGAGTATCCATGAACATTGATACCATCTCTTTTTCTAACAACGGTGGTACCACCTGTGCAGCCAAACCTCTCCAGCGTTGGGCATATTCTTTGAAGGACTCATTGTCTCTCTTCGTCATGCTCTGCAATTGTGTCCTATCGGGAGCCATGTCAATGTTATATTTGTATTGCCTCAAAAATGCATCGGCTAAGTCTTTCCAGCATCTGATATGTGCACGTTCTAATTGCATGTACCAGCTCGAAGCTGCCCCAGACAGACTATCTTGGAAATAGTGGATTAGCAATTTGTCGTCGTGAGCAAACGCTGCCATCCTTCTGCAGTACATGGTTAAGTGGCTTACAGGGCAAGTCGACCCTCTGTATTTGTCGAAGTCTGGCACCTTAAATTTTGGAGGGATTACCACGTTAGGGACGAGGCACAAGTCATAAGCATCTCTCGCACCAACATTGGATCCCTCAACTGCTCTCAACCTTTCCTCGAGCATTTGTAGTTTGTCTTGGGCTTGAGGGTTCTCCATAGAGTGATTGTGAGGGAGCCCACTCATACCATAGTAAGGATGGATCATCGGAACTATGGCTGGGTTCACATTTGGGGTATGTGAATGAGTGGGATTCCTGAGGTTGGAACCCTGAGCCTGGGCGTCAGCTATCGGCGGTGGAGGGAAGCCAAGTGGGAGTCTTTGTGGTACAACGACGGGGGCCGGGTTTTGAACTTGTGGTGCCCCCGGATTACCATCGTGACCCGTTGGTGTAAGCTGTTGTTGGCCCGCGATTCCTGAGGGACCGGCTTCTGGACTAGCATTGACTGTCGGAGGTGTGTAACCTTGTGGAAGTCCGTAAGGAGGCCATATGTAACCCTGGTCATTAGTCCCAGTGGGGGGCACTGTATGCGGGATCCCGAGTCCATTGGGAGGAGGAGGGTTGGTAACTTGATTTTCCGTATTCCCAGCAGAGACATCTTCGCTTGTGTCTTTGTCCCTCAGAGTTTGTAAGACCTTTAAGATTTCAGCCATCTGTTCCTTCATCCCATCTATTTCTGCCCTAAGCTCTTGATTGCCTAGGTCTTGGGGTGGATTGCCTTGATCCGGGATATCTTGAGGTGGATTGTCTTGGTTTTCTTCCATATTTCTGGTCTGAGAACGAGTCCAATAGCGATGTTGACGCACCAGCTTGTCTTTTACTCTCTGTTGGTGGGACATATGTTATGAGTATATGTATGAGTATATGAATGGATGAAAATGCGAATGATGCATGTGTGCATGAGTCTTATTGTTTTAGGTCGGGAATTGTAAGCGCATCCTGATTTGTCATAAGTTCACAGATTAAAGTTCCACAGTATTTTCAAGATAAAGGATCAGCATGTGAGACAAACAAACTTCATTGATGGAGGAAAGTACAACATTTTGGAAATAAAACTTCGAAAAGAAAAGTACAATGTTCTTTAAATTTCACTCAAATACATATGGCTTTCATTTTTCCACTCCTCCCTCTTTTTCTACTAGTAGCGCTGCCAGCCTTCTCCCGGAGTTCGGCAATCAGAACCTCGCAAAACTCCATGAATTTGGAAACTTGGACCGGGGTGTTGAACGGGTGCATTGCCGCGTTAGCCTCCTTTAGACGTTTGGGGATTCCTACGATAGCTTGATCGGCCAGCCATGCCAACTTTGAGAATCTGTCTTTCCAGTATAAGCTTTCGTTCTTCAACTCTATGAAGACTTCATGGTTTTCTATCTTGCTGACCAACTCCACGAACCGGTTCTCCCAATAGATGCTTTCTGTTTTCAGCTGGTGATAGACCTCCTCTTGATATCTGATATGGTCGTTCAGCTCATCAGATTTTTCATGCTCCCTTCTTAAGGCTTGCTGGTATTCTCGGAGTATCTCTTCAATGGTATCTTTATCCTGCTTGATACTTTTCACTTGCTCTTCAAACTCGGCTGCCATCATCCGGGACTCTCTCTTTGATACCATTAGTAGGCTCTGTGCGGTCTTTTCAGCCATCATTGATTCTTCCCATAACTTTTTCCACTTGTATGTATCATCGATGGCTTGGTTCATTTTCAGGTTGCAACGTTTTATTTCCTCTTTCGCTCCTCTTAGGTACCTTTGAACCTCTAGTTTGTCCTTTTGTTCAATCTTGAGCTGCTTTCGGCTGTCTTCCATGGCCACTGACTTACTTGTGTTCTCCTCCTTCAACTTCTGGTTTTTTAGGAGCGCTTTCTCTAACTCTGCCTGTAAGCCCTTCTTTTCTTCCTCGGCCTTTGACAATGCCATTTTAAGCTTATCTAAATCTTCGACAGTGGGAAGGGTAGGTTCAGGTATTTCTTCCTCAACCCGTAGTGCACTTTGGTAAGGCAATCAGGTGTCTTGGATCCTCTTTTGGAGCCATTGGCGAAAGGTGGTTTCCTTATCGCCGCTCTTCTTAGTAAGCTCTTGTCCCTTGCGGACGACCATATTCCACGCTTGAGAAATCTTCCGGAGCATGTCAACCTCTTTTGGGCTTCCTTCATGGAGGTAAAAAGGGATTAACATGTCTTCGGTGGGCGGATTTCGCATGGGGTACCCCAGCTGTCTTAGAGTCAGAGAAGGATTGTAATTTATGCATCCTCTTGTCCCCATGAGCGGGACGTTTTGAAAGCTTCCGCATTGAAAAATTACTGTGGGCCTCTCTTTCCACCATGATGGGTGCCAACGAACCTTATATTCATGAAGGCCCCCCAGCACTTGCAACCATTCACCAGTGTTTATTGCCTTCACATCACACCCTCTGGCGTCTTCAATTGGGCCTTCTACTCTGACTTTGTTAACGAAAGCATGGGTGAGAAGCCAAACATACAAGGCGTGCAGGCAGCAAGATATCCTTTTTCCCCTTAGCTCACTATAATGAGTGAAAGTACAGTAAGTGTCTGCAAGCATGGCTGGAATCGGATCCTTGAAGGATAAGAAGACGCCAATAGCTGTTGTGTCCACATATCTTTCAAGGCGTGGAAATAGGACAATGCCAAAGATGGTCAAAGCTAACACCTGCTTAAAAGGACCCCAATTTCTAGCGTCGGCGAAGAATTTCATTTGGCCTTCCAGATACTCTTGTGGGAATCCTGCAATGCCATTTCGGTTTTTCTTCCGGAGCTTCAAGTTCTCTTTGCTGGTTTGTAACATTGAGGCGAGTTTCTCATCTGTGTAATATTGTCCCTGATACTGGTAGGGTCCATTGTCTTGTTGGGGAAAGCCGAAGATCTGTGTATATTCTTCCAGGATAGGTGCCATCTGGAAATTTTTGAAGGTGAAGCATCTTAATGAAGAGTCGTAGAACTGGCTCAAAGCGGCAATGGCATCCGTTTGTACGTCCAATTGTAGTAACATAATAATCTTCCCATACACTCTATCAAAAGACCTGCGTTCGATGGGCGGCAATCGACCAGCACATTCCCTTAGACTTGTCAGATTAGGCTGTTTCACTATAGGGTAGTTCAGAGTTTGGATTGCTTCACAGTTTGATCCCATATCGTTTTGCTTATGACAAAACCTTCAAACCTCTTACAATTCCCGGCAAACCTAAATGAAATGAATAGCATGCATGTGAGGATTTTTTTTTTGTACATTATTTTTTTTGAAATGACGATGATGTATGATGAATTAAAGAATGATGTTACAGGGGAAAATTTTGGTGATTCAAAAATTTGAGAAACATTAACCATATCACATAAAATATGTGTAAAGGGCAAAAGAGTAAATGGTTTTCATTATTTGATTTTTTTTGAAAAAAAGTTTTTGTGATGATGCAGCGGGTAGGTGAATTGCTTTTGTGTCCTAAACATGTTGTGTCTTACATATAGGTCACGGTCTAGGGTCACTTATGTGATCAACCTCTCAGGTAGTTCTATTCACTTCCTCACAAAGGTTTCCAGAGCTAAAATCCCTTTCACGATATGACCCACAACGATAGCGAGCTACCTGGTGTGGGATGCCGCGAAAGAGCATACTCTGGTTGAGATTTTCATGAGAGTCAGACAGATAAATCCAGAATGACTGTCACTAATCATCTCCGCTCGTCCTAAGTTTATTTTTCAGACCCGGGTATAGGGCCCCACTCAGAAGTGTGTGAATAAATAGGTGTAGGTGATGTGTGTGATATAAGCAACCTAAACTACCCAAACTGCAAAAGAGCAAACAGATAGCAATATAAAAGTCTTCTACCCTAAGGTTTGCAAGAAAACAAATAGCAGAATAAAAGTCTTCTACCCTAAGATTCAATATGCGAATATAAAGACTAAGGGTAAATAAAGTACTAAACTAATAATTTACACATTTAATTAAATTAGGCTTGACCCTCTAAAAAAAAGTCCCCAGTGGAGTCGCCAGCTGTAGCGACCGAAGAATCCGAGGAGGGATTCCTCGTTGCTTTTGAACAATGGAGCCGCCATCAATATTTATTTTTAGGAAAACATTGAAAAAACCTTTGTTTTTGGGTTCGGGGGTCGATTAAGTGCGGGGAAGGTACAAGCACCCCGCAACATCCTAAAAAGGTTACCTTTTAATTTAATGTGTAGAAAAATTAGTTTAAAGAAAACATTTTAATTTACCCCTTTTTTGTTATTTGCAAAAAAACGGAAAAGAAGACTTAATAAAAAATTTTAGTTTTTTGCGCTCGACGGGAGTGGGCCCCCGCTCCTACGTATCTCCGGGTGCGATGGAGAAATCAAAGCTACGTAGTTCTTGGGTAGAAAATATTTGTGTGTTGGTATTTTTTATTTTTTGAAAAGTTTGGGAAAACTAGAGGCCGCTCACGGTGACCAAACAGATAAATCCAGAGTGGTCGTCATTAATGGCTTATTCGGAAAAGAAGGTATTTATAGCGTTCAAACAAGCGAGGCCCAGAGTGACCGCTATAGACAACCTATTTTTTTTGCGCGAATTCGATTTTTCGAAAGAAAGAAAAAAAAAAAAAAGCGGTTCGGAAGCATCACGTTGTGAACAAAAGCGGAGTAGGTGATAAAAGGGGGGGTGCAAATAATAAAGGAGTTGTATTAAAAAGGGAGGTGTGAATAGCGTTTTGACGCTAGAAAGAAAAGTGTCACCGGGGGTGCAAATAGCATTTTGACGCTAAAAGAAAATGGTTGCCGGGGGTGCAAATAGCGTTTTGACGCTAAATAAAACGATTGACGGGTTTATTACCTTTTTTACTATTCTACCCTAGAACACGTGGTTCTTGAAACGCTTTTCCTTAAAAAACCTAGACTAAATAAGTGGTATTTTGAAAGCGGATTATGGAGAAAAAATCTTTTGTTTTTTTTTTTGTCATAGTTATTATCTAAATAAAAGGGGGCCTTTTTACTTTTTTTTTTTTGAAAAAGATTTTTGTTATTATGTTATTTTTTTAGAAAAGAGTAGGGACACTAGTAACCATTTATTTTAGAAAATATTTTTTAGTATTTTGAAAAAAAGGCTTTATTTAAATCCGAAAATAGTAACCATTTTTTTTTAAAAAAACAACATATTTTTTTTAGCACTTTTTTTTAGTCCGAAAATTAGTAACCATTTTTTTAAAAAAAACAACATATCTTTTTTTTTATCATTTTTTTTTTAAAAATCTGAAAATTAGAATAATTTATCTAAAAAAAAGCACAACATTTTAGACCGAAAATATTAGCACCTAAATAAAAGGAACACACATTTTTTTTTGTTTTTTGGTTTATTTTAAATCCGAAAATAGTAACCATTTTTTAAAAAAACAACATATATTTTTTTTAGCACTTTTTTAGTCCGAAAATTAGTAACCATTTTTTTTAAAAAGACAACATATTTTTTAGCACTTTTTTTTTTAGTCCGAAAATTAGTAACCATTTTTTTTTAAAAAGACAACATATTTTTTTAGCACTTTTTTTTTAGTCCGAAAATTACAATAATTTATTTAAAAAAGCACAACCAATATTTATAAAAACATCAACTAATATTTATAAAAAAAAAAGCAACTAATATAAAAACATGACAACAACAAAATAAAAACAGTAACTAAAAAAAAACGAAAAAAAACATGAACAACAATAATTAAAATACAATGGCAATGATTATATGAACAAAATTATAATAACTAAAAATTACAAAAAAAAGCAACAATACTACAAATTATTACATTTTTGTACCTTGAACAAATCCAAGCTTTCTTCTTCGGATCTCTTCAATACACCAAAATTTTAAACTAAAAAAAAACTAAGAAGGAAGAAAAGAAGGGGAAGAAAATTTTCTAAGAGAAACCCTAATTTTTTTAGATTCTCCTTTTTTTCTAAGAGCCAAATTCGTCCCCCCTCCTCTAAGTGGGGAACCCTATTTATACAAAAAAAACTTGCTCTTGCTTCTCTTCATTGCTCCACTTCAACCACCCTTGGATAGTGATGATGACTTTCTTTGATATGATGGAGGTTTGGGGGGAGTTGTTGAAGGGGAAAATAAAAAGGAAGACATGTGAGATGTGGGGGAGGTGATGGCCGAATTTGTGGGTATGGAGAAGGTGAGAGGAAGGAAGGGAGTGCCAAGTGTGAAGTGTGTGATAGGGAGAGGAATGGATGAGTGTGTGAAGAGAAAAAAAATGAGTGTGTGAGAGGAGGGGAGAGGAGAGAGCCGTGGGTGTGATGTGAAGATTGTGTGAGAGATGAGAAGAAAGGATGGAGGTTGAGTGTGAGTTTGTTTAGGGTTTGGAAGGGGAAGTGTGTGAGAGAGAGTGAGTTGAGTGATGTGTGAGGGAGAGAGAAAGAAAGGGGGCGTAGGAAAAGGGGAGAGGAGCCGTTGGGAATGAGAGAGAGAGAGGAGTAGGCGTGGAGTGTGTTAGGAGAGAGAGGTTGAGTGTATTGGGAAGGGAAAAATGGGGAAGTGGGGTTGTGTGTGGAAGTGGGATTGAGAGTTTCAAGGAGGGAATCAAGGAGAGTGGGGGGCGGATTTCTAGGGATGAATGTGGATGCATTTTGGGGCTTGGGGGGAGAGTGAATGTGGACATTTTTTAGGGTAAAGGGGGGTGGGGTCGAATTAGGGTTAGGAGAGGAGGGATTTTAGGGTTTTGGTGAGTTGGGTTGTGGGTTATGGGTTGGATATGGGTTAGGTGTTGATGGAGTTGGGTTATGCGAAATGGATAGGGTTTTTTGGATTGGGCTAGGCGAATTGGGCTAGCCATTTTGCTGGGTTGGGCTTCCATGACAGCACCTTATTATTAATAGACCCCCCCCACTTCCTTCTTGGCTTATTTTTATTTTTTCACTTCTAAATAAAATATCTGTGGTGATTAAAACCCATAGCAATAAAAACAAGAAAATAATACATGACATAAAAAAGATTATTATTATTTTTTCAAAAATTAAAACTTGTAGCAAACTAAAAATAAAATAAAACATGGCAAAAGAAGAATGTTATTTTTCTCAAAAAATAAATAAAATTTCTTTTTTTTGGATAGGACAAAATTAGGGTATTACAGTTCCATACCGAACGGAATACAATATCCAAGTCCAAATACTGAACAAAAACATAAAGCGGTTCGTAAAACTCATAACCAATACAAGTTTATACAACCAAATAGAACAACAAAAGAACAAAGGATAAATATGACTAAGTCTTCAGCACCTCCGAGAGTATACCAACTACTCGTGCACAATAGTCTTCCTTTTTCCCTGCTTCTCTGAAAAACAACAAATATGGATTGGGTGAGATAACATTATCTCAGTGAGTCCTACCGTGCCCCCTCACCGACACTCGGTTCAATTTATTAAACCGTCATCAAATATAGATGATTAGCTATCATAAGCTGTAATCGAAATGCCACGCACTTCGTGAATTTATTTAACACGTACCGACTGCAATCCAGTGCTAATCCCGGTAATCGTGTGTTCAACTTAGCATAAACCGAATGCAATCCAGTGCTAATCCCGGTAACCCGTGAGTTGACCACGCAAAAACACATTCATGGCCTAGGTAAGGGGTCATGACTACCCTCCCTAGTATGCTACTTGTCGGATTGTCACCCAACGCGATACATATGACAATACGTATCAATTCTTGAGAGTTAGATAATTTATATCTTCTTTTTGATTTTGATCACCAAAGGATCAATCACATAATCTCATTAGATAATTTATATCTTTTCGATCACCAAAGGATCATTCACATAATAATTGGATAAACAATATCCATATCGATCTATAACCCGTTTAGAGGAATTCATAAATTAGACCACCGGCATTATAATCATATCCAATTGACACACACACACACACACATATATATATATATATATATATATATATATATCTATATCTTCAGTCAGTCCATCAGTCGGTGTACCCACACGCGCACTAGGGTTTCGGTTTTTCAATCAAATAGGCTTTCAAAGCTCTTTCAAAATCATGAGTTGAATAAGTTCAAGATAAGGTTTTCAGTAATGCAATTCCTTTTTAAATGATTGAGAAATAGATTAGAAAAGGTTCGGCATAAAAAGGAGCTTCGAAATGAGAAATCGGGAATCGGTGACAAGCTCACGCACGGTCCGTGCCCAGGGGCGCACGACCCGTGCATGATTTACCAGAATCACACAACCAAACCGAAAAGGGCGCACGATCCGTGCGACCTGTGTCTGTTACCAATTTCACCTATTTCTCAATTCCGCTTTCCGTTTCTGCCTAATTCGATTCCTAATGTCAATCACTCCTGAAACTCAAAATGTCCAGGCATTCCAGAATACATATTCATTTCAAAATTGTCATCTAAGTCATTTCAATTCGTTTATGGATTTCAAAACCGTAAAACGCCTATTTTTCCAAAACTCAGAATTTAGCTTCCAAGGCACATTTTCAACAAAATATCAGATTATGCCAAGGGTTCAAATCATCTAATCAGCTAAATATCCAACCTGTTACCAATCTGCAACCAGACCCCTTTAACAACGTTACAATGAAGGAACAAGTGCTGCAAATAGGGACATGCTTAGCCCGTCGGGCCCGTCCGCTAGCCCGCCAAAAAATGGCGGGTTGGGTTGGTGATTTCACCTCGCCAGCCCATTGTAGCCCGCCCCGCCTAACTCGCCGATTCGGCGGGCCACAAGCAGGGCGGGGCGGCTGCCAAGTCTATTTTTTATTTTCTCTTGTTTTTAATTATTTCAAAATATTTCTTAATGTTTTTTTGGCGGGTTGTAGTGGGCCGACCCACCAACCCCGCCACTTTTACTTGGTTTTGGCGCGCTTGGGCGGGCTAACCCTCCTATTTTAAGCCCAAAAGTATGCTTTAAATACATTTTTTTATTTGTTAATTTTAACGGCGGGCTAGCCCATCGGCCCCCAAAGGGCGGGGCGGACTCAATTTCTCAACCCAATATCTTTTGGCGGGTCGGCCCGCCCCACCCACTTTTTGGCGGGCTCACGACAGGCGGGGCGGGCTGGCCCATTTTGCCACCCTTAACTGCAAATCCTCTTCAGTATCCTGCAACTGCTTCAGTAGAGAACAAAACGAGAAACAAATTGAACACCGTATACTTTAATTGCCTTTAAGCGATCTAAATGAGAAAATATTATATGTTTTCGATATAATTATTTTTTACGTTTTCTCTTTATAAATGCCTTTGTATTTACAAACAAATATTTTGTTTTCGGGTCCCAATGAGAAAACATTACATATTGTCGTTATATTTTTTTTTATGTTTTTCCCTTATAACTGTTAGATGTTGTTGGCTATAATTTCATTACTTTTGATATTCGTCGGGGAAACATTATGTAGTGCCGCCATACAAATTGTTTATATTTTAAATTTTGATATAAATTTTCCCTTATAATTATTGAATGTTGTTGAGTATAACTTTATTAATTTTGATATTCAATGAAAAAACATTGCATGTTATCAAAATAATTATTTTTTATATTTTTTTTTTGGGAAAATATTGTATGTTTTTAGTATAATTTAATTATATTTTATCCCAACGGGAAACATTATACATTATCAAAATATTTATTTTTTATGTTTTTCTCCATCACGTCCTTTTAAAAAAAATAATTATCTAGCTTTTGAGTCACGGCAAGGAAGCGTTAGTCGATGTCAATATAATTTCATTGTCTTTAAGCAATCCAACACGAAAACATTATATCTTGTCGACATAATAATTTTTATATTCTGTGTTTCTAAATATCTTTATTTTTTGTAACTGGATATTTTGCGTTTGTCTCTCGATGAGAAATCATTCTATGTTAATCCCAGGATAATTATTTTTACATTTTTGTTTTTATAATTCTTTTTTAAATTTTTCTAAAGGATTATTTTGCTGTTTAGACAGGAAATATTATCGAAAACTTTATCTATGGAAGATATAATTATTTTAAACTTTGTCTTAAAAAATAAACATGTATTTTTTTTATAAATTATTATTTTATGTTGGAGTTCTGACGAGAAAATATTATTTATTGTCAAAATAATTAATTCTTATCTTTTAACTTTTATACGTATACTTTACTTTTGAGTTCTTATGAGAAATATACCTTCATATATGTATATTTTACTTTTGACTTCAAATAGAAAAATATTATATGTTGTTGAAATAGTTTCTTTTTATAGAGTTATTCAAAAAATTATTCTTAGCAAATAAGACGGTGCGACCCGTGCGTATGCACGAACATAAAGTTAATAAAAAATGTGAAAAAAGTTATTCAAGACGAGAAAATATTAAGACATAATAATAAAGTCCTAACTATTTTTTTTCTACTAAAATTAAGGGCAGGGAAATGACATCCTAGTCCAAGACATGGGAAAACCTAAACTTAATAATCACTCGTGAAGAATATTATATTTATATCATCTCAAACTAATTCAAAATAATAAATATACGAAATTATTAAGACTTAATTTTAACATTAGAACTAGAAAAAGAACATCAATATAGTAATTTTATAAATATAGATTATTTTTTTGACAATTTATAAATATAGATACATATACAAATATGACCAATTTCTTAACAAAATCATATATCCAATATTTATTAATTTGATTTGTATAACTTGCACCGAAATGATTTGATTTGGTAAAATCTCCACTTTATTACAACTTTCTAAGGAAATAAATCCAATGTCAGAAAAAGAATGAGAGCAAAAATTATAAATGGTCAATTTCTCAGGGCAATGAGCAACCATGTTAGCTTCTCTCCCAGAGAACTCTATATGCGACATTTACACCCTTACTTTGAATGTGGTTTCTAGTAGGAATACAATCTGGGCACAATCTCCAAACAAAGCATTTGACCTTGGGCGGGATTCGCTAGCACCATAAATCTCTCAAATTTCCTTCTACCTGAAGGTGAGAGGTGTCAAGGATACAATCCTTGCACAACAGGTAAGTCGATTTAACTATGTAAATCTCATTCTTCTCTGACCACCACACTAGTTTATCTGACTGAGCCATATGTGGTAAAAATGTGTAAGCAATAGCATTTCTATCCTCATCTGAACAAAGAAATGCATTTTTTTTTGCAGGTCCCACATCTCCCTTCCCAGGACACATATATCAGCCATTTGACATCAAAAGACACCCTTGAGGCCGAGTAAGCCTAATTCTATCTTGTACCCAAACATCCTTAAAAACACGTACATTAGCCCCCATTGCATATGGCCTATCTCACCCCTTCTTAGATAACATGTTTAGCTTTCCACAAACTCGTCCATACCAATCTCGAGTTACTACCTTGTGATGCCTCTGGAAAATCATCATTCAAAAAATATTTGGCTTTGAAGACCTTAGAAACAAGTGAATCGAGATGGGTCATCAACCTCCAACCTTGTTTTCTTAAGCAGTTTATACCTTATCCTTGCTCATGGCAAGCTTATCCCGGTTTAACCATTTTAACCCTTTGCCTCTTTTACCCCCACTTCCCCTCCATAAGGAGTTCAACATCCTTTCTATTTCACCCCTTAGTGAAGGGTGAATTAGAAAAATGCTCATAAAGTAATTAAGTCGGGATTGACTGAAGCACTAATGTGATCATTACCTCTTTCCCAGCTTTTGATAGAGACTTTCCACCTAGGAGTTAATTTTCGTCCATACTCTATCTTTGATAAACTTGAATAATGATTTCTTGCTCCTACCCACCATCGATGGCAACCCAAGATACTTCCTAGTTCCCATGTAGATTTGTACCTGAAGAAGCTAAGTAATATCACCTCAAATGGTCATGTCCATGTTCATAGAAAACTTCTAATTTTTTGAAATTTATCTGCTGGCCTGATGCATCTTCATAAGTATCTTTATAGTGTTGGCTTCCCTCCCGATTGCCCTGAAAAACAAAAAACAATCATATGCAAATAAAAGGATGGATATAAGGGGCACCCCCTACAAATCTTCCCCCTATGAAGGTGTTAGCCTAGAATTTCGACAAGGCTTTTGAGTGGTTAATTAATGGGGTTTGACTTTTCATTAAAAATCATTCATAATGCCTTTGGAAAAGAAAAGTGACATTTAAGTCATCTCAGCATGTTTTCGACAGAAGAAGTCTTCACCAATTCGACAAGGAAGAGTTTTCGACAGGACAGTATATTCAGGACTTCGTCAAGCAGTTATTGGCAAACAGTTATGTCGAATTTCAAGACTACGGTTAATACAACGTAAGCAGTTGTGGCATCAAACGTGGCACGAAATTCATCACTGGTTAATGAGACGTGGCCACGTGTCCATAGCAGTTTACATTTCAGTCATTATTTTCTGTATAAATAGGGGTTTCTACGTAGAAATCAGTGTGCCAAATTATTATACCAAACACACAGTTCTGAAACTCTAAACTTCCAAGTCACAGCGAAAACAGAGTAAAAGAATTATTGTACCACGTATGTGAATTTGTGCACCTTTCTCTTTACATTTAATGCAATTTATTGCTTTCAATACAAGTCATTTTATATTTCTGCGTTCCATTTTACTACTTCTTTTTCTTTGATTTGCATTTTCATGGTGAATTGTCTCCTTTTTTAAAATATATTTGTTGACAAACTGTGGTGTTTAAAGGCAATTGCTTTAGAGATTTCTGGTTTAATCTCACAAACATTTCTAATAAAACCAGCGATTGTTTGCTAAAAACACCAGCAAACAAATTGGCACGCCCAGTGGGACGGTTTGCCTTTAATACGTAATTTTTCTATGTTCTTGTATGTGTTCGTATTTGCATGCACTTAAGAAGTAGAAAAATGGTTCGTCCTACTAATAATGCGTCTAGTTCTAATCCTGTGATTTCACAAGAACAGGGAACAATAGTAGACTCTGCAAACGTAAATGCAGGGTTGGTTGTGGGAACAATATCCCCATCATCATCAACAACTGTTCCTTCAGTATCAATGACTAACGTTGGATTAACGCAGTCAAACATGGCATCTATACCTATGCCTTTGACATCACATATGGGACTTCATAATCCTTATATGGCAATAGGAAGCGGTTTAAATCCACATGTTCATAATGTAAGTTTTCCTGCATTTCCTTCTGGATCATATGGCATGCCTACTGGAATGCCACATATTTCGACCATGTCTCCCGTACATGTTTCTTCTGAAAGTGTAATGGGTCGAAATCCCACTGCATTAACCAATGAATCTTTGTTTGCCTTACGACAACAAGTTGATGAGAGCAATCATGATATGGTTAATATGTTAACCCAACAAATTGGTACAGTTTTTAATCCATTGATTCAAAATACTAACACTAGTTACCAAATGTTAGCCAATCAAATGGGTCGAATTGCAGATTTCTTTGGGACCCCAACGGTTAATAATAGGCAAATTCCCAATGTGGTAGGTAATATGCCTGGTAACCCTCAAAGAGCGGTTACGGTCGAAGCCCAGGCAGTTGTAGGCGAACAACAAGGGTTAGCAAATCATATCCCTGAAGTAGTTTTGGTAAACCGAAACCAGAACGCTGACGAGGTTGTTCGACAAGTACAACGAAATAATGTTGACGTTCATGATAATATAGCCACTTTAGTAGAAACTATAATGGCGCAAAATGGTCTTAACATAGGTTTGCATAGGCCAAATTTCATATCACCATTGTGTGAATATGTGTTGCAAACTGAGTTACCAAGGGGCTGGAAAGTTCCTAAATATACTAAGTTTGGTGGTGACACAAAAGAGTCTACTGTCGAACATATTGCTCGTTATTTGACCGAGTCTGGGGATATAGCCCAAAATGAGAATTTGAAGATGAAATATTTCCCAAATTCTTTAACAAAAAATGCTTTTACTTGGTTTACTACATTACCCCCTGGTTCTATTTTCACATGGGGGCAATTAGAAAAAGCATTTCATGCGCAATTTTACATGGGCCAATCTAAGATTAGTCTCAAAGAATTGGCCAGTGTTCAGCGCAAAATACCTGAAACTGTTGATGATTATTTGAATAGGTTTAGGCTACTGAAGGCTCGTTGTTTCACACAAGTGCCTGAACATGAACTCGTCGAAATGGCTGCTGGTGGCCTTGATTATTCGATCAGAAAGAAATTGGACACATCTCATCTAAGGGATATGGCCCAATTAGCTGACAGAGTTCGACAGGTGGAAAGGCTTAAAGAAGAAAAGTCTACGTCAAATAGGTTTCATAAAAAAGAAAAAGTGGCTTATGTCGAAGAAGAATTCGACACCACACTTAGTGATGTCGAAAGAGAGGAGATCAACGTGGCTGAACTTAAGCCTGGTCCCCCTTATACTTGTAAATTACTAAGGCCTGCTAATGGAAAAAATCCTGTTGAGCCAAAAAATGACAGATTTGTGCCTAAGACATATACTTTTGATGTTACTAATTGTGATGAAATATTTGAGCTGTTAGTAAAAGATGGTCAGATATTGATACCTAGTGGCTTAAAAGTACCAACTCTTGACCAGAGAAAGAAAAAGGGTTATTGTAAGTTCCATAATTTTTTGGGACATAACACTGACCGTTGTGTGCTTTTCAGGGATCTTGTGCAAAAAGCAATCGAAGAAGGTAGATTAAAATTCGAAGATAGAAAGATGAAAGCTCCAATGCAAGTTGTAGATGATCCTTTACCCAAAGCTGAAGCCATGTATACAGAACCGTTCGAAATGAGTATAAACATGGTAGATGCTGAAATGAAAGATCCTCCAAAGAAACTTAAATCCTCCACCAAGAAATTGGAAGGTTTTATATATGCTGAAGGGAAGAAACAAGAGATAACCTTGAAAGAATATGATGGGAAGCTACATGCTGTGTTCCCAAAAGCTGAAGAGGAATTGATAGATTTCCTCAACAGATGTAAGTGGAACAATTCTGAGGTTATGCTATGTCCAAGGTGCAGTGCTGTTTTCGACAAAGAAGCAGCTAAAGCTGTTGAAGGGTACCAGGATCAAGAACAACGTAAGAGGAAATGGCTTGACAATAGGCCATCCTTTGATTTTGGTAGCACTGAGCTTCCTGGTTACAAGGCCGATGTTACGACTAAGCCTTCATCTAGCAAGGCTAATGTTTCGACTAAGCCTTCGATAAGCCAAGAGCCAGGAAAGAAAGGATCCATAAAGCTGTTTGGTAAATCCTTTGTTCCACAAACAAATTCCCCTGTTGGAAAATGGGTTCACAACAATGCACCCGCTCAAGTCGTCCATCAAGGTGATTCCAACAAGTATAATTATTGGAATAATTATAAAGGTAAGAATCCTATGACTAAAACCCAGTGGCGTCGTTTTCAGAGAAACCAGAAGAAGAAAGCTTCTTTAGACGTGAACAAGGTTCCTAGTCACTTTGGAATCAAAGTCCAGTTGGGTGATAAGAAGGTGGCTTCTAAAGTTGAAGCAGGTACCAGTGCTGATGTTGCTAAGCCTACAAGTGGGGTAAATAAGGCAAAAAGTAAGGATGTTTCGATGGAAAAACCTAGAAGGCCTGCACTTGAAAGAATCTGTCCTCCATCTTCGACATCTAAAGGGAAAGAAGCTCAGTCCGACTTTGATGAGGACATAGGTTCTGGTTTTGATGATTCTGACGATGACTTCGATGTCGTCTGTAATGTGGTGTCAATATTGCCACTGGAATATGATCGATGTCATAACTGTGCCTAATAATGAGGAAGAAGATTTCACTGAAGATATGGCTTGTCACAAACCCATGTGTTACTATGTGATGAATGATGGCTGTGTCGAAGAGCAGATGGCTACTTTCGAGAGGCCAGATACGAGTATGCAGAATCACCTGAAGCCTTTATATATTCAGGCTAAGGTTAATGGTATTGGCATCAACAAAGTGTTAGTTGATGGAGGTGCTGCTGTGAATCTTATGTGTTATACCCCAATTTTGTCCGATCATTTATCGCAATTGTTTTAGCCCCCGTGTCACAAGTCCATATCATTACGAGAACGACATTTCGAGCGCTGTCTTGTTTTAATGTAGACCAGTTTGTCTAATTGGGCCAATTCTTAGTAAATGGGCCTATGTTCGGTATTTTGGACTTAATTTAGCCATTTTGATCAAAAAGCCATAAAAATAATAATGAAATAAAATCAGAAAATAAAAAATATATATTACAATAAAGTACCCAAAAAATACAAAAATATCACCAAAAATATACAAAAATAAGAATAATCCAAAGAAAATAGAGAAGAACGAAAATATTAAAAGGGGGTGTCAGTAGCATTAACCTTTAGCCCAACAAGCTGCTTGCCCAACAAGTCGACTTGCCCAGCAAGTTAACTTGTCCAGCAAGTCTCTTCACCTAACCCTTCACCTATAAAAGGAGGCTCTGTCCACAGTGAAAAACACACCGCAGTGATTCAACAAGAACACTGAACACATTCTCTCCCTCTCCTAGCGAAGCTCTCGCTCTCTCTCTCTCCCCCTCCCTTTTTTATTTTTATTTTTCTTTTAATTAGTTTATTTTTAAATATTCATGATAAATATTTTTCACTAGTTGCACTTTTCATTTTTTTCTTTTTTGTTAACTTTTCGTTCATATTCAAAACAAAAACAAAATATTCCTTTTCCTCTCATAAATAAAGAAATATTTTCAAGAACAAAATAGGGGACTAAGTCGACTGTACAGTCGGGTTAGTCTGCTTTTTAGGTCACTAATGAACCGTTACGGATCATGGCCTAAAATCCCTATTTAAAACAAACAAATTTCTAAATTAAAATAAACACAAACACGTTTCTTCCCACAAATCAAATTTTCAAAATAGGGGATTAAGTCGGCCGTACGGCCGGGTTAGTCAGCGTTCTAGGACGAATGGACCGTACGGATCAAGAGTCCTAAAACCCCTATTCAAATAAAATCAAACCACCATACATCAAACTATCTTCCAAACTTCAAAAAACTCCATTTTAACAAATTAGGGGACTAAGCCAACTGTACAGTCAGATTAGTCATCATTTTAGGACAAATGAACTGATCACTCAGGAGTCCTAAAATCCCTAAATATAATACACCAACAAACAAAGTTTTCTACTAAGAACTACGTGTGATTTGATTCTCTACCAAGAGATACGTAGGAGCAGAGGGCGGCCGACCTCTGTCAATTGCACTAATAAAAAACCTTTTTCAGTCTTCTCCTAAATAATCATTTTCTCAAATAAAATATCATTTTCTTCTTTTTAATTCACAATAAAAGGGTAAAAATAAATGTTTTCAAAATTAACTTTCACTTCTACAACTAATTAGCAGGTAACCTTCCTTAGGAAGGATGTCGTGGGGTGCTAATACCTTCCCCACGCATAACAGACTCCCGAACCCTAATCTGGTCTCAAGGACCCTTATCCATTCCAAAAGGGATTTTCCAATATTTGCCCTTAAACTAAACTTTGGTGGCGGCTTCATTTTTGAACCTTCGAGAGATCCTCACCCGGATTTTTCGGTCGCTACAGCTGGCGACTTCACTGGGGACATTTTAGAGAGTCAAACCTAGTCTAATTAGTTGTAGGATCAGTTGTTAATCTAATGTTTATTGTTACCCTTCCCTTTTTGTCTTTTATTTTCATTGCATATTATTCTTTTGTGATATGAAAACCCTAGGATAGAAGACCACTTTTTTTGTATATATGTTTGTTTGTTTTGCAGCTTGGGGGTATCCTTGATATTTTGCTCCTTCACGCACTCCACTATCACACTTTTACACACACGTGAGAATAGTCCTGTACCCGGACTGGAGAATAACCTAAGTTAGAACGAGACTGCGTAGTGATGGCCTACTGGATGTGCGTCCTGTTGGGTGGTCACGAAAGTCTCACCTAGAGTTTGGTCCCTCTTGAGAATGCTGGCACTCCTAATAGCTTGCCTATTGTTGTGATCAGTGTTCTTAACTGGGGTCGTTGGCTCTAGGAAGCTTATGTAGGACTCTTTAGAGCTACACTTTGAAAGGTTCACTTAACAGACAAGCCCTAGACCTATTCTCTAAGGAACCCTCGTAGGACACAAATGAGCCTTATACCCCCGCATTCAAACAAACACTGATACATTTTTCGGGTCTTCTAAAAAGAAAAATTCAAAAAATCATATTTTATTTTTGCAAGTTATTTTTTAGAAACATATCTCATGCATTTGCATTTTCATCATTCATATCCATCATCATGTGTTATTCATCCATTACATTTTATTTCGTAATTTAAAAAAATGAGCATACTTTTTGAAAAAAAATTGATGAGAGATGAGGCGTTCTTGCAAATACATTTTAATTGATTGTTCTTCCTTGAAAAAGTTTAACCTACTAAATTTCAAACGAGGTCGAACTTAGCTGCAAACTCAAGTTGTTTTCAGACACTTAATCTTCAAAAAAGAACAAGTTATTCACCATTCGCAGCTCGTCCAAATTTTTGTCAGCAAAGCGTTGCATCTCATCCATCCCATGATAAACGATCAAAATAGTCTATTTTGTTAACTAATGTGTTATCAAAAATTCTTCTATCATGTCTCTAACTATGTTAACTCTCTGTGAAGCATTTGTATAGTGAACTTGTATGCGATGTGCATTTTCTCTTGTTTTAGTCAGTTAGTGTCCACACCTTTCCATCCTATCATCATCCCTTGTTCATGTCCAGTCTCACCCCGACCACTCTATAAAGTGCATATTCTCCACACAAGTTCTTAGTTGACTCTTTGGTTTTGTCCCCAATGATGAGATTTCATAAACTAACACTTGGATCCTCCAAACTAGGGCAAATTTGTGATCACTAGATATCTTGTCAACATTGTATTCCCTTGGTGCAAGTCCTTTATAAAAAAAATAATCAAAAAATGCCTGTTAGGTTGAAAACTCGCGAGAGCAGCCTAAGCAAAAATTAGGGCATATAAAAAGAAATAAAGAAAAAGAGCAGATATATAAAAATAAATAATTTTTTGTCCTTGAGTTAGTCTTTGAGAAAACAAGCAATCATGATTTGAAATGAAGTTTGGTCATCTTCTCCCAAAAAACATAAAAAAAAAATACCCTTTGATACCCACTTTGAGCCAAAAAATAAAAAAAAATCTTTCAATCACCCTAGACAATGATCTGTTCTCCATTCAAAGATGGTGCACTACTTTCTTCAGTTTATTTAGCTCAAGAGAAATAGGCCGTCAAAGAATGAGAATCATATTTCAAAAAAAAAAAACAGACAAAAGTCTTGAATAAAAAGACGGCATAAATCTTTGAGCTGATACATCATATCATGAAGTGCACCACTGAATAAAAAGATCATTTGTCTCATCAATTCCCAAACACTTTGAGCCCAATCACCCATTCTTTCATAAATTATCAATCACTAGCCACATTGCACCGCAAATAAAAAATCATTGTCTAAAGCCCTCAAACACCTTATTGTGCCAAATTAGCACTTCTTTCACGAAACTCAAAAATGGACCTCACACACTCCTTTGGGCCTACTTATCCTTTCTTTCATGAAATATCATTGTCTAAACCCCCAAACACTTCTTTGGGCCCAATTATCATTTCTTTTCATAAATCCCTAACCGTTGGTACATTACCCCCAACCATTGGCCCTATTACAAACCTTTTCTTTCATGAATCCCTAACCATTGGCCACATTACCAACCCTTTCTTACATAAACCCCTAACTGTTGGCCACGTTACAACCCTAAACAAGTCCATTCTGATCGATAAATGATTGCTTTCGTTTTTTTAAAGTTTTAATTTTAGGACAATTGCGTTTATTTATTTACAGTATGTTTGTTCAAAAAAAAAATATGACAAAAAATAAAGCTAAAAATAGCAAAAAAAAAAGAAAAGAAAAAGAAGAAAGGCTTGCGCTCCAAGATTATTCAAGTTGCACTGATACCAAGACAAGGTTTAGTGATCACCAAGTGAAATTCTCATCATCATGACTATCATAGTCCATGGGAGTCATCTTAAAAGAACCAAAAGTTTATACTAGGACCATCACCTAGATCCCAAAGTGGGGCAGTCCCTTCACCTTTCATGCTTCTCGAACTTGGGGAAATTTTTCAGCGTCCGTCTCATTCATATACCACATCCAATCCATATAGCCATACGACCAACTCACAAACCCATTACCCTAACTCTGTCACCTTTCCCCTACCTCACTCTAACTAGAAATATCATTTCAAAGTGGGGCAATCCCGTCGCCACTCACTCCACCTAAAATCAGGGAAATCCGTCCTACACCCATCTCATCCCCTTGTCATATTCACATTCATAAAACCATACTAGGGCAATTTCTCAACCCACCATCCTAAATACAGCTTTTCACAAACTCTAGTCAGGGCAACCTTGTCCTTGTCATAGTTGGGGCAACACCAAACGCCATGGGTCGAGACAAAATCTTTTGCCTTCCACCTCTCACTTCAAAGTCACGGCATTACCAATTCATAATTTCCTCTACACCCCTAGTTGTTGTCACCACTAGACAGGGGCAAGTTATGCATTCACCGTCATCAACTATGAATTAGGGCAGTCCCACATTTCTAGAGTTGGGGAGAACCTACCTTTCATGACTTTGGCAAAAACCTACCATTCATCCCCTCACGTGTCATACCTGTCCATACCCCGAGTCAACTGACTCATTCATCTGTATTTGCACTACTCTACATGTTCACTAACACAATGCTTCAAAGAGAGAGAACACAAGTTACTAATATGAAGTTGGAAACTCACTCAGTTAACTTTGTGGACCTAAAATTCAATCGTCATGGGACATCATAATCAAATGGAAGAACAATGTGAACGAGCTTGCAAATGCAATCAAATACTTTTGTGCATCAGTGTATGTGAATGACAACCTCGAGGTTGCCACGTCTGAGTTCAAACCTTTTTCCAAGGAATGATTACTTCTCTGCCTCTCGCATCAAAAGTCTCATTTCTCATCATTACAAAAAAATCTCTCTGCATCATCAATAAATCATAGCATAAATCATTCCATCATGCAATCATGCATCTACCATAGCACCTGCATCTAAGCAATACAATCACATTCATATCTTACCTGCATTCACATACTTTGTTGGTCAGACTCCATGTTCCACCAACTTCAACCCACATCATCTGCCACATTTCATTCATCCCATCAGACACCTACCATTTCACATACCTATATTGCACGGATGCATCATTCATCGCATTTTTAGACATGCCAAATATAGATAGCTTCTCCCTTCTCAGGTAAATGCATTCATTAGGTATGTTCTAGGCAAGTACGCCGTGTGTCAATCCCAATAGTTTGTTCCCTCAAAGTCAGTGCTACAAGCACTGGTATCATATCACAATTCAGAGTCTCGGACCCCCAGCAGTTCCTCAAAGCCCTAGTGCTCCTTTAGACCTCCAATGGTCATTCATTCCAGATCGCACGTCGCGTTATCGAGCAACCGACAGATCATCCGACCCCAGGTCCATCAGTTCAGTTCGACCCAGTATGTCAAAGCAACGACTTCGAACTCTACCTTCAAGATCACTATGTCGCCACAGAGTGCGACGGATCACCCGACCCCAGGTCCTTCAGACTAGCTGTGTCAGCCTAAGGCATGGCGGACGTCCTTAGAGGTGAGCAAATTAGGTCAACGACCCGATCTTGCCCCTCCGGCCGCTCGAAAAAGGCCACCCCCGAGGATACCATTTTACTAGTACCATTGCTAGTTTGTGCTCTTTTGGACCCCCAGTGGTCCTTCAAAGCCCCAGTGCACCTTCGAACCCCAAGTGGTACTTCAGGGTTTAGGCAACCCCATGGAGCCCCAGTGCTCCCTTAGAGCCCAAATGCTCTTTTAGAGCCCCAGTGCTCCTCCAGATCCCCAGTGATCATTTCTTTTTTGTTCTCGGTTAACACGCCAAGTATTAATCGTCCCTCTTTTCCCTAACTCATCTTCCCCCTAAGCAGACAAAATTAGCGTCTATTCTATCTTTATTTTTATTTCTACTACGAAAATCTGAAAACCATTCACCTTTTCTAGTAAAATATAAATAAAGAGGGGCAGCTGTTATACCCCAATTTTGTCCGATCATTTATCGCAATTGTTTTAGCCCCCGTGTCACAAGTCCATATCATTACGAGAACGACATTTCGAGCGCTATCTTGTTTTAATGTAGACCAGTTTGTCTAATTGGGCCAATTCTTAGTAAATGGGCCTATGTTCGGTATTTTGGACTTAATTTAGCCATTTTGATCAAAAAGCCATAAAAATAATAATGAAATAAAATCAGAAAATAAAAAATATATATTACAATAAAGTATCCAAATAATACAAAAAGCCCAAAAAATACAAAAATATCACCAAAAATATACAAAAATAAGAATAATCCAAAAAAAATAGAGAAGAACGAAAATATTAAAAGGGGGTGTCAGTAGCATTAACCTTTAGCCCAACAAGCTGCTTGCCCAACAAGTCGACTTGCCCAGCAAGTTAACTTGTCTAGCAAGTCTCTTCACCTAACCCTTCACCTATAAAAGGAGGCTCTGTCCACAGTGAAAAACACACCGCAGTGATTCAACAAGAACACTGAACACATTCTCTCCCTCTCCTAGCGAAGCTCTCGCTCTCTCTCTCTCCCCCTCCCTTTTTTATTTTTATTTTTCTTTTAATTAGTTTATTTTTAAATATTCATGATAAATATTTTTCACTAGTTGCACTTTTCATTTTTTTCTTTTTTGTTAACTTTTCGTTCATATTCAAAACAAAAACAAAATATTCCTTTTCCTCTCATAAATAAGAAATATTTTCAAGAACAAAATAGGGGACTAAGTCGACTGTACAGTCGGGTTAGTCTGCTTTTTAGGTCACTAATGAACCGTTACGGATCATGGCCTAAAATCCCTATTTAAAACAAACAAATTTCTAAATTAAAATAAACACAAACACGTTTCTTCCCACAAATCAAATTTTCAAAATAGGGGATTAAGTCGGCCGTACGGCCGGGTTAGTCAGCGTTCTAGGACGAATGGACCGTACGGATCAAGAGTCCTAAAACCCCTATTCAAATAAAATCAAACCACCATACATCAAACTATCTTCCAAACTTCAAAAAACTCCATTTTAACAAATTAGGGGACTAAGCCAACTGTACAGTCAGATTAGTCGTCATTTTAGGACAAATGAACTGATCACTCAGGAGTCCTAAAATCCCTAAATATAATACACCAACAAACAAAGTTTTCTACTAAGAACTACGTGTGATTTGATTCTCTACCAAGAGATACGTAGGAGCAGAGGGCGGCCGACCTCTGTCAATTGCACTAATAAAAAACCTTTTTCAGTCTTCTCCTAAATAATCATTTTCTCAAATAAAATATCATTTTCTTCTTTTTAATTCACAATAAAAGGGTAAAAATAAATGTTTTCAAAATTAACTTTCACTTCTACAACTAATTAGCAGGTAACCTTCCTTAGGAAGGATGTCGTGGGGTGCTAATACCTTCCCCACGCATAACAGACTCCCGAACCCTAATCTGGTCTCAAGGACCCTTATCCATTCCAAAAGGGATTTTCCAATATTTGCCCTTAAACTAAACTTTGGTGGCGGCTTCATTTTTGAACCTTCGAGAGATCCTCACCCGGATTTTTCGGTCGCTACATTATGCCTGAAGTGATTATGAAGAAGATAGGCATATCCATCACTGACCTTAAGCCACACAATATTGTCTTAAGTAATTACGAAGGCAAAACTGGCTACTCTCTTGGAGCCATTGAAGTGGAATTGATTGTTGGAACTATCAAGAGGACCACTCTATTCTTAGTAATTGCTTCCAAAGCAAACTTCAATATGTTACTTGGAAGGGAGTGGATACATGGAGTCGGTGCTGTGCCTTCAACAGTACATCAAAGACTAGTGATGTGGAAGGAAGATGGTCTTGTCGAATACATTGAAGCAGACCAAAGTTATTTTCGTGCTGACGTGAATCACATCACCAAGGAAAATTTGAGAAAAGATTGGCGAATATTGCGCCATGTCCATCTTCTAATGAGGCATACATTCCTGCTGATAATGTATTTGCTTCAGTTAATTTGCATCCAAACTATGGTTTTGTTTGGGAAAGGCAAATAATAGGAGATGCTACTGCCCAACCTGAAGGGTGGTATTCTGATTCTTAAAATGTTTCCTATGTCAGTTCCTAATGCATGGAACAAGATTACGGCTTATATGGCCGAAAATAAGTTAAAAGCGGCTATGGAAGCCGAATTAAATCATCAAACAATGGCTGTCGAAGCCTAAGGTTCTGTATCCGAAAACGGCATTATTATGAATGAAAAGCTTGATTGCATTTATGATAATGAGCCATTAGGTTTTGAAAAGGATCCTAGAGATTCAACAAAGCGAATGCAAGCTCAAGATCCATTGGAGGAAGTAGATTTGGGAGATGGCTCAAAGAAGAGGCCAACTTTTGTTAGTGCATATCTGGATGTTGCATTGAAAAACCAAGTTATAACATTGCTAAGGGAGTTCAAAGATTGCTTTGCTTGGGACTATGACGAAATGCCTGGATTGAGTCGAGACATTGTGGAATTACAATTGCCAATTCGACCAGAGAAGAAGCCAGTGAAGCAGATGCCAAGGAGGTTTGCTCCTCAAATATTAACTAAAATTAAAGAGGAGATCGAAAGGTTGTTCAAGAACAAATTCATCAGAACTGCCAGGTATGTCGAATGGTTAGCTAATATAGTTCCTGTAATTAAGAAAAATGGCACTCTTAGAGTTTGCATAGATTTTAGAGACTTGAATAATGCAACTCCCAAAGATGAATATGCAATGCATGTGGCAGAAATGTTGATAGATTCAGCAGCAGGATTTGAATACCTCAGCATGCTTGATGGTTATTCTGGGTATAATCAAATCTTTATTGCTGAAGAAGATGTATCGAAAACTGCATTTCGTTGCCCAGGAGCATTAGGTATTTATGAATGGGTAGTGATGCCATTTGGTTTAAAAAATGCTGGTGCTACATATCAGAGGGCAATGAATTGTATGTTTCATGATTTTATAGAAAACTTTATGCAAATATACATAGATGATGTGGTAGTTAAATCTTCCTCAGAAAATGGCCATTTAGACCATCTTCGACAATCTTTTGAAAGAATGAGGAAATATGGATTGAAAATGAATCCATTAAAATGTGCCTTCTGTGTGCGTGCAGGAGATTTCTTGGGTTTTGTGGTACACAAAAAAGGCATTGAAATCAATCAGAATAAGACTAAAGCTATAATTGAAACGAAAGCTCCTTCAACCAAAAAAGAACTTCAGTCATTGTTGGGAAAAATCAATTTCCTACGAAGATTCATATCAAATCTAAGTGGCAAAACTCAAGCATTTTCGCCATTGTTGAGACTGAAGAAAGAAGAAGTTTTCAAATGGGAATCAGTTCATCAAGCAGCCTTTGAAGAAATTAAGTCTTATTTGATGAAACCACCAATTCTAATGCCTATTATTAGAAACAAAGTGCTCAAATTGTATATAGCAACATCTGAAAAAACAATAGGTAGCATGTTAGCTCAAGAGGATGATAATGGTGTCGAAAGAGCCATATATTACCTTAGTAGAGTCTTAATAGATGCTGAAACTAGGTACAGTTCTATAGAAAAGTTGTGCCTTTCATTGTATTTTTCATGCACAAAGTTAAAGCAATATATAAAGCCAGCTAATGTTTGTGTTTATTCGCATTCTGATATTATTAAGCACATGCTGTCGAAACCAATAATGCATAGTAGAATTGGTAAATGGGCTTTAGCTTTATCTGAATATGACTTAACTTATCAACCTTTAAAATCAATTAAAGGACAAGTGGTTGCTGATTTTATAGTGGACCACTCTGTTGTCGAAGAAACATTACATTTCGTAGACACATATCCTTGGAGGTTGTATTTTGATGGTTCAAGTCATAAAAAAGGAGTTGGGATTGGTGTTTTAATTATTTCACCAAATAACATTCCAACGAAGTACAAGTGTAAAATTCGAAATCATTGCTCAAATAATGAAGCTGAGTATGAGGCTCTTATTATAGGCCTTGAAATTTTACTCGAGCTGGGGGCAAGATGTATTGAAATAAAAGGTGATTCAGAATTGGTTATCAAACAAATGACCAAAGAATATAAATGCATTAAAGAACACCTTATTAAATACTTTATTATGGCCAATTCCTTATTAAAGAGATTTGACTCTGTTCATTTAGAACATTTACCACGAGTTGATAATCAAGTGGCGAATGATTTGGCCCAAATTGCATCAGGTTATAGAGTTTCAAAACAAAGCCTTGAAGAATTAGTCGAAATAAAAGAGAAACTCGTGTCTGATGATATTTCTTCATCATTATTGTCAACACCAAAAACTGGGGGGGCAACAAATACAGATGAGGAATGTATCGAACAACACCACATTGTTAATGAAGTCGTTTTAGCAGAAGTTTTTGCTATTGACAATATGGCCAATGATGATTGGCGAAAGCCTATTGTAGAATACTTGCAAAATCCCACAGGAAATACCAATAAAAAGGTAAAGTACAGAGCTTTAAGCTATGTGGTAATTGGAAACAAATTGTTTAAGAAAACTCCTGAAGGAGTATTATTGAAATGTCTTAGTGAAAATGAGGCATATTTAGCAGTTTCTGAGACACATAGTGGAGCTTGTGGTTCGCACCAAGTAGGCCATAAAATGAAATGGCTATTATTTCGACAAGGAATATATTGGCCATCAATGTTGAAAGATTGTATAGAGTTTGCCAAAGGATGCCAAGAGTGTCAAAAACATGCTGGAATACAACATGTGCCTGCAAATGAATTGCATGCCATAGTGAAACCTTGGCCATTCAGAGGTTGGGCTCTGGATATAATTGGAGAAATAAAACCAACATCATCAAAAGGTCATAGGTATATATTAGTAGGAATTGATTATTTTACCAAATGGGTTGAGGCAGTACCTTTAACCAATGTTGACCAAGAAGCAGTAATACGGTTTATACGAAATCATATTATTTATAGGTATGGAATTCCAGAAACCATAACTACAGATCAGGGTTCTGTTTTCACTGGTCGAAAAATGGTGGAATTTGCTTCTGAAATTGGTTTTAAGTTATTAACTTCGACACCATATTATGCACAAGCCAATGGTCAAGTGGAAGCTGCCAATAAGATCATTATTAACTTGATTAAAAAGCATGTTGGGCAAAAACCCAGAAATTGGCATAACACTTTAGATCAAGTTTTATGGGCTTGTAGAAATTCACCCAAAGAATCTATCAATGCTACTCCATATAGGTTAACCTTTGGACACGATGCAGTATTGCCTGTTGAAATCTGTTTACAATCAACAAGAATTCAAAGACAGTATGAAATTCCTTTTGATCATTATTGGAATATGATGCTTGATGAGTTAGTTGATTTAGACGAAGAAAGGTTGTTAGCTTTGGAAATGCTTATTCGACAGAAGGAAAGAGTAGCTAAAGCTTATAACAAAAAGGTTAAGTTAAAAACCTTTAATTCAGGTGATGTAGTTTGGAAAGTGTTGTTACCTATGGATAAAAAAGATAGAGTCTTGGGTAAATGGTCACCTAGTTGGGAAGGTCCACTTCGCATTTTGCAATGTTTTTCTAATGGGGCATACGAAGTCGAAGAATTAGGTGACGAAAATAGAATCTTCAAAATAAATGGCAAGTATTTAAAACAGTATAAGCCAACATTAAACGAAGTTAGAATCGAGCAAGGATAAAACCGTAAATTGGTTCAAAATGGTAATGTATTCAATCAAAATAATTACATAGCCATTAAAAGAAATTCTACACTATTACAAGTTACTAAAGGCTTTGAAGAGAATGCTTGAGCCTGTAGAGGATTTTGGTGCCCACAGCAATCGAAGACTCCAGAAAGCTTAACTCTTTGTCCTGTTGAGCAATAGTGGCTTGGTGTTTTTGAGCATCATCAAAATGTTGAAGAGCCTCAGTAGCTGCCTTTTCAATCTTCGACTTAGGGGTCTCCATCCTTTGCTGCACTAAATTTTTTTGGAGTTTAGCATTTGCCAGTTTTGTTTGGAGAATTCTTATCTCTTCATCATAGTGCTGAATTTTTGAATCCCAGTTAGCAAGTTCTTGCTCATCCTTTGTTATTTGGACTTCCAATTCATCAATAGGGGTTTGAGAAACCTTGAAGGCATTAATTTTTTCTTGATGAAGTACAGCCTCTTGGTTTTTCAACCTGAAAATTTCAGAGCGTTTACTCATGTGAAGTGCAAAAGTTTCAAAGACTGGCAAAAATTCGATCAGGAAAGCGAAAAGTTTTGCATTAGGCTCTGATTGTAGCAATTTTTGAACGATGTCCTTAATTGCAAAGCTTTCTGTGGGGTTCTCTTCAATCCTAGTAAAGAGATTGCCTTCCAAGACCTTAGCTTTTAATTGTTGAAGCAATTCTTCAGTAGCTTCTTGAGTAACAGAGGTCAAGGAAGTAGTCGAAGCACTGGAGACCATGGCAGGAGAAGAGGAAGAAAAGCTCAGCAAATGTTTAAGAGCAGCCAAAGGATTTGTCGTCTTCATCAGCGAAAACTCTTGGTCACTCATAGCGCTACTAGTTGATTCTTTGGTAGAAGCTTTTTCTTGAGCCTCAATCTCAAGTGTTTCTTTGATTGAATCCTTAGCGCCTGCCACGTCTGGTGTTTGCTCGTCAGTTCGCTCAAGTTCCATTTCAACATTCGCGTTAGTAGCGTTGTTTGTTCCTTCGACGTTAACAACCATAGGAGAATTGTGGGTAGTTGGAGTTACTGTGGAGATTTCCTCAGGCGTTGATGGTGCAGGCAAAATGTGTTCAGTCGAAAGAACATTTGGAGCAGCTACAGATTCGACAACAGGAACTTCGACTGATGTGTGAAGTCTCTTAGGGGGAGGTCCATGAGATTGCTCTTGTGGCTCTTTGATCACAATCCCTTTAGCCCTTGCTTGGGATTCGGGTTGTATTCGTTTCCTTGACCGGTGAATAAGAGGCATGTTATCACCATCACTATCAGTATCCTGCGAAAGAGAAACACGAGTTTAAAACACAATTAAGTGTTAAAAGAGTCGAAAAAACTTGAAACAGAAATGAAGATATATTTGTTACCTCAGAACTGGAAACAAGTAGGCCTTTCCCTATTGCAAGAGGACTTGTTACTCCAGGTTTCTTCTGAAAGAGGAAAAAAGAAATAAAGGTGATGAAACATGGTCGAACTTTCTACTTAAAAGGTCTAGCTAATTAACAAAGATGTACCTCTATTTGGAGTAAGTTGGAAGTGGATTTAATCACAAGTTTCTTCTTTGTCTTGGGTGGTGTTCTTGCTGTTGGCTTGTTTTGCTTTGGTGCTGCTTTGGTGGGTTTTTTCTGTGAAACAGCAGCTGTTCATAATGCAAAGATTTTATCAGGTAAATGGTTTTAAAATTTTAACTAATGAAGAAATATGTTTCCAATTATCTGGGGATACCTGGGGATTTGTTCTTCTCAGCAATTTGAGAAGGAAAAGCTGAATACAAAATTTTCGAAATTTCTGCATCAGTTTTTCCTTTAGAAGCTTTAGTATAGTATCCTCCCCACCAATCTTGGAATGTCTTCGTGCAAGAAAAGCTTGGTTGAAATTTAGCAGGTTCAAAGAGCAAATCTTTGAAACGAAAATTCTTGAAGACTTGTTGATAAGCTTGCTCTGTTTCTGGAGTGTTGAACTCTCTCCTGTGCAAGCAGACCGGAGCCGGTCGAAGTTGGCATAGCCCAAATTGCCTTGAAAAATAGCTGGGAAAATATTTGCTAATGCCAAGATTGTTTTTATTGTTGCTTGGAGAGAGCCTGATCGAAAGAAGAGAGGGCGAAAGATAGGCTTGCCAGATTTGGTTTATTTCTTCAGCATTTTCTGTTGAGTTAGAGGGAAATTCGTTGATGAACCAAGATGGTCCAAAAGTGCATCTGACAAAAGGCGCCATAGCATCAACGAAAGTAGTGCACTTGTTGAAGATGTCGAAGTACATGGAAAACGCTTCTTCATAAGACAAGTTTTTCTCCCTATTCTTCAATTGTGCTAGTCGAACTCCTTGTGTTCTTCTAGTTGGTAAGGTTGGTCGAATTTCCTTAGGAATAAACAAGTTCAGCCTTGATCCAAAAGTGGCTAAGAGCCAAAGTTGCATAAGCCACATAGGACCAGCAACGAGCAATTTGTCAGTTGGTTCGCCTTCTTTCAATTCGAGGGCAGCACCATCAAGATGTTGATAGAGATTCCCCAAAACCAATTTCGCTAAATTGATATTCTTGGCCTTATGGAGTTGAATGGCCAAAGGAACGAAAACTTTTGCTACTTGGAGAGAACGGGAGCAAAAGACAAAACATGACAACCATAAAGTAAGAAAAGCTATATGTTCTAAATCAGATACTTCAGCATTCTCAGTATCATGATGATCAGCAATATAAGCACTAAAGGTAGGGTTGTTAAATGAGAAGCCATAGTCGTTAGTGGCCAGTTTAGGGTCAAAAGTTTCGCCCAGTGGTTTCAGGCCAGTAATGGCAGCCACATCCAACAGAGTGGGAGATAACATGCCACACTTCAGATGGAGACTATGAGTGGATATATCCCAGAACTGTAATGCTGCTAGAATCATAGTGCTGTCATATTTGGGTCCATATTTCGACAGTTGGATAATGTCGAAAATCCCCTGTTCTTGCCAAATAGTTTCCTTTTGTTTTTGAACTTTGTCAAGCCATGCGATGTAATCACTTTGTTCTACCTTAGGAGCAGATCTAAATACTCTGTTGGGGTTTTTCAGAAATTCCAAATGAAAAGGAGTTTCCTCAAAAATTCTGGGTTGAAGTTTTCGGTGACTAGGAAAAATCGCCTTAACTTCTTCGCTTTCTATGGGGTCAGGAAGAGGACCTAAATAAGCATGGGTAAAAGGTTTACCAGATGGAATAAGTATCTGATTAAACCAAGTTGGTGAAGGTTCTGCAACGAAGCCTTCAAAGCCATGCTCAACAACTGTTTGTTTTTGAGGTTGAGCGCTGGAAGAAGCCATCTGTTGTAAATAACGAACAAAGAGGGTTGGATTCTTAGTAGAGATGTCGAAACGATGAAAAAGTTTGAAGCTTTCGTGAAAAGGCAAGGTTAACTGAGAAATTTTCAGAGTTTAAGGTTCAAAGGGAGCATGAGATTGAAGAAGATGAAGTGAAACGTATTTATACGTTAGAAGTGCAACGGTTACACAGTTACGACGTTTCGCACGTTTGAGATTCTGAAAGGACGTGGTCCACCAACCAAATGACGTGGCCCAATAAAACGGTTCGCTTTATCTGCGTAGGGTCATGATTATTGTTGCCTATCACCATTTAATGCAAAGTTGTTGGAGGTGACGTTTCGAAATCTTCAAAAATATTCTTTTTCTTCCTTAACACTTGTGTTGTCGAAAAAGATATTTTTGGGGGGCAATTTGTTAGCCTAGAATTTCGACAAGGCTTTTGAGTGGTTAATTAATGGGGTTTGACTTTTCATTAAAAATCATTCATAATGCCTTTGGAAAAGAAAAGTGACATTTAAGTCATCTCAGCATGTTTTCGACAGAAGAAGTCTTCACCAATTCGACAAGGAAGAGTTTTCGACAGGACAGTATATTCAGGACTTCGTCAAGCAGTTATTGGCAAACAGTTATGTCGAATTTCAAGACTACGGTTAATACAACGTAAGCAGTTGTGGCATCGAACGTGGCACGAAATTCATCACTGGTTAATGAGACGTGGCCACGTGTCCATAGCAGTTTACATTTCAGTCATTATTTTCTGTATAAATAGGGGTTTCTACGTAGAAATCAGTGTGCCAAATTATTATACCAAACACACAGTTCTGAAACTCTAAACTTCCAAGTCACAGCGAAAACAGAGTAAAAGAATTATTGTACCACGTATGTGAATTTGTGCACCTTTCTCTTTACATTTAATGCAATTTATTGCTTTCAATACAAGTCATTTTATATTTCTGCATTCCATTTTACTACTTCTTTTTCTTTGATTTGCATTTTCATGGTGAATTGTCTCCTTTTTTAAAATATATTTGTTGACAAACTTATTGAGTTTATAATCAAAACCTACTTTAATTCAAACATATAGCCGTTGGCTATTTAAAAAATAAAGCTTGTTAACTAACATAACTGAATACAAATTGGTTATAACTAACCTAAAAGTCTATTCAAGTTTGTTATGTAACAAACTTTGGTTGTTAAACTAGTAACAACCAAAATCCTAACAGCTATTTTCCAGTGAAAGCTATATAAAGCACACATATGTACATACAAAATACAATAAATGAAAAAGGAATTTTTACAGTTAATAAAAATTTCTCTTTACAGTTTTTTCTAAAGTCTCCAAGCTGCCAAGTTTCTGTGTTCTGCATTTCTATATCTTTTGCTCCAATCTCATCTCCTTTGTGTATTTCTTGATTGTGGTGGTAAACCAAGTGGAGTTGTACCTCGCACAATAAGAAAGAAAGAAGGTTAGATACTATTCTCAGTGACTGAAAAAGAAGAAAGGAAAGATAAGGGTTAAGAGAGCTGTTTCGTTACCTGTGAGGTTCTGAAGAAACTCTGGTGAAGCATTCTTGAGTGAGTTTCAAGTTTGGAAGCTCATTGTGTTACATTCAAGAAAAGGAACAGTATCAGATTATTAGGGTTTTCAATAAGAAAAAGGATTCAAAGGAAAAATCACTGAGACTGTGATTTTACCTTTGTTTTTGATCTTGTTGAACCTTGATCTGAACCTGTACCTGAAAAAATCAAAGAGCAGAAATTAGGGTTTCTGCAAACTGAGTTCAATCATCAAAGAAATAAGGGAAAAGGTAAAGAGAAGAAGGATTCTACCTTAGGCGAAGGTGGATCACAAGCTTGATCAAAGAGATCAAGCGGTTTTCTGAGATCTAGGGTTTGAGCTTCATCGCGAAGTGAGAACTCAAGATTTAGACCTCAGGGAGTGAGAACTCAGATCAAAACCAAGGGGTTTTGTGTCATCATCGTTCGATCTCATCATTGGTCGTGAAATCAAGCCGGAGCGACGCTTCAATCACCATAATCGCCGGTGAGAGCACGCTAGGGTTTGAGAGAGAAGAGAGAAGAAAGAAGAACGGGAAAAACAAGAAAGAAAGAGAAGCTTCTTGATTTTTTGAGAGTGAGTGAGCAAAGAGTAAAAGTCAGTGTGTTTCCATCATTGGGCCGGGCCGCAATAAGCTGGGCTTATTGCTAAGTGTACCCCCCTCAGTTGCTTATACACCCTGCAAGAAAAATAACAAACAATAAGTAAAAAACTCAACATGGTATACCCAGAGCTTCTATAAACGATCCAGGGCAAATTACTCTAATCTCTACTCAATTCTTGTGTTTTCTTTAAAGTTTCTTTCTATATTGTTTGAAAAATCTAACTGTGTGTGAAGTGTTTCAGTTGTAATATGTCTAAAGATATGCAAACACATCCTAGTTTTGGGGCTCAAATTCCCATTCTAAATGGAAAGAATTGGGACAGATGGTGCCACCAAATGAAGGCAGTTTTTGGCTGCCAGGGAGTGCTAAAGGTTGTCAGAGATGGTGTGACACCAGTGACAGCACCTGCTACTGCAGAAGATAATGCTAAATTTGAAGAAGAAACCCAGAAAGACTGGAAAGCATTACATCTAATTCATATAGGATTAGATGATAGTAATTTTGATAGAGTTAGGGGAATTGAGAGTGCCAAGCAAGCTTGGGATACTCTTGATTCCTACTACAATGGTTCAACTGAGGCTAAGAAGGAAAAGCTGGAAGCTCTTAGGGCTCAGTTTGAAACCTTAAGGATGAAATGTGATGAGGATGTTGTGACCTACTGTGGTCGTGTGAAGAAAATAACTAATGCCATGACCTTAAATGGTCATACATTTACTGATGAAGAGGTGTGCAGGAAAATCCTAAGATCTCTAACTAAGAAATACTATGTTGCAGTGAACAGCCTTGAAGACACTCTAAGGGTAGAGGACTTGAAGGTTGAGCAGCTGCAAAGTAGATTAGAAGCCAAGGAGATACGGCTCAATCTACTCAATGAAGACAGTAATGATGAAGACACTGCCTTCTTCACAAAAGGCAAAGGTAAGAAAGGCTCAAAGCCTGGCAACAGTAAGTCTTCCTCTAAACCTAGCTCTAACAAAAATAAGCCTAAATCTAAACCTAATTCTAAGAATAAGGGTGATTCTAAGAAGAAGGATAAATCTAAGGTTCAATGTTATAGGTGTGATAAATTTGGGCATTATGCCACTGAATGCCCAACCAGGAATAAGTCTAAATCAGAAACAGAAGCTAATGTTGCAAAAGAGGATTCTGATTCTGACAGTAATTTAGTGTTTAGTGCCATAAGTGATAACCTTAAACCTACACCTAGGGCAGAAACTAAGGTAACTAACATTGAATTTAAAAAAGGTAAAGACTATGTTGCACTAGTGGTAACTAAGAGTGATGGGAGCTGCATTACAGAGATATGGTATTTGGATTCTGCCTGCTCTAATCACCTTACAGGTAACAAAGATTGGCTAGTGGATTTCAACCCTAACAAAAGGACTACCATCAGATGTGCCAATGATAGGTCTTTACAAGCAACAGGTATGGGCAACATACTGTTGAAGAAAGAGGATGGTCAGGTAGTCACTATTCATAATGTGTACTATGTCCCAGGTATGAGCTGCAACCTAATTAGCTTAGGGCAACTTATAGAGGGGGGATTTTCAGTTATTATGAAAGACCTTAAACTCAAAATTTTTGATAAAAAAGATAAACTGATTTTAACTTCTCAGCTGGCTAAGAACAGAACTTTTAAGACCAGCATTAGCACTATAGAGGCAGAATGCCTTAGTGCTACCACTGATCTTGAAAGTGTTCTATGGCATAGGAGATATGGGCATCTAAACTATAAGGGTCTTCAAAATCTTAGTTCTAAAGGCCTAGTGGAAGGTTTACCTAAGATTGAGAAACCTATTAGTGCATGTACCACTTGTCTGTTGGGTAAACAACCCAGGAAGATGTTCAAGACAGATTTAAAACTAAGGTCTAAACATCTTCTACAGGTTGTTTACACAGACATATGTGGCCCATTTGATGTGATTTCAAAAGGGGGAACAAATATTTTTTATCCTTTATTGATGAGTTTTCAAGAAAGATATGGGTCTACCTGATCAAAACAAAAGATGAGGCTTTAACTAAGTTCAAAGATTTTAAAGCCTTAGTAGAAAAACAAAGTGGAAACATGCTTAAGACTCTTAGATCAGATGGGGGAGGAGAATTCACTTCAAAGGAGTTTGAAGCTTTCTGTACATGTCATGGAATTGTCCATGAGGTTACTTCTCCCTACACTCCACAACACAATGGAGTGGCAGAGAGAAGAAACAGGACAATTCTGGACATGGCCAGAAGCATGATGAAATTAAAATCTCTCCCAAAAGATCTATGGGGTGAAGCAGTTTCTACTGCTGTTTATCTACTTAACATGTGTCCTACTAGAGGCTTAGATGATAAGGTACCTGAGGAAATGTGGACTGGGGATAAACCTAGTATCACACATCTAAGGGTATTTGGATCATTAACCTATGGACACATACCTGATCCTAAGAGAAAGAAATTAGATGACAAGAGCAAACCTATGGTACTAGTTGGGTATCACCCTACTGGTGCCTACAGGCTAATTGATCCTCTAACAGGAAAATTAGAAATATCAAGGGATGTTACTATACTTGAGGATGAGGAATGGGACTGGAATAAAAAGGAGCAAGCAGGCTCTACTGGTTCTGCTATGGTTAATGAAGGTAACACTAAGTTACCAGAACATCATCAAGGAATTGATGATGATGAAAGTGATGATGAGCCTATTGAAGGTGATGTTCAAGTTGAGGAACATGCTGTTGAGCCAAACTCACCTGAGATAGTTCAACAGGAAACTGGTGGTGCTTATAATCCTATTAGGCCTGCTAGAGTCAGAAATCTACCTAGTAGGCTGGCTGATTATGACCTAGTAAGGGATAATGAGGTGGATGATGATGGAGATATCATCCATTTTGCTATGGTGGCAGATTCTGAACCTCTAGACTATGCTGAAGCTCTAAAAAACAAGGAGTGGAAAGTGGCTATGCTAGAGGAACTGGAATCTATTGAAAAAAATAAAACTTGGACTTTAACTAAGTTGCCAAATGGAAAGAGAGCTATTAGTGTTAAATGGATTTTCAAACTAAAGCTTGATCCTAATGGAAACATAGTTAAATACAAGGCAAGGCTGGTGGCACGTGGCTTCCAACAGAAACAAGGCATTGACTTCACAGAAGTTTTTGCCCCTGTTGCTAGACATGAGACTATTAGACTAGTGACTGCACTAGCCTGTAGTAGAGGGTGGGAAATGTTCCACCTAGATGTGAAATCTGCATTTCTTAATGGTCCTCTAGAGGAGGAGGTTTACATAAGCCAACCTCCTGGGTTTGTGGACAAGAATAAGGAAGACTATGTGCTTCATTTGCATAAGGCATTGTATGGATTAAAACAGGCACCTAGGGCCTGGAATAAGAGGATTGATGGATTCTTTATTCAAAATGGCTTTACTAGATGCACCACAGAGTATGGTGTTTATGTTAAGGGCAACCTAAATTCCTACTTGCTGGTTGTATGTCTTTATGTGGATGACCTACTTGTGACTGGTAGTTGTGCTAAAGAGGTAGAAAATTTCAAATCTTCTATGAAAGAAGAATTTGAAATGACAGATTTGGGAAAACTAACCTACTTCCTAGGGTTGGAGTTCCTAAGAGTAAATGAAGGAATGATATTGCATCAGCAAAAATATGCCAATGAGATCTTAAAAAGGTTTGAACTGGAAAATTGCAATCCTGCAATTAATCCAGCTGAAGGAAACTTGACTAAGATAGAAGAAGGAGAGGCTACTAAAGTTGATGCAACTTTCTATAGACAAATAATTGGGTCACTGAGATATTTGTGTCACAGTAGACCTGATATACTTTATGCTACTGGTATAACCAGTAGATTTATGAACAGCCCTTTGCAGATTCATTTGAATGCTGCAAAGCGCATCCTAAGGTATATAAAAGGTACCACTAACTATGGTCTGTTTTTTCCTAATGGCAGGTCTACAGGTAATAACAAGCTGGTTGGCTATTGTGACTCAGATTGGTGTGGAGACAAGGTTGACAGAAGAAGCACAAGTGGTTATGTGTTCCTATTTCAAGGGGCTGCTATCTCCTGGAGCTCTAAGAAACAGGCCACTGTGGCACTGTCATCATGTGAAGCAGAATACATTTCTGCATGTCATGCTGCCACCCAAGCAGCCTGGTTAGAAACCTTGCTTAAGGAAATAAGTGTAGAATTAACTAATCCTATAACTCTGTTTATGGATAATAAGTCAGCTATTAACTTAGCCAAAAATCCAATATCACATGGAAGAACTAAACACATAGAAACTAAGTTTCACTACATTAGGGAACAAGTTGCTAAGGGTGTTCTAGTATTGGACTACTGCTCAACAAATGATCAGGTGGCTGACATATTCACCAAGGCTCTTAAAGGTGAAGGTTTTGCTAAACTTAGAAGGCAACTAAATGTGATCTCTTTCTAAGTCTCTAAGAAAGGAATGACCTATAGCTATTGTCTAAGGGCTTGTCTTAGACTGTTACTGTCTTAAACCTTCCAGGGGGTTGTCCTGTGTTCTAAGTTGCTTTTGCTGCCTCTTCTAAGTTTAGCTCTAGTCTAGGTTAAGGTAGGGCTGTCTACTTTAACTTAGGTATGTTTTGATTAAGGTAGGGTATTGAGTTTATAATCAAAACCTACTTTAATTCAAACATATAGCCGTTGGCTATTTAAAAAATAAAGCTTGTTAACTAACATAACTGAATACAAATTGGTTATAACTAACCTAAAAGTCTATTCAAGTTTGTTATGTAACAAACTTTGGTTGTTAAACTAGTAACAACCAAAATCCTAACAGCTATTTTCCAGTGAAAGCTATATAAAGCACACATATGTACATACAAAATACAATAAATGAAAAAGGAATTTTTACAGTTAATAAAAATTTCTCTTTACAGTTTTTTCTAAAGTCTCCAAGCTGCCAAGTTTCTGTGTTCTGCATTTCTATATCTTTTGCTCCAATCTCATCTCCTTTGTGTATTTCTTGATTGTGGTGGTAAACCAAGTGGAGTTGTACCTCGCACAATAAGAAAGAAAGAAGGTTAGATACTATTCTCAGTGACTGAAAAAGAAGAAAGGAAAGATAAGGGTTAAGAGAGCTGTTTCGTTACCTGTGAGGTTCTGAAGAAACTCTGGTGAAGCATTCTTGAGTGAGTTTCAAGTTTGGAAGCTCATTGTGTTACATTCAAGAAAAGGAACAGTATCAGATTATTAGGGTTTTCAATAAGAAAAAGGATTCAAAGGAAAAATCACTGAGACTGTGATTTTACCTTTGTTTTTGATCTTGTTGAACCTTGATCTGAACCTGTACCTGAAAAAATCAAAGAGCAGAAATTAGGGTTTCTGCAAACTGAGTTCAATCATCAAAGAAATAAGGGAAAAGGTAAAGAGAAGAAGGATTCTACCTTAGGCGAAGGTGGATCACAAGCTTGATCAAAGAGATCAAGCGGTTTTCTGAGATCTAGGGTTTGAGCTTCATCGCGAAGTGAGAACTCAAGATTTAGACCTCAGGGAGTGAGAACTCAGATCAAAACCAAGGGGTTTTGTGTCATCATCGTTCGATCTCATCATTGGTCGTGAAATCAAGCCGGAGCGACGCTTCAATCACCATAATCGCCGGTGAGAGCACGCTAGGGTTTGAGAGAGAAGAGAGAAGAAAGAAGAACGGGAAAAACAAGAAAGAAAGAGAAGCTTCTTGATTTTCTGAGAGTGAGTGAGCAAAGAGTAAAAGTCAGTGTGTTTCCATCATTGGGCCGGGCCGCAATAAGCTGGGCTTATTGCTAAGTGTACCCCCCTCAGTTGCTTATACACCCTGCAAGAAAAATAACAAACAATAAGTAAAAAACTCAACAAAACTGTGGTGTTTAAAGGCAATTGCTTTTGAGATTTCTGGTTTAATCTCACAAACATTTCTAATAAAACCAGTGATTGTTTGCTAAAAACACCAGCAAACAGAAGGGCACCACTCCGCTCCTGTTTTATGATTAGACCCATAAATACTTATGAATATTAATTGGATAAACAAATAACGGGATGATGGGTCCCATTGTTTGAGTCCTCGCACTAGATATATGGGGCCCACCGGTTCCTAGTTTACAATAATTGAATATTGAACTGTCTCCACAGATTGAACTGTCTCATCAGGACCTTGGGACTAATCCGAATACATCTGGTGAAGAAGAGCCTCATAAAATCCTTCTTTGGTGAATGGAGTAATCAACATATCATTATCCTCCACGGTCAGTTTTACATTTAGTGCCTCCATCCAACACCAGCCTATACGTGAAAATTTATGAAAATAATCTTTTGTTGCTTGTTTAATCATTATAGGATCTTTTGTTACCATATTGCTAGGAAGTCGGATTTTTGAGATCTTATTGGCTTTTTTCTGCAGGTGATTGATGCATGAAAAAAAATTGTATCAGTATTCTCATTTTTCAGCCAAAAAGTCTTCGCTCGTTGATGGCAAAATTGGTCTTCTTACACTATAAGTCTAACCATGCGATTCTGAGATCATTGTATTCTGCCACGCCTCTTCCAATCTTTCTAAGTTGTAACACCTCAAGCTTCAATCTGCATTCCTCTATGCAACCTTTGAACCAAATGTGAAAACAGAGCACATATAAAAATATTTTTTTGACCCACCTGAATATTTTAAATTGCACCAATAGTCCAAATTTTGTACTCGATCATTTGCACCAAAGACCTAAATTTCACTTACCCAAAACACAACACTTTCACCGTTTCACTCACGCTCAGCTCTCTCTCTCTCTCTCTCTCTCTCTCTCTCTCTCTCTCTCTCTCTCTCTCTCTCTCTCTCTCTCTCTCTCTCTCTCTCTCTCAGTTCAGACTGTTTCACGCACAGCTATCTCTCTCACGGTTCAAAGCGCTCTCTCTCACGGCAGCTGTCTCACTCACACTCTCTTCTCACGGCAGCTCTCTCTCTCTCTCTCTGGCGCTCTTTCTATCTCACTTGGCTTCTTTGTTCTCTCTCTCTAGCGCTCTTCTCTTCTCACAGTGGTGAGAAGCTTTCTTCTCTTCTCTAGTTCTCTTCCATTGAACTCGCAAAAACACTAAAACAGGTTAGATTTCTTCTCTTTGCTAGTCTAATCTAATGAAGTGATTGTTTGATTCTTTGATTCTTTGATTGAAAACCCTAATTGTTTAATTTTTGATTTGGGGAAAATTGAAAACCCTAATTGTTTAATTTCTGATTTGGGGAAAATTGGTAACCCTAATTATTTAATTTCTGATTAGTATTGGTATATTGTTTAATTGAAATTGTTTTGGTAATTAGTTTAATTGGTATATTGTTTAATTGCTTAATTTCTGAATTCTAATTAGTATTGGTAACATGTTTAATTGAAATCTTTTTGGTAATTAGTTTTATTGGTATATTGTTAAGGGGCAGTCAGTACGTAATCCAAGAGGCATTACAGCAGAGCATCATTATCGTGTTGAGTTATTTTATACTGTGATAGACATGCAGCTTCAGGAACTATTAATGACCGTTTTGGTGATATTAATACTCCATTGCTCCCTTGTTTTGCTTCTTTGGATCCATCTAAATTGTTCTCTGCTTTTGATAAGGCAAAGTTGTTGAAATTTGCAATTTTTTATCTAGATGAGTTCTCTCCATTTAAGTTAGGGGTGCTTAATGATCAACTAGACTGTTACATTGTCGATATGCGTAGGAATGTTCAATTTGCTTCTTTGAAAGGACTCCAACAACTTTCGGAGACGTTGGTTGAAAATGGAAGACATAATGTGTATCCAGAGGTTTATCTTCTTTTGAAGCTGACACTAGTTTTACCTGTTGCAACAGCAACTGTAGAAAGAGCTTTCTCAGCTACGAATATTGTGAAGAATAGGTTACATAACCGGATGGGGATTCATGGATGAACGACTGTCTGGTGACATACATATAAGTAAGTTTGCAGCACAACCTTCCATTCTTTCTACCAAGTCATCATTTTCATCCTTTAGCCAAATCTTGTGCACTACTCCTCCACATATGGTTCACTCAACCAAAAGTTCTCAAAACAGAACCGTCTAGACATGGGGCACTACTAGGGTCCCCATGTCACAACAAGAGAAGGTTATGATAAGAGACACAAGCCAAAAGGTTTAAAAGTCACACACTTGGAAACAAAGATAACGATTCGTAGGGTGCCATGGCTCTATCAAGATGCTACTTAATTGCTTTATCAGTGTCTTTCGAAAAGCTCGAGGTGTACGAGTATCTCTCATGCGGAATATCCACTAAGCCTGTTATGGACGAGTTATCTGTTAGTATCGTTCTTTCTCGTTTTCGACGAGTTATTTGTTCTTGTTATGGACCAATTGAATAAAAGTGTGTTTAGTTATGCAACAAGTAGGCCCACAAGAAGGGCCACATAGATAGGAACAAATTTTACATTGAAGTTGACAATTAACCGTCTGTACCTAGTATTGTGAGTCATTCAAACATCGTCAATCGCCACTAAAACAAAAACTGAAACCCAAACCAAACCAAATCTTCCTTTTTATTTTATTTTTTTATGGGGAAGCTAATAACAACTTCTAAACCTCTTATCCTCCATTCAAAGCTCCTCTGTTTTTCTCTTCTCTATCTCTTCACAACTCTTTTCCTTGCTCTTTACACCACTTTATCTCAATCCAAATGCTTCTTCAGATCATCCCCTTCCGATCCCATTCTCAATTCTCTTTTCAATTATCCTTCTTCCTATGGAGAACACAAATATGCTGTCTCAACTACTCGTTCTACTTGCTCTTCCCCTGTTTTCTTTTCAGGTAATTCACGTGCCCCTGTAACATTTTTTGTATGTCAATAAAATTTAATTTTTATGATCAAGTTAGTAACTTTTTCTAAATGGGTTTTCGTTAATCAATTTAGATTACTGGGATGTTGTGAATGAGATCAAGAATTTTCAGAAGAATTCGTCAGTTTTAAGGTATATGCAGGGGAATGCCGACACTTTTGGTGGAAATCTCACCACCCTTACGAGATTTTCTTATTTTGATCATCCAAATGATAGCATAGAAATCCCATGTGGATTTCTCAAGAAGTTTCCGATCAGTAATTCTGGTCAGTTCCACATGAATTCACTTTTTAGGTCTCAATTCACCCTTGTAATATTCAACCATCATGTTCCTATAGGTTATATGAATTTCAGGTCACTAAATTTCATTGAATTGGAAAATCATTTACATTGAGATTGAGATGATCATAATGCCGATAAATTCAACACTCATTTTCAGGTTTTCATTTAATTTTAATCGAATTCAATAGTATAATTTGCATATGTTATGTACTTTGTATTTTGATGTAGATCGAATTGCAATGGAAAAGTGTGACAATGTAGTCGTAGTTTCAGCAATCTTCAATGACCATGACAAAATTCGACAACCTAGGGGCCTTGGATCAAAAACAATGGAAGAAGTATGTTTCTTCATGTTAATAGATGATGTTACACTTAAAGGTCTTGAACGTCATGGTTTAATTTCAATGAAATCCAAAGAATACAAGATAGGTGTATGGAGGATTGTAAAGGTTTCAAAAAAGGGTTTGTATAATAACCCAGCAATGAATGGGGTTATACCAAAATATTTGGTTCATAGGTTATTTCCAAATTCCCAATTCAGCATTTGGATAGATGCAAAGTTGCAACTTATGGTTGATCCATTGTTGTTGATTCATTCACTTGTTATATCTGAGAATGTAGACATGGCTATATCAAAACACCCTTTTTATATTCATACTATGGAAGAAGCAATGGCAACTGCAAGGTGGAAGAAATTGCTGGATGTTAATGCCTTGAAGGTGCAGATGGAGACATATTGTGAAAATGGATTGCTACCTTGGAGTCCCAGCAAGCAACCCTATGCATCAGGTATAACCAGACATTTTCTTAAAAAATGTTAGTTTTTTTTATCGCGCAGTATTTATTGATTTTGTCGGGTATTTTGGCTGGCCACATATTTGCCAGTCTCGTGTGGTCCTCCCCTCTGAATAGAGTTTTTGTCATACACAAAACTCAAACTTGAGGCACTAAGATGAGATCTGAATCCAGTTATTGTTAGGACCAACTCTTACTGGTTTGTTGGTTGGGCACTGAAAGAATGAATATATGAAACAAATGCTCATTATTTAATAGTTGATTGAGATGCCATATGCTCAAGCAAGTTAGTTGCCAGGGTAAGTTTAATCCAATCAAAATTTATAAATCAGTATAAAGTCAATTATGTCATGAACCTTGTGGAGTGTTTAATACAACTACACCACATAAACCTTTTTGACTTTTGCAGGTTCACAATATTTATTTGGCACAATTAATTTAAAGTTCAACATATATTCAAGAGTGAGATTCACTTGCTATTGGATTAAATGCAATTGAAAATATGTGCAGTCGTGCGGTCGATAAGTTTGGAGTCGTCCGATTAAAATCGGGCGGTCTAGATTTTGAGCGTAGTTTTTTATTTTTCTAAATAAAAAATTCCGACTTTGAAAACTAGACCATCTAACTAAAGATCGAACGGTCTTGAACTTGTTGACTGTCCGACTGCACATAACCCGAATCCGGGTAATGCCACCTTTTGTGGAAAAAAAATATTGAGATGTCCTTTCTTGATTGGTTGTGGCAGATGTACCAGACAGTGCTTTAATATTAAGGAAGCATGGAGTAGGCAACAACCTCTTCTCATGTCTAATGTTCAATGAGTTGGAAGCATTTAACCCAAGAGATCAATTGCCTTTTGCATTTGTTAGGGATCACATGAATCCCAAACTGAAGCTCAACATGTTTGAGGTGGAAGTTTTTGAACAAGTGGCAGTGGAGTATAGGCACAATCTCAAGAGTATTGATGGGACCACTGTAAAAAAGTCAAGTTCAGGAAGGACAAAAAGAGCAGAACCAGATTTGTATGTGAATGGAAGTTGCTGTGGGGGATGCCAGAAGTATCTTTCTATTATGTGGGGTGAAAGTGAAACAGAATCCAATGATTGATGCCCTCTCAAACAAGCAAAGAAAAGATGTCAAAAAACAAAAACTAATGATAAAATCAAAACCACAGTTGGTTTTTTTAATAGTGTTTTTGGGTAAACAAATTTATCTCCGCAAGTAAATCTAGAGATTAATCTAAAGTACTCAAATCTATTTAAAAGGTTGAGATATCTCACCAGATTTTTTCAATACGTACCGGTCAAAGATTGAATAGCTGATTGAGCCTGACTAGACAGTTAAAGAGCCAAGTATCTGCCACTTTTTTTAATAGTGTTCGAAAAGAAAAGACATAAAATTAATATTTTTTATAAATAGAGAAAAAAAGCTGACAACCTGTTACAGGTTAAGAGGAATGTTTCCTTCCTCCTGTATTTATTTCATTCTTATTGTTCTCTTTGCCTAATTTTTCTTTTTTGAGTATTAAATTGTTGCTGTTATTGTTGCTGTTAATGGAATCATTAGCAGAAGTATTTTTTTCTTAAATGAAAAGGTTCCGTAATCCCGAAGTAGCTTAGAAAGAAAAAAGTATGAAAACTCTCGAATTATTATTGCTCACTCTTTCCCAACATCTAGAAAGAGAAAAGAGGGTGAAAGAAGAGCAACAAAAATTTGCATTCAAAGTTTGAATATATATTAATTTTAAGAGAAACACTAACATCACAATTCATTTTGATTTCATCAAATTTATATGGAATTTACATGATTTAGTGAAATCAATTTTAACTTCTACCAATAAAAATATGTGTTGGGAACTGAATATTAGAGAATATGTTGCTCGAGAGTGTGCGACTAACGTATAAATATTTAATATTTATCTCCACTTATATCATCACCGTAGAAATATCTCTACTCCGAGAAATTCTTGTATATGTGTGACTCACTCCGAGCATTTCTTACTAGTTTTTTTTGGCTTCAGTAATATCACTGGTAGGATATCCGTGCATGCGCACGGGTGCTGCCGTGTTCTTTTTATGAATGAACTTAGACGGTATTTAAATAGTCTGAAAATTAGTCTGTGAAAATAAAGACAAATTTAAAGTTGATAAAAAAAGAGTTTCAAATAAAAATAGATAAATATTAAAATCTAAAAATGTAAAAGTATCATTTAAAAACAATATGAGCATTTATCTCGTGTTTTTTTTTATATATCAGTGTAGGAAAAGAGAAAGACTAAAGTGAAGTGATAAGAGAAAGAGAATGATTGTTTATAGGAAAAGTAAACGTAAAGTAAAAAGAAAAAAGGAAGAAAGAGAGTGTAAGAGAAAAGTGAAAAGGAAGAAAGAGAGTGTAAGAAGAAAGAGAAAAAAAGGAAGAAAGAGAGTGTAAGAAGAAAATAAAAGATAGAGTAATGACATTTTTACCGTTGAATTAGATATGTGTCTTGTTAATAAGATATCCAAATTGGTAATTTCATAGGAGGTTTGTTTGTATAAATAGATAAATAGATTAAAAAGACTAAAGTGAAGTGCTAAGAGAAAGAGAAGAATTGTTTATAGGAAAAGTAAACGTAAAATAAAAAGAAAAATGGAAGAAAGAGAGTGTAAGAGAAAAGTGAAAAGGAAGAAAGAGAGTGTAAGAAAAAAGAGAAAAAAAGGAAGAAACAGAGTGTAAGAAGAAAATAAAAGATAGAGTAATGACATTTTTACCCTTGAATTAGATATGTGTCTTGTTAATAAGATAATTTCATAGGAAGTTTGTTTGTATAAATAGATATTAGATTAGATTAGACTAGTTTCTAGTTGGTAATTTCGTATGATGCTGATAAATCATATATCAAACGAAATAGTACCCGACCTAATATTTCTTAATCAAACAATCAATTTTTTACTAAAAAAATAATTATTCATTCAAGTTGGTATAGATCATAAAAACAACTCAAATTCTATGTCGTTAAAACCAAAAATGACGAATCCGTGGACAAATTCACACCATCCGAGTTAATAACATAAAATGACAAGATAAGAATGTTTAAGCATAAAATGACAAAGTGTCTATAAATGTGACAAAGCTTAAGTGAACGAATATCAATCAATACCTCCAGACCTGTAACGTTGATACTCAAGTCATTGATTGAATTTGTTATGAATCGAAGTTGATCAATCAATCTAAATCAAACTAACACCGCTAGCTTAGCTGAAAAAAAAATTCAAACTAACACCGCAACAAGACGAGAAACGAAACAACTGTCACACCAAAACTTTGAACAAAACAATGATGCACTCAAATGATCAAGAAAAAATTGGGGAAAAACTAGATTTATGTTGAAACTACTTATTTGGATGAAAAAAAGAAAATAACATTTCAAATAGATAATCCCTAACAAAAAAAATGACCCAAAACTATTACTTTCCGATAGACAGTGGCGGACCCAGGACCCCGGGGTCAGGGGTGTCAAATTTTTTAAGGCCGGTGTCAAATGGGTGCAAAACTTGGTCTACTAGTACAATTTCAAATTTTCAGGGGTGTCAAAATTAAAATTTCAAGAAATTTAGGCTATTTATATAGGGTGTTTAGTACAAAAAAAAAATTCCAGGGGGTTCAACTGAACCCCCTGGTTATAAGCCAGGTCCGCCACTGTCGATAGATGAGTAGAAAAGAAGAAACGAGTAGATAGAAAGTTGAGAAAGATGCATCTAGGGTTAAAAATATTGTTTACCCACATAAATAACCATTTTTTATATAATTTAAAAAATTTCCTCAAAAACATATATCTTATATCAAAATGCTGTATAGTCCTGCAGTTGGATTTATATTTATTCTTCATCTGTTTATAGTATATAATACTTCAATCGCACGTGCGTTAGGGTCTCAATACAATATAAGTTGCAATTTTTTATTTTATTAAGTCAATATTTGTTATACGGGTAATAATAAAAGACATATTTTCGGGTAAAAAAAAGTCTGCAGATATCATTTCGATCTTTATATTTTATAGAACTAGATGATCAAAATTTCAAAATTTTCTGATAAATTTGAACTTTTTAGTACAGTACAAATTTATGCTGACAAATACTTTTTAGCTATTATAACCACCAGTGCCTCCTAACAAAGTTTTTCCTACACCCAATGTTCGAACCCGATACTTTGGGGTGGGATCCGAGTCTAATTAGTAATTACCATTAAAATCAACCCTATTAGTCATGTATTATCGATAATAATAAAAGACAAATTTTCAGGTAAAAAAATTCTGCAGATATCATTTCGATATTTATATTTTATAGAACTAAATGATATAAATTTCAAAATTTTCTGATAAGTTTGGACTTTTTAGGGGAGTATAAGTTTACACTGACAAATACTTTTTGCTATTATAACCACCCGTGCCTCCTAACAAAGTTTTTGCTACACCCAAGGTTCGAACCCGATACTTTGGGGTGGGATCCGAGTGTAATTAGTAATTACCATTAAAATCAACCCTATTAGTCATGTATTACCGATAACAATAAAAGACATATTTTCAGGTAAAAAAAATTCTGCAGATATCATTTCGATATTTATATTTTATAGAACTAAATGATCTAAATTTCAAAATTTTCTGATAAGTTTGGACTTTTTAGGGGAGTATAAATTTACACTGACAAATACTTTTTAGCTATTATGACCGCCAGTGCCTCCTAACAAAGTTTTTGCTACACCCAAGGTTCAAACCCGATACGGGATCCGAGTCTAATTACCATTAAAATCAACCTTGTTAGTCATGTATTACTATTTCTATTAAACTGATTAATCCAATTATTTAAAATAAAATATTTGATACACATAATACTTTTAAGTGTTTTGTTTAACAATAATATGAGGTAAAAAAAGTCTGCAGATATCATTTCGATCTTTATATTTTTTAGAACTCAATGATTAATCAATTTTTTTTGATAAGTTCGGACTTTTTAGTACAGTACAAATTTACCCGGACAAATACTTTTTAGCTATTATAACCGCCGGTGCCTCCTAACAAAGTTTTTGCTACACCCAAGGTTCGAACCCGATACTTTGTGGTGGGATCCGAGTCTAATTAGTAGTTACCATTAAAATCAACCCTATTAGTCATGTATTACCGATAACAAAAAAAAAGACATATTTTCAGGTAAAAAAAATTCTGCAGATATCATTTCGATCTTTATATTGTATAGAACTAAATGATCTAAATTTCAAAATTTTTTGATAAGTTTGGACTTTTTAGTGGAGTATAAATTTACACTGACAAATACTTTTTACCTATTATAACCGCCAGTGCCTCCTAACAAAGTTTTTGCAACACCCAAGGTTTGAACCCGATACTTCGGGGTGGGATCCGAGTCTAATTACCATTAAAATCAACCCTGTTAGTCATGTATTACTATTTCTATTAAAGTGATTAATCCAATTATTTAAAATAAAATACTTGATACACATAATACTTTTAAGTGTTTTGTTAACAATAATATGAGATAAAAAATAGGGGTTATTGTTGCTCCCTGTGTGTTGAAGAAAATTTATTGTTGTTTATTGTTTTCTGTTTTCTCTCTCTCACAAAAGCGGAGATTTATGTTTTCTATCTCTCAAAAGTAAAAAAAACCATTTCTTTACACACATGGGTGGAGGCGTCGGCGCGTGAGAGTCGTGATCGTACGTGTGTCGTTCTAGATCGTTCGTGACTTTAGTTCCTCTTCGTTCTGGTTCTTTGTTCTTCGTTAGTGACTTCGTTCCTTTAGGGACTCGCCGGGAGCTCGTGACTGAGAGGTGGTGGTAACGCTTGAAGTTGGGCAACAATTGTGTGAGAAGGTCCAGAGAGAAACCGGTCAAAATAGGAAAACAGTAGACAAAAGGTAATAATAAAAGACATATTTCAGATAAAAAAATTTCTGCAAATATCATTTCGATCTTTGTATTTTATTGAACTCAATGATATAAATTTCAAAATTTTCTGATAAGTTTGGACTTTTTAGTGCAGTACAAATTTACACTAACAGATATTTTTTAGCTATTATAACCGCCAGTGCCTCCTAACAAAGTTTTTGCTTCACCCAAGGTTCGAACCCGATACTTCGGGGTGAGATTCGAGTCTAATTACCATTAAAATCAACCCTATTAGTCATGTATTACTATTTCTATTAAACTGATTAATCCAATTATTTAAAATAAAATACTTGATACACATAATACTTTTAAGTGTTTTGTTTAACAATAATATGAGATAAAAAATAGGGAAAATATATTAAAAGATTATAAAGCAATTCTTCAAGTTCAAACAAAAAATAAATTAATTATTTAGTAGAAAAATTATATCCTCTGCATTAATTTACATAAACAAGAAAAAAACTGTTTTTGTTTTAATGGAAAACTGTTTTCAAAATTATAATACGTACAAAATTATGATAATGTTTTTGAAATTTCCAAATGATCCCTTCTGATCATCCATTTTTTGTTCCTCAAAAAAGTTTGACATTCATTTTTTAATCATTAAATAATTTTTTGTCAATAATCATTAAATTGTTGTTCTTTGTTCAGTTCCAATTATTTGTTAACATTTAGTTTTAATGGTTAAATCATCTTATTCAATCTATAGTTGTAATTTAATTTGTATACTCAATTATTATAGTATATATTTTACGGACAATATTGTTGGCTAATAGCATAAGTTATCCTAAGACACATGGGTCGATACGGTGCATACGAGTTCGATTTACTCATAAGCACACATTAATATTAGTATTTAATTGAACGCATTAAGATATTTTGTAAGTATCTTGAATTGATATAAACTAAAAAAAAATTATATATTTTGCACAAGTCATATTTGATCGACCCCATCTGGTCATCCAATTTTTGTTCTTCAAAAATGTTTTGACATTCACTTTTTTAATTATTTAGTTGTGTTTTTTACAATAATCATTAAATTAACTCTTTCAAGCACCACATGGTACCAAGAATTTTCCTGCAACTCCTCGTGGTTATCGCGTTCGTGTCTAAGCCAATCTTGGTATTACAATGAGTTTATTCGTGACCCTTAGGGTTATATGTCAGCGCATTGTTGAACGTTCATCGCACATCAGATGCAAATTCCATAAAGGAATTGAAAGAAGGTAGCCCCATTACAAATTCACGGATGACATCAAAAACAAATTTATCTCATGCATTATCTCATATATCAAAAACAAATTTATCATATATCAAAAACTCTGGGCCAGCTGTCCTGCCCCTCGAGGCACCTACAATGAGCAATCGATTAGTCACTGTTGTCCGTGCGGTGGATACCCGGGTTTACCCAAAAAAAATATATCAAAAACAAATTTATCATATATCAAAAACAAATTTACAAAAACATAAAATTATCTCATGTATTAGATCCGAAATGACACTGACTTAGGTTTGAGTCCATTTGATTAAGGATGACATCATCATGATCATAATGAATATCATAATGAATATCATAATGAATAGGCAACAATATGATGAGAATAAAGAAATTTAAGTGTTTGCACTATGGTCAGATAAAATGACAAATAAATACTATATACACTATCAAACTCGGGAGCTGATGTTTCCATTTCGCTTAAATTGTGAATAAAACCAACATAGGAAGACATTGTTACACTTTTGTTGTACCCTAATTTTGTCCGACTAATTTAAAAGTTATTAGAAAAAAAATCCAAAATATTTTTCGTTATGATGTTTGTCGTTCACGCGTGTCATTCCTAATTGTGTATAGGTTTTATTCTCGTCGCGCATGCGTGTTCGCTTTTCGTCATATGTGCGTGTTTATTTTACTCTCATTATTTACTGTTTATTATTAATATTAGTAGTTTCCCCTCTCTCTTAACCAAAAGATGAAAAAATAAAATCAGATGAACAATTTTATTTGAATGGTCAATGTTGTCTTTTTATTACAAAAATAATTATTTTACATATTGTTACACATATAGACAAAAATGAAAAAAAAAAGTAAAAAGTACAAAAAAAAATTAAGATGAATTCAAATAAAAGAGGGTGGCGCTGATGCCCTTGACGGTTGCCCTAGCTGAGAAATATTTTGAGAATGGAGTTCAATATGCTTTCTCCTTATCCTTTTGCTTTTTCCCACATTAGGCAAAAACATTTCAGCCAATGCCTCCACCACCCCTTGCTGCTCTCCTTTTTTCTCAGTGGCTGTCCTCTATTGAGTTTTTCTCCCCTGCAGCAGCACCCACACCTACATCACTTTTTTCACTATAAATAGAAGGGAACAGTAACAGTGAAAGACACACAAAAACTGAGAGAAAACTTGTACGAAAATTCAGAGCAAAAATTTAGGGGTTCACACTAAAACCCTAACCACAAAGCATCAGAGATTTCTGAAACAAGTGGGAAGAGCAGTAAGCAGGGTTAGCAGCAAGCAACATGAGTCTATTTAAGAGGATGAACCAGTAAATTGGTAAAGAGGGATAAATGGGTATAAGTATATTGGTAACAGAGAAGCACCTAGCTTCCGAAAGTGTGAGAGGAAATGGTTGAAAGACAACCAATTAACCATAACTCCTCGACAGAACCTTATAGTTTGGGAAAACAATTTGAAAGATGAACAATTACGAACTACAGTGCTGAGGAAATCTATATCAGAAGATTAATTAACTTTTAATTCAAGTTTAACTATTTCGCATTTTGAGTTTTCATTAAAGTATAATTCAACTATAATTATATTTATATAAAGTTAACCAATTCATATTAGATTAATTGTTTAAAGAATATATTGTTTCTCATATAAATACATGTATATATATGATAAATACTATTTGTATACCCACTACAACCATAAATACTATTTGATCACTAGTTATATCAATATTTTACATGAGTTGGTCCGAACGGTAACTGAGTTTGAATAAGGTCTCAAGTTCGAGTTTTGGGTGTGGCAAAAACTCTATTGGATTGGAAGAATCACATAGACCGACAAAGCTGGATGGGCTAGCCAGGTTCCCCAGTCTAGACTAGTCACCGTTAGATATTGCGCATCAATAACATGGTACTATTATAATAATAATAATAATAATAATAATAATAATAATAATAATAATAATAATAATAATAATAATATAATAATAATAATAATAATAATAATAATAATAATAATAATAACAATAACCATTTAAAGTACAAATTACAAATAAACGTACATGGACACATTACAAATATGTTTAAAGATATACACATATGTACTGATATATATGAATTATGAATATGGTGTTTAAACCAAACTCTTAGACTTAATCTTATACCTAAATAAGGTGTTGGTGTTAACCGTAACTAATTAGATGAAAATTCAAGTGCCCAGCCAAGTATACTATAGGTGCTAACTAATTAAACCGTACACATAACAATTGGGAAGTTGAACTGAAAATCCTATCTAAAAGTATCAGTCTTCTTCTAGATTAGATATTTTAGATGTCCATCTCTTTTTTTTAACAATAAACTTTAAATTTATATATTATATATTGTGTATTTAAGGAACACAAAAACCTGAATTCAAAATACTTAATCTCCATACTGAGTTAATGTCCCTTTATCATGGTCTAAGACTAACTTGGGAGAAAATATATCTTGATGTTGTCTGCTACTCTGACTCAACTTTGGCTATTCACCTTGTGCGCAAAATTGTGAATCCGTGACATCATTATGCAGCTATCATTTACAATATCAAGGAGGTCATGGATAGAGATTGGAATGTACGGTTGTGTCATACCTTAAGGGAAGTCAATGCGACTGCAGATTTTTTGGCTAAGAAAGGAGCGATTAATTATCAGTAATTTTTATTTCTAAAATAATCAAGGGACATACGATAATTAAGAAGAAAACCTTGAAAACCCAGGCAAGTTATCTATATCAAGGGATGTAATATAAAGAAAACCTTGAAAATGGCAAGTTATATATCTATCTAAAGGGATGTAATATCTGGAATTTAAACAGAATCTGCTTACACATGATACGAAGAAAACCTTGACTATTAATATAAAAAATATAAGATTTCAAAGGACAGATAATTTGGATCAGTCATACAGTGACCAATGTAATTTGACGAACATCCAGTTAGATCCATCCCAACTGAGATAGAAACCGTCTATTCTGAGAGACCAATAAATGATTGGATGGTCATTGTCCCTCTCATCCTCGTACACGTCCCAAGTCTCAAATTAGGTTACATAAGGAAAGGAATGATGAGGGGAGTACATTAAGGAGTGATATGTGCATGGGGAATATTCAAGTCTCAAATTCATAATCATATCATGTTGGAACATTGGTGTGAATTTACAAAGTCCCACATTGCTTGGACTAAGCACTTGGAGAGTGCTTATAAGTGGGAAGTTCACACCTTTGGGTTGGGGCCCAAGGGGTACCCAGTTTTGTGAACGGGCAAGCACGCACTCTAACTGACCACCACACACGCGCGCGCGCCGCCGTCCGACCGGCTTGGGCTTGTAAAGTATTTTTTGCGAAATTAATTAAACTTTTATTTTATTTTTTTGGAACGTGCTTGTCCAGATTCATTGAACCGTCCAGATTCATTGAACAGACCAAATTCGATGAACCGTTGCGAACTTGCGCTCCAAGTCAGACGTGCGCACGAACCTTCGTAACTTGCGCGCCAAGGATCCATGATTCGTAACTTGCGCACGAAGTCCCATGACTTGCGCACGAAGCCGGTTATTGAAGCCTATAAAAGAGGCCTTCCCCCAATTCATTTTACACACCGAAAACTCGATGCAGTTCCGAGTTCTCTTCTCTTCTCCCTCATAAATTCGTTTCTTCTTCTTCTTCTCTAAGAGTGGCCTACGAGCCATATTCCCGAGTGGTTATAAACCATATTGAGAGGTGTATATCTCGAGCGATTACTGACTGTGCAGTCATGATCGTAACTGGGCTGTTTTATCCTGGGGGCGTCGTGGTTGATAGTCTGCTTGCACCATCGAGCAGTGCCACGAAACGTCTTAAAGAGAGCGACCTAGTCCGCGACTCATCCCAGTAATTTCTTCGGTATAATTTCGAAAACGCTGAAACAACAATTTTAAGACGTTTCTTTTCAACCATGACTACCGAAGAGATTACTGGTCCTACTGTTTCCGACTTCAACAAACCATTTCGGTTTGAGGGATCCCACTTCAAGCGTTGGCAACAAAAGATGCAATTTTTCTTAACTATGAAAAAAGTTGCTAATGTCTTGACCGATGAGATTCCAGTAGTCGACGAAACAGCCGAACAGGCAGATCAGACTAAAACAGCCAAAGAGATATTGCTTTGGAACGACAATGACTACCTCTGTAAGAACTTCATTCTTAATGGACTGAGTGATGATCTTTATGATTATTACAGCTCTTGCAAGTCCGCTAAAGAGGTCTGGAATGCTCTGAAAAAGAAGTATGACACTGAGGAAGCAGGCACTAAAAATATGCTATGAGCCGCTACCTCGACTTCAAAATGACAGATGATAAATCTGTAGAGACTCAGTCACATGAGATACAGAAAATAGCTCATGAAATTGTCTCTGAAGGCATGGCCTTAGATGAACAATTTCAAGTAGCTGTTATTATTGACAAACTTCCTCCTGCCTGGAAGGATTTCAAAAATTCTCTCAGGCACAAGACCAAAGAGTTCTCTTTGGAAAGTTTGATTACCCGACTCCGGATTGAGGAGGAATCTCGGAAACAAGATCAGAATGATGAAATCTTGTTGTTTCGAACAAGAAACCAGGAGCGGTTCTGAAGCCAACTGGCAAACATCTCAAGAATCAGAACCGTAATCAGATTCAAAAGAACCGCAACCACAAGAATGGGAACACTCCAAAGTCCCCAAATGCCAAACCTCAGCCACCACCACAACCAAAGAATGAAGCTGCTCTTCCATTCCTTTGTTACAAGTGTGGAAGACCAGGTCATATGGCACGCAAGTGTAGGAACGGGCCCAATCCTGCTCCGCAGGCTAACCTGACTGAAGAGCAGCACTTTACTGCTATGATTACTGAAATCAACATGGTTGGTGGATCTGATGACTGGTGGAATGATACTGGCTCCTCTCGCCATGTATGCAAAAACCGTGCTATGTTTAAGACATACAAGGCGGTTGATGATAAGAAAGTGTTGTTGGGCGACGCTCACACCACTACTGTTGCAGGTATTGGAGATGTCGAACTTAATAAAGTTTTTCCTTCTGCGTATATGTTGGGTGATTTTAATATTTGGCACTTTCGTTTATGTCATGTCAATAAGCGCATTATTTCGAATATGAGCAATTTAGGGATAATTCCCAAACTATCGTTAACCGATTTTCATAAATGCGAATTTTGTACTCAAGCCAAAATTACAAATTCATCTCACAAATCCGTCATTAGAGAATCAGAGCCATTAGACTTAATACACTCTGATATTTGCGAACTAGACGGAACTTTGACCAGAAATGGTAAACGCTATTTTATCACATTTATTGACGATTGCTCAGACTACACTTTTGTGTACCTTATGAAAAATAAAAGTGAAGCGCTTGACATGTTCAAAATTTTTGTAAAGGAAATTGAAAATCAATTTGAAAAAAAGATAAAGCGTTTTCGAAGCGATAGAGGAACTGAGTATGATTCCCAGTTGTTTAATGACTTTTATAAGTTGAATGGAATCATACATGAAACGACTGCACCATATTCACCTGAAATGAATGGTAAAGCAGAAAGGAAAAATAGAACCCTTACCGAATTGACAGTTGCGATTATGCTTAATTCGGGCGCTGCATCACACTGGTGGGTGAAATTTTAATAACAGTATGCTATGTACTGAACAGAGTTCCTAAATCTAGGAATAAAATTTCTCCTTATGAATTGATAAAGAAAAGACAACCAAATGTGTCTTATTTCCGAACTTGGGGCTGTCTGGCCTATGTAAGGATCCCAGACCCAAAAAGAGTCAAACTTGCCAGTAGAGCCTATGAATGTGTATTCATTGGTTATGCAGTAAACAGCAAAGCATACAGATTCTATGACCTGAATGCAAAAGTAACCATCGAGTCAAACGATGTTGACTTCTATGAAAGTAAATTTCCCTTTAAATCAAGAAATAGTGGGGGCTCTGGAACTAGTAATGTTCCTGTGCCTAGGAGCGTTGAAAACAACGTAGAAAGGGAAATAGAACCTAGAAGAAGTAAGAGAGCACGTGTTGCTAAAGACTATGGACCCGACTACACGGTCTATACACTAGAGGAGGATCCAACTAGCATTCACGAAGCTCTGTCTTCATTGGATGCTGACTTGTGGCAAGAAGCCATAAATGATGAGATGGATTCTCTAGAGTCTAACAAGACATGGCACTTAGTGGACTTGCCTCCTGGTTGCAAAACCATTGGTTGTAAATGGATTCTGAAAAGGAAGCTAAAACCTGATGGCACTGTTGATAAGTACAAGGCTCGCCTTGTAGCCAAAGGTTTTAGACAAAGAGAGAACATAGATTTCTTCGATACATATTCGCCTGTTACCAGAATTACATCCATAAGGGTACTAATTGCTCTGGCTTCTATTTATAACTTAGAAGTACACCAAATGGATGTAAAGACCGCATTTTTGAATGGCGAATTAGAAGAAGAAATCTATATGGAGCAACCTGAAGGTTTTGTAGTCCATGGGCAAGAACACAAGGTCTGTAGGTTGGACAAGTCTCTGTATGGTCTCAAACAAGCTCCCAAACAATGGCATGAGAAGTTCGATAATTTGATTATCTCGAATGAGTTCAAAGTGAATGAAAGTGACAAATGCATTTATTACAAGACTGAGAATGACATTTGCACTATCATATGTCTCTATGTAGACGATCTACTCATATTTGGATCAAACATTCATGCCATAAATAAAGTGAAATCATTGTTGTGCAACAACTTTGATATGAAAGACCTCGGAGAAGCTAATGTAATCCTCGGGATCAAGATCACTAGGTCCGAGAAAGGAATTTCCTTGGATCAATCTCATTATATTGAGAAGATCTTAAAGAAATACAATTATTTTGACTGTAAACCTGCATGTTCTCCCTATGATCCAAGTGTCAAACTTTTAAGAACACTGGTGACAGTGTTAGACAAACGGAATATGCGAGCATCATTGGCAGCCTAAGGTATGCTACTGATTGTACTAGACCCGACATCGCCTATGTTGTGGGATTGCTATGCAGGTTTACCAGTCGACCTAGTATCGAGCATTGGCATGCTATTGAAAGAGTCATGAGATATCTTAAAAGAACCATGAATCTAGGATTACACTATCAGAGGTTTCCAGCTGTACTTGAAGGGTACAGTGACGCTGATTGGAACACTCTGTCAGATGATTCCAAAGCGACCAGTGGCTACATATTCAGTATAGCCGGTGGTTCCGTTTCCTGGAAATCTAAGAAACAGACCATTTTGGCTCAGTCCACTATGGAGTCTGAAATGATAGCACTAGCGACAGCCAGTGAAGAAGCTAGCTGGTTAAGATGCCTACTAGCAGAGATTCCCTTATGGGAAAAACCGATGCCAGCTGTGTTGATCCACTGCGATAGTACCGCGGCTATTGCAAAAATAGAGAACCGTTATTACAACGGTAAGAAACGACAAATCCGTCGTAAGCACAGCACGGTTAGAGAGCTACTAACAAAAGGAGCTGTGAGAGTGGATCACGTACGCACTGATCAGAACTTAGCCGATCCTTTGACGAAAGGATTAGCCAGAGAGAAAGTCCAAAGTACATCTCAAAAGATGGGACTACTGCCTTTAGAACCACGAGTCACTTACAATGGCAACCCGACCTAAAAGACTGGAGATCCCAAGAATTAGGTTCAATGGGTAATAACAAGTTGTGAAGTGACAGGAGATGAACATGCTATTAAAAGTAAATAAGCATGATTCCTGAAGCGATGTAAGGTTGAGATAATAGAAACTCTTAATGAGATCTATACTCCATGTGGAGTAGAGTACCTAGCTACAGGAGTACTCTTGATAGACTCACCTTTGTGAATGTGGAAGTGGGGCCGCTTCCTATGGCATTTTGGGCAGAAATTCCTAGAGCGTTCACTAAACTGGGATAGACGTGCAGGGCCATAAACGCACGGGCATATGAGAATACACCTATGGAAAAGGCTGTGTGTGGTTTCGACGATTAGAGATAGAGTTCAAGACTACGAGTCACTCTTGTTGAATCTAAATCTTAACCGCTACGCAAGGTTCAAGTCGTACGACACCTCTGCTTATGCACAATCTTATGGAGGCGCTTGACGCTATTTCTGGAACTGTTTTTAAATTCAAGTGGGGGATTGTTGGAACATTGGTGTGAATTTACAAAGTCCCACATTGCTTGGACTAAGCACTTGGAGAGTGCTTATAAGTGGGAAGTTCACACCTTTGGGTTGGGGCCCAAGGGGTACCCAGTTTTGTGAACGGGCAAGCACGCACTCTAACTGACCACCACACACGCGCGCGCGCCGCCGCCGCCGTCCGACCGGCCGGGCCGGGCTCGGGCTTGGGCTTGGGCTGTGAGGTGTAAAGTATTTTTTGCGAAATTAATTAAACTTTTATTTTATTTTTTTGGAACGTGCTTGTCCAGATTCATTGAACCGTCCAGATTCATTGAACCGTCCAGATTCATTGAACCGTCCAGATTCATTGAACCGTCCAGATTCATTGAACAGACCAAATTCGATGAACCGTTGCGAACTTGCGCTCCAAGTCAGACGTGCGCACGAACCTTCGTAACTTGCGCGCCAAGGATCCATGATTCGTAACTTGCGCACGAAGTCCCATGACTTGCGCACGAAGCCGGTTATTGAAGCCTATAAAAGAGGCCTTCCCCCAATTCATTTTACACACCGAAAACTCGATGCAGTTCCGAGTTCTCTTCTCTTCTCCCTCATAAATTCGTTTCTTCTTCTTCTTCTCTAAGAGTGGCCTACGAGCCATATTCCCGAGTGGTTATAAACCATATTGAGAGGTGTATATCTCGAGCGATTACTGACTGTGCAGTCATGATCGTAACTGGGCTGTTTTATCCTGGGGGCGTCGTGGTTGATAGTCTGCTTGCACCATCGAGCAGTGCCACGAAACGTCTTAAAGAGAGCGACCTAGTCCGCGACTCATCCCAGTAATTTCTTCGGTATAATTTCGAAAACGCTGAAACAACATATCATCCCAAATTTGTCCAAAAAAAAACCTTGAATATTCCCAAATTAAAATAGGGGGTGCATGATGCAAATTATAGTCCAATGGGGAGAGGAAGCATGACGAAAGAGACTTCAATTGATGATTAAGTAAGAGTATGGGTGCGTGCAGTAAAATAGGTGGTGCATCAAGCATATTCATAACAATGCTCAATAAGCTTTTAAAAAGCCGAAAATCATTTGTATTTGTAAGTTTAAATCTTCTACAATTTGATAAAAAAAACTTCTAGAATTTGAACTAATTTTCAACCCTCTTTTAATCAAATTTTTTTTTCCTTTTTTTTTTCCTTTTTTTTTTTCTCTTTTAAACAAATTATTATTTTGAAATTATATTAAAAATATAAATTACTAAATAAACATACACCAACAATACCTGAAGAGTTACAAATATGTTTAAAGTTATACACATATATGAATATTGTTTTTAACTCCATGATGGTTGGCTGTGAGTGGTTAGTAGTCTATTTAAAGGGAAAAAGTCCAATTGACGGTTAATATATTAGTTCGATTCTTGGCGATGCAAAAACTTGGAGCATGATTTAACTTACCTCTTGGTTAAATTATAGATTAGTCACGACCAAATTCTCCAATATAACTGTTCTGTACTTTGCTTCCGATCTTAATGATTGGTATTATGCAATTAGTAGATCTTTTATCCTTGATTCTGTTTCTATCTTCAGGTCTTGGGATGTTCGATGTTGTTCGATCTTGGGATGTTCGATGTTGTTCGATCTTGGGATGTTCGATGTTGTTCGATCTTGAGATGTCCGATGTTGTTCAATCTTGACATGTCCGATGTTGTTCCTGCAATAACACTCCGACGCTCAAGTCAGTATTTGAGTGAATGAGTATTTTGTTGGAAAAAGTGCTTACCATTTAATGAGCATTGAATGCTGTATTTATAGATTTTAAGTGGTGTTTGCTTTGGTCGATTTGGGCCGTCCGATCTTGCAGAATGATCTTGGCCATTGATGAATGGACCCTGTTTTTATGTAATGGGCCTCTAAATAATTGGGCCTTGCAGGAGGTGTAAATAGCAGAATTTCTAATTACCATAATAGTGGCCCCCCAAGTCTGGTCGCTTGAGGAGCGATCTTGACTTGATAAGATGATGTAGCCTTGCGTTTTTGGCTCTTTGAGTAGAAATGTCTTTGGTCTTGAGCTGATGTCGAGTTTGGACTCTTGGTCGATGTTAAATAACCGTCGAGCTTCTGAGCGAGGTAGACAGTATTTTGGAATCAACCGAGCTTCTGAGTGAGGCAGACAGTTTCTTGGAATCAGTGCTGCTTTGGAATCAGTGCAATCTTGGAATCACTGCCATATTTACTGTTTCTGACAAGGCGTGATTTTGCAGTGGCGGCGCATGATGGTGACGCTTTATTTTTAGCGTGCGAAGCTAATGGACCTTGATTGGACGTGACGTTTCGACTTCCCGGCCCAAGCCCACTAATTCCGCCTCACTATAAATAAAGGGTCTCACCCTTTCATTTGTTGCTTGGCGTTTATTTGTTTTGGATTGTCGATCTTCGAGAGCTCCCGAGCTTCTTTTTCGAGCAAAACGAGTTTAGAGAGTTTTTTTTGTGGGCTCGGCCATTTCCGAGATGTTTGTAATTTTGGAACACGTTTCATCAGATCTTTATCTTTCAAACCCCGTTACGAGCTTAATGAAATGCTTTTTAAATTCTGCATGTTCATGTATGTCGTTTTCGTAGAGTTTATTTTTGGAACTCGTTTATGAGTTTTATGAATGTTTTTTTAATTCTGCATGTCATGTATGATGTAAGAACGTCGGTAAATGAGGAACTCGATTTACCGGGTTCGAGCCTATAGGACAGTCTACTAGGACTCGGCCCAGATTTAACTCGCCCTATAGGGGTATCGGCAGCTGTGGCCGATGGTCGTTCTTAGGACGTTTCGATCCTCGAAGACCTGGTCTCTTTGAGATAGTTTACTGAGACTCGGCTCGGATTTAACTGTTTCTCAAAGAGTTTGCGACCTTGGGTGGTCGCTCGGGGAGATCATCTAAGATCGGTCCCAGCTGTTTCCTCGTAGAGGGAGTTTTGGTCCGCACATTCTGTTTGATGAAATCAAGAATGTGTGGGAACTTGGTGAGAACCTCGACAAGCTCGATGAGTTTTTTGTTTAAAACACTTGAAAGGTTACCTTCTTCTTTATAAATAACTCGTTTCGTGTTTACATAAGGTCGGAGTACATGATTTCTTTCTAAAGATAATAACTTTTCAGCTTTGTTGCGTTCCAAGTTCTCTCAATCTTTTTTCTTTGGAGGGTCTCCAATTTAAAAGCTCCCGTACCGGTTTTAAACAAAATTCGGTAGGGGCCTTCCCAGTTTGGGGCGAGCTTTCCTTGGGAAGCGTTTTTCTGACCGACGTCAGCTCTTCTGAGCACTAGATCACCTGGATTGAAATCTCTGTGAACGACCTTGGCGTTGTACCTGGTCGCTACTCTTTGTTTGATGATTGCTTCTCGGAGCGAAGCCCGACCTCGGATTTCATCGATGAGGTCGAGTTCTTCTCTTAAGGCTTGGTCGTTATTGCTTTGAGTTTTAGGATTTTCCATTCTCCAGCTAAGTTCGCCAATCTCGACAGGAATGACCGCCTCGCTGCCGTAGGAGAGCCTAAAAGGCGTTTCTCCAGTGGAGCTTTGGGGGGTGGTCCTATATCCCCAGAGGACGTAAGGCAATTCTTCCACCCAGTTTCCTTTAGCATCGTCTAGACGTCGCTTTAGCCCGTTCAGTATTACTTTGTTCGCCGCCTCTACTTGTCCGTTGGTTTGAGGGTGTTCTACTGAAGTGAAATGGTGCTTGATTTTTAGCTCGAGCATTAGCTTTCGAAACCCTGTATCTGTGAATTGAGTTCCGTTATCAGTTACTACTACCTTGGGAATCCCAAACCTACTCATAATGTTTTTCTTGAAGAATTTTATGCAGTTTTTTGCAGTGATGGTAGCCAAGGGTTTCGCTTCTATCCACTTGCTGAAGTAGTCTACGACGACGATCAAGAATTTGACTTGTCCTGGTGCTTTTGAGAACGGTCCGAGCAGGCCCATTCCCCACCATGCGAAGGGCCATGTGGAGGATAAGCTCGTGAGATCTGTGGGGGGAGCTATGTGAACGTTGGCGTGGATTTGGCATTTTTTGCATTTTTTCACATGATCACTAGCATCGCCTACCATGGTCGGCCAGTAATATCCGGCTCGAAGAGCTTTTCGAGCTAAAGACCGAGCTCCCATGTGCTGGCCGCAGATTCCTTCGTGAATTTCTGTTAAGACATAGGCTGCTTCCTCTCCCTCGACGCATTTTATCAATGGGGAAGAGAGGCTTCTTCTGTAAAGCGTTCCATTGACGACTGAGAAAGCCGAAGCCCTTCTCCTGATGTATTTAGCGTCGTTTTTGTCTAGGGGTTCAGCTCCCGTGACGATGTATTCCACAATTGGAGTGATCCAGCTGTCAGTTTCTTCGAGCATGCAGATGGTCGAGTTGAACAGAGGCTCAAGAGACACACTGGGATTGTGGAGTGTTTCTTGGATGGTCGTCCTCTGGTTCCCTGGGGTTTTCGTGCTTGCGAGTTTGGCGAGGATGTCAGCTCGTTGAGTTTCCGTTCTTGGCACATGAATTACCTCGCTCGGTTCAAATTTAGCCAATAGCGACCGTACCCGAAGTAGGTATTTTTGCAAGATCGATTCTTTCGTCTCGTATTGGTTTCCGATCTGGGAGACCACCAAGAGAGAGTCGGTATGTAATTTTATTTGCCGAATTTGGAGGTCAATTGCCAGGCGCAGTCCGGCGATGCAAGCCTCGTATTCTGCTTGGTTGTTCGAGGTTGGGAAACCAAAAGTTAGGGAAACTTCGATGATGATCCCTGTTGGGCTTTCTAGCATGATTCCAGCGCCACTTCCCTTTGGGTTAGAGGATCCATCGACATATAGGATCCATACATCGGGTTCGATGTTAGCAGGGGTCATCTCGGCCATGAAGTCCACCAAAACTTGTGCCTTTAGTGCTGTTCGAGCTTCATATTTAATTCCAAACTCTGAGAGTTCCACAGCCCATTTAATCATTCTTCCAGCAAGATCGGGTCTATGGAGTATTTGTCTGATGGGGTAGTTAGTTCGGACGACCACCTGGTGAGCGACAAAATAGGCTCGGAAGCGTCGAGCTGCAACGACGAGAGCCAGGGCGATCTTTTCGACCTTCTGATAACGACTCTCAGCTCCGTGTAGAGCCTTGCTTACGAAGTAGACCGGGCTTTGTCCGGTTTCTAGCTCGCGCACCAAAACGGCAGCTAAAGCTTCCTCCGAGACTGCCAGATATAGATACAGGGTTTCCCCCTCGTTTGGTCGAGTTAATATTGGAGGCTCGGAGAGAGATTTCTTGAGTTGTTTTAAAGCTTCATCTTGTTCAGGTGTCCATTCGAAATATCTTTCTTCTTTTTTGAGGATTTTGAAAAGTGGAAGAGATTTGAATGCTGCATTGGATATGAAATGAGTTAGAGCAGCTATCATACCATTAAGTTTTTGTACTTCTTTCTTGGATGTCAGAGTTCGCATTTCTGTGACGGATCGACATTTATCAGGGTTCGCCTCGATTCCTCTTTCTGTTAAGAAAAAACCCAAGAATTTCCCTGCTCGAACTCCAAATGTACATTTCTCTGGGTTCAACCTCATTCTATTTTTTCGCACCTCATAAAAAATTGTTCTTAGATCGTTTATATGCTCGTCGTCACTTCGGCTCTTGGAGATCATATCGTCGAGGTAAACTTCTATGCTCTTGCCGATCTGGTTTTGGAACACTTTGTTCATCATTCTTTGATAAGTCGCTCATGCGTTTTTCAACCCAAATGGCATGACACAGTATGCGAAGTTACCTCGGTCGGTGATGAAGGCAGTTTTTTCTTGATCTGGCGGGAACATGGCGATCTGGTTGTATCCAGAGTATGCGTCCATAAAGGATAATAACCGAAAACCGGAGGCGTTGTCGACCAATCGATCGATGCTGGGAACCGGAAAAGCATCCTTTGGACAAGCTTTAATAAGATCGGTGTAATCGACGCACATACGCCATTTTCCGTTACTTTTCTTTACCAGGACTGGGTTTGATAACCAGGTCGTGTATTTAACCTCGAAGATGAAGTTTGCTTTGATCAAATCGTCTACTGCTTTGGCAGCAGCAATGGCTTTCTCCTTGCTTTGAGCCTGCTTTCTTTGGGCGATCCATTTTGCTTCTAGGTTAATTGCGAGCCGATGGCAAGCGACCTCTGGTGGGATCCCAGGCACGTCTTCTGCCGACCAAGCGAAGATGTCTTCGAAGTCGTTAAGACATTTGGTCAAATCGATCTTAACCGCCTCCGGTAGGTCGATCCTTATTTTGAAAGTTCGGGAGGGGCCTGGTCCGAGCTGTATTTCGATGAACTTTCCGTCAGGCTCCGGTCTTTTAATTTTTCGTTTGAGGTCTTTGGTTAGCTCGTCAATATCTTTTTCATTTTTGTCTTTCAGATCGCATCCTGTCTCTATGTTAGTGGTATTAACTTCAGTCGATCTATCTTTAGCTTGTTTGGGAGTCGACAGCTCTTCTGAAGGGGGAACCCCTTCTTGCTCCGAAGCCTTTCGTTCGGTCTTCGTCCATAAGAAGAAACACCTGGAAGCAGACTCTAGGTGGGAGTTCAAAGTGATAACTCTGTTGCAGAGAGAGTGGAACTTCATCTTTAAGTGTGTGGTGGAGGTAACCGCCCCGAGCCTGCCGAGGGTCGGTCTTCCTATAATACCGTTGTATATGGACTCACAAGGTAAGACTGGGAATTTGGTCTTGACGGTCCGAACCATTGGTTCGGTTCCGTAAGTAACCATTAGCTCCAGATGCCCAAGGGGTTTGGTTCGAGATCCGTTAAAACCGGACAAAGTCGTTCCTTTATAAGGGGTGAGTTCCTCTTTGTCGATCCCCATTTTGTTTAGAAGATCGATAAAAAGGATGTCTGATGAGCTTCCTTGGTCGACCAAGATCCTGCGTACCTCCTTATTGGCTATGACCGCCGAGATTAAGAGAGGTACGTGTTTGTTAGCTTTCCCGTCAATAAGGTCGTCATCGCTGAAAGATAATGGAGGTCGATTTGTCTTGGTCGGGGCTGCCGACGTCGAAGCTATGCTTAACTGTTCCTTCCATTTTCTTTTCATTGATTTTCCGGATCCTTCATGATCGAATCCTCCTGTTATCATCATTATAATCGAGTGTCCTTTTGATCTTTTATTCAATTCATCGTGGTCTGGGTTGATCACTTCTTTTCCTTTTGCTCTAGGATCTTCATTTCTTTCTCTTCTGATATCGTCAGATCGTCCTCCCTCCCTTTTGACATAGGAAGATAGTTTTCCTCGTTTTATCAAATCTTCAATGTCATCCTTCAGGGCATTGCATGGTTTGTGTCATGGCCATTGCTTCTGTGGTATCGACAGTATTTGTTGGCCTTCTGTCCAGGTCGGATAGGTAAGGATCTGGGAGGTTTGACGTCCCTGAACTCGACGTTCCAACATTCCCCCAATAATTGGGCGTTGGAGACGTTGAGTTCAGTATATACCTGGTGACGATTTTTCTTACTGACATTCCACGAAGTTTTACGAGGATCGACCTCGATGCGGTGTTTTGACGGTTCTGCGTGTGATGATGCTTTGTCGATTTTGGAATTTTCCTCTTCATTGATGAAACACTGGGATAGCTCGAGGAATTCTTGTAGGGTGTTAGGTTTCCAGGTGTTAATATGTTTTCGGAACGGGCTTCCAGGAAGTAGACCTTGAGCCATGAAGAAGATTCGAAAAGCGTCGTCTAGCTGTTGAACCTGAAGAGCTTCGTTATTGAATCGCTCTATGTATTCTCTCAGGGGCTCGTTTCCCCTCTGGATGATAGATGCTAAAACATTCTTGTTTTTGGGTTTGCTTTTGGAATGGGCAAAGTGTACCGAGAAGTGTTTCGCTAATTGGTCCCAAGAGGAAATGGTGTTCGATCTTAAAGTCTGAAACCATTCGGAGGCCATTTTGCCCAGGGTTAATGGGAATATTCGGCATTTCATTTCCATCGGTACATTTCGGTACTGCATGGTCGTGTCAAACTGATCGAGATGCCTGTCGGGGTCGCCCGTTCCGTCGTAAATCTTCAATCCTCTAGGTGGTTTTTCAAGATATCGTGGAACTCAGAAGTTATCGATTGCTTTTGTGAACGGACCTTTTCGCCTAGGTTGACTCGCCCGAGATTGTGGTTGACGCCCGTAATGAGGATCAGGATGTCCGTATCGTCGAGGTTGATTGTTTTGAATGTTGTCATGGCTTCTTGAACGCCGTCTTGGCGAGGTCGAGTCCCTGTGTGGATGATGTTCAGGGGGGTTATTCGAGCCTTCAAGATCGTCGAAACGTCGAGCCGGAGGAGAACGGGAACCATTCCCTCGTTGACGGCGTGGGGGAGAATGAGGATCGTCGAGATCGTCATATTGTCGAGCCGACGGAGAACGGGAACCATTCCCTTGGGGATGGCATGGGGAAGAATGAGGATCGTCGAGATCGTTATATTGTCGAGCCGGAAGAGAACGGGAACCATTCCCTCGATGACGGCGTGGGGGAGAACGATGAGTGAGCTTTCTCCTAGGGGGTGATCGACGAAAGAGTCTCCTTCGAGTTGGGCTTCTTTCCTCAAGGGAGTCCTGCCCGGTCAATTGTTGGTCCGGAATGTTCCGAGCTTGGAGCCTTGCTACTTCGGCTTCGAGGTTAGTGAAACGGTTGCTTCTTTCTTCGTTTACGGGTTCCTGTCGAGCCAGTAGCTGAACGAGTTGTTGAACCGCGTCGGTCAAAGCTGGAAGTAATTGAGGAGGAGGTGGTAAGCTCGCTTCATCTGTGCTCGAATGTATTCGGGGCGGACCTGTGTTGGGATACCGGTTTCGAGCTTGTGATGAATTTGTGAGTTCCTGGACGTGGCCTTCAGGGGTTTGTTGAGGACCGACCTCGGGTCCGGCCATGAGACTAGCCGGTCTTGAACGGCGCGTTGGTGCCATTTTTTAAGATCAAGGAGATGGTGAGAAAATAGGGTATTGATTCTCCCACTGTGGTCGCCAATGTTCTGTACTGTGCTTCCGATCTTAGTGATTGGTATTATGCAGTTAGTAGATGTTTTATCATTGATTCTGTTTCTATATTCAGGTCTTGGGATGTTCAATGTAGTTCGATGTTGTTCGATCTTGAGATGTCTGATGTTGTTCGATCTTGAGATGTCTGATGTTGTTCGATCTTGAGATGTCCGATGTTGTTCCTGCAATAACACTCCGACGCTCAAGTCAGTATTTGAGTGAATGAGTATTTTATTGGAAAAAGTGCTTACCATTTAATGAGCATTGAATGCTGTATTTATAGATTTTAAGTGGTGTTTGCTTTGGTCGATTTGGGCCGTCCGATCTTGCAGAGTGATCTTGGCCATTGATGAATGGACCCTGTTTTTATGTATTGAGCCTCTAAATAATTGGGCCTTGCAGGAGGTGTAAATAGCAGAATTTCTAATTACCATAACAATAACCAAGTGGGGTCAACATCTTTAGACCAAATTACAAAAATTGATTTGTTATAATAACATACTTGACGGATTATAACCTTAGAAGTTAGACTAGTTTTAACCTAATTTCTTAGACTTAATCCATTAAACTAATTAATATCTGAATAGGTTGTTGATGTTAATCGACTAAACTGAACGACAAAAATAATAAATGTATTGAACAAACATAAGAAGAAGAAAACCTTGATTTTATTATTAATAGAAATAACTTGATAGAGAATAGAAAATTTCAAGGGACGTGTGATTTTGATCACTCAATCAGTGTACCAATATTCAACGAGCTTCCAATTAGATCGATTCAAGCTATGATAGAAACCATCTTTTCTAACAGACCAATAAATGATTCGATGGCCATTGTCTCTTTTATCCTCGTACACGTACCAAGGGTTGAACGTGAACCAATTCAACCACGTAGCATGGCAAGATGGTGGTGAACTTGGATCCACTTGTAAAGTTGTGTTGTAGTGATCACCCAATTTGGGATAAACTGGAGGATTCCCGAAACAACTAAGTAGTAGAGCCCCTTTGGTGTTGTTAGGCAAGTCATTTTTTATGTCAATGACCACTGTTTTTGTTGATGTACTAGTAGTACTTAGAAAACATAATGAGATTAAGTAAATTAGAAACAAAGTGAAGTAGTTCCCAAAACCCATTCTTTTGATTTTTGCGTTGACAGACAATGATGATGTCGTTAATTGGTCTTTTAATTTATAGTACTATAGATTAAGGTGGGAGAACAAATTAATTGTGAGAAATTAAAATTAAAATGAGGTATCTTCCCTGATTTTCTTATGAATGACAATATCATATGATGTGGGGAATTAATTACTACTTATTTGCTTGATTTTTCAACGGTAGCATCTATCCCGGCACACGTTATTACAATAATTACAAGGTTTTATATTTTTTAGTGCATTTTAATTTTAATTTTATTTAAGTATAATTCTTAAACTATAACTAATTTTTATTATTATTAAGGAATGTAAATGTAAATAGAATGTGTATACATTTTTTATATTTACGAATTAAAACAACAAAAAAAAATTAAATTAATATAGTATAAATAGTGTTAAAATATAGATAAAACAAATGTTAAAAATAAATTAATGTGAAAACAACAAAATAAAAATGTTAAATTATAGATCATTAAAATATAGAAAATAATTAATGAGAGTAATTGAGATACAGATAGAAATTTCTAATTAAAAGTGGTTGACATATCTCTATCATGTGTATGGAAATTTTTAACTTCCTTTTCAGCTTTTACTTCATATTAGAGAGGAACGTCGTCTTTTCCTCAACTCGAGTTCGTTCAAGTGTATCTTTACGCGTAAGATTAAAATAAAAATAAAAGGATTATTAAATAAAATAATTTAGAAATCATTTTTCGATATTTTTATGTGAAGCAAAAGCTGATTTGTGTTTTTTGTGAGCCCTTTGTTGTTGCTAGTTGGTCATTTTCATTTTAAAAAACCACATTTATCTTCATAAAAACAATTTAAACGAATGAGTGTAACCGTACGTAATTTCTCATGTTTTGAGGATAAAATAAATCATGCATTTTTTTTTATTTCTCTCTCTTCCTGTGAATTTGTCTTTGTTACCTGATGTTCTCATACTCTCCTCTTCTTCTACCAAAAATGTATTCACCGCAATTCGGTTAGATCCATTTCTCTGATATTCTCTCTTTCTCTCAAACGTGTGTGTGAGTAGTGAAGCTGAAGTGTGTGTGTGGAACTTCAATTGTTCCAACATTCAAAGCAAACGAAATATGAAACCCAGGCCAAATAATTGATGGCCAATAAGACTCTTATATTTAATGACTTGTCTATGGTTTAATTTCCAGCTAGTGAGACATTTTTAATTTGATTTATTTTTTGAGTTGAGTATATATGGTCTATGGTTTAATTTTTTGATTTAATTTGATACATTTTTAATGACTTGTCTATTTTCTCCTAGTACGTTAGTTTTTGATCTGTACACACACGAGAGAAGTGTATAATAAGTGTATTACTATTACTTTCTTTATCAACTTGAAAATTCAACGTTCAAGCATATGGTAATGGTCTTCTAACTTTCAATCTTATTCTCACCGACCGTGATAAGTCTTATTTTACTGTCTTTTAAGTAAATTAAATTAAATAAAATTTGTGGAATTTTAGTTCAATTTTTGAGATATTTTACTACAAATTGTTTGTTTTTATTTTTAGAGCTAATTATGGAGCAAACTATTGAATTTCTAACCATTTAATTTGTTTTTTCTTTCAGGTTGCAAACATGAAGTAGCAAGGTGCAAATAGCAATTTGCCAGCCCACTGGACTCAGCCCACAGTGACCAAAAAAACGCAGGAACCCAATCTTGGCTGCCAAACGGGTCTATGCGGCACCCAGACCCACTACAACTGTAGCAACGTGCGGATCTTTTGACCCACTCCACTACCCGTAGTATAAAAGGTACAACCCTAAATTTTCGCCAGAAATTCAAGAGTTCTTCTGTCTCTTCCTTTCTGCGCCTCTCTCTTCTTCTTCTCCACGGTAGCTAGGTTTTCAAAACTTCTTCACCAAACTCAGTGATTGAAGCTTTGTTTATGCTTCAACCACACTCTAATGGTGATTAAAAGATGCTATAACAAAAACCCTTTCTTTTCGTACACAGATTGTTACTGATTGTGACGAACATGTGTTCTTCACTTACGAACACAGAGATAGTCACTTGCGAAGGTTTCAAGGCTTGTCTCCTTCAACGAATCGCACCAGAAACTGCACAAAGGTATACATCACTTCACCGATCTTTTATTTCCTTTGTTTTGGTTTTGATTCAGAAACCCTAGTATTTGAGATTGATGACAAACACTCACTGTTTCTTCTTTACTACTTGCAAGGTACCCTTACCATGACACAGCCTCACCACACTCAAGCACAGAGACTCGAGAACTAAACTCAGGAAAAAACAGAGAAGAAGATCTTGAAGAAAATGTAAAATAACTTGTAAACTTTTTTATTTCAATGTAGAACTGATTCTGTACAAATTACAAAGTGTATGTGTATATTTATAGCTTTCACTGGATCTGTTTAGCTGTTAGAAGGGTTTGTTTTAGATACAAACCCAGTTTGTTATATTAACAAACTAGTTAACAAACTGTTAACTACCAAAACAGATTTGTAACCATATATTATAACAGCTTTTAAATAGCTATTATATTATTTCTAGGGTGTTTTAGGAATTTGCATTAAATTCCAGCACAAGCGAGGATTTTGGATGATTAAAGATCAAAGACCAAAAAGGCATAACAAAAGGAACAAAGACAAGAAAATGAAGCCAAGTATCAGAAATCTCAGCACGGTCCGTGCGTTATAACGCACGACCCGTGCACCCCCTGTTGGTGAAAAGCGAAGAAAATCAGTCAGAGTAACAGAAGTTAGTGCACGGTCTGTGCGTGATGAAGCACGACCCGTGCGCCTTGTGAAGAGCCAGAATTTCAACAGTTTCGCAGCAGGCACGATCCGTGCGTATTTGAAGCACGGCCCGTGCCCATGTCTCAGACTCAGAAAACTGTTACAACTGATCATATTCCATTCCTTTATGGCTTGTAACTCGAATTTAATGGCTTGTCTATCATTCTAGGCTATAAATAGAGCTCATTTCAGAGTGTAAGATCATCCTTGGTCAGTGCTAAATTACTTTCAAAGTGAATCCAAGTTATTCTATCATTTCTTACTTTCTTGAAATTTTAATTTCTGTTCTTACTTTCCAGTCTTTTATATTTCTGCACTTTTATTCCTGCACTTCTACTTTCAGTCCTTTATAGCTTTCTTTTACTTTCCGCCATTTACATTACGCAATTTACAATTATGTTTCTTTATCTTATTGCAATTTATATATTCAGCATGAGTGAGTAGAAATACGGTCTTCGGTTGTTGGGAGTAATCCAATGATAGGTCCCTAGTAATTTTCAAAGACTATTCTCCACTCCAATTTGTTTTGTAATTCTAATCTATTTTCATTACGCCTAAATCTTATTTTAAACATTAGAGTGAAGTACCGAAAGGTGAAATTTTATGTTTGACCTATGAAAATAGACAAGAGAATTAAGATATGAGAATAATCCTAATTCTCTTGAAGCATTTAAAAGGTTTTGTTCTTAAATGGTTTTGCTAACTTTCAACCATGAGAATAGGATTGAAAGTTAGATCAAAACACATCATTTTACTTTGAAAGAAGATTATGATTACATATGTTACCTTGCCTTTAGAATATATTAATTTTATGGATTGGAGGATAGTTAAAGGATTACAAGGGTTCTCATCATTGTGATGAAACTAATAACCCGAGATTCTTTACATTCCTAAATTTCAATTAATCAACTTCATCTACAAATCATTCTTTTTAGCTAATCACAATCGAAAACGAAATCGGTAATTACAAAGTCTCTTGTGGATTGATACTCTCTTACTACTAGATAGAACCGTGCACTTTCGGCCTATCATCACCCACAACAAAATCAGGGAAGATTCCCTTCTCATTTTAATTTCCTTCTATAAATTAAAAGACCAACAACGAACGTAATCCATCATTCTCTCATTATGTTTTGAAAGTACTAGCACTTTAACAAAAAAAGTGGTGATTGACATCCGCCGGATTACAAGGATTCGGAAAACTTCAGCGGATTTTTTCCGCCGAAAATCTGTCGGTAACACGCTCGTAAGTAATGTTTTCCGGCGGAATTTCTGGCGGATTTTTTCCGCCGGTAAAGGGCGGTTCCAGCGGATTTTTTTTCAAAAAAAAATAAAAATTAAAAATCCGTCGGAAACACACATTACCAGTGGATTTTTTCCGCTTATAATGGGTGTTTCCGGCGATTTTTTTAAAAAAAAAAAATATTTGAAAAATCCGCTGGAAATGTACATTACCGCCGGATTTTTTTAAAATTAAACTAGTACTATACCCGTGCATCCGCACGGGCCGATCGCGTTACGTCATCCGATTACTTCAAATAGAAACGTTAGTTTGAAATCTCATTAATCTAAAATCAATTGTAAAATATAGAGGATGACTTGCATACGGACATGTGCTGTTGTGTTCTTTTTAGGAATGAATTTAGACAGTATTTAAATAGTCTGAACATTACCCCGTGAAAATAAAGAAAAATTTAAAGTAGATAAAAAAGGAACTTCAAATAAAAAATTGATAAATATTAAAACTAAAAATGTAAAAGTATCATTTAGAAACAATATGTGCATTTATCCCGTGTGTTTTTATATATCAGTGCAGTGTTTTTTTTCTATATCAGTGCAACTATCCCGTGTTTTTATATATATATATCAGTGCAGTTGTCCAGTGTTTTTTTATGTATCAGTGCATTTATCTCATAGTTTCAATTGATTATTTGAGTTGATTAGTAGATTATTGTAGATAGTGAAAGATAGATAGTAGATTATCAATAACAAATATTTATCCCGTGTTTTTTTATATATCAGTAACAATTATTTGTCCTTTCTTAGGTATTAGTGACATATATTTGTCGCGTGTGTTTTAAATATTAATCAGTTTAAATAGTCATTAAGCCTTCTTGTTTTTTTAGATAGTAGTTTTCAAAAAGTATAATTATCAATGGCAAATATTAATCCCGTGTTTTTTATATATCACTGCAGTTATCCCCGTGTTTTTTATATATCCGTGCAGTTATCTGGTAGTTTCAATTGATTATTTTAGTTGATAGTAGATTATAGTAGATAGTAAATTTGTTAGATAGTAGATTATCAATAAGAAATAATTGTTTTAAATATTAATTAGTAATTTAAATAGTCATTAAGCCTGCTTATTTTTTAGATAGTAGGTTTGTAGTAGTAGGTTTCAAAAAATTTAATTATCAATAACAAATATTAATCTCGGGTTTTTTTTATATATCAGTGTAGCTCGTAGTTTTAATTAATTATTTTAGTTGATTAATAGATTATAGTAAATAGTAAAAGAGAGATAGTAGATTATCAATAAGAAATATTCATTTTAAATATTAATCAGTAGTTTAAATAGTCATTAAATATTATTGTTTTTTAGATAGTAGGTTTATAGTAGTCTTCCAAAAATTTAATTATCAATGACAAATATTAATCCTTTGTCTTTTTATATATTTGAATAGTTATCTTGTGTGTTTTTATATATCATTGCAGTTAACTCATAGTTTCAATTGATTATTTGAGTTGATTAGTAGATTATTGCAGTTATCCTGTATTTTTATATTAGATTATTTGAGTTGATTAGTAGATTATAGTAGATTATAGTAGATTATTGCAGTTATCACGTGTTTTTTTAGATAGTAGTTTTATATTAGTTTTCCAAAATTATAATTATTAAGGGTAAATATTAATTATAAATTGTCAAAAAAATTATAAATATCAATGGTAAATATTAATCCCGTGTTTTTTTATATATCACTGCAGTTATCCCGTGTTTTTTATTTATCAGTGCTGTTATCTCGTAGTTTCAATTGATTATTTTAGTTGATTAGTAGATTATAGTTGATAATAAAAGTTAGATATTAGATTATCAATAAGAGATATTTGTTTTAAATATTAATTACTGATTTAAATAGTCATTAAGTCTTCTTATTTTTTAGACAGTAGGTTTATAGTAGTAGTCTTCAAATTTTTTAATTAAAGTAGTGTTTGTATAAATTTAGAAATTTAGTTAAAAGAATTAAAATGAAGTGATAAGAGAAAGAGAATAATTATTTATGGGAAAGTAAAGTAAAAAGAAAAAAAAGGAAGAAAGAGAGTGTAAAAGAAAAGTGAAAATGAGGAAAGAGAGAGTAAGAAGAAAGAGAAAAAAGGAAGAAAGAGAGTGTAAGAGAAAAGTGAAAAGTAAGAAAGAGAGTGTAAGAATAAAGAGAGAAAAAAAGAAGAAATAGAGTGTAATGACATTTTTACCCTCAAAAATTTGAGGTGTCTTTTAGATAGAATGGGGGTATTGGTAAAATCATATGTGGTGAATTTGTATAAATCTATAGTAGAGTTTTTATGTTTTTTTCGAATTTTAAATTTAAAATATAATTTAATAAAAAGTAAGTATAAATGAAGTAGAATATGAGAAAAAATGATAGAGAAGAGAATGAGAATGAATAAAGGAATGAGAATGAAGTAGTAGGAAGGAATAAGAATGAAAGAGAGTATGGGAAGAAGTAATATAGGAAAGAATAAGAATGAAGAAGCAAGAAGGAATAAGAATGAAGGAAACTATGAGAAGTACTAATATCGGGGAGAATGAGAATAAAGAAGTAAGAAAGCATAAGAATGAAGGAGTGAAAATGAATGAGAAGAAAGAACAAAGGGGAAATAGAAGAGAGATATTGTAATACTCTAATTTTGTCCTATCCAAAAATAAGAAATTTTATTTATTTTTAACAAAAATAATTATTTTCTTTTTCATGCCATGTATTATTTTATTTTGGTTGCCATAAGTTTTTTAAAAAAAAAAAAAGAGAAAGAAAATATTTTATTAGAAGTGAAGAAATAAAAATAAGCAAAGAAGGAAGTGGGGGTCTATTAAAAAATAATAAGGTGCTGTCATGGAAACCCAACCCAGCAAAAATGGCTAGCCCAATTCGCATGACCCAACCCAACAAAAAAAAAACCACTAACCCACAACCCACAACCCATAACCCAACTCACACACTCCTCACTCCCTCCTCTCCTAACCCTAATTCGCCACCCCACTCACCAAAACCCTAAAAATCCCAACTCCCCCCTTAACCCTAAAATGTGGCCACATTCACCCCACCTCTCTCCCTTGAAATTCGACCCCACACCCCTCTCTCCCCTCCTTGAAAACGGCTACCATTAACTCCCCCTCCTTGATTTTCGCAATTCTCTCTCTCCCATTCATTGCATTTTCTCTTTCCCCACATGATTTTACTCCCTCCCACACGTTTCCCTTTCTTTCTCTCTCTCACTCCACGGCTTCCCCATCTCTCTCTTTCCTCTCCCACGCTTCCCTCCTCTCATTTCACACCTCACTTCACCTTTCACTTCCCCATTCCCCCCTCTTTCACGCCCCATACTCTCTCTTCCTCTCACACACTTCACATCCCTTCTTTCATACATTTCTCTCTCTCACATGTCTCCACCCATACCTCTCCTTCGAATCCCTCCTCTCACAAGCCCTCTTCTCACCAAACCTTCACCAACCACTCCCCAAAACTCATCAAGAAACCTTCACCCCTCCATCATGTCAAGCTTTCCTCAAGTCAAAAAAAAAGAAGAAGTTACTGTGCAAAGGTATGGGGCTTATCAGAAGAAAGAAGAAGACAAGAGCATCCTCCTCAATATAAATGGAGGCCACAACCATGGAAAAGGGACGAGTTTTTTTTGGGAAAGGGAAGGGAGAAAAATTTTCAAAAAGAGGAAAAGAGTGTATTTTTGTTCTCTTAGAAAAAACTGTGAGGTTGTTCACTGTTTTTTAGGATCCCCCTTCCTTTTCTTTTTCTTCTCCTTTCATTGTTTTTTTAGTTTAAATTTGTTTGTAGTAAGAAGATCCTAGAGGAGGCTCTTCCCAACACTTCCAGGTTACTTTTCTTAAGGTATTTGTAATGTAATTTTAGGATTCAATACATTTTACTGTTTTTGCTTTTTATTTTACTATTGCTGTTTTTATGTAAATATTGTTGTTGATTTTGTTTGTTTTATTATTGTTTTTTTTTCTTTATGTAAATATGATTGCTTTTTTTATTTAAAAATGTTGCTGTAAAAAAATGTGTGACATTTATTTCATTTAAATGGTTGCTGTCTTCATTTTTTTGTTGTTGCTATAATATGTTTTATCGTTGTTGTTATTTTGTTTTTAGTTGCTGTAATTTCGAAGTTAGGTGTTAATTTAGTTTGTTTTCTTTGTTATTTTTCCTTTCTTTTCTTTTTTTGGAATGTTGTGAAGATGAAATATAATAAAAAAAAAACATCATTTTTCAGCAAGGCACTTAGTTTTATTAAAATGAAGTCCTAAAAAAAAAAATTTAATTAAATAGTTGCTGTTTTTATACATATTAAACTATTGCTTTTTTTTATTATTTAAATTGTTTTAAATGTTGCTGATTTTCGGATTAAAATAAACCTAAAAAAAAAGTGTTAAAAAATGTGTTCCTTTTTTTTATGTAGTTACTAATTTTCAGATTAAAATAAACCTTTTAAAAAAGTGTTAAAAAAAATGTGTTCCTTTTTTATTTAGTTACGAATTTTCAGATTAAAAATAAACCCCTTTTTAACATAAAAAGAAAAATTGTTTCCCTTAAAATAATTGGTTACTGATTTTCGGATTAAAATAAAATCCTTTTCAAAACATTAAAATAAATTTTTTTTTTATACAAAATAGTGGGTCACAAGTGTCAACACCTTTTCAAAAAAAAAATGAATAAATAAATATAATATTGATCACTTTCCCAAAGAAATGGCAATGACACCTCTTTTTATTAAAAACTATGACAACCATTTTTTTTAAAAAAAAGGGCGCTTCAGAATTACCTATTCTAGAGCGGTAAAAAGGGTAAGAAATAAACCAATCAACCATTTTCTTTTAGCGTCAAAACGCTATTTGCACCCTTGGTGACCATTTTCTTTTAGCGTCAAAACGCTATTTGCACCCCCGGTAACCATTTTTTTTAGCGTCAAAATGCTACTTGCACCCCCTCTTGTCGCACTATTCGCTTCTACACCGCGATGTTTCCAAATTGCTTTTCTTTCTTTCAAACAATTTTGCTAACATAAAAAGAAATATGTGGTTACTAATGGTCACTCTGAGCTTAGCTTGTTTGACCGTTAGGACTAACCTTCTTTTTTTTCACAGCGGATTAGTAGCAGTGATCACTCTGAGGCCACTTGTTTGATCATCGCAAACATCCGCCTAAACTTCAAGAAATTTTCTCAATCCCGACTCCATTTTTAGATCACGCTTCCCAGTAAGCGTTTTTTTTGAGCGAACAAAGAGCTCGATCGCAAACCGAGTATTTGTAGCAGTCACTCTGGGCCCCGCCCGTTTGAACGCTGTAAATACCTTCTTTTCCGAATAAGCCATTAATGACGACCACTCTGGATTTATCTGTTTGGTCACCATGAGCGGCCTCTAGTTTTCGCAAACTTTTCAAAAAAATAAAAAAATACCAACACACAAATATCTTCTACCCGAGAACTACGTAGCTTTGATTTCTCCATCGCACCCGGAGATACGTAGGAGCGGGGGCCCACTCCTGTCAAGCGCAAAAAACTAAAATTTTTATTAAGTCTTCCTTTCCGTTTTTTTTGCAAATAACAAAAAGGGTAAATTAAAATGTTTTCTTTAAACTAATTTTTCTACACATTAAATTAAAAGGTAACCTTTTTAGGATGTTGCGGGGTGCTAGTACCTTCCCCGCACTTAATCGACCCCCGAACTCAAAAACAAAGGTTTTTTCAATGTTTTCCTAAAAATAAATATTGATGGCGGCTCCATTGTTCAAAAGCAACAAAGGATCCCTCCTCCGGATTCTTCGGTCGCTACAGCTGGCGACTCCACTGGGGACTATTTAAGAGGGTCAAGCCTAATTTAGTTAAATGTGTAGATATTTGTTAGTTTAGTACTTTATTTACCCTTAGCCCTTCTACTCGCATGTCTATTTTATTTATCTATTTATTTGCTCTATTGAACCTTAGGGTAGAAAACCTTTGCACTATTATCTGTATTTCTTTTGCAGCACGGGTAGTTTAGGTTGCTTATATCACACACATCTATTACACTTGTTTATTGAACACACTCTTGAGCGGGGCCCTATACCCGGGTTTGAACAAAAAACCTAGGACGAGTGGAGGCGATTAGTGTCAGTCATTCTGGATTTTATCTGTCTGACTCTCACGAAAGCCTCAGCCAGAGTACGCTCTTTCGTGATATCCCACACCAGGTAGCTCGCTATCATTGTGGGTCATATCATGAAGGAGATTTCAGCTCTGGAGACCCTTGTGAGGAAGTGATTAGAGCCGCCTGAGAGATTGATCACACAAGTAGCCCTAGACCGTAACCTGTATATAAGACCTAACCTGTTTAGGACACAAGGGCAATTCACCTACCCGCTGCATCATTGCAAAAAAAACTTTTTATCTTTCAAAAAAATCAAACAACGAAAACCATTTATTCTTTTGCCCTTTACATATTTTATGTGACATGGTTAATGTTTCTCAAAATTTGAATCACCAAAATATGCTTTTATTAACGCATGTAACGTCTTTCTTTAATTCATCATACATCGTCATTATTTCACAAAAAATACAAAAAATCCTCACATTGCATGCTATTCATCTCATTTAGGTTTGCCGGGAATTGTAAGAGGTTCGAAAGTTTTGTCATAAGCAAGGCAATATGGGATCAAACTGTGAAGCAATCCAAACTCTGAACTACCCTATAGTGAAGCAGCCTAATCTGACAAGTCTAAGGGAATGTGCTGGTCGATTGCCGCCCATCGAGCGCAGGTCTTTTGATAGAGTGTATGGGAAGATTATTATGTTACTACAATTGGACGTGCAAACGGATGCCATTGCCGCTTTGAGCCAGTTCTACGACTCTTCATTAAGATGCTTCACCTTCAAAAATTTCCAGATGGCACCTACCCTGGAAGAATATACACAAATCTTCGGCTTTCCTCAACAAGACAATGGACCCTACCAGTATCAGGGACAATACTACACAGATGAGAAACTCGCCTCAATGTTACAAACCAGCAAAGAGAACTTGAAGCTCCGGAAGAAAAATCGAAATGGCATTGCAGGATTCCCACAAGAGTATCTGGAAAGCCAAATGAAGTCCTTCGCCGACGCTAGAAATTGGGGTCCTTTTAAGCAGGTGTTAGCCTTGACCATCTTTGGCATTGTCCTATTTCCACGCCTTGAAAGATATGCGGACACAACAGCTATTGGTGTCTTCTTATCCTTCAAGGATGGAGAAAACCCACTCAATCCGATTCCAGCCATGCTCGCTGACACTTACTGTACTTTCACTCATTATAGTGAGCTAAGGGGAAAAAGGATATCTTGCTGCCTGCACGCCTTGTATGTTTGGCTTCTCACCCATGCTTTCGTCAACAAAGTCAGAGTAGAAGGCCCAATTGAAGACGCCAGAGGGTGTGATGTGAAGACAATGAACACTGGTGAATGGTTGCAAGTGCTGGGGGGCCTTCATGAATATAAGGTTCGTTGGCACCCATCATGGTGGAAAGAGAGGCCCACAGTAGTTTTTCAATGCGGAAACTTTCAAAACGTCCCGCTCATGGGGACAAGAGGATGCATAAATTACAATCCTTCTCTAACTCTAAGACAGCTGGGGTACCCCATGCGAAATCCGCCCACCGAAGACATGTTAATCCCTTTTTACCTCCATGAAGGAAGCCCAAAAGGGGTTGACATGCTCCGGAAGATTTCTCAAGCGTGGGATATGGTCGTCCGCAAGGGACAAGAGCTTATTAAGAGGAGTGGCGACAAGGAAACCACCTTTCGTCAATGGCTCCAAAAGAGGATCCAAGACACCCGATTGCCTTACCAAAGTGCACTACGGGTGGAGGAAGAAATACCTGAACCTACCCTTCCCACTGTCGAAGATTTAGATAAGCTTAAAATGGCATTGTCAAAGGCCGAGGAAGAAAAGAAGGGCTTACAGGCAGAGTTAGAGAAAGTGCTCCTAAAGAACCAGAAGTTGGAGGAAGAGAATGCAAGTAAGTCAGTGGCCATTGAAGACAGCCGCAAGCAGCTCAAGATCGAACAAAAGAACAAACTAGAGGTTCAAAAGTACCTAAGAGGGGCGAAAGAGGAAATCAAACGTTGCAACCTGAAAATGGACCAAGCCATCGATGATACATACAAATGGAAAAAGTTATGGGAAGAATCAATGATGGCTGAAAAGACCGCACAGAGCCTACTAATGGTATCAAAGAGAGAGTCCCGGATGATGGCAGCCGAGTTTGAAGAGCAAGTGAAAAGTATCAAGCAGGATAAAGATACCATTGAAGAGATACTCCGAGAATACCAGCAAGCCTTAAGAAGGGAGCATGAAAAATCTGATGAGCTGAACGACCATATCAGATATCAAGAGGAGGTCTACCACCAGCTGAAGACAGAAAGCATCTATTGGGAGAACCGCTTCGTGGAGTTGGTCAGCAGGATAGAAAACCATGAAGCCTTCGTAGAGTTGAAGAATGAAAGCTTATACTGGAAAGACAGATTCTCAAAGTTGGCATGGCTGGCCGATCAAGCTATCGCAGGAATCCCCAAACGTCTAAAGGAGGCTAACGCGGCAATGCACCCGTTTAACACCCCGGTCCAAGTTTCCAAATTCATGGAGTTTTGCGAGGTTCTGATTGCCGAACTCCGGGAGAAGGCTGGCAGCGCTACTAGTAGAAAAAGAGGGAGGAGTGGAAAAATGAAAGCCATATGTATTTGAGTGAAATTTAAAGAACGCTGTACTTTTCTTTTCGAAGTTTTACTTCCAAAATGTTGTACTTTCCTCCATCAATGAAGTTTGTTTGTCTCACATGCTGATCCTTTATCTTGAAAATATTGCGGAACTTTAATCTGTGTACTTATGACAAATCAGGATGCGCTTGCAATTCCCGACCTAAAACAATAAGACTCATGCACACATGCATCATTCGCATTTTCATCCATTCATATACTCATACATATACTCATACCATGTGTCCCACCAACAGAGAGTAAAAGACAAGCTGGTGCGTCAACATCGCTATTGGACTCGTTCTCAGGCCAGAAACATGGAAGAAAATCAGGACAATCCGCCTCAAGATATCCCGGATCAAGGCAATCCACCCCAAGACCTAGGCAATCAAGAGCTTAGGGCAGAAATAGATGGGATGAAAGAACAGATGGCTGAAATCTTAAAGGTCTTACAAACTTTGAGGGACAAAGACACAAGTGAAGATGTCTCCGCTGGGAATACGGAAAATCAAGTTACCAGCCCTCCTCCTCCCAATGGACTCGGGATCCCGCATACAGTGCCCCCCACTGGGACTAATGACCAGGGTTACATTTGGCCTCCTTACGGACTTCCACAAGGTTACACACCTCCGACAGTCAATGCTAGTCCAGAAGTCGGTCCCTCAGGAGTCGCGGGCCAACAACAGCTTACACCAACGAGTCACGATGGTAATCCAGGGGCACCACAAGTTCAAAACCCGACCCCCGTCGTTGTACCACAAAGACTCCCACTTGGCTTCCCTCCACCGCCGATAGCTGACGCCCAGGCTCAGGGTTCCAACCTCAGGAATCCCACTCATTCACATACCCCAAATGTGAACCCAGCCATAGTTCCGATGATCCATCCCTACTATGGTATGAGTGGGCTCCCTCACAATCACTCTATGGAGAACCCTCAAGCCCAAGACAAACTACAAATGCTTGAGGAAAGGTTGAGAGCAGTCGAGGGATCCAATGTTGGTGCGAGAGATGCTTATGACTTGTGCCTCGTCCCTAACGTGGTCATCCCTCCAAAATTTAAGGTGCCAGACTTCGACAAGTACAGAGGGTCGACTTGCCCTGTAAGCCACTTAACCATGTACTGCAGGAGGATGGCGGCGTTTGCTCACGACGACAAATTGCTCATCCACTACTTCCAAGATAGTCTGTCTGGGGCAGCTTCGAGCTGGTACATGCAATTAGAACGTGCACATATCAGATGCTGGAAAGACCTAGCCGATGCATTTTTGAGGCAATACAAATATAACATTGACATGGCTCCCGATAGAACACAACTGCAGAGCATGACGAAGAGAGATAATGAGTCCTTCAAAGAATATGCCCAACGCTGGAGAGGTTTGGCTGCACAGGTGGTACCACCTTTGTTAGAAAAAGAGATGGTATCAATGTTCATGGATACTCTTCAATCACCTTTCTACGACAGGTTGATTGGGAGCGTGTCTTCAAACTTTTCAGATATGATCGTCATCGGAGAAAGATTAGAGAATGGATGGAGAAACGGGAAGATTGCATATAGCTCCGCTGGAACCAGCAATCAGAAAAGGCCCTTCCCAGGTTTCCCTAAAAAGAAAGACGGAGAAACCAATGCCATCTCTGGATCAGGAAAGCCTCCCTACAACAACCCTCGACAGACTTTACAAATACCTACTCAAACACCACAAGCCCCACCTCACCAAGTCAACTCAGGCTATAGACCACAAAACTACCAAGAAAGAAAGCCCGCCAATTTCGACCCAATACCCATGTCATACACAGACCTATTCAATCACCTCATCAGTCACAACTTGATCACTCCCCGTCCAATGAGACCCCTTCAACCTCCTTTCCCTAGGAGCTATGACCCAGAGGCCAGCTGTGGATTCCACGCAGGGGCAGTTGGCCATTCAACAGAAAATTGCAAAGCATTGAAATATGTAGTACAAGACTTAATTGAATCTAAATGGTTAAGCTTCGCAGAAGACGGTCCAAATGTTGCCACTAACCCTCTGCCGGGGCACGGGAAACCCTCCGTCAATGCCATTGAGAATGTTGAGGAGCAATTATTGGTCAGAAAGGTGGAGGACATTGTCACACCCTTGGACCTCATCCATGCTGATTTGTGTCACTTCGGAATCATTATGGAAGGATGTACCGGAAAGGGCTCGTGTGCTGTTCCCCTTTGTGTCGGGGCCTGTGAAGCATTCAAGCCAGTCCTGCAAGACTTGTTAGACCGACACATAATACAAATAGGTCTTCAAAAGAAAGAGGAAGGCGTGTCGACTCTCCAGTCAAGCATTGAACAAAGCAAGAGTATCCGGAAACCACTGGAAATCCATTACAAAAAGGACACAAAGCTAACCACCGCTGTGCCTAAACCAATCACTATTCAAGTGCCAGTCCCTTTTCCCTTTAAAAGCACCAATGCAGTCCCGTGGAATTACGATGTGAAGGTTCAGACCAATCCAGATGTCATTAACATCTCAGGGACCGGTGGGATGACTCGAAGTGGGCGTTTCTATACCCCTGGAGGGCCTAGTGAGGACCGAACAAAAGAAGGTGAGGAAAGAGCCCGTAAGGGCAAAAGCGTAGAGCAGGAACCCGCCGATAAAAATGCAGGAAAGAAGACGCTATCCGAGCAAGAAGCCAGTGAATTTCTGAAGCTTATGAGACAAAGCGAGTATAAGGTGGTTGATCAACTGAACCAAACCCCCGCAAAGATATCTCTGTTGTCATTATTGCTCAGTTCTGATGCCCATCGTGCAGCATTAACAAAAGTATTGAATGAGGCCCATGTCGCTCATGACATCTCCGTCGGCCAATTTGATGGGATCGTCGGAAACCTTGTTGCAAATAATTATCTCACCTTTACTGATGATGAGATTCCAACTGAAGGAAGGGGGCACAACAAGGCCCTACACATATCTGTGAAGTGTGGAGATTACTCTCTTGCACGGGTACTTATTGACAATGGTTCATCTTTGAATGTATTACCCAGATCAACCATGGAGAAATTAGATGTGGACTGTTCATACATGAGACCGAGCTCCATAATAGTGAGGGCCTTTGACGGATCAAAAAGGGAAGTCATCGGAGAAATGGAATTACCTGTGCAAGTAGGTCCGGAGAACTTCGTGGTGACCTTCCAGATAATGGACATTGCCCCATCCTACAGTTGTCTCTTGGGGAGGCCATGGATCCACTCGGCAGGGGCAGTTCCCTCTTCTTTACACCAGAAGCTCAAGTTCATAGTCAACAATAAGCTGGTGGTTATTTTCGGGGAGGAAGAAATGCTGATAAATAAGTCCGCTCCCACTCGTTACATTGAGGCTGCTGAAGAGTCTCTCGAGACTGCCTTCCAAGCATTGGAAATCGCCAATACATCTGCTATGTTAGAACCCAAGCTATCCAAAACTGCCGTAATGGTTGCTAAGTTCATGTTAGGAAAAGGCTACCAAGCCGGAGGAGGCTTGGGAAAAACCGGAAAGGGGATCCTGACGCCAATACAGCCAGAGGAGAACAAAGATAGACATGGGATAGGATATCGGCCCAATCGCACTGACAAGAGAAGGATTGTGGAGGAAAAGAAGGAGCGGAGGTTAGCCAGGCTCGAGGACAGGGTGCCAAATACGAAGAGGATCACCATCTGCGACATCAAGGAAAGCTTTCGGAGTGCGGGAATGTTGAACCCCAATCAGGTCGCCGCAGTTGAGGACGATCTAAACACCGAAGAAGGCGTCGTCAGTCTTGTACGCCCTTGTCCTGCAAACAAAAGGCTCAAGAATTGGGAGATCGTTGATTTTCCTGTGGTTTTTAGTTCAAAGTAATGTTTCTATAATGTAATCCTCTGGCTCTGCCCAAGGCCTTAGGATATTTCATTCGGGCACGCATGTTTTCCTTTCAGTATTAATATCAATGCAACGTTATTTCAGTTCCCAATAAACTCTCGTTTTTCTTTTCTTGTTACATTCGCTTCTTATTTTCTTTCTTTCATTTTTATTCCGTTAATTTACACTAATGCAAATCCGAAAAAAATGTCTTTGAAAATAACAACGCCAATAATCCATATTGTAACTTTGATCACCCCATCAATCAAACCGAGGAAGATGTTGAGGATAATTGGGAAACCCCTCCAGAGTTAATGAGAATGATGGAACAAGAGGAAAAAATAATCGAACCCCACGAGGAATCAACTGAAACGATCAACTTAGGCACGGAAGAAGACAAAAAAGAAGTCAACATTGGCACCACATTGAAAGACAGCGAGCGAGAGAAATTGGTTAGGTTGTTGTTTGACTATGTTGACGTCTTCGCATGGACATACCAAGACATGCCTGGACTGGACCCCAACATAGTCGAGCATAAGTTACCGGTAAAACCAGAATGCCCGCCGGTAAAACAAAAGTTAAGAAGGATGAAACCAGAGATGTCATTGAAAATTCGAGATGAGGTTAAGAAGCAGTTCGATGCTGGGTTTTTAGCGGTGGCCAAATACCCTCAATGGGTAGCCAATATTGTACCAGTCCCAAAGAAAGACGGGAAGGTTCGGATGTGTGTTGATTATCGAGATCTGAACAGAGCTAGTCCCAAAGATGACTTCCCTTTGCCTCACATCGATGTCCTGGTAGATAGCACAGCACAACACTCTCTGTTCTCCTTCATGGATGGATATTCCGGATACAACCAAATTAAGATGGCCCCCGAAGACATGGAGAAAACCACCTTCATCACTCTCTGGGGAACCTTCTGTTACAAAGTAATGCCATTCGGACTGAAGAATGCTGGTGCAACGTACCAAAGGGCAATGGTCGCATTGTTCCATGATATGATGCATAAGGAAATAGAGGTTTACGTGGATGACATGATTGCAAAATCCAAGACTGAAGAAGAGCATATCGTCAATCTGCAAAAACTCTTCGAACGTCTCAGGAAGTTCAAACTTAGATTAAACCCTGCCAAATGCACTTTCGGTGTAAGATCGGGAAAGCTGTTGGGTTTCATAGTCAGTCAGAAGGGAATAGAAGTAGATCCAGCCAAAGTGCGAGCAATACTAGAAATGCCGGCACCGAGTACTGAAAAAGAAGTTCGTGGTTTCCTGGGAAGATTGAACTACATCTCTAGGTTCATATCGCAGCTAACATCTACATGCGAGCCTATCTTCAAGCTTTTGTGCAAAAACCAAGAAACAAAGTGGAATGATAATTGCCAAGAAGCCTTTGAAAAGATCAAGAGGTACCTCCAAAATCCACCGATTCTGATGCCGCCTGTGCAGGGCAGACCCCTCATCCTGTATCTAACAGTGCTAGACAAGTCAATGGGTTGTGTACTGGGGCAACATGATGAATCCGGAAAGAAGGAACATGCCATCTACTATCTAAGCAAGAAATTCACCGAGTGCGAGACAAGATACACATTGTTGGAAAGAACGTGTTGTGCTCTGGCCTGGGCCGCACGTCGTTTGAGGCAGTATATGCTGAGCCACACGACTTGGTTGGTATCTAAAATGGACCCAGTCAAATATATTTTTGAAAAACCCTCACTCACAGGGAGGATCGCTCGCTGGCAAATGCTACTATCTGAATACGACCTTTTATATGTCACCCAAAAAGCAATCAAGGGTAGTGCATTGGCTGAGTACTTGGCACACCAGCCCATCGAAGATTACCAATCAATGCAGTGCGATTTCCCAGACGAAGATATAATGGCTTTATTCGTAGAAGGGAATCCTCCGGACAACGAAAGGTGGAGAATGTTATTCGACGGCGCTTCTAATTTATACGGGCACGGGGTCGGAGCTGTACTGATCTCTCCTGATAACCGCTTCGTACCGTTTACCGCTGGACTGAGTTTCTACTGCACCAACAACATTGCAGAATATGAAGCGTGCGTCCTAGGCATCAAAGCAGCCCTTGAATGGAAAGTCAAAAGACTCGATGTATATGGGGACTCAGCTTTAGTCATCCATCAGACAAAAGGTGACTGGGAAACCAGGGATTCCAAACTAATTCCTTATCATGATCACATCCAAAAGATGATTGAACAATTTGAAGAGATCACTTTCCATCATCTCCCTCGCGAAGAAAATCAGTTGGCCGATGCTTTGGCGACTTTGTCATCAATGTTCAATATCAATAACAACAAGAGTCTGACATTCATCCGAATCCAACATCGAGACCTACCGGCACATCATTGTGTGGCAATCGAAGAAGAGCCTGACAATAAACCTTGGTATTACGATATCAAGCACTATATCACGAACAGAGAATATCCTCCTGGTACCACCGAGAATGATAAGAGGACACTTAGGAGGCTGTCAATGGGTTTCTTCTTAAATGGGGAAGTGCTTTACAAGAGAAATCACGATATGGTCCTCCTCAGATGTGTAGCAGAAGAAGAAGCAGAAAGAATTATGAAGGATGTCCATGAAGGCTCGTTCGGCACCCATTCTAATGGGCACACCATGGCAAGAAAAATCCTAAGGGCTGGCTACTACTGGTTGTCAATGGAGACTGGCTGCTTCAACTACGTCAGAAAATGCCACAAATGTCAAATCTATGCCGACAATATCCATGTACCACCTGCCTCTCTGAATGTCCTAACAGCACCATGGCCATTCTCAATGTGGGGAATGGATGTCATCGGTTCCATCGAACCCAAGGCATCAAACGGACATCGTTTCATTCTTGTCGCTATTGATTATTTCACCAAATGGGTCGAGGCCGCTTCTTACGCCAGTGTAACAAAGTCAGTGGTTGTCAGGTTCATAAAGAGAGATTTGATTTGCCGCTACGGTCTTCCAAATAAGATCATCACGGACAATGGGACCAACCTGAACAATAAGATGATGAAAGAGTTGTGTGACGACTTCAAAATCCAGCATCATAATTCCTCCCCATACCGTCCAAAGATGAATGGGGCAGTTGAGGCAGCAAATAAGAACATAAAGAAGATCATGCAAAAGATGGTAGTGACTTTCAAGGACTGGCATGAAATGTTGCCATTCGCTTTGCACGGGTATCGGACCTCTATCCGCACGTCAACAGGGGCAACACCATTCTCACTAGTATATGGGATGGAAGCAGTTCTTCCCATCGAGGTGGAAATACCCTCCCTGCGAGTGCTAAGGGAAACAAAATTGGAGGAAGCAGAATGGGTTCAAGCTCGTCTGGATCAGTTGAACCTCATAGAAGAAAAGAGGGTAGTTGCTTTGTGTCATGGGCAGTTGTACCAACAAAGAATGAAAAAGGCTTATGATAAAAAAGTGCGCCCCCGCCAGTTTCAAGAAGGAGACCTCGTGATCAAGAAGATGTTGCCTATCCAAAAGGATTCCCGTGGAAAATGGACCCCTAACTATGAAGGACCTTATGTGGTAAAGAAGGCATTCTCTGGAGGAGCATTGATTCTCACAAAAATGGACGGTGGAGACCTCCCACTCCCAGTGAACTCGGACGCAGTCAAGAAGTACTATGCCTAAAGAAATATATGGAAAAAAGAGAAAGATGAGCCAAGCAAAAATAAGCTCGCTAGGTCGAAAACCCGAAAGGGCGGCCTGGGCAAAAATTAGAGCGACCCGGTGGACTGAAAACTCTAAAGAGCAGTCCAGGCAAAAATTAGGGTCAGAAGTTGGACTTTGAGTTACAAAGGCAGTCAATACCTCCGAAAGTTGGATGATGAATGCTCATAGTTGTGTTAAATGGGCGATCAGCGTTATTACTTCAAAGATACAAACAATCAAAGGATCAACTTTCCTTGTTTTCTTTTTCTTCTCTTTCTTTTTGTAGTTTAAACTCCCAATGTAATTTTCAGCCAGCGCGACCTTCTGCGCATTTGTTATCCGTTTGAATATTAAACACTTCATTTATTCTCTCATTTTCCTATTATCGTAAAAATAACGTTCATGGTAGACGATACTGAATTGCGAAACATGTGCATGATCACAAGCATTGTAATCATTGCGAAATTTCCAAAAATCACAAAAAAGAGATGATCTCTCATAAAGTTGCAAAAAGGACAAACGCATAATCACCTCAGCAAATCTTAAATAACCCGCACTTTGGCACCACTGCTTGAGGCAACCCTCGTATCCCACGTCAAGAGTCATGCGAGTTTGATGATGCCAGCAAAGTCAATAAAGAGCTAAAGAGCAAAAAGAGCAAAAGAGCAAGAAAAGAAAATGAAAAAAGAAAAAAAAAGGCCAAGAACAAAAGCCAAAAAACAAAATCATTCCACATTTCATCCATCATGTCATCAATTACTTAACTACATGCACGCATGCATCATTCATTGCAAGTGTCTGTTAAGATAATTTTATTTTGTGTCGTTAGCACCAATTCTTCGGACCCCCAGCGGTCCTTCAGAGCCCAGGCGCTCCTTCAGACCAACAATGGTCCTTCAATCCAGATCGCACGTCGCGTTAATCGAGCAACCGACGGATCATCCGGCCCCAGGCCCTTCAGACTAGCTGTGTCCGCCTAAAAAACACAGTGCACGTCCTTCGTGGTTATATCAGTTCCGGACCTGATTAACCCTAATGGCCGCTCGAAAAAGGCCACCCCCAGACCGTATTACTAGTACCATAAGCTAGTTGCGCTCCTTCAGACCCATCGGTCCCTCAGGCTTAGGCATGCCCTTCAGACCCCGACGGTCCCTCAGTCGAACGCAAGTCGATGCGCCAAGCATTGATTCTGAACTAGACCTTCAGAGCCCCAGTGCTTCTTCAGAGCCCCAGTGCTCCTTCAGATCCCCAGCGATCCTTCAGATCCCCAGCGATCCTTCAGATCCCCAGCGATCCCCATTCACTTTCTGTCTAAAGCAACCCAGTTTTCATAAGTTTCATATGAAAAACAAAAAACCTCAGTCTGGACAAAATTAGTGTCTTTCTATCTTTATTTCTATTTTCCTCGAGAAATTGGGAACCCCTCCGATTTCCTAGCAAAATATAAATAAAGAGGGGCAGCTGTAATACCCTAATTTTGTCCTATCCAAAAATAAGAAATTTTATTTATTTTTAACAAAAATAATTATTTTCTTTTTCATGCCATGTATTATTTTATTTTGGTTGCCATAAGTTTTTTTAAAAAAAAAAAAGAGAAAGAAAATATTTTATTAGAAGTGAAGAAATAAAAATAAGCAAAGAAGGAAGTGGGGGTCTATTAAAAAATAATAAGGTGCTGTCATGGAAACCCAACCCAGCAAAAATGGCTAGCCCAATTCGCATGACCCAACCCAACAAAAAAAAACCACTAACCCACAACCCACAACCCATAACCCAACTCACACACTCCTCACTCCCTCCTCTCTTAACCCTAATTCGCCACCCCACTCACCAAAACCCTAAAAATCCCAACTCCCCCCTTAACCCTAAAATGTGGCCACATTCACCCCACCTCTCTCCCTTGAAATTCGACCCCACACCCCTCTCTCCCCTCCTTGAAAACGGCTACCATTAACTCCCCCTCCTTGATTTTCGCAATTCTCTCTCTCTCCCATTCATTGCATTTTCTCTTTCCCCACATGATTTTACTCCCTCCCACACGTTTCCCTTTCTTTCTCTCTCTCACTCCACGGCTTCCCCATCTCTCTCTTTCCTCTCCCACGCTTCCCTCCTCTCATTTCACACCTCACTTCACCTTTCACTTCCCCATTCCCCCCTCTTTCACGCCCCATACTCTCTCTTCCTCTCACACACTTCACATCCCTTCTTTCATACATTTCTCTCTCTCACATGTCTCCACCCATACCTCTCCTTCGAATCCCTCCTCTCACAAGCCCTCTTCTCACCAAACCTTCACCAACCACTCCCCAAAACTCATCAAGAAACCTTCACCCCTCCATCATGTCAAGCTTTCCTCAAGTCAAAAAAAAAAGAAGAAGTTACTGTGCAAAGGTATGGGGCTTATCAGAAGAAAGAAGAAGACAAGAGCATCCTCCTCAATATAAATGGAGGCCACAACCATGGAAAAGGGACGAGTTTTTTTTGGGAAAGGGAAGGGAGAAAAATTTTCAAAAAGAGGAAAAGAGTGTATTTTTGTTCTCTTAGAAAAAACTGTGAGGTTGTTCACTGTTTTTTAGGATCCCCCTTCCTTTTCTTTTTCTTCTCCTTTCATTGTTTTTTTAGTTTAAATTTGTTTGTAGTAAGAAGATCCTAGAGGAGGCTCTTCCCAACACTTCCAGGTTACTTTTCTTAAGGTATTTGTAATGTAATTTTAGGATTCAATACATTTTACTGTTTTTGCTTTTTATTTTACTATTGCTGTTTTTATGTAAATATTGTTGTTGATTTTGTTTGTTTTATTATTGTTTTTTTTTCTTTATGTAAATATGATTGCTTTTTTTATTTAAAAATGTTGCTGTAAAAAAATGTGTGACATTTATTTCATTTAAATGGTTGCTGTCTTCATTTTTGTTGTTGTTGCTATAATATGTTTTATCGTTGTTGTTATTTTGTTTTTAGTTGCTGTAATTTCGAAGTTAGGTGTTAATTTAGTTTGTTTTCTTTGTTATTTTTCCTTTCTTTTCTTTTTTTGGAATGTTGTGAAGATGAAATATAATAAAAAAAAACATCATTTTTCAGCAAGGCACTTAGTTTTATTAAAATGAAGTCCTAAAAAAAAAATTTAATTAAATAGTTGCTGTTTTTATACATATTAAACTATTGCTTTTTTTTATTATTTAAATTGTTTTAAATGTTGCTGATTTTCGGATTAAAATAAACCTAAAAAAAAGTGTTAAAAAATGTGTTCCTTTTTTTTATGTAGTTACTAATTTTCAGATTAAAATAAACCTTTTAAAAAAGTGTTAAAAAAAATGTGTTCCTTTTTTATTTAGTTACTAATTTTCAGATTAAAAATAAACCCCTTTTTAACATAAAAAGAAAAATTGTTTCCCTTAAAATAATTGGTTACTGATTTTCGGATTAAAATAAAATCCTTTTCAAAACATTAAAATAAATTTTTTTTTTATACAAAATAGTGGGTCACAAGTGTCAACACCTTTTCAAAAAAAAATGAATAAATAAATATAATATTGATCACTTTCCCAAAGAAATGGCAATGACACCTCTTTTTATTAAAAACTATGACAACCATTTTTTTTAAAAAAAAGGGCGCTTCAGAATTACCTATTCTAGAGCGGTAAAAAGGGTAAGAAATAAACCAATCAACCATTTTCTTTTAGCGTCAAAACGCTATTTGCACCCCCGGTGACCATTTTCTTTTAGCGTCAAAACGCTATTTGCACCCCCGGTAACCATTTTTTTTTAGCGTCAAAATGCTACTTGCACCCCCTCTTGTCGCACTTTTCGCTTCTACACCGCGATGTTTCCAAATTGCTTTTCTTTCTTTCAAACAATTTTGCTAACATAAAAAGAAATATGTGGTTACTAATGGTCACTCTGAGCTTAGCTTGTTTGACCGTTAGGACTAACCTTCTTTTTTTTCACAGCGGATTAGTAGCAGTGATCACTCTGAGGGCACTTGTTTGATCATCGCAAACATCCGCCTAAACTTCAAGAAATTTTCTCAATCCCGACTCCATTTTTAGATCACGCTTCCCAGTAAGCGTTTTTTTTGAGCGAACAAAGAGCTCGATCGCAAACCGAGTATTTGTAGCAGTCACTCTGGGCCCCGCCCGTTTGAACGCTGTAAATACCTTCTTTTCCGAATAAGCCATTAATGACGACCACTCTGGATTTATCTATTTGGTCACCATGAGCGGCCTCTAGTTTTCGCAAACTTTTCAAAAAAATAAAAAAATACCAACACACAAATATCTTCTACCCGAGAACTACGTAGCTTTGATTTCTCCATCGCACCCGGAGATACGTAGGAGCGGGGGCCCACTCCTGTCAAGCGCAAAAAACTAAAATTTTTATTAAGTCTTCCTTTCCGTTTTTTTTGCAAATAACAAAAAGGGTAAATTAAAATGTTTTCTTTAAACTAATTTTTCTACACATTAAATTAAAAGGTAACCTTTTTAGGATGTTGCGGGGTGCTAGTACCTTCCCCGCACTTAATCGACCCCCGAACTCAAAAACAAAGGTTTTTTCAATGTTTTCCTAAAAATAAATATTGATGGCGGCTCCATTGTTCAAAAGCAACGAAGGATCCCTCCTCCGGATTCTTCGGTCGCTACAGATATGTAGAGAAATTTATGGAGATCGGAGAGTATGAGAAAGAAGAAGAAAGATAAGATAGAGAAAATGTGGAAGAGAATGAAAATGAAATAAAGAGTGAAATGAGAGAATGAGAAGAGTGTAGGAGAAAGTTTTATTTATAGGCATTTTTGGACGGTTCCGGCGGATTTTTTCCCTCCGAATTTTCCCGTGGGATTTTTTAAATTACCGACGGATTTTGAATTTTTTTTAAAAAAATCCGCCGGTAATTTAAAAAAACTTCCGGAAATGTTACCAACGGATTTTCCTGCGGATTTTTTTAAAAAAAAAGGCTTAATTACAGTTTTGGTCCCCATATTATGACCAATTCTCGATTTTGGTCCCTGAACTTTTAATTTGACGATTTTGGTCCCCCTATTTTCCCAATTTGTAAAATCAAGGTCCCCCAACCCAATTTTGACTGACTTATCCTACGTGGCAGCCCACGTGGACTGCCACGTAGGCGCACCCCTACCCCCCCACCCCCCGCCCACCCCCCCACCCCCCACCTTCTTCTTCCTCCCGTGAACTGTTCCTGTTCCCCTGCGTAGCGTCACCCTCCCCCTCGCCTTTCCCCACCCCCTCCCCCTCCCCCTTCGCCGTTCTCTCGCGCATCTCCCCCCCCCCTCGCCGTTCTCTCTCGCATCTCCCCCTCCCCTCGCCGTTCTCTCTCTCTTCGCATCTCCCCCTCCCCTCGTCGCATCCTCTCTCTCCGACACCGTCATCTCCCCCTCCCCTCGTCGCATCCACTCTCTCTGACATCGTCATCTCCCCCTCCCCTCGTCGCATCCTCTCTCTCCGACACCGCCATCTCCCTCGGCGCCATTATCAGAGCAGATCTACGATTCCGAAACCCATCCTCGATTCCGATCTGCTTCCGAACAGATCTCCGATTCCTCAGCCACGCTGGAAAAATGATGAAGGGTGAGAGAGAAAGGAGAGAAAGACGGAAGGGGGGTGGGGGGTCACGGTGAGGGGAAGGGTAGAGGAGGGAGAGCGACGGAAGGGGGTGGGGTGGGGGGTGGGGGTGCGCCTACGTGGCAGTCCACGTGGGCTGCCACGTAGGATAAGTCAGCTGAGAGAGAGACGGAAGGGGGGTGGGGGGGTCACGGTGAGGGGAGGGGTAGAGGAGGGAGAGCGACGGAAGGGGGTGGGGGTGGGGGGTGGGGGGTGCGCCTACGTGGCAGTCCACGTGGGCTGCCACGTAGGATAAGTCAGCTTTCAATTTTGACCAATTAAGAGGGGGACTATGATTTTTCAAATTGGGAAAATAGGGGGACCAAAATCGTCAAATTAAAAGTTCAGGGACCAAAATCGAGAATTGGTGAAAACAGGGGGACCAAAACTGTAATTAAGCCTAAAAAAATTCAAAAAATCCGCCGGAAATATTAGAAAAGCGCCGGTAACATTTTCGGCAGATTTTTTTTTAAAAAATATATATTTTAAAATCCGCCGGTAATTTGAAAAATCTGCCGGAAACGTACAGATGGGAAAAAAATACGCCAGAAATACTATTTTTTCCGCCGGAAATGCTAAATTTCCACCGGAACTGTACCGACGGAAAATTCCGCCGAAAAAATGCGTTTTTCTTGTAGTGAAACAATATCCAATCAATTTCACATTACTATAATTATAATTATACCACACATTTTTTTATTCAACCAATTTACTCTCTTGAATTTTACAAACCGCCCATGTCATAACACAAGTCAATAGAAATTGTTAATTTTCAAAACCAGTTACAATGCTTGCTGAATTAATATGATATGCCAACCAAAACTTATATGGAATCTATTTCTATTATTATTTGTTCTGTACCGTATCTCTGGACCTGTATCCGATCTTAGACACAAGGTCCGATCCGAGGTAGTTGGTAGGGGTTGGTCTTGATCAACCGAGCTCCGCTTCCGATCCGGGGAAGGTGGTACCTGCGAGGACACTCCGACGCTCAAGTCAGCTAGAGAACTAATTAGAGGTAAAGAGTAGGAAAGAGTGTGTACCTTTAATGAAGCATTCAATGCTTATTTATAGAGTTTGGTGGTGTTTGACCTGATGGATCAGGACCGTCCGATCTTGCGCTGCGATCTTGGCCATTGATGAGTGGATCTGCTTTTGCTTATGGGCCTCACTATTGTGGATTGGGCCAATCCGTAACATTATTAATGCAATTTAGCATGTTCCTCACAGAGGCGACCCCACCCCCACTAACATTGCTTATCGAAAAAAAAGGGTAACATTCTGGCCTTAGTGGTAATACCCCTAAATTTTACACAAGAGTTCCTGGGTTCGAATCCAAGGGAACACACTAGCAGAGGTTTTTTTCTTCTTAAACTGTATTGCACAAAACGACGTCGTTTTGCTTTAGGTAATTTTTTTTCGTTCCTCTTTTTCCTCACGCACGCCCGCCCTTTCTTCTTCCTTTCTTTCGCGCGACTTCTTCTTCTTTCTTTTCCTTTCTTCTTCTTCTTTAGCCATTTTCATTTCTCCTCTACCAGTCCTCACGCAGTCATGCAACACACACCCTTTTCATTTTTTCACGCGACTTCTTCTTTTTCGTTTTGTCTTCGATTTCAGGTAATGTTCTTTCGTTTCTGTATTTCTATTTGACTGTTTCTTCGGCCATTGCCATTTTCGTTTCTTTACAAATCACAATCCCTAATTTTTGTTTCTGTAATTCTGCTTGCTGTGGTTAGTTAAACAAATCAGTTTTTGTGATTGTTTATTGATTGCTCATTGATTTTCGTTTCTTTACAAATCACAATCCCTCATTGTTTGTAGGTATTTTTCCAACAGTTTCCATTGATTTTCATTTCTGTACAGAGGCTAATTTTCGTTTCTGAATTCTGTTTCATTGATTTCAACAGTATTCTTAGGTATTTTTCCAAGAAACCCAAAGTTTCACCACCAATTCCACCACCGCTTCCACAAGATCATGACCAACCAATTCCACCAGCAATTCCACAAGATCATGACCAATCAATTTCACCACCAATTACTCAAATTCGCGAACTCAAAGATGATGATATTATTTAGAATAAGTGGAAACAATGCTATGAGACTTCATGTAGATAACAAGTCTGCAATTGACTTGGCAAAACACCCTGTAGCTCATGGTCGTAGCAAGCACATTGAGACCAAATATCATTTTCTTAGAGACCAAGTGAACAAAGGAAAGCTGGAATTGCAACATTGCAAGACTGCAGATCAACTTGCTGATCTGTTAACCAAGCCATTGAAGAACAACAGATTTCTGGAGCTCAGAAACATGCTTGGAATGAATACCCTAGAGGATTTGAATCAGGGAGGTGTGAAGAAATAAAGTCATTGTTATTGTAATTCAAATAAGAACTAGTTGTTGCGGTTTTGACTAGTTAAAAGTCTTGTTGACTGTATTTTCTTTTTTTTACATTGACTTGATGTATTACTCAGCATGCACATCAGCAGTGTTGACTCACTTGTATGCTGACTGGTGTAAATGTAATTAGTTGAATAATCAATACAACTTTTTCAGTTGGATCAATAACCAATTGGTAGGGGGTAGGGTGACAAACCTAAGGAGGAATTATAAGTTTCTGGGTTTCAGAGTGAAGGTGAGTGTTGTGGTCCTTCCCTGTGCTCTGAAGTGAACTTATGAAACCTCTATATATAGAAAAAGAGAGGTGGTTGGGTGAGGATAACCGGGTACTCACTGGGCCCCATCGGTCATTATCCTGTCTGCCACCGAATCTTTTTCTTTTGACTTTGTCTTAAGACGACAAACTACTTTTGGTTAGTGGCTAAGCCACGTAACCCTAATTATTACAAACGACAGATGACAGCGAATCTTTAAAGTGGACAGGACCCCACTTAAAAGAAACGACAAACTACTTTTGGTTAGTGGCTAAGCCACGTAACCCTAATTATTACAAACGACAGAACCTTCAAAGGTGGACAGGACCCCATCCTTTAAAAGCGATTTTTCTTTAATTATACAACGTACACGTGTAGGTTTTTGGATTAGTGGGAATCTCTGTGGGACCATGTTACTATAGCTTAGACTGTTGTGTTGCTGAGTTCGTGAGTCCATTGCTGAACCCTTTCCCTGATGACTTCCAGCTCATGTGTTGACTTTTCAATGCTTGGCAGCTGGCTTCCCCAATAGTTGTCTTTTGCAGTGTTCCTGAGGCACTCTTGTGCCCTTCTTGCAGCCATTTGTTGCAGTGATTGGATTTCTGCATGTACTCTTTTTGCTTGCCTCTCGATGATTTGTCCTGCCAGATACCTTTTTCTTGCGACAAGGTTGATGTCCTGAACTTCATGACTGGAGTCATATAGTTCTGAGAGGGTTTCCAGAGGTGCTGGAAATTCTTCTGAGTGCATGTATGGAGCCTTTCCAGGTATTGAGTCTGCTGTTGACGAGGTGTTCCTTTGAGTTCTTCCAGGGAGTCTTCCAGTAGCTGCAGGTTTTCCTGGGCTTGATGATCCTGTTCTTGACATCCTGCATAAGCTAATTGATGAGTTATTCTTGATAAAGCATCGGCCAGCACATTGTGCTTGCCTTCAATATGCTCAAATTTAACATCTACTCCTGATCCACTAATGAAATCAGTAAAACTTATCCACCTAACCCTAGATGGTTTATTCTGGACTGATTTGTTGTAAAAACTAATAATGGCTTGGCAATCTGTCATTAGGGTGATTTGTTGTTTATCAAGGTAGTGGATTTTAAAGCTTTGCAGGGATTCCATGCATGCGTATATTTCGGCATCTATGGTGGGTTTTATCTTTTGGAATTTTCCAGATGCATATGCACAGATCTTTTCTGTTGACTTTGAATCTTTTTCCGCCCTTTTCTATTTGCAAATACCTCCCCATCCTTCCATGCATCCATCCGTTTCGATGATGATGTAGGAATTTTGTGGTGGCAATTCTAGGTCTGGGAGGTTTTGTACCACCCTTTTGATTTTTCTGACTATCTCCCAGTCACTTGCTTTCATTCTTTTGTCCCCGTGCGGGCTTGTCTTTGTGTACAGTGGTCCAACTATGGTTCCTAGATTGGGGATATAGTTTCTGGCATAGTTGAGCAGCCCTAGCCATCCTCGAAGCCCCTTCTTGTCTTTGAGCTTCTCCTCTTTGAAATCCAGTATCCTTTTGATGATATGGGGTTGGAGTTTTATTTTCCCTTTGTGTAGTACTGCCCCTAAAAATTCGATCTCTGGTGTTGCGATCTTCATCTTTGTTGGGGATAGTACCAGACCATTTTTTCTTACAATCCTCAGGAGCTCTGCTAAGTTCCTGGCGTGGTCATCTTCGGATTCTGAGAATACCAGGATACCGTCTATGTAGACCGCTATGAAGCTTTCTGTTCCCTTAAAACATTCATCCATTTTTCTTTGAAACACTGCTGGCTCGTTTTTCAGCCCAAAAGGCATAACGAGCCATTCGTATAGTCCTCCTGGGACGATGAAGGCTGTCCAAGGGATTGATTCTTCTTCCATGGCTACCTGGTGGAAACCTGACTTGAGGTCAAATTTGGAATAGATTTTGCTGTTCCCAATCCTTTTTAGGATAGTGTTGATTCCTGGTAGGCTGTATTGGTCCTTGTGTGTGTTGTCATTCAAGGTTCGGTAGTTGAATACCATCCGCTCCTTTCCTCTGGTTTCTTTTCCTGTTGCCAAGTCGATTTCTGTGCCTGAGTTAACCATCATTGCCATCGTCCTATGCCTGCTCTTGCTCTGCCTTATCACTCCTATCTTTAGCAGGGCATCTATATGCTTCCTGAAGGACTCTTCCATGGCTGGTGTCACATGTTTGAGTGGCTTGTCTTCAATGGTGATGTCTGGATTTATGATGTCTATCCTGCACTTTATTTGGTTCTTTTTCCAGTGTTTTAATGGCTCGTTCCCTACGTATCCTGCTTCCTTTAGTGCCTCGACTTCCTTGTGGAACTTGCTCAGGAATGAGGGCTTTGTGTCTCCAATGTTGAAGAAAACCATCTCCTGGGTTTCTAGGTATTCAGCTTCTTCCATACCTTCTTCTATTGCGGCCGTAGCTTTTTCTGCTTCTTCACTGGTGTTGATTGATGTGACATTTTTGTAAAATGTCAGTGTGTTGCCTTCAATTCTTAGTCCACCATACATGGCTCTTATGAAGTTGCATCCTAGCAACATCTGGATACCGTCCAGCGTATTCATGTTGAATGCATAGACAAGGGGTATCCTGAACTTGTTTTCCCCAATCCTCATTAATCCATGCTTTAATTTCCATTTCGCCTCTTGCTTTGCGGAGCTGATTCCACTAAAGTGAGTGATAAATGGGTTGGGCTCCAGAGCATCTTCTGGGGCTGTCATACCCCAATTTTGTCCGGCTTAGGGCAAAACCCTAATTTTCAACCAAAAATAAATAAACCAAGTCTTAGCATTCATCCTAGAGGTTAGGAAGAGCATCATGCTTGCATCTTAGAAGTTTCAGAATGCATTTTAGGGTTAGAAAAGCATAGCATGGCATTTTAGAGCACTTTAGAGCATTTTTAGGGTTTCTAGGGTTTTTCTTAGTTCAAAGGGTATTTTGGTAATTTCGCCAAAAAGACTTATTTTCTCATCATGCATGCATTTCTAGAGTTTTAGGGTCATCCAAAGGGTCTCAGGATCATTGTTAGAGTGGAAATGAAGTTTAGAGCAAAATCAGGGTTTTTGGGACCAAAAGGGCATTTTGGTCATTTCACTAAAATAAATATTTTCTCAGTAAAAACCACTATGCATCTCTTGAGGAATTTATGTGGGTCCAAGTGAGTGGAGTTGTGCATTTTTTTATGCATCATAGGAGTATTTTTGGCATGAAATTCGGTTTTTGAACAAAAGGGCAAAATGGTCATTTCCTGTGGAATGGGGTCAATAAATCAATTTTGGGATTGGTGAGATCATAAAGTTCAGAGCCCAATCATTGAATCATGGGACATAGCCCAAAATGGCAAGAATTTAGAAGAATCATCTTGAAAGGAATAAGGAATATCCCTTTGAATTTTGAAAGGTCAAGTGTAGTACAATAGTACAAGTTGCAATTCCACTCACTCTCTCTCCCTTGGCTGCGAATTCCAGCCCTTTTTTCCTTCATTTTTGATTTATTTTATTGGTTGCAAATTGTGTTTAAATCATGGCCTTCCATTCAAGTGCTAAATGCAATCCTCACCCTTCATTTGAATTAAAATGGCACTCTTGTAATAAGCTTCATAGAAAAATACAATTTTGTAATTGAACTTATCCTTCACCACCATCCTTAAGCTGCGCCCCTCAGCCCTCTCTCTCCTCACTTTGTGCTTTCTAATTGACCCTAATCCATGTGACATTTGATCTTGACCCTTGGTTCAAAACTAAAATGCAATCCTAGAGCACAATGGAAATCAAATGACCTAGAAGCCCTTAATGATAAGTGAACACTATATATACCTTCATATGATCAGCCCACACATCTTCTTAGCCTCACTCTCCATTCAAAAACCCTAGCACACCAACTCCTCTCCTCCCTCCTCCTCTTGGTCGTAGCTCCTCCTCCCTCCTCCTCCATTTTCTTTTCAATTTCCATCCACTAACTCACCTCAAACTCACTCCATATTCATATATCCTCCTCCTTTCATCTTTGATTCCACATTTACATCATCAAAGGGGCTGATCCTTCAAGGTTGCGTGTTGGTTGTTGGTGATTTTTGAAGAGTGTTGGTGATTTGTTACTCTTGATCTTCATTTCTACTCTTGTTTAGCTTGGAACTAAGGTATAACCTAAAACCCTTTGCATTTTCATCCACTTTCTTGCATCAAAATCCTTTTTCAACTTATATTTGCATCTCATAACATCATTTAAATGTAGATTAGGGGCTGTTGTGGGTGAGAGTTGGCATCTCACCCACCAAATAAATTGTTCTTGTGACTATGTGTTGATTATGTGTTGTTCTTGTGATTTGCTCTTTGTTCATGCGATTTTCACCAAATAAAAATTTATTTTTCCTTACTTTTTTGCTTCGGCCTAGGGCCTCTCTTGTTGGATAACATGTTTTCTTGCTTGTTTCTTGAGTTTTGATGGAATAAAATTGGTTAAGGTAGTCCTTTATGCTCTAAGGTTTGATAGTGTAGAATTAGGGTTTTTATACTTTTTGTTCCCTCTTGTTTTTATGTTAATAAATGATGAAATGATGATTGTTTGAGTGTGATATACATGTGTAGATCTTAGGGTTTATGTGTGTGTGTCTAATGATGTGATTTGGTTGCAAGAAATTTGTTGAATTTGAGCCTTATTGTGTATATGTATGTTTCGGCCATAAAGCCATTTTTGTGACCAATTTACTTACTCAAATTTGTTGTTTGATCTTGTTTGGTAAATTAATTGTTGTGAATTGTGTTTTTTTTACTTTTTACCTTTTAGTTTTTACCATTCACTTAAGTGTTACTAAATAGTAAAAAAACATTTTCTTACTTTTTTACCTTTCACTTAAAACCCTAAAAAACATTTTACCTTTTACTTTTACCATTTACCTTCACTTAAATAATTCACCACCTTCACTTAAATAAGTTACCATTTCATTAATAATTTACCTTTACTTTTTACCTTTCTTAAATTACAAAAGACCCAAAACATTTTCTAGTTTACATTTATAACTTTTCAACTTTATAAAATCAACCCAAAAATACTTTTTACCACTTTTTCCTAAGACTCTAAAAACACCAAAACACTTCATCATTTCCTAAGAATAAGGTAACTAATTTTTTACCACTTTTTATGACACACTCTCACACACTTGCACTTAAATAAAACCTTATTCACTCTCTTGCATTCTCATTTGCTTGTATCTCTTGCATACTCTCTTGTTTTAATCTTCATGCCTTTTCATATATTCATATCTCTTGCATATTCATTTGCACTCTCACTTGTTAGTACCTCATGCATCCTTACTTGTTTATACTTCTTGCATTCTCACATGTCCATTCATAATTAAATAACCATGCATCCTCACATGTCCATGCATTCTTGTATGCTCATGCATCTTTGTATATACTCATTCTTGCATTCATCCTCACATGTCCATGCGTTCATTAATCAAATGCTCATGCATTCTTGTATGCTCATACATCTTTGTATATACTCATTCTTGCATTCATCCTCACATGTCCATGCATTCATTAATCAAATGCTCATGCATTCTTGTATGCTCATGCATCTTTGTATATACTCATTCTTGCATTCATTCTCAAATGTTCATGCATTTACATGCATTCATGCTTATCTAATCTAGCACATCATGATCACATGCTCATCCATTTAACTTAGACTATTTTATGCCTATGATCAATTGTATTCTTTTGTTGTTGATGCATTTTAAATGTCTTGATTCAATTGTATGCCATTCCATCCATGTGTATGACCTCCTAATGAAGACGTAAGTCTACATGCATGTTGTAGCATAGAGTCATTAGGGTAAATACACCCCTTCCTACACACACACATTTGCTTTGAGAACTTCATCTTGCATCCTTGATAAGTGGATCTTTTGATCATATTGGCATGTTTAATCTCAGTTAGTGATCAACACGTTCATAATTGCTTGATTAGTGAATGTGTTTGTATTTCATTCATTCATGTCGCATCTTTTGGTTATGGACTCGGAGTTGGTTGAAATGTTCTACTTATTTTTCCGAAATCCTTTTCCAAATCATCTTTTTCTTAGAACTAATTTTCAAATTAAATCAAATGCTTTTTCAATAAAAAAACCTAAGGCATTTTCTTAAATAAATCATTAGTCATCACTCGAAGCCTTTGCTTGTTTGATCGCTAATGAGGAGTTATTAGTGGTAGTCACTCGAAGCCTTTGCTTGTTTGGCTATCATGAAAGCTCCCACACCTCAACTAAAAAATAAATAAACTCCAAATTTCAAAAGCAACACGAGCTATTAGTGATAATTATCACTGATGCTCACCCTTTTTCAAAACGATTTCAAAAGGATAATAAAACGTTGTTACTTGTAGTCACTCGAAGCCTTTGCTTGTTTGATTACCGGTTTCGACTCTTTTCTTTCGAGTTAGTAATGAACGCCACTCGAAGCCGTTGCTTGTTTGGCATTCATGAACACTCGAGTCTTATTTCCAAAAACTCAAAAACACACTTTTCAAAAAAAGCCTAGAACTACGTAGCTTTGATCCCTCTTCCAGAGAGGGTACGTAGGAGCGGGTTGTAACCCGTCAAGCACACTTTTAAAAAAAAAACCCTTTGTTCCCTAGAACTACGTAGCTTTGATCCCTCTTCCAGAGAGGGTACGTAGGAGTGGGTTGTAACCCGTCAAGCACCCCTTTTAAAAATCTTTGTTTTGTTCCGCTTTTCAAAGATACCAAAAATACTTTTCTTCTCAATAAAACCGTTTCTCAAACGAAAATAAAAAGAAAGGAAGTAGAACAAAAATCATTTCAAGTCAACTTTTTCTAAGCCACACATCAAAGTTAATGGTTCCCTTTCGGTAGAAAGGAGGTGCGGGGTGCTAATACCTTCCCCGTACCTAACCGACCCCCGAACCTACATCTCAATGTTTTCGAAAGACCATCCGCCTTTTCCAAAAGACTTTTTCCAATGTTTTAGTCTTTAAAAATAAATATTGGTGGCGGCTTCAAATTTTTCACGTTGTCAAACTGAGGAATCCTTAACCCAGATTTTTCGGGGTGCAACAGGGGCGGACCCAATATTCAAACAGCAAGATGTTGCTCCTGTATCCAGGATTGCTTGAATTCCAAAAGGTTTTACCCCTGGGATTTCAAATTCTACGACCAGGTTGTATAATTTGTTGGTGACCTTCTTGGGTTTTGGCATTTCTGCTGCCTCGAGGCTTTGTTCCTCCTGCCAAAACGCTATATTTTCTGACCTTTCGATGACTTCCTCTGCTTCTTTTTGGATTTGTTAGTCAACTATCCTTTGGAGTCTCTCCTTTTCTGTCTGAAGGTAGTCCACGTACTGGCATAATTCTTTGATGATTGTGTCTTTGTTGCCCATGTAGTTCTGCTGATCACCTGTTATCTGGGCCTTTATTTTGTAGTAGAAGCTGGCACATAGTGGGCATATGATTAAGTTGCAGAGAGTGCAGCTCATCTTTCTTCCGGGGCCAACCCTGTCTCTACAAATCATGCAATGGTGCTGGTCTCTACTGATCACTTCCTTGGTCCAGTAATGCTCACAATTTAACTGCTCCTCCGGGAGCTTGACCCTGTTTCTCCATCCACAATTTTCTGCTCCAAGCATTAGGGCGAGCTCATATATTGGCAGTTCCTCTACGGCTGCTCTCGCATTGTTCACTGTTTGGCCTGCTTCTCCTTCTGACATGCTGCAGATTGCGTCACTGTCTGATTCGTTCAGATCTATGGACACGACGTCCCAGCTGTCTGGTAGATCTAAGTCCTCCATTATTGCGGCTCTTATAATGTTGCCCTGCTTATTTCTGCAGTCCCTGGCGAAATGCCCTTCCATGCCACAGATGTAGCATTTGCACTTCCTTTGCTTTTCTTGGTGCTTTCTTTTGAAGACTCTGATGTGGGAGTTATGAGGTTTTCCTTTGTATGTCGTTGCTTTTCTCAGTCCGTACCTTTTTCGGGGGCTGTTGTAGTACCCCGGGATAGGTATCTGGTTACAAAAGGCTAAGTCCTTCAGGCTCCTTTGAACTGCAGCCTTCTTGCAGAGTTCTGCCAGGTATTGGTAAGTGAAGTGTATTCTTGGTAATACACCTATTGTTGCACTTGGATATTTGACTTCGTATGCTGCTTTTACTTCCTCTCCGATTAGGGGGGCAATTTCCTGAAGAATTTTTCTGACAGTTCCTCAGAAATGTACAACCTTCCTGATTTTGCTGAAAGGACTTTGAAGTCATTCATGTATCTGATGACATCTTTCATGTTATCACACGATAACCTTTCCAGGTCTCTGTAGGCCCTGTTTTGCTCCTCAGTGGAACCCTGGTATGGGTCTTCTAGCAAGAACACCCTTCTGATTTGAGAGATGATATTTTGGGGGTCATCTGCTATGTTTTCCAGTGTTTCGTACTCCGAGGGGTAGGCCATTCTCCATTGCATCCAAACTTTCTTTTCTACCTCTCCTAGCAGATTTTCAATGAAGGCAACTTTGCTTTTGTTGCTTTCAAAATGTTTCTCATTCACTATGTTTAGCGTGATGGATTCCCATCTGGCTATAACATCCTCATACATCTCAATGTTCTCTGGGAGTACCAGCATCGCACCACTGTTTTGCTGTGCTGTTGGGAGGTTCCACTGTTCGTTATTATGTCCTCCTCTGAATCTTGCTATAGTGGGTTTTAGGCAATCAAATCTGGGCTGAGATGTGCCGGTGCTAGTTTGATCTGCTGGTGGGTAATTTGGGGGACCCATTATTGGTTCTGGTGGGGGTCTGTATGTTGATACTGCTGATGATGAGAATGCCCTTTCTTCAGCTTCTCTTAGTTTTGGGTATGGCATGCCATCATTTTCTTCCTCAGCTGCGTAGGCTGTTTCCTCCCATCCATCTTCTGAGGGCAGGTTCTTGGAGCTCTGATTGGCCGGGTAGTTGTCGTATTTGGGCTCATTGACTTCCTTCTTGGTTAATTCTTCCAAATACTGGCAGTAGACTTCAAAGTTGTCGAAGTCTGCGTCAATCATGAGGTCTCCTTCGTCCTCTGAGTTGTTGGTGGTGGCGCCGTCATGGCTGTCCCATCCTGAAGGTTTGATGTCTTCAATATTTGTTTTGGAGCTTTCTGGTGCATCGTACTTGACCATGTAATCATACCTTCCGCTTGGTTCCCCGAGCGTGTCCCAGTTACCTTCTTCCTCCCATAGCACTGCTGCTATTTCTTCTTCTGCATTGTCCACGGTTTCCTCATCAAATTCGCTCACTGAATATGATTGCCGTGGTGGTAACTGATTGTACTGGCCAAACCTTAGTAACGTAGATTCGTCAGACCTGGGATCTATTCTGACATCAGTTGGCGCCTTAATACCTTGCTGTTGTGGTGGCCTGAGTACCCACCTCTTTCCTTGTAGCTCCTGGGCTGTAGTTCTTTTTCCTGGGATTGCTTTTACGCTCCTGCTTGTGAGGTAGTCAGATACATTTTGGACATTATATCTGAATGCTGCGTAGCCTGTATTTGTTAGCCTTCCGATCAAGGATCTAGTGATTAGGAGATTACTCTCTGCGCCTTGCCAATTTTCGTACCCATGTGTTTGGATAGCGAGCTGTATGTGGTTAGCAAAATCGTGGATACTAACTATCATCTCTGGTGCAATATAGACTAGCTGAGTCCCATTTGATAAGTCCATCTCCATTGACCCTATGATTGATCTTGCATCAGCCCATCTGGTGTCCCGTAGGACTATCAACATGTTAGTGCCTGTGAACCGGGCGTGGAGGGGCTGTATCCTTATCATCAGCAGCCCCAAGTGTATGTGCTGGAACCCTTCTCTTCTGAGCACCTCGTAACTAGCCTGGTTTACGAAGTTTAAGTCTAGCTGCTGGTTTTCTCCAGTGACCAGAATCCTTTCTTCTGATTTGTGCTGATACACCCTGTGTCTGGGTTCGCTCCATCTTGCGCTATATAGTACCTCTGCTGGTACCATCATGGCTCTCCTTCTTTGGGATAGCTCGAGCTCTTGATCAGGGTTTAGCTGGCTCTCGAGGCTTCTTTGGTAGCCATTCTGGCCGAAGATCCTTGGGATCCTTCTCTGCATCTCGTATCTTAGCCTATTCCCTCTGCGGTAATCTCTAATTTGGTCTTCTTGCGAGGAGTTCCTGTCCAGATCTCCTACTCCAGAGATTGGGGGTAGGGTATTGGTAGTTGTCCTACTCATCTGGCTAGTCGTTGCAATCTGGATCTTACGAGTGCGTTTAGTTTCCTATAAGCTTCTGAGAGTTCTGGGTCAGTTTCTTCAAAGTGCTTTGCTACTTCTTCTGTCCACCGCAGTTGTAACTTGACTTGAGTGATATCTTGTAAGTTTGGTATTAGGATTGTTGTATCTGGGATAAGTTTTCCTGCTGGGCTTCTTAGGAATCCAGGGACCTTGAATAAATTGCTCATGCGAAGCAATAATATGGGCAGGGGGTTACGGTTCATGCGCCACTCGAAGGCTGTTCCCCTCCTTTTCCCTTTTGAAAATTTCCTTTGGATCCTTAAAGACGTAAAAAGGACCTTTTTCTTTAGGCTCCTTTTTAGGCTTTTCAAGTGATAGCCCTTCAAGTTTTTGTCTTATGTTTTCTAAGACGTCTTCCAGGCCCTCGTCTACAGATTCTTTGTTTTTCTCACGAGCTTGCTGGTTGAGTTGGTGAAGGTCTTCGGCACAATCCTTGAGCCTTTCACCAATACTGACAAGGAGTTGTATGATTGTGTTGTTTTGTTTGATCAGGGCTGCCACTCCTGTTGTAGCTCCTTTGGTGTGCTCTGATGGTTTTGCGAAACCAACAGATGGTTCTTCGATGGATTCAGTGGATTTTATTGCTTCTTGATAGTGGAGGCTCTCAGTGTTGAGTCTCCAGTTCATGAAATTAGAAAGCCGCGAATTTCGTTGATCAGGTCCTCAACTTTATTCAGCTTTTGTTGGAGTTCTTCCGTTGCCTTTAGGGCTTCTTTTTCGGCTCTCCTTGTCTGAGTGATATGGCTTATATTTGCTTTTAGTTTGTTAAGGGATTCTTATAACTTGTGGAAGTGTTTCAGGCTGACTTTAGATAATAGTAATAGACGATCATAAATCACAGAGGTGTTGTTGTGTACAACTTTTAGGTAGTCTATTTGCTTGGGGTTTGGTAATGCGAGGTCTAAGTATTCTAGGTTGGCTGTTCTAGAGTTTTCATACCAATCTTTCACGTTTTGCTCAAATTTCTCTGACATCAAACTCATGCATGGGTCACGGAATTATTCCTGAATTCGGTGTCATGCCATGCCCTTTTGTTCTAGTCAGGTTAACTCTTGCAACACAAATTCATTAAATGATCAGCTCATGTGACGGTGTTACTGGCGTCTCCTGCACCAGGTCCATGCCACCCTTTTGCTTCTCATAAATGAAACCATGAAGATATAAGCATGAAAACCCCGTACTGGGCTTTCCTAGAATAAGCTTACTTTTAGTTAAGCATCAGAACTTTTTCAAGCTCTGATACCAACGGGAGCGGAAGTAAAATACATGATGAAAAGGTAAAAGAGAAGTTCTGATAACTATAAAACTCAAATACCTTTATTTATCAACAGAGTTTCAGAGTTTTTCTTTTACCTTTTCATCATGTATTTTACTTCCATACGTGTGTGTGAGTAGTGAAGCTGAAGTGTGTGTGTGGAACTTCAATTGTTCCAACATTCACAGCAAACGCAATATGAAACCCATGCCAAATAATTGATGGCCAAAAAGACTCTTGATCTTTATATTTAATGACTTGTCTATGGTTTAATTTCCAGCTAGTGAGACATTTTTAATTTGATTTATTTTTTGATCTGTGTAATGTCTATGGTTTAATTTTTTGATTTAATTTGATACATTTTTAATGACTTGTCTATTTTCTCCTAGTACGTTATTTTTTGATCTGTACACACGAGAGAAGTGTATAATAAGTGTATTACTATTACTTTCTTTATCAACTTGAAAATTCAACGTCGAAGCTTATGGTAATGGTATTGTGTCACCCACAACAAAATCAGGGAAGATTCCCTTCTCATTTTAATTTCCTTCTATAAATTAAAAGACCAACAACGAACGTAATCCATCATTGTCTGTCAACGCAAAAAATCAAAAGAATGGGTTTTAGGAACTACTTGACCTTGTTTTTTATTTTCTTTCTCTCATTATGTTTTGTAAGTACTAGCACATTAACAAAAAAAGTTGTGATTGACATAAAAAATGACTTGCCAAACAACAACGAAGAGGTTTTGAAACTTAGGTGTTTCGGGAATCCTGAGTTTATTCTTAAATTGGGTGATCACTACAACATAACTTTACAAGTGGATCCAAGTTCATCATCACCACCATCTTGCGATGCTTCGTGGTCGCGTTGGTTCACTTTCGACCCTTTGAACATGTACGATGTTAAGAGGGACAATGACCATCCAATCATTTATTGGTCTGTTAGAGAAGACGGCTTCTATCTCAGCTGGGATCGATCTAACTGGAAGTTTTTCAGTCATTGGAACACTGAGTGATTGAGTGATCAAAATCATATGCATGTCCCTTGAAATCTTCTATTCTGTATGAAAATCAAGACTTTCTTATTATCATGTTTAATTTGATTGTTCAAACGTCATTTTGTAAACTTTAATTCAAGCATGTTACTCATCACAATTTTTTCTATCTCTCCCCATCTTTTGTGGTGCTCTCTCTCAATTCTTCTCTTGCTTTTGATTATTTCCCCGTTTTATTTAATGATATAGTATTCCCTATACACTTATTTTTCTTGATGGAGAGAGTATAGAGGGAGGGAAAGAGAGGATCAAACGTAGAGAATGTACCATATGAGGCCAACCATTTGGTCGATAGGACTACGTAGAAATTGAAAAGAAGTTAGGTATATCTTGTCGTCGGCAGAACAGATTGAGATTAGTGATATATATAATATTGAGATTTTTTAAGATTTTAAAAGAGAAGATCCAAAGTAGAGAATGTACCATATGAGGCCAACCGTTTGGTCGATCGGGATCGGACTACATAGAAATTGAAAAGTTAGGTCTATCTCGTCGGCCGAACAGAATGAGATTAGTGATTGTTAACACCCAAAATAAGTGTTTGACGACAACATTGATATATAAGATTGAAATTTTATTAGATTTTAAAAGTTTTTTTTATATAAAAATGTGGTCTAATTGAATCAAGACTTTTTAGTAACAGAAAATTGCTTATTTGATACTTTATCTAAATTTAAAATTTCACTTTGATTTTGTTAACTTTTGTATGTGTTAGATAGGCCATTTATCTTAATTTAAAATGTCATTGTTGGACTTAATTTGATTGCTCATCTATCTTTGTTACACAAGTGCGTGCATGGCTGTTACATAACATGGTTATGGGTTTTTTTACCAATGGGGATGACACTTTTAAAGAAAACACAGAAGAATTTACGGTTCCATGTCCTTAAACAATGTCTTTTTTTCAAGTACGCAAGGGAAGATGATGAAATATCATCCCAAATAGTAGGTAGCTCAGTTGGCGAGCTAAGGGATATCGAAGTAATGCACCAAATGAGTGCAAGAAGGAGGTCCTGGGTTCAACTCCCGGAAACTAACATTCCCCTAAAGCAGGCAAAATGGGCTACCCGCCCCGCATCGGGCCGGCCCACATCGGGCTCGGGCTTTTATGGGATAGGGCTAAAAAGCCCGGGTTGAAATTCGGGCTCATACTTTGTGGCCCAAGCCCGGCCCTATATGGGCCGCGGGCTTTACGGGCTAGCCCGCATTGTACGCAATGCTAATTTTAAAAAAATGATTTTTTTAGAAATAAAATAAAAAAGTACTATGTTTATATGTTTTTTTTGACCAAATTATATGTTTTTTTTTACAAAATCTATGTTTATATGTTAGGTGTTGAAACACTTTAAAATTAAATATCATAATATTAAATCATAAGTGTTAGTTTCAACAAATGGCAAAATAGTGCTTCAATCTTAATTCAAACACCAAAGTAATTCGAAGAAAATATACTCAACGCGGTGTAATAGCATAAAATTTTAACTCAAAATAAAATTGCTAAACAAATGAGAGGAAGCCGAGAGACAATTACAAAGGGAAGGAATTCAAGAGACACACACTAGGTCTATGTAGACACTGTGTGTATGGTCCGTTTTTATTTTAATTTACATAACTAATTTCGGGTTATTTGATTGTAATACAATATATATATAATTATAGTTGTTTTATTTTTCAACTTGCGGGCTAGCCCTATGCGGGCTCGGGCTTTTCTAGGTCGGGCTAAAAAGCCCGGATATAAAAATAGACTCAATTTTGTTGGCCCAAGCCTTATGATTTTTCGGGCTAGCCCTGCCCATTTTGCCACCCCACCCCCACTAACATTGCTTATAAAAAAAAATCATCCCAAATAGTAAAATAAATAGACATGTTGAGTAATAGCCACACACGCCAGTGTAACAAAAATGAATGAGATATCAGGATATCATTTTTTTTTATCAAAAGAAAAGCACATGATTCAACTGTATCATTTTAAATTAATCTTTACAGGACATATTTGAAACAAAACTAAGATAAAAAAGACCAACGTAAAAATTTAAATTAAATTAAATGACCAAATATGAAATTTAACCTTTAAATAATCTAAATAAATGACTAAATATGAAACTTAACTTTTAAATGACCAATATTTTTTAAAGAGGAAATTCAAATCTTGTGGTATTCAATCAAAACTTTTTATAAGTTATTAGAAAGTTTTGTAGTATTCAAAAATATTCCAATTTCTTAGCAATAACAAGTTGTTTCTAGCACATGAGATTATTGAATTCTTAGTAATAAAAAGTTTCGTAGCACATGAGATTTCTCGAAACTGCGTCTCAATTATTGACGAAAAGATGGGCACCATCGTGTCGCCTTAGAGAACAACGTGGGAACTTATCCACTATTCCTAGATTTTAGGTGTCTAGCATGTTTTTGACCGTTATCCCGCCTTGATCTTCAATAAAATTCAACACGAACTCATAACTCAATTGATTTCTCTACAGATGATCTATCGGCTAAACCTTCTAACTCAGCTGAACTCTGATCGGCTACGCTTACAGCTCGAATGAACTCTTACTCGGCTGAACCCTTAGCCATTTTTGGGTGTTAACACACCCAATCATAGATTATTGTATGAATGACTTTTTATATAATCAGTATAGAAGACTCGCTTTTAATGACGTGACAATTTGTGATTGGTTGATAATGTAATTTATTTTTAGCTCGAACAATGTATTTAAATTAAAATCTTATCTTAGCTAAGTGTAAGATTTAATTTAATGGGAAAACTTAGGTGTGGTTGGTGTTGTTTTCTAACCTAACATAGCAAGTTGACTAGTTTTTCAAAAAAAAAAAGACTAAAAGATAATAATTGATACAAATAACTAATCTACTTTGTGTGTTATGATTCGAAAACAACACCAACCATACATATACATATGTAACTACATCTAAATTTTCTCTTTAATTAAAATACATTGTCAGTATAAAGATCTTTTACCCCGTCAATCAATTATAATTTTCCACAACATTAAAAAATGATCGAGTCTTCATCTAAATTTTTTTCCTTAATTAAAATACATACTGTGATTTGTGAGTAATTGTTGGTGTAATTTTTTTACACTGGCAGTGCATACCAATTAAACTCGTAAGAGCTAGCAGTGATATTTAGTACGTCACGAATCGTACAATTATCACTTGTGCATTGATAACAATACACCCATTAACCTGCCTTTTCACGCTTTCTTGCTTTTTTGCTCGTACCATGAATCATTATTCAACTCGTAAATATAATCTCATTCAATAATACATTATTAGTATGCACTAATAATGTATATATTTCACACTATCAACGAATCAAAAAGGATTTAATTTATATACACAATAGGTGTATAGATTTTTTACACTATCTACGAATTAGAGGCTGACACGTCATAAAAAAGAAATTGGTCAATAGGTAACCATCAATTAGCCAATTAGTAACCAACAACTCCATAAGTTATGATTGGGGGTGGTTGTAAAAACCTATACACAATATGTGTATAGAAATTTAAACTCAATCAAAAATTAATAGGCATAATATTTGACTTTTATTTCCGCCATTTTGAAAGTTGCACACATCATGATTTTTTTTTAGTTGGGAGGTAATATTTACATTTTTGGTGTATACATAATTTTATATAGATTTAACTTACACACATAATTTCCACAAAGTTGATATACCGTACATAATTTTCCTTCTTACAAAAAATGGGGTGCTTCTAGGGTGAAAGAACAAATCAAATCTCTCACCGGTGAAACATTAAAATTGACCGTTGGATATTGTTTAAAATGTTATGAATGGTTAAGATTGAATCAACCAATACTAAATCTCAACCATTGATGAATTTTTATACTACACGCAATGGTCAATTTTAGTGTTTCACCGGTGAAAGATTTAATTTGCTCTTTCACCCTAGAAGCACCCAAAAAAGTGTCTTAATTCCTAATAACAAAAATTTTAAAACAAGTTTTTTGTTGGATGCTGATGTTTTTGCGGTTTGTGTTCATCTTGAAGATGGAATGCTGAGAGAGGAAATGACCTAGCTATCCCTGAAGAATTAGCGAACAAGATCTTACCAGAAGAAGGATCATTGACAAAGATATCAGAGATGGTGAGCCATATGAAGAATTCTTTGGTCTTAACACCGGTAACCCTTCTCATTCGGTGTTCCTCCACGAAAGCCGTTACCTCCGTTTCAAACAATACGGTTCGTCCAATAGCGTTGAAACGGTGCACCTTCTTGTGGCTTTGCTTCAACCACACAAATCCCGTGGCACGGTTGTAACCCATTTCGATGATGTTTTCTAAAGGAAGTAACCCTCTTGGAAGGAGAATTTCGTCTAGGAGAAGATGTGACTTTTGCTTGCATATTGCTTCTCCTTTGTAGATTTCTGCGTCTTCCCTTTGCTCTTCTATTTTCTCTTGTTGGGTTGCCATGTTTTTATCTTTATCAACGTCGTTTTAGCGTGGTGTTTGAAAATTTTAAAGTTTAATGGAATGAGAAATTTTAGTTGAAGTAACTAGAATATAGGAAGAAAAAGTGTATTGTTGTGGGCCTAATTACAATATTTGTGGGGCTGAAGGTTGTCTGGTAGTTAAATAAGGATGGGGTGGGGGGATCACATTCTACTTATCAAATAACCTCCGATAATATTGTCAAAAAAATAATCTCCGCTAACTATTGTCATATCATGATTTTTGTGACAAAACTAGAAGTATATACCCGTACATACCTACCTGAGTAATATTATATTCTTTGTCTAAATAGATTTAGCCAGAATTTAATTATAATTGATCTTTCAAGTTGTTAAGAAATAAGTTTCATAACTTTAGAATATTTTTTTCGTTTGACATTTTTTATCATTACGAAATACATTTTATCAGTAAAAAGTTATTAGTAACATGTAACATTTTCCCGTTTTATCTCAAATGCATAATATAAGATAATCATTCTGACAATGTGTAGCTGTTACGTATTGGGCCCAATTCATAAATAGTGAGGCCCATTATCAAAAGCAAATCCATTAATCAACGGCTAAGATCTAGGCCCTAGATCGGACGGATCTGATCAATTAGGTCAAACACACATTTACTCTAGAAATAAGCATTAATGCAATGCCCAAGGTACACTCTCTCTCCAACATTCTTACCTCTTATAATCAATTCACTAGCTCACTTGAGCATCGAAGTGTCTTTGCAGGTACCACCCCACCTCGGATCGGAACGGAGCTCGGTTGATCAAGATCTAATACTACCAACTATCCCGGATCGTCCATACCTTCCGAGATACGGTACAGAACATTGGCGATCACAGTGGGAGGATCTTGTACTCTAGTTCCTCTCCCATCTTCTTGATTGACGATGGCTCCAACGTTGCGACAGAGGACTATCCCGAGTGTCATTGAGGGACCGGTCCTACAGCAGGTGACTCCAGAAGGAGTGGCGGTCACCTTACCCCCTTAGCCCGACGCGTGCTCAAAACTCGGCTATGGCTATGATTCCCGAGGGCTCAGCCCAGAACCGACTTAAACCTCCACCTCAGACGGTCCAGGTGTCGGTCGATGCTATTCAACAGCTCGTCTAGTTGCTAAATCGGCAAGCCGAGGTCGGCCAGCAGGGAAGACAACGCTACCCCCAGTTAGAAGCTGAGATTGCTGAGATCCGGGCTCGCAACATCCCGGATCAGAGTTCCTCTCAGCGCAACTCTCCACCGATTTCCGGCTTGGAGAAGATACCATCATCGCTCTTCACCTCGTCGTAGAGGAGGGCGAGGATTAGGGACTCCCCCAAGTCGGACTCCTGATGATACCTGCTATCCCAAGGGTTCCCCTCGACCTAGCCCGTCTCTGGCTTCCTCTTCTCTGAGGCGACGTTCCAGAAGCCGGGAAAGATCCCCGAGGCAGGAACGTCGGCGCCCTCGCTCGCGGAGATCCCCCGACAAATATGACTACCGACGGTCTCCACCCCAAGAGAGATCGGCAAAGCGTAAAGGACCTTTCACCAGTAAGATCGACTACTTTCCGGTGCCGAAGCACCTCGAGAAACCCCCTGAGGGTTTGAAAATGCATGATGGAAGAGGCGATCCGGATCGCCACCTCGACTATTTTGACACGGTGATGCAATACCGAAATGTCCCGGAAGAGATTAGGTGCCAGATTTTTCCTCTCACTTTGGAGGAAATAGCTTTGGATTGGTTCAGGGCCCTTAAGCCAAACACCATCTCTTCGAGGGATATCTTGGCTAAGCTTTTCTCTGCTCAGTTCACGCACCCCAAGATGAAGCCGAAATCCCAGAAGGTGCTGCAAGCAATTCGGCAAGATGAGAATGAGCCTCTCCGGGACTATATAGAGATATTCAACTGCGAAGCTATGCAAGTTCGGAACCTCGGCGACTCTTTCCGACTTTACTTCATGGAGATGGGACCTCGTGAAGGGAGTTTGTTTCAGACCGATCTCAGAGTAAATCATCCCGAGTCTCTCGCGGAGTTCCTCCGGAGGTCTCAAAAGTACATCGATCATGAAGAAGGGGTTAACGCAGAAAGGTCACATGTCAAGCCCGGAGGACCTAGGCCCCAAAATGAGCCTACGGGCGTGATGTAATCCGACTTTGTAAATATTCAACCATCTAATATATATGGATCGACTAAATTTTTCGACGTTGGGTAAATATGAGTTCCGAGGTTGAAGGGAACGACTTGGGATCGGACGAACGATTGCCTTAAAATTCCACGTTAAACCGAAACTTGAGTCACTGAGCCCGACATCGCTAGCGATAGAGGTTTTCGCAACCCGTTGGGACGAGTTCAATCCAGGTCGAGCCCCGGTAAACTGTCCCCAAGGCTACAAAGATCTTTTGGATTCGAAATCGCAAAGATTAATGGCCGAGGCTTCCATTACCCTGAAGGGCGAGTTCAATCTAGGCCAAGTCCTGGTAAACTTCCCTAAAGGCGACATTAAGCTGACACCTCGAATCACTCGGTGGTCACATCATTCCCAGATACTCTAAGGCAGGGGGCATAAACCTTCGTAGGTACAAGCCCGACCTTGGAATGAATCCCGGGTACTCCGAGGCTAGGGGCAGACGCCCTCGTATAGTATAAGCACGGCCTTGGAGATTAATGGCCGAGGCTGCCATTACCCTGAAGGGCGAGTTCGATCTAGGCCGAGTCCTGGTAAACTGTCCTAAAGGCGACATTAAGCCGACACCTCGAGTCACTCTGTGGTCACATCATTCCCGGATACTCTGAGGCTGGGGGCATAAACCTTCGTAGGTACAAGTCCGGCCTTGGAATGAATCCCGGGCACCCCGGGGCTGGGGGAAGACACCCTCGTACGTAGGTATAAGCCCGGCCTTAGAGATTAATGGCCGAGGCTGTCATTACCCTGAAGGGCGAGTTCGATCTAGGCCGAGTCCTGGTAAAGTTTCCTAAAGATGACAATAAAATGACACCTCAAGTCACTCAGTGGTCACATCATCCCCGGACCCTCTGAGGCTGGGGGCATAAACATTCATAGGAACAAGACCGGCCTCGGAAAATATCACAATTTCAAGACCCAAATCTCGGGCACTCTGGGGCTGGGGGCAGACACCCTCAAAGGTATAAGCCCGGCCTTGAAGAAGGTCGCCACGAAAATAAAAAGTAATATAAAATAATTATGAATGTACAAATTTGTACTCAAAAAGTAAAAATTTAAATGTACAATTTGGTAATTTGACCGGCCCTTTATTTTCTTAAGGACATAGTTGATTGTTGCGTAGTTTGGTAATTTTGGTAGTAATTGAGTTGATTAAATATATATATATATATATATATATATATATATATTTGATAATTGATAAATAAAGAGTTGAAGATAGTTGATGATTAGTGTTTTGATTAAATAGATAGTAGATAGGGGGGTAAAAAGTGGGTTTTAAATGCGAGATAAAAAATTTAGGAGATGATGGGAGAAAGTGGGTCTCACAAAAATAAAAAGTATGATAAAATAATTATGAATTTACAAATTTGCCCCCAAAAAGCAAAAATCTAAATGGGCAATTTGGTAATTTGACTGGCCCTTCTACTATATATCTACTATCTATCTACTATATCTATCTCCTATCTCCTATATCTCCTATATCTCCTATATATATAATATATATAATCAAACAAACCACTACTAAAAATACTAAATTACCCATTTCTAAAAATTTGACACACCATCAACTTATCTCACTTTTTCCTTTCTCTCTCACACTTTTATCTTTTGTGGGTCTCACTCAATTTTCTCTTTTCTCCCACTCACTATTATATATTTATATATATATATATATATATATATATATATATATATATATATATATATATATATATATATATTCCTCCATTCTCTCTTTTCTCTTTTCACATTTTAACTTTTTAATTTATCTACTATCTACTATTCTACTATAAATAAATATATCTATTATAAATATAATCAAACAAACCACTACCAAAACGAGTCAATTTAACCGACAATAATTGACAAAAAAAATTTAAGCACTAGCAAAAATTCCAAAATAACTTTTCTTGAAATAATTTAATTAAAATGATCGGCAACGGGAAAGGGAGAGACAGCGGGAGAGGCAACGAGAGAGACAACGAGAAGCAACAACGGGGGTGACAACGAGAGACTAGCAATGAGATCAGTAACGGGAGAGGCAACCGAGAGCGGCAACGGGGAGAGGCAACGAGACTAGAAACGAGATCGACAATAGGAGAGGCAATCGAGAGCAGAAATGGGGAGCGTCAACTAGAGAGGCAACGAGAAGCGGCACGAGAGCAGCAACAGAAGCGACAACGAGAGACTGGCAACGAGGTCGGCAACAAGAGAGGCAGTGAGAGAGGCAACAGAAAGTGTCAAACGGGAGCGGCAACGGGGTGTATATCTTATATTAGATCTCATTTTCTTATTTTATGATTTTTTACTCAATTATTAAGATTAGAAGAAGATACTGACTTTTTTAACTTTTTGCGACGCGAGTTTTTTAAGCAAGTTGATATATAGCATTTTTATTGAGTTTTTCCTTTTTCTTTTATTAAAATTTTACATTTTTCAAAATATTTATAGATTCATAGCAAATCGTAATAAATACAATGTCACCCGTGCGTATGCACGGGTAAAGTACACATTATTTTCTTAAAGAGATAGTTGATAACACGATTCATATAGGACAAGAGTGTTAACCCACTTTCTAACATTTCATCTTTGAAGATACTTTCCCTTTTTTTTATTTGTAAATGTGTCTCGCTAAATTATGGGTTTAAATAGTGTACATTGTCGATATATATATATATATATATATATATATATATATATATATATATATATATATATATATATATATATATATATATATATATACAATCAATAATCTTCTTTCTTTTCCTTTCTTCTTCAGTCATTTTCGTTTCTCCTCTACCAGTCCTCACACAGTCACGCAACGCACACCCTTTTCCCTTTTTCAAGCGACTTCTTCTTCTTCGTTTTGTCTTCGATTTCAGGTAATGTTCTTTCGTTTCTGTATTTCTATTTGACTGTTTCTTCGGCCATTGCCATTTTCGTTTCTTTACAAATCACAATCCCTAATTTTCGTTTCTGTAATTCTGCTTGCTGTGGTTAGTTAAACAAATCAGTTTTTGTGATTGTTTATTGATTGCTCATTGATTTTCGTTTCTTTACAAATCACAATCCCTCATTGTTTGTAGGTATTTTTCCAACAGTTTGCATTGATTTTCGTTTCTGTACAGAGGCTAATTTTCGTTTCTGAATTTTGTTTCATTGATTTCAATAGTCTTCTTAGGTATTTTTCCAAGAAACCCAAAGTTTCACCACCAATTCAACCACCACTTCCACCAAAAATTCCACCACCGCTTCCACAAGATCATGACCAACCAATTCCACCACCAATTCCACAAGATCATGACCAATCAATTTCACCACCGATTACTCAAATTCGCGAACTCACAGATGATGATATTATTGAGAAATGGGCATATTTGGAGATGGATCCCTCGAAAAGAAAACAAATTCTTGAGTATCATCCAAATGTGCAAGATGAAGTAAGAAGAGCTTATCTTTTAAATGATCCTAACCAAATACGTTTGACCAAGTATGCTGTTAGAAAGATTTCGGGGAAAATCGTAGTTTTTGTGCAAGTTGGTTTGATGAATATAATTGGTTAGAGTAGTGTTAGAAAGAATGTTGTATATTGTTTTCCATGCTATTTGTTTTATAACGAGTCATCAACAACATAGTTGGAATTGGTTTTATTATATCTTAACATTAGATACAATTAATTTATTTTGTGTCATGTATTTACGAAAATTCAGAGTTTGTGAAAAGTGGTTCTATTATACCTTAGAATACTTAAATAATATATTTAAGAGAGAGAAAAAGTAAGAAAGATTATAAGAACTTATGAGAGAGATAGAGAGTGTGTAGGATGATTGAGAGAATGTAGAAGGAGATGTTTCAAATTGCAATTTCTACCATGAGCGGAGGGATCTCCACAGGGATTTCCCCATAATCCCCCGCAAGCAAGGAATTTTTTCAGGTTGAGATGGGGACAGGAGAGATGATTCCTCCGCTGCCAATTCAAGCATGGGGATAGAGATCTTTCTCTGTCTCGAGTACATTACATAAATACCCTTATTATAGATGTATATTTTATCATAAGTAATTGATTTTTTAGCGTTCTTATATGTGTTTTAATTCCATTCGGTCAAAAACAATGTCTTTTAATTAAAAATATTTATAAAATATTAATATATGCTAACTTTTATGTTTTAATTTTATTTTTTGAATATCAAAATATACAAGGACTAAATTTTATATTATCATTTTATATTAAAATATTAAATTGATTTGTTTAGTCAAACTATTGTATTTTTCTTTGAATTATCAAATTTTAATTTTGTTTTTTGGTGATTTTTTAACATTTTATGAGGTCCCCAAGAGGAGTGTGGGGACGGGCACAAGGAGAAAAACTGTGGTGGGGATTAGAGTAGTACTCCCCTTGTCATACCCTAATTTTGTCCGGCTAATTGAAAAATCCAAAAAAAAGTTATTTATTTTCGTCGCTTTAATCGTGCGCGTGTCTTTAACGCCCAACGTGTGACATTTACTTCGATACTCGTTTTTGTTGATATTGCTCTATCTTCATAAAATATAAAAAATATAAATAAAATGTAATATAAAGTTAGACAAAAGCTAAATAGCCAAAATCCCTTTTATTACATAACCAGGTCCTTTTACAGATATGAACCAAAACCAAAAAAAGCAAATAGTACAAAAGTTTAAAATAAAATTCAAAAAAGAAAGGAAGAGGGCGCTGGCCGTTGGTGCTGGTCCTTTTGTTTTTGATGTTGTCATTCCTCGTCATTTCCTTTGACTGTCCTTCCCCAGCACCCACTACCAGCGCTCTGTGCCAGCTGTTGTCCTTTTCAAATGGCTGTCCTTGGCCAACCAGCTACTGTCCTTGGTCATTTCTCCAATTGTTGCCCTTGGATTCCTCACCTCCATCACACCAATTGGCCTATAAATATGCACAGTAACAGTCACATAAAAAAGGGCAGACAGCAAGGAAAAATCAAAGAAAAACACAGAGTAAAATTGGGGAAGAAAACAATTGTAATTAGAAGCAGAAAAAAAAAAGAAAGAGCTTGAAGGTGGTGGTTGCCACCGTGCACCACTACCCCTCGCACCCAAGCAACCACCACCCCCCTGTCAGTTTCACCACCCATACAACCACACAAGCAACCGAAACCACCGCACCCTCCGCCTACCCTACTCTCCCCCACCTCCACGATTTCTCCTCTCCCTCCACAACAACAACCCTCCGGCCACCGTGACCATACCACACCTCACCTCCCAAACAGCCACCAAAACTTCCTCTCTCACGGCCGAACCAGTACCGCACCCCCACATATCGCCATCAAACCACCCAAAATCACCAACAGTCATCACCACCACTGAACAGCCAAGAAAAGGGAGAAGGAACCAGACTATCGTACAGCACCACCATACCTTCGCCGTTCACTCTTCCGAACAGCACCGTTGTTCTCGCTGTCACTGCCGTTGCTATCACCGCCGTAGCCACCATCGCAGAAACGGGGTCGTCCTCCCTCGCCTCCGCGTTCATTTCGCGTCGTCGCCGCCATCATCATCGTCGTCCTCCACGCCCTTCCCACCATCGCCTTCCTCTCCACGCCGTGACGTACTCCGGCGGCCATCCCTTCCGGCGTGCCATCGTTGGTCCACCACACCTCTGGCCGTCGCACTCCCTTACTCTCGGTCTGCCACCTCCGACGCACCACCGCTTGAATCCGCACCGACAACACTGCGAACACCACCGTCACCATCGCACCTCCGCCGCTCGCACCGCTGGAAGCACCGTACTGTCAGCATTCTCTCTCTCATCACATCTCTCTGTTTGTATCTCAGCTCTCCCTCTATCTCTCACTCTTTCTCTTTGCGATGCAAATTTGGGATTTAGGGATTTCAAATCCCATTCCTATTTTAACAGTGTACCTCTTTCCATTTTTTATACCCTTCTTATTTTTTTTATTATTATTATTAGGAAAACAAACACTAAGGTATCATGACCCTCTTCCCGGAATCCCTTTTGTACATTTTTATTCGTTATTATTAGCTTTATATTTATTTATTTATGTATTTAAAGACAAGTATATAGTATATTTGCACCCCCCATTTTTCAATGATATAACCCCTGTATTTAAAAATCAGATTCATACTTGCACCTTCAACGTTTTGTTGATACAGCCCTTTGATTAAAAACTCCAGATTACCATTCGCACCCTTAGTTTTAGTTATACACTCCCTCCTGCATAAGCCTGTTTTCACAGGCCAGCCTCTTGAAAGCCCCATGACAAAAAATTGGGTTGCTGCTAGTTGCACCCCCTGTTTTTTTATTGCAACCTATTTCATTTTTTTTAAAGAGGATAATCGGGTTAGTCGTCGTTTTAGGATGAATAAGCCGTACGGCTCAAGAGTCCTAAAATACCTATTGAAAAGAAAAAATACAAATATACAAATCATTCTTTCTCCTAAAAAATTTAAATCTTCAAAAAATAAAGGATTAAGTTGACTGTACAGTCGGGTTAGTCATCGTTCTAGGACAAATGAGCTGTACAGCTCCAAAGTCCTAAAACCCCTATATAAAAAAACACAAATCAACAAAATTTTTCTACCTTAAAACTACGTAGTCTTTGATTCTCTACCAAGAGATACGTAGGAGCAGGGTCACACCCCTGTCAAGCGCAAAAATAAATAATTTCCATTACCTTTCTTTCTTAATTCTTTTTTTTTACAAAAAACCACAAAATATGAATAGGGGACTAAGTCGACTGTACAGTCGGGTTAGTCTGCTTTTTAGGCCACTAATGAACCGTTACGGATCAGGTCCTAAAATCCCTATTTAAAATAAATAATTTCTAAGTTAAAAAATACAAACACATTTCTTTCTTTTCAAAAATCAAAAATCTTATTTTTAGAGTAGGGGATTAAGTCGGTCGTACGGCCGGGTTAGTCATCGTTTTAGGATAAGTGAACTGTGGTCCTTCAGAGCCCCAGCGCTTCTTCAGCCCTCAGCGGCCCTTCAGAGCCCCAGCGCTCCTTCAGACCCCCAGTGGTCCTTCAACACAGATCACACAGTCCTAAAACCCCTATATTAAAAAGCACCAACCAACAAACATTTTCTAACCAAAGAACTACGTAGCTTTGATTTCTCCATCGCACCCGGAGATTCGTAGGAGCGGGGGCCCACTCCTGTCAAGTACAAAAAACTAAAATTTTTATTAAGTCTTTTTCCTTCAATAAAAGGGTAAAAGTCAACATTTTCAAAATTAACATTTTTTCCTATAACTAATTAGCAGGTAACCTTCCTTAGGAAGGATGTCGTGGGGTGCTAATACATTCCCCACGCATAACCGACTCCCGAACCCTTATCTGGTCTCAAGGACCCTTATCCATTCCGAAAGGGATTTTCCAATGTTTTGCCCTTAAACTAAACCTTGGTGGGGGCTTCATTTTTGAACCTTCGAGGAATCCTCACCCGGATTTTTCGGTCGCTACAGCTGGCGACTTCACTGGGGACTTTTTTTTAGAGAGTCAAGCCTAGTCTAATTAGTTGTAGGCGTAGTTGTTAATTTAATGCTTTATTTTTACCCTATCCTTTTGTCTTTTATTCTTGCATATTATATTATTTTCATATGATATGTAAACCTTAGGGTAGAAGACCATTGTGTTTGTATATTTGATTATTCTTTTGCCAATTATATTCTTTTATGTATATAAACCCTAGGGTAGAAGACTAGTATTGTTGTATATGTGTTTGTCTGTTTTGCAGCTTGGGGGGTATTCTTGATATTTTGCTCCTTCACACACTCCACTATCACACTTTTGCACACACGTGAGAATAGTCCTATACCCGGACTGGAGCATAAACTAAGTTAGAATGAGACTGCGTAGTAATGGCCCTCTGGATGTACGTCCAGCTCGGTGGTTACGAAAGTCTCACCTAGAGTTTGGTCCCTTATGAGGATGCTATCACTTCTAATAGCTTGCCTATTGTCGCGATTAGCGTTCTTAACTGGGGTCGTTGGCTCTAGGAACCTTATTAGGACCTTGTAGAGCTACCATTTGAAAGGTTCACTCAGTAGAAAGAATCTTAGATCTATTCTCAAAGGAACCCTTTTTAGGACACAAAGGAGCTTCATCCCGTCGCATTCAAACAAGCATGGATACATTTCCTTCCCATTTTTTTTGAAAAAAAAAAACCAAAAATCACATTTCATTTGTTCGAGCTATTTTCTTTTCTTAAAACCTATATCATGCATTCTTATTTTTTTTCTTCTTTGCATATCACGTAAATAAATATAAAAACATCCCATTTTGCATGACCGCCGGGGAATTACAAAAAAAATTTGCAGAGTGGTGGATGAAAGTAAAAAAAAAATTGAAAGTCAGACCACCAGGATCATTTTTATTTAAAAAAAAACTTGCCATTCCCCGACAGATGAATAAAACCATACATCTGCATTTCATGCACATTCATGCATTCCTTCGTATTTCCAATAAATCTGACCAAAAAGGCAAGTTGATTCGCCAACGCTCATGCATCTGTCTTCCCTTTTCCAAATCAGAAACAAACACAATATTGTAAATCATGTCAAGCATCATTCTTTCCTTTCCACGCATTAAAAAAAATCGCTGCGAGTGTCATGCATTTTGTTTCCTCGGACACCAAAAAAAACAATTTTTTACCCATATAACATTAGCATAACATTTGATAAAAAAAAATTAGCATCATATTTAACCTGCACCGACATTCATTAATAATCATTCAAAATCATCATTACACAGCGTAGGCATCACATCATTTGTAAAGTCATGAATTACATTTAAAAAAAAAACATATCATTCATACATCATTTTCCCTCATGTTGCCATCCTAGTTTAAATGCATCAACTCCATATTCGTGTATCATTTTCCCAAATAAAATAAAAAAATCACTTCATTATAATTGTATAATTCGTCATCTAATAAATCAAAAATAAGAGTCTGCATACATGTTGCACTACCTTTTCAAAAATAAAAATAATTGCATCAGGATCAAACATTTATTTCTTCATGCATACATGCATTTGCATTTTCTATACATATCCGTCATCATGGGCATTATATTTTGCTGGAAAATAAAAAATCACCATAGAACGAATCACTTGTTTTCATATACATCTCGTTCTCATGGTACTAACATGCATATCATCATCCAAAAAACAAAGACACTACATATTTGCGCAACTTGCATCATCTTGCATACTCATATAGAAAAATAAACTATATTCGTTACTCCTCTTCGTGCAAAACAAAATATAAAAATATAAACAAAAGCTCTTCATTCTTAACCACCTCGAATGCATTAGTCATCTTGCATGCATCATTTCCAAATGAAAAAATAATGCCACTTTTTTGCATTAAAACATTTTTGGACAGTCAATCTGTTCAAGTGATCATTCACATTCCATGCATCTGCATCATGCAACATCATTTGTTCATTCATGCATTTTTTTTCTTTCTAAAAAAAAGAGAATAAAAAAAAAACCACGAGCACGATTAAAAAATTGTGATAAACATTGGAATATCTCATTTAGCATGCACTTCCATTCACAAAAAACCATCATCAAATAATGTAGACATTTCATCATTTGCAACATCATGAGATGCATGTAAAAACATAGCATTCATACATCATCTCACTCATCCTAATAAATAATAAAAAAAACCCTGTTTCATCGATCATTCATGCGTCATTTCATTCCTTATTTCGGCATGCATCATTTCACAATAGTTATGAGGCCCTGCATCAGCCACATGCTGTATTGCCCCAAAAAAATCATTTAGAATAATTGGTCTTTCCAAGTGATCATTCATGCGCGCATTTCATGCATTTGCATCTGCATTTTGATCATGCATATCTATCACCATGTGTTTATTCATGCATTAGGACACAAGGGGCATGTAATTTATTTATCATCGTTGCATGAGTATAGTTAATCTTTTAACTAGAAAAAATCATCATGCATTCATAATAGGAATAAAATCATTGGTCTTTTCAAGTGATCAGTTCCTCCACGCACTTCATACATTTGCATTTTCATCGTACATATCCATCATCGTGTTCTAAAACAAAACAAAAAACAAAAATATATCATCACTCTTTTTCATGCATCATTGAGCATCCAATAAAAATGAGAATTTGTGACTTTGCATCCTTCACAGGTTGCATTGCCTTCAAAGATCATTTAGAATCATTGGTTTATTTCCAAATGATCGTGCATTCACGTGTTTCATGCATTTGCATTTTCATCACGCATATACATGATCATGTGTTCATCCATACATAAAAAAAACATGAGCATTGCTTCTTCAAAAAATGGATGAGAGATGAGACGAAATTGTTTATTTTTCTTTGGAAAAGTTTTAGCTGTACAAAACACGGTCAAACTCAGTTGCAAACTCAAGGTGTTTTCGAGACACCCAATTTTCAAAATTTTGCAGCTCGTTCACAAATTTTTACCAGCAAAACGATGCATCTCATCAGTCCCATGATAAACGATCAAAATGGTCCATTTTGTTAACCAATGTGTTATCAAAAATTTCTTCTATCATGTCGCTAACTATGTTAACTCTCTGTGAAGTATTCGTATAGTGAACTTGTATGCAACACGCATTTGCTCTTGTTTGAGTCAGTTAGTGTCCGTATCTTTCCCATCATCATCCCTTGTTCATGTCCAGTCCCACCCCGACCATCCCATAAGGTGCATATTCTCCACAAGTACCTAGTCAACTATTCGGTTGGTTCCCAATGATGAAATTCCATAAACTAACACTTTAGGTCCCCATGCTGGGGAAAATTTGTGATCACTAGATATCTTGTCAACATTGTATTCCCTTGGTGCAAGTCCTTTACAAAAAGAAACAAATAAGCCTGTTAGGTTGAAAACTCGCAAGAGCAGCCTAAGCAAAAATTAGGGCAAATAAAAGAAATAAAGAGAAAAAGAGCGGATATATAAAAATAAATAATTGTTATCCTTGAATTAATTTTTGAGAAAAACAAGCAATCATGATTTGAAATGAAGTTTGGTCGTCTTCCCGTATCCTAAAAAAGGGTTCTTTACTACCCCTTTGAGCCAAAAAAAATCAAAAAATCTTTCAGTCACCCTAGACAAGGATTAATTCCATATCAAAAATGGTGTGTCGCTTTTATCAGCTCACTCTACTCAAAAAAAAAAGAAAAAAATCACAAAAAGTGAAATTCAAAAAAGAGGATTAAAAAAAATCCTCAAAAAGAAAAAGCAAAAGCAGTAGAAATTGTGAGCTGATACATAATACCACCGAACACAGAAGATATCCTTGTCCGAATAAATCCACAAACACCTCCTTAGGCCGAATTATCATTTCTTCCACAAAACCCAAATCATTGACCTCAAGTTAACACTTCTCTGAACCTACTTATTTTTTAAAAGGTCATTGTATCAATAAACCATCAAACATCTCTCTGAGCCTATGCTCCACAAACCCATAACCATTGACCACATTACCCATAACATGTAACCACATCACAAACCCTTCTTTCATAAACCCCTAACCACTAGCCATGTTACAACCCTAACGAGTCCATGCTGATCAATGATTGGTTGTTTTCGTTTTCTCAAAGATTTAATTTTAGGAGAAGTAAGTATATTTATTTACAATATATTTGCAAAAAAAAATTCTCAAAAAAAAAGAAAGCTGAAAAAATTCAAAAAAAAAACTCAAAAGGCTTGCACTCCATGTTCATTCAAATCGCACTGATATCAAGACAAGGTATAGTGATCACCAATTGAAATTATCATCATATCAAAAAACTCAAGACTATCACAGTCTTTGGGATTCACCTAAAAGAGAACCAAAGTTTATACTAGGACCATCACCTAGATCCCAAAGTGGGGCATACCTTCCACCTTTCATGCTTCTTGAACTTGGAAAATGTCCGGCATCCATCCCATTCATATACCCCATCCAATCCATACGACCAATTCTAAAGACCCATGACCCTAACTCAGTTACCTTTCATAACCCCACTAAAAGCAATCATTTAAATATCATTCCAAAGTGGGACAATCCCATCACTCTTCACTTCACCTAAAGTCGGGGAAATTCGCTCTACACCCATCTCATCCCCTTGTCATATCCACATCCACACAACCATGTCGAGGCATCTTCTCAACCCATTATCCTAAATACAGCCTTTCACAATGTTACTCCAGTCGGGGCAACCTTGCTCTCGTCAAGATTGGGGCAACACCAAACGTCATGGGTTGAGATAAAATCCCTCGTTTGCCACCCTACATTCCAAAGTCATGGTATTCCCAACTAATTGTTTCCTCTTCACCCCTTGCTGTTGTCATCACTATACAGGGGCAGACTGTTCGATAACCTTCACTGGTAGTCTAAATCGGGGCAGCTCCACATTTCTTGAGCTGGGAAAAACCTACCTTTCATGACTTTGGGGAAAACCTACCATTCATCCCATCACGTGTCATATCTGTCTTACCATGTCAACAGATTCAGTCATCCGTATTTGCACTGCTCTACATGTCTACTAAACAATGCTTCAAAGAGAGAGAACACAAGTTAATAATGTGACGTTGAACACTCACTCTGTTAACTTTGTGGACCTAAAATTCAATCAATCATGGGACACCGTAAGGGAAGAACAACGTGAACGAATCTGTAAATATAGTCAAGTACGGTTGCACATCAGTGACTGTAAATAACAACCTTGAGATTGACAAAGCTTGAATTCAAATAAAATCTAATTTTTTTTCCAATGAACGATAATCGCAAAATATTCACTTCTGCATCAAAAGCCTCATCTCTCATCATTACAAAAATCTTTCTGCATCATCAATAAAATCATAGCATAAATCATCCCGCCACACAACCATGCATCCAATAAGTGATGATTCCAAAACATCCACCTCTCAATTTCTCGCATAAAAAAAAATCTTTTTCTCATCTCAAAAACCGCAAAAATGCATCATCAATAAATCATACCATACATTTTATTCCAACATCAAGCCATGCATCTACCACAACTTTTGCATCTAAGCATTACATTTGCACATTCATTCATTCATATACCTACATCATATATTAAAAAAAAAAGTAAAAGAAAAAAAGAAAGTAAACAGAGGCAAAAATCATCCACATTGCATTCATTACCCCCACCAAAGTATTGATCATTGCATGCGCAAATATTACATGCATTTCATCGCAACACTTACATCTAAGCATTACAATTGCATCTTATCTGCATACGCATACACAGTGTATCAACTTTATTATTCCAGCAACTTCAGCATCCATTATCCACCACATCTCATTCACTACCTTAACAAACATCAATCATTGCATGTGCATACATTACATGCATGTCATATACATAACATCTATTGCTTCAAGTGTCGATCCCTATATATTTCCACTTCTTTAGTCAATACAACAAGCGTTGAATCTTATATCAAACACCAGATCGCAGTGTTAGCACAGAGTCTAGCATAGATCATTCAGACCAGTTTGGAACTTCAGTTCAGTTCGAATTAACACGTCAAAACGACGGCTTCGAACTCTACCATCAGATCTTGACGTCGCCACTGAGCGCGGCGGATCCTTCAGACCCCCAGAGGTCCTTCAGATTAGCTGTGTCTGCCTAAAACATAGTGGACATCCTTCGTGGTCAACATATCAGTTCTAGATCTGATCTTGACCCTCACGGCCGCATCGACGTAGGTCACCCTCAGACTGTTTTATTAGTACCATAGCTAGTTGCAGCCCATCAGACCATTTTGGTCCATCAGGCCCAGGCAGCCCTTCAGACCCACCGGTCCTTCAGTTTAATTCAAATCAATGCGCCAAGCATCGACTGCGAATTAGACCCTCAGATCATTATGCCGATACTTCAGGGCATCGATCCTTCAGACCCGCAGCGGTCCTTCAGAGCCCCAGTGCTCCTTCAGACCCCCAACGGTCCTTCAGAGCCCCAGTACTCTTTCAGACCCCAGCGGTCCTTCAGAGCCCCAGTGCTCCTTCTTTATTCCTTTCTCGTCGATGCCCCGAGTGTTAACCGTTCTCTGTTAATTCTCAAACTCTACACTTTTCTACTAAAAGGACAAAATTAGCATTTGTTTTGTCTTTATTTCTATTCCTACTAGGAAAACCCTTCAGTTTATCTACGGAATATAAATAAAGAGGGGCAGCTGTCATACCCTAATTTTGTCCGGCTAATTGAAAAATCCAAAAAAAAGTTATTTATTTTCGTCGCTTTAATCGTGCGCGTGTCTTTAACGCCCAACGTGTGACATTTACTTCGATACTCGTTTTTGTTGATATTGCTCTATCTTCATAAAATATAAAAAATATAAATAAAATGTAATATAAAGTTAGACAAAAGCTAAATAGCCAAAATCCCTTTTATTACATAGCCAGGTCCTTTTACACATATGAACCAAAACCAAAAAAAAACAAATAGTACAAAAGTTTAAAATAAAATTCAAAAAAGAAAGGAAGAGGGCGCTGGCCGTTGGTGCTGGTCCTTTTGTTTTTGATGTTGTCATTCCTCGTCATTTCCTTTGACTGTCCTTCCCCAGCACCCACTACCAGCGCTCTGTGCCAGCTGTTGTCCTTTTCAAATGGCTGTCCTTGGCCAGCCAGCTATTGTCCTTGGTCATCTCTCCAATTGTTGCCCTTGGATTCCTCACCTCCATCACACCAATTGGCCTATAAATATGCACAGTAACAGTCATATAAAAAAGGGCAGACAGCAAGGAAAAATCAAAGAAAAACACAGAGTAAAATTGGGGAAGAAAACAATTGTAATTAGAAGCAGAAAAAAAAAAAGAGCTTGAAGGTGGTGGTTTCCACCGTGCACCACTACCCCTCGCACCCAAGCAACCACCACCCCCCTGTCAGTTTCACCACCCACACAACCACACAAGCAACCGAAACCACCGCACCCTCCGCCTACCCTACTCTCCCCCACCTCCACGATTTCTCCTCTCCCACCACAACAACAACCCTCCGGCCACCGTGACCATACCACACCTCACCTCCCAAACAGCCACCAAAACTTCCTCTCTCACGGCCGAACCAGTACCGCACCCCCACATATCGCCATCAAACCACCCAAAATCACCAACAGTCATCACCACCACTGAACAGCCAAGAAAAGGGAGAAGGAACCAGACTATCGTGTTGGATCTCAGATCAAACTCTCACACTCTAGAGAGAAAAACTGTTAGATGAATAACAGAATTTATTTTGTGAGTAATCAAAATCAATTCACTCACTTCCATTATTATTATCTCAAGTGATGACTTACACTGTATATAAGGCTACAACTTGTAACCTATTGGACCGGTCACTCTAATGTGATGTGCCAGTCAATGTACAAAAATTACAAGGGTCAAACACACAGCAAACTGGAATGAATTACCACTAATACACCTCCTAATTCATACTAGTTAGACTCTTCATTCCTATGCTTCCTCTTAAGACTTCAAATCTCTTGATCATCAAAGCTTTAGTAAGTAAATCTGCAGAATTGCTTTCAGAGTTGCAGTATTCGAGTTTTAGCTTCATCTTTGTCACTTGATCCCTTAAAAAATGAAACTTTGTTTCAATGTGTTTGCTCCTCCCATGAGCAATTGGATACTTTGCTAGATCAATAGCTGATTTACTATCAATCTTCAGCTTCACTGCACCACTTGGTCTAATCTTCAATTCTGCCAGCAACATATCCAGCCAGTTAGCTTGGCAAGCAGCCATGGCAGCTGCTATGTACTCGGATTCACAGGATGATAGAGCTACCACACTTTCTTTCTTTGAACTCCAGGCAATTGGAGCTTCTCCAAACATGAAAACATAGGCTACTGTACTCTTCCTATCTCCTTTGTCACCACACCAATCAGCATCAGTAAACCCATACAGTTCCAGATCAGAGTTCTCTTTCAATTTTGGATACCAGATGCCAAAGTCAACTGTCCCTTTCACATATCTCAGAATACGTTTTGCTGCAAGTAGATGAGATGCCATTGGCTTCTCCATATACCTACTTACCATTCCCACACTATAAGCAATATCTGATCGGGTGTGACACAGATATCTAAGAGATCCAATTAGCTGTCTGTAGAGTGTAGAGTCTACAGGTTTTCCATCTTCATCTGGGACCAGTTTTGTAGCAGTATCTGCAGGGGTTGCAGCAGAGTTACAATTCCACATTTCATATCTCTTCAATACATCACTTGCATACTTCCTTTGGTGTATCAACACTCCACTTTCAGTTGCATAAAATTCCATTCCTAGGAAGTATGTGAGGACACCCAAATCGGACATTTCAAATTCTGCCATCATACACTTCTTAAACTCTGCCATCTCAGCTTCACTAGTACCTGTCAGTAGCATGTCATCAACATACAGACATATTACTAAGTATTTCTCACTTCCATAACACTTTGAATAAATTCCATGCTCATTAGTACACTTAACAAATTTATGTTGCAGCAGAAATTTGTCAATTCGTTTGTTCCAAGCTCTTGGAGCTTGTTTCAAACCATATAATGCCTTCTTCAATTTGTAAACTTTGTTTTCTTTTCCTTTCACCTCAAATCCAGCTGGTTGGCCAACATATACCTCTTCCTCCAAGTACCCATTCAAAAAGGTTGCCTTTACATCAAGTTGATACATGGACCACCCTCTGTAACTAGCCACTGCTACAATCATTCTGATTGTCTCTATTCTTGCTACAGGGGCAAATACATCTGTGTAATCATGCCCAGGTCTTTGCAAGAAACCCCTTGCCACCAATCTAGCCTTATATCTTCCAATTTCTCCATCTGGTTTCATCTTGAGTTTGAAGATCCATTTCACATCTATTTTCTTTCCACCCTCAGGAAGATCTACCAAACTCCAAGTGTCATTTCTTTCTATTGAAATAAGCTCATCTATCATAGCTTGTTTCCATTGAGGTTTCTTAAGAGCTTCTTCAACTGTTATTGGCTCAGATTCAGCCATGAATGCATCTTCCATCAGATCACCTGTGTCTGTAATTGCAGAGTCAGGTAACACAATACAGTCCTTCAATCTCTGTGGCAATTGCCTATTTCTCCTTGGTCTTTCTCGAATGTTTTCATCATCATCATCGTTCAACTGTTCTGTTTCTTCTTCTTCATCTTCTGGTTCAATCATAATTGAAGCAGGTTCACTGTTTTCATTTGAATTCTCCCAATCCCAGCCTTTTGCTTCATCAAATCTTACATCTTTGCTAATGACAACTTTTGATCTTCTGGGATCATACAGCTTGTATGCTCCAGTGGAGTGATATCCCAGCAACACCATGGCCTGTGCCTTGTCATCAAGCTTCCTTCTCAACTGATCAGGGACATGTCTATAACAAAGTGCTCCAAACACCTTGAAGTGTTTCACACTTGGTCTCTCACCAGACCAAGCTTCTTCAGGAGTAATTCCATCAAGTCTTTTGGTGGGACTTCTGTTGAGAATGTACACTGCAGTGGTTACAGCTTCCCCCCAAAAATGATTAGGCATCTTTCTACTCTTCAACATACTTCTCACCATGTTAAGGACTGTCCTGTTTCTTCTTTCTGCAGTTCCATTATGCTGCGGAGTATATGGAGCTGTGATCTCATGCCTAATTCCCTCTCTTTCACAGAATTCCTTAAACTCAATGGAGTTGTATTCCCTACCTCCATCAGTTCTTAATCTACTAATACAGCAGTTACTTTCCTTTTCGACCATTGTTTTAAATGAATTGAAAACACTGAATACTTCACTCTTCTTACTTATCACATACACCCACATTTTTCTTGTGAATTCATCAATGAAAGACACAAAGTAACTATTACCTCCAAGAGTCTTCACCTCAAATGGTCCACACACATCTGAGTGAATTGCTTCAAGCTTCCTTGATGCTCTGGTCTTCAATTCAGAATTGTAGGAGCTTCTAGGTTGCTTTGACTCACAGCATTGCTCGCACACTTCACCTGTCACTTTAATTTCAGGTAGACCATACACCATTCTTTGACTTTCAAGACTTCTCAAATCTCTGAAATTCAGGTGGCCATACCTCTCATGCCATGTCCAGCTCTCACTTTCTGTCACAGCACTCAAGCATTCATCTTTCACAATACTCATTGCAATCTTGAAGGTTCTGTGCTTGTTCAACACAGTCTTCAATATCTCAATTCCACTTGGGTCAAACAGGACCAATTCTTTGTTTTCCATCAAGACAGAATATTCCTTCTCAAGCAATTGCCCAATACTGATAAGATTACTCTTCATTGATGGAACATATAACACCTCAGTTATAGTACATATTCTTTCATCACTTTTACGAATTCTGACATTCCCAATTCCTTCACTTCTAACCACTCTGTCATCTCCAAATCTGATAGACCTCTTTACTGACTCATCTAGATCCACAAACCAAGCTCTATTACCACTCATGTGGTTAGAGCACCCAGTATCTAGGTACCACATCACCTCCTTATCTCCTTCATTCACTTCCCTTGCCATAAGAACAGCCTCATCATCACTCTTTTGGTCACTGTCATCATTTATTTCAGCCATAAGCACAACTTCATCAGTATCAGAATTATCATCAGCAAGTTGTGCTTCCTCCTGTTTCTCCTTCATCTTACATTCATCTGCGAAATGCCCAAAATTCTCACAATTGTAGCATTGTATCTCTTTCCTATTAGTTTTCTTCTTCTGCCCTCTATTCTTCCAGGCTTCTTTTCTTCTTTGAAAATCAATAGTACCAGAGTCAGGTTTCTTGTTTGAGCCTTCACCGCTATTCTTATTCTGCTTTCCTTTCTGGAATCTAGCTTGCAAGGCTTGTTCTGTAGGTTTCTCTACATTCTTATCTTTCTCTTTATTATCACTTCTTACCCTAATCCTAGCCTCATTTGCCTCTAAAGAACCTAGAAGTTCCTCAACTTTCATTGCTTCTAGGTTCTTAGATTGTTCGATTGCTGTAACAACATAATCAAACTTAGGCGTTAGGGTTCTAAGTACCTTTTCAACTTTCTGCTGATCTGTCAACGTTTCGCCATTGGTTCGCATTTGATTTGTGATAATCGTCATTCTATTGAAGTATTCTGCAATTGATTCTTTCTCTCCCATCTGGAGTAATTCAAATTCCTTTCGCAATGTCTGCAATTTCACCTTCTTTAAGGAGGCATCGCCGGAGTACGCGTTCGCTAATGCATCCCAAGCTTCCTTCGCCGTCTCATACTGCGAAATCTTCTCAAATGCCTCCGTATCAACACATTGATGGATTAAGAACAACGCCTTGCTGTCTTTCTTCTGTTGCTCTCGTAACACTGCTTCATTCCCCGTCGTTGCCACACCGCTTCGTACGATTTCTAACACGTCTTGATAGCGAAAAACTACTTTCATTTGGATTATCCAACGATCGTAGTTCTTGCCATCAAGTATAGGTAGCTTCGCCGGAAATTGTCCATTGTTGCCGCTATTCGCTGCCATCGCCGCCGAGGATCACCGTACTCTGAGGCCAATTTTGTTGGATCTCAGATCAAACTCTCACACTCTAGAGAGAAAAACTGTTAGATGAATAACAGAATTGATTTTGTGAGTAATCAAAATCAATTCACTCACTTCCATTATTATTATCTCAAGTGATGACTTACACTGTAAATAAGGCTACAACTTGTAACCTATTGGACCGGTCACTCTAATGTGATGTGCCAGTCAATGTACAAAAATTACAAGGGTCAAACACACAGCAAACTGGAATGAATTACCACTAATATATCGTACAGCACCACCATACCTTCGCCGTTCACGCTTCCGAACAACACCGTTGTCCTCGCTGTCACTGCCGTTGCTATTGTTAGACTTGAGAGTCTATAAAGTAACCTTAGAGGGGGGGGTGAATAAGGTTATAGGTGATTAATGGATTCTTTTTCAATTTAAAAAACTTTTTCGATATTGGTTTGGATTAAATGCGGAATAATAATATTTGACCAATATAGAAGGAGAAGAGGAGTAGAATGAGATCAGGATAAGATTACAATATGATATATTTGCACAGTTATATTGAGAATTTGATAAACAGTTATATCAAGTATATGATAATAATATTATAAGCAAATAAAGTGCAAAATATAAAGAGATAGAGAAGAGAGAGAGACACAGCAATTTAGCGAGGTTCGGGATAAAACCCCTACGTCCTCGGCCTTAGGCTTTTCAACCCTTGGACTTAGTAACCACTATATTGAAGAGAGTTTGATACAAACAGTCGACCCCAATATAAGTGAATCTCAATTCCCCTGAATTGAGAACCCAAGCACTCTTGCTAAGGATTTCTAAACCAACTCAATAACCCTATTGAGAGACCCAAGTACACAGCCCAGGATTTCAAAACACCAACTCAATCACTTGATTGAGAGACCCAAGTACAAAGCTCAGGATTTCAAAAACACCAACTCAATCACTTGATTGAGAGACCCAAGTACAAAGCCCAGGATTTCAAAAACACCTTGAAATAAAATAAATTACACAATAGAGTTCTATGATCCAATCACTTCAGAGAATGAGTCAATTTAGAAACTGAGAGAGATGAGTGATCTTAGGATATTATAGATGCTCTATAAGATGAGGGATGATCTTGCTTTTGCAACCACTTCAAAATTGATATAACAATAGAAGTTGAGGTTGCTTGAAAGCTTTTAAAAAATATAGATATGATTTTGAAAAAACAAAGCTTTTTGAAAAACAAGATTCAAAACAGTTGGAGCACAGGATCTCAGATCTAGATCTATAAACAGCTTTTGAAAAAAAGATATAACAATTTAAAATCAAAAGCTTATAAAAATAAAACAATGAAGAGCAATAGATCTATAGAGATTCGAATATGAGAGAGTAGAGAAGAAATTGTGAGAATAGGTGTTATCTGAAGGTGAAGCTCAACCTATGTATTTATAGGCTTAGGCACCGTTGAAATTTTTTGAAAAACATTTAATATAGGTGAAGAATCGATTCATAGACCAAGTTAAAATGTGAAGGAATCGATTCATTGCTTTTAAAAAATAAAAGAATCGATTGTTTGTTTAGTTGAAATAAGAGAGGAATCGATTCATTTATGTTTGGAAAAATGAGGGAATCGATTACTATGCTTATGTAGAAAGGCATGAATCGATTTTCAGGCCATATGGAGGTCCTGAGAATCGATTCTTATCCATGTAGAATGACTTGAGAATCGATTTCATTAATCCAAGGAATGACTTGAGAATCGATTCATTAAGCTAAGGAATGACTTGAGAATCGATTCCTAGGCTAAGGAAACCAAGAAGGAATCGATTCTTAGTATATGTAATGTAGTGAGATCGATTCTTTTGCTTCAAAATATTTCTTTAGTTTTGGTTGCCACCTTATGCATGCATGCAATTTTGTAAAATATTTTTTCAAAACTATTTTTATGCATCATGCATGTTTTGAAAAGTCATCTCTCTCAATAACTAAAGTGCCACACACTTTAGGTGATAGGACCTTTACAAAGAGTCCTAAAAAAGGCTTAGACACAAAATAGGGTTTTGAACTTCTTATAATGCTTCTTCTTCAAGCTTCTCCTTTTTTGAGTCTTCTTCCTTTTAAATTAAGTCCTGCACTTTGCTCAATGTGAAACATTAGTAGATATGATGTAATTTGTTATCATACAAAATAAAGGAGTGTTTACCCTTGGTTCAACAAACTCCCCCTTTTTGATGATAACAAATTACATTATGCATAGGGATTAAAAATCTTAAAAAAGGCTCCCCATATGCATATGCATAACAATAATCAGCATAATACCACATATAACATGAGCATAATATTTTCTCCCCATATATAACATGCATAATAATATTCTCTCCCCCTTTGTTTTCATCAAAAAGGAGGTGGGGTGAAAAAACATTTTATAAACTAGCATAATAAATAAGCAGTATTGCATAGCATATGATATATCAAAAACAGTAGTTCATGCTATGCTCCCCCTTACTTGGTGATCCCCCTTAATAATTTTAGAATGCAAGGCTTTAGTAAAAAGAGGGTGGATCATCATGGTTTTAAAAATATGATACCCAAGATAATCATTCTTGGTTCAACAATATAGGTATCATTTTTAACAAAAAATATGTTGCATCACAAAATCCAGCACAATAGAGAGAAGAAAAAAAACTTTGATGCACACAAAGAAAATTTATTTCACAAAAGTGATAAATTATTCTTAAGGTGAATAGAACTTTTCCAATCTAACCTTCACCGGTGATTCTTCCTCTATTGTTGATATTACTGGTCACATGACTGCTGTTTCTGAGTATTAAGAATCTTTTTGCGTCTCCAGTCATGAACTTTGAGTCTCTGCTATCAAGGTATTGATCTGTCCCCCATACCTTGTAGCATACCTGCACTAAGATCAAGTAGAAAATTTTGGTACCCAATTCTCTTTGGGTCCTTTGGGGTTAGTCATCAAGGGGTTTGCTTTCACAATCCACCTTGGTTTCTTCCAAGTAGGTACAAGGGTTCCAAGCTCACATATTTTACGGATGGGGCAAGAAGAGGAGCTATGGTTTCCTTTTGGCAATATGTGCATTTGAAGATAGTAGGTTTATGATTAGAGGTAGAAGCTACAAAGGTGATATTTTTGTTTGAGCTGGAGGTGGTGGAATTACCTTGGTACCCAATACCTCTCCTATCAACATATTCATGTTGGGAGTGAAGTAGCTTGGTTAAGGTCTTTTCACCAACTTCAAACTTTTTCAAAGATTCTTTCAAAAATTCATTTTCAACATTGGCTTTTTCAAAATTTTGTTTAAGCTCAAGAAACTCAAGGTTGACAGATTTATGTAGTTCATTCTTTAATCTATCTACTTCATTTTCAAGTGTCTCAATTTGAGTGAGCATGCTTTTGTTACTCTTTGCCAATTTCTTAGATTTTAACAAAAGAGTTTCATGTTCAGAATAGAGAGCATCAAAAGCCTCACTTAAATCGTGACTACTATACGCACCATCAGATAGATCATCATGTATAGAAGAATCAGAAAGACTAGAAGAGTTAAGGCTTACCTTAGATGAGTCATTTGCCATATGACAAACACCATTTGCAATTTGCTCTTCTTCGTCTGTGTCACTATCAGAGCCAAGACAATCCCATATAGTAGCCTTAGGTGTTTCACATGCCGTGAGACAGATGGCATTTGCAACTTCCTCTTCTTCACTGTCAGAATAGTTGTTCCATGTAGCCTTCTTAGCTTTCTTGGATTTCTTTGAGTTATTTCTCTTTTCAAGTTTGTTGAATTTCATGAATTCTTCAAATAATTCAGCCATGTCTTCATCATCAGATTCTTCATCAGACTTACTTTGTTTCCTTGCTACTTTAGGAGTTTTAGCAGCAAGGGCAAGAGATTTCACCACTTCCTTTTCTTGATTCTTTTTAGCAGCCAATACTACCTCAAAGGCTAGCAATGATCCAATAAGGTCTTCTTGAGGTAAAGTGCCAATGTCTTTGGCTTCGGTTATAGCACAAGTCTTAGGGAAGAATTCACCAGTTAAGGATTCAAGGATCTTTCCATTCAAATCCTTGTTGGTGTATTTCTTTCCTAAGGCCCTCAAGTTGTTTACAATTAAATTTAATCTCTGATGCATTGCTGCGACAGACTCACCTTCTTTCATTTTAAAACTTTCATATTCAGAGGTGAGAATTCTAATTTTAGTATCTTTTACCTGGCTTGTCCCGACATGAGTGGCTTGAAGGCAGTCCCAGATTTCCTTTGCACTTTGACACCCTTTTACTCTACCATATTCTTCTTCACAGAGTGATAGATGAAGGATATTCATGGCCTTTGCATTTAGGGATATCTTGTCAAGCTCAGATTTTCTTAACTCACTCAGGTCGATGGTGTAGATGTCTTCCACCGGTACTTCTTCAGCTTTGCCGGTGGCTTGAATTTTTGAAGTGTCACCATCAGTATTACCTGGTTTTGTGATCTTGATCTTCATCGGGATTAGAGGACCATCTACTATGATTCTCCATAGAGTGAAGTCAATTGCCTGCACATGACATTTCATACGACTACTCCAGTAATCATAGTTAGTACCATCAAATAGAGGAGGCCTATTAGAAGACATTCCTTCTTTCATGAATGAACCCATAATCACAGATATATAACAGGATTAATTTAAATTGCGAGATGTAAAGCTCTAAAGCAATTACTAGCTTTGATACCACTTGTTAGACTTGAGAGTCTATAAAGTAACCTTAGAGGGGGGGGGGGGGGGTGAATAAGGTTATAGGTGATTAATGGATTCTTTTTCAATTTAAAAAACTTTTTCGATATTGGTTTGGATTAAATGCGGAATAATAATATTTGACCAATATAGAAGGAGAAGAGGAGTAGAATGAGATCAGGATAAGATTACAATATGATATATTTGCACAGTTATATTGAGAATTTGATAAACAGTTATATCAAGTATATGATAATAATATTATAAGCAAATAAAGTGCAAAATATAAAGAGATAGAGAAGAGAGAGAGACACAGCAATTTAGCGAGGTTCGGGATAAAACCCCTACGTCCTCGGCCTTAGGCTTTTCAACCCTTGGACTTAGTAACCACTATATTGAAGAGAGTTTGATACAAACAGTCGACCCCAATATAAGTGAATCTCAATTCCCCTGAATTGAGAACCCAAGCACTCTTGCTAAGGATTTCTAAACCAACTCAATAACCCTATTGAGAGACCCAAGTACACAGCCCAGGATTTCAAAACACCAACTCAATCACTTGATTGAGAGACCCAAGTACAAAGCTCAGGATTTCAAAAACACCAACTCAATCACTTGATTGAGAGACCCAAGTACAAAGCCCAGGATTTCAAAAACACCTTGAAATAAAATAAATTACACAATAGAGTTCTATGATCCAATCACTTCAGAGAATGAGTCAATTTAGAAACTGAGAGAGATGAGTGATCTTAGGATATTATAGATGCTCTATAAGATGAGGGATGATCTTGCTTTTGCAACCACTTCAAAATTGATATAACAATAGAAGTTGAGGTTGCTTGAAAGCTTTTAAAAAATATAGATATGATTTTGAAAAAACAAAGCTTTTTGAAAAACAAGATTCAAAACAGTTGGAGCACAGGATCTCAGATCTAGATCTATAAACAGCTTTTGAAAAAAAGATATAACAATTTAAAATCAAAAGCTTATAAAAATAAAACAATGAAGAGCAATAGATCTATAGAGATTCGAATATGAGAGAGTAGAGAAGAAATTGTGAGAATAGGTGTTATCTGAAGGTGAAGCTCAACCTATGTATTTATAGGCTTAGGCACCGTTGAAATTTTTTGAAAAACATTTAATATAGGTGAAGAATCGATTCATAGACCAAGTTAAAATGTGAAGGAATCGATTCATTGCTTTTAAAAAATAAAAGAATCGATTGTTTGTTTAGTTGAAATAAGAGAGGAATCGATTCATTTATGTTTGGAAAAATGAGGGAATCGATTACTATGCTTATGTAGAAAGGCATGAATCGATTTTCAGGCCATATGGAGGTCCTGAGAATCGATTCTTATCCATGTAGAATGACTTGAGAATCGATTTCATTAATCCAAGGAATGACTTGAGAATCGATTCATTAAGCTAAGGAATGACTTGAGAATCGATTCCTAGGTTAAGGAAACCAAGAAGGAATCGATTCTTAGTATATGTAATGTAGTGAGATCGATTCTTTTGCTTCAAAATATTTCTTTAGTTTTGGTTGCCACCTTATGCATGCATGCAATTTTGTAAAATATTTTTTCAAAACTATTTTTATGCATCATGCATGTTTTGAAAAGTCATCTCTCTCAATAACTAAAGTGCCACACACTTTAGGTGATAGGACCTTTACAAAGAGTCCTAAAAAAGGCTTAGACACAAAATAGGGTTTTGAACTTCTTATAATGCTTCTTCTTCAAGCTTCTCCTTTTTTGAGTCTTCTTCCTTTTAAATTAAGTCCTGCACTTTGCTCAATGTGAAACATTAGTAGATATGATGTAATTTGTTATCATACAAAATAAAGGAGTGTTTACCCTTGGTTCAACAGCTATCACCGCCGTAGCCACCATCGCAGAAACGGGGTCGTCCTCCCTCGCCTCCGCGTTCGTTTCGCGTCGTCGCCGCCATCATCATCGTCGTCCTCCACGCCCTTCCCACCATCGCCTTCCTCTCCACGCCGTGACGTACTCCGGCGGCCATCCCTTCCGGCATGCCATCGTTGGTCCACCACACCTCTGGCCGTCACACTCCCTTACTCTCGGTCTGCCACCTCCGACGCACCACCGCTTGAATCCGCACTGACAACACTGCGAACACCACCGTCACCATCGCACCTCCACCGCTCGCACCGCTGGAAGCACCGTACTGTCAGCATTCTCTCTCTCATCACATCTCTCTGTTTGTATCTCAGCTCTCCCTCTATCTCTCACTCTTTCTCTTTGCGATGCAAATTTGGGATTTAGGGATTTCAAATCCCATTCCTATTTTAACAGTGTACCTCTTTCCATTTTTTATACCCTTCTTATTTTTTATTTATTATTATTAGGAAAACAAACACTAAGGTATCGTGACCTGCCGGAATCCCTTTTGTACATTTTTATTCGTTATTATTAGCTTTATATTTATTTATTTATGTATTTAAAGACAAGTATATAGTATATTTGCACCCCCCATTTTTCAATGATATAACCCCTGTATTTAAAAATCAGATTCATACTTGCACCCTCAACGTTTTGTTGATACAGCCCTTTGATTAAAAACTCCAGATTACCATTCGCACCCTTAGTTTTAGTTATACACTCCCTCCTGCATAAGCCTGTTTTCACAGGCCAGCCTCTTGAAAGCCCCATGACAAAAAATTGGGTTGCTGCTAGTTGCACCCCCTGTTATTTTATTGCAACCTATTTCATTTTTTTTAAAGAGGATAATCGGGTTAGTCGTCGTTTTAGGATGAATAAGCCGTACGGCTTAAGAGTTCTAAAATACCTATTGAAAAGAAAAAATACAAATCATTATTTCTCCTAAAGAATTTAAATCTTCAAAAAATAGGGGATTAAGTCGACTGTACAGTCGGGTTAGTCATCGTTCTAGGACAAATGAGCTGTACAGCTCCAAAGTCCTAAAACCCCTATATAAAAAAACACAAATCAACAAAATTTTTCTACCTTAGAACTACGTAGTCTTTGATTCTCTACCAAGAGATACGTAGGAGCAGGGTCACACCCCTGTCAAGCGCAAAAATAAATAATTTCCATTACCTTTCTTTCTTAATTCTTTTTTTTACAAAAAACCACAAAATATGAATAGGGGACTAAGTCGACTGTACAGTCGGGTTAGTCTGCTTTTTAGGCCACTAATGAACCGTTACGGATCAGGTCCTAAAATCCCTATTTAAAATAAATAATTTCTAAGTTAAAAAATACAAACACATTTCTTTCTTTTCAAAAATCAAAATCTTATTTTTAGAGTAGGGGATTAAGTCGGTCGTACGGCCGGGTTAGTCATCGTTTTAGGATAAGTGAACTGTGGTCCTTCAGAGCCCCAGCGCTCCTTCAGCCTTCAGCGGCCCTTCAGAGCCCCAGCGCTCCTTCAGCCCTCAGCGGCCCTTCAGAGCCCCAGCGCTCCTTCAGACCCCTAGTGGTCCTTCAACACAGATCACACAGTCCTAAAACCCCTATATTAAAAAGCACCAACCAACAAACATTTTCTAACCAAAGAACTACGTAGCTTTGATTTCTCCATCGACTCCCGAACCCTTATCTGGTCTCAAGGACCCTTATCCATTCCGAAAGGGATTTTCCAATGTTTTGCCCTTAAACTAAACCTTGGTGGCGGCTTCATTTTTGAACTTTCGAGGAATCCTCACCCGGATTTTTCGGTCGCTACACCCCTCCACCCCCACGCCATCTCATCGCCATGCCTATAAACTTTCACAAATTTATGCCTCTAATTTCTCATTGCTATATGTGCATTTTGTAACAAATCCAAATTCATTCGGATTATTTTGGTTAAATAAATACAACACAACTTATATTATTTGCTGCGTAATATACAAATATTTGCACATTAGTATAATCAAAGCCATTATAGCGAGAAGTGTGATTAGAAATTGCAAAAATTTGTGAGTATTCATTAGTGTATTTATTCAATTGAATGAATCATTGCTCCATCGTCCACTTTTATCACTCAACATGTTTGTTTAGATCTGTATTTATTCAATTATATATAAAATTGTTTTAGTGCTACGGGATGTAGTATTCTTATACTTTGTATATCAAGCCATTATTGAATCGATCATCCACTTTTGTGGGTACAACATGTTTATCCTCCACTTTTATCCCTACAGCATGTTTAGTATGGATAAGATTGTTTTGGTGTTTATAGCCTTTAACCAATTTTGTCTAATATCATGTGTTGTTTTTAAATGTTATACGTGTTGTAGGGCAATACGATTCAGGGACACATGGAGCGGCATTTTATATATAAACTGGACAAGGACATTCAGGAGGGATATGTTTATTACATTTCAAAATTTACCGTGGCCCCTAATTCCGGTGACTATCGACCTGCCAGACATTCTTACATGCTCACTTCCTATTGGCTACTAAGATTCGCCCTGCTTCAACAGAAGCAATCCCCCTATCCGCCGTACCGTTTCACCGCACCCGAAGTGTTTTGATCTGGGTTTGACCAAGACTATTTTTATTGTTAATTAGATGCATCATTCAAATATCAACATTTTTTGTTTTGTTGGTGGAAAAACGTAGGCGTACACACTACGTCCTAACCACTTTATCTATAAAAAAACATTTTCTATTTTGTTTCGTTGTCTATTGTCTTGGCAGATATCGCTGGGATCCTGGCTGAGGTAGGTGTTGCGCGGGAATATTAGAAAAACAACAGCAAGTCATCCCTTTTGTCCATCCACTTAGATAACAGGGGGTCTGAATGCGCACGTTTATTTCATTATAGCCTATACATTACTAATTAAAGGCCAAATCGCTGAGTTTTTTTTATTTTAATTTCTTCTTATTTTTTATTTTCAGATATCGTTTCAGTGTCACCCTTGGGGGGGGGGGGGGGGTTGTAACTGAAATTAATACATTCCTATCCTCCGGACATGCTACCAATGTTGTTATTGCAATCCTGTTTTGCAAAGTCAAAGACTGACATTGTAGTTACTTGCTAGATTGTTTTATAAATTTCAGATAATTCTAATTTACAAGACCCGTACAACTTTTATTTGGTTCGATGATATATATTATGTCTCAATCGACCATCCACGTAATATAATTTTCATATTCATTTTCATGGAAGACTTTTATCCTGACTACCATGCATGCTTCTAAACTGCTTATTAATCCTGACATTTCAGAGGCTGCTGAATTAATTGCAATGTTTTTCATATATACTCTCACATTTACATATTCAATTTATAAGCATTATAAATATCTAATTGAAATTGTTTGTTTGTTGATTTTAGGCCGTCCCAAAGTATCACTACACCGAGTATCGTTGTAACTCCAGAGACCAAAACAAACACTTCGGCCGATAAAGGGCTACCCAATTACATATTACTTTTTGTATTCTAATAAAACAATCTACAAATGTGTATTTTTCATTCCGAAAACAACAATGATATAGTTATAAACATCTACAACACACACGTAATATTTTAACAACCAAATAATTTAAATGTAAATTCGAAAAAGAAGATGTATACCCGTGAAGCGCACAGGTGATACATACTAGTAATTCTAATGTGGCAACCATTCAGCATATCCACATCAGCCAAATGCAATATTAATCCAACGTGGCTTCACTAATCCAACTCAGCAGCCAGATTGTATTTTAAATTTAATTCTCAAATATAATAATTTCTTTAATTATCATTAATCAAATTGTTCCCTCATCATTATCGGTTACTACTCACAATGATTGCTCAATAATATTCACCGTTATTTCTTAATTCAAATAAACAACATTTCAATTTTCAAATTTCATTATTCAAAATAAACAACATTTCAATGTGCATTTATCCCTATACCCTAAACTCATAAGATCCAATAAATTTAAACTTCAAATAAAATAATGAAGAATGATTGCTTCTTCTTAAACGGTTTAAAGTTATTTTACAAAGAAAATTTTTGTCTAAACTCAACGTTGTTGGAAATGGAAATAAATTAATTTAATATTAAATTAACACATGGAAATAAAATAATGTATCAAATTAACACATCAATTTGGTATAAAGTATGAGTGTTGAATTTTGGCAGGTCGTTCTTTCACTGGTTGAAAGATTAAAATTGTATTATTATTATTATGACACAATATTATTATTATTATTAGAATAAAATAAAGTTGACTTTTTTGGTACAGGTAAAATAAAATAAAATTGATATACAATTGAAAAATACACCATATTTAATCAAATGTCTTTAATATCTTCAACCGTTACACCCCAGATTAATCACCCTTCATTTGCTTTGCTTGCAAATACCTTCAACCGTTACACCCTCTATTTGTTTTGTACCGGAAAAAATAAATGATTACAAATGTTCGAATATATTATTTTATTAATTGTGTATTTTTTTAAAAACTTTTAATATTTTTCTTTGGTGACATATTTTAGATATATTATTTACTGCCTCCACGGATGAAATTTTATAGATCTACCACTTACTAGCCTTCCTTTTCGTTGTATGTGCGAAAAATTTCATGAATGGTGATGAGAAGGAACAAAAGGGAATCGGAATACTTTTAAGAAAACTATTACACAATCAATAGAAGGGCAGGACAATAAAGCCTCTAAAAATGGGCGATATAATTCTAATTTTAAGAATTTTACCTACAAGTCAATTATAGGTGAACTCACAATGTTTTTTTTTTTGAATGTTGGTCAGACATAACTTAGGTAAATGTTTTTTATATTGTATACTTTTTCTGCTAATATATGCTATGGACGAATATTTTACATGAATACCTATTTATATCTCCCTCTAACATACAAGTTCTCAAATCATAGATTAAATATACATTTTAAGAAAATTAAACATTAACATGTAATAATACTATAGCTATTTTATTATATACGGTGTACAACACAAGTCAATATTCTATAAATGCATATATTGATTTTAAAATAAAATATAACATATATTATTAAAATTAGCAAAAGTTAATAAAATTGTTGAATTTTTTAAAATGATTTACAATATTGAGTATTATTAATAAATATGTTTACAATTAATGTTTAGTCGGGCGGGTTCAGGGCGGTTATCGACATCCCAAATCTTGCCCCTGCTCAAAGCGAATTTCCCCATCAAAATTGGGTCACGGTTATATGAGTATCTACTTGTTCGGGTTCTCTTGACATGTTTACTTATAATAAATCCAAAAGGTAACATAAATTATTAGTTACATTATGTTACTAATACTAATATTAACAACTTAATATTACAGGATCATTCTCAATTATTAAATAACTTATATTTAACTGATATATTTTTTATAACAAATGCGATATACAATTTATATTATATATTTACACATGTGTATGGCTTAATTTTTTATTGAATATTTATATTACATGTATTATATTTTTTATAATACTAAAAACACATTTGCCCCATGCATTGCTATTTATATAATCAATATTATTTGTCAATAGTTCAATATATTTATTTTTTTCAAAAATTTAATTTAATATATTAAACTGAATTTTCTCCCCGTGCATCACACGGGTTACGTACTAGTAAATAACTAAACTAAACTCTTGCAAAGAATCAGTTGCAAACATGGCCTAAGAGTACATTCTTATAAATATAAATGTAAATTGATTAAAAGTAAAATACGAGTCATTTTCTTGTTAGAGTTTGTTGTGTAAATAATAACGGAGTTATAGTTAAACAGAAATTTTTAAAGTTTGTTGTGTAAAAAAGGTGTTAGAGTTTTTCTCTTAAACAGAACATATCTTTTAACATTTCTCTAATTAAAAGTGTTAGAGTTTGTTGTGTAAAAAAGGTTCTTCACGGGAAGACCATACTGCATCGTTTCAACACCTCTCCCCCTATAAATAGGGAGGAATTACTATTGGTGAGAATTCACACTTCAACAACTTTCAAAAACCATATTTCACTTTTCCTTGCTTTGCTCCACTACTACAGAAGCTCGACCACACTTTATAAATCCTTGCTCTTATTTTCCTCCAATCTCCACAAATCCACCACCAACTACTCCTCTCCATAACTATGGATTCTCCTCTTCACCAACACCACCATTTGCATCACCACTACTCACTACAAGAATTTCGGTGATTTCCGAGGGAAAAATCCCTCGCAAAAGCAGGAAAATCCGTCGCTAATTTGCGTTTTCGACAGACAAAATTCCGTCGGAAAAACGCTCCTCGCAAACGCTTCCATCGCAAATCCCTCGCAAACTTCGTTGCAAATACCCGTCGCAAATCCCTCGCAAATTCCGTCGGAAATCCCTCTCAAATCTCTCACAAATATCCGTCGCAAATCCCTCGCAAATACCCTCAGACTCAGCCAATGTAACTAGCCTATAATTAATTCAATAGAAATTCAATCCAAACCAAATAATTCCAACTAGCCTATAATTCCAAACCAATATAACTAACATGCAATCACATATACAAACTTATATTTCCAAACCAATGTAATTAAAATTCACATAAACTATAAATCATTCGGCTATATACAAACCCATTCTATTTGCAATACGACTTTCCTGCCAATTTAATTCAGACTCAACCTACCAATTCAATAGAAATTCAATCCAAACCAAATAATTTCAACTACCCTATAGCATTCTATTTCAAGCCCAATTTAATCAAAACTAGAGCACTCTATTTCAAGCGATCACACACATTAATCAATGGACGTGCATCTGGAAGCTTGGCCTCCATTATTAGAAATTTTTTTGCCTTCTCAGCATCATAGAAATTTGATTCCCTAGTCACGCACTCTACCTCCTTAATTTGTCCAGTTTTAGCAGCAGCTTCAATGCACAGGCACACTCTGAAGAAAACCACAGGCAAATAAAAAATTGACATGAAAAGCATATTAAGATTTTATATTAATATGACACAATTTCACTAGGCACGCCCCAAACCAAATCTATTAACTTTACAAAAAAACATATATAAATGTACTGACATCTATAACACAACATATACCTGAAATTTAGCAACCGTGTCAGGAGTACAAAGTATTCCTCTTGGTGATTCTGCAACAAGCTCGACAGCTTCCTTATACTTGCTCTGGGCAAATAAACTAGGAAGAAAAAAACAGTGGCATGGGAAAACTTTATGCTAAAATGACTTGTTGACTGAAATCTATACTAAAAGTGCATAAAGATACATTTGTTGTGCACACACTTCATATACTTTTCAGCATTTGCTTTTGATCAAATTTCTCTCAATTAATGACGAGCTTCAAATTGTCAAGTGTCCATATTGGTATTTTCTATAAAAAATGTGTACACAAGCAGATGCCACAAAATAAATAATACATTGTTCATCATTTTCTTGTACTTTTTATGATAATCCCTTTGCTAAAAATTATTATAATCTGAACGACACTCCTGGACATAGTTATCAAAATCGCAATTTTAATCGCAAAATCGCACGATTTTACGATTCTACCGACCCCCAACGATACGATTTTGATGCAGAATCAAAAAAGCAGCTAAATCGTGCGATTTTTGGTGGAATCGTACGATTCTCCGATTTAGATGCGATTCCACGATGAAAATTGCACAGAAATGGTGATTTAGGGAAACGCAGAAAACGGGTCGGGTTTGCGACCCGGTTTGCGTTTTTACGCAAATCTACGATGTCAACCCTAATTTTCTCACTTCTCTCTCATTCGTCTCTCTCTCTCTCTCTCGCTCGTCTCTCTCACTTCTCCCTCACAGTTCGCCTCTCTCCACTTTGCAAGCTCTGCTTCTGCTTCTGTGCGTCGCTCTCCAGTTCGTCTCTCTCGCTTCTGTGCGTCTTGCTTCTGCTGCTGTTCAAGTTCAACGATTCGATTCGCAAGCTCTCTGGAGATGATTATGTGGGAGATGATTATGAGGGGACTGATTATGGGGCATATGATGGCATTAATGATGATATTAATGAAGATGAAGAAGATATTATGGGTTCTATGCCTAATATCACTTTGAATGATTTGATTTAGGCTTTATGATGGTTGTTGGTTTATGTCTAAGACTTTGAATGATTTGATTTTTAGGCTTTATAATGGTTGTTGGTTTATATCTAAGACTTTGAGTAATATCTGCATTTTAGTAAAATCTTACGATTTTACTTGCGATTTTACGAATTACGATTTTGTTTAACCCCTTCCGATTCTAGTTTTTGATACTTTTTTTTGGTAGAATCTTACGATTCTACTTGCGATTTTACGATTTCCGATTTTGCTACCCTGCTTACGATCTTGCGTAGAATCTCGATTTTGATAACTATGCTCCAGGAATGTTTTTATGACAGCTACAATCTATTAAGACAATAGACAGAGAACCAAAAATATTCTAGTCAAGTTACCAATTCTTCAGCACCAGGGAGGTTTCCTCTTTTAGCAAGATATACAGCAAGTTCGAAATTATTCAACTACATGATACCCAAACATGCACCAGGGCTCTTGGGCATGCTTCCTTGGGGCACATGCACCAGGTCTGCTTCCAATTCTTCATTTTCCCACCTTTTGATATAGTTCTTGTTGTTTTCTTTTTTATTTCTATGCAATAAAAGAATTAGTAGTAGTATTGAATTGAATGAAAGATGAAATTGAATTATTGCAGTTGTTGAAGGTGTATTTCATAGCTAGCTAAGCAAGTAAGTGTTGTATTACTTTCGTAATTTGCTCTTTTAGTTTTATTGACTTCAATGATCTTTGATTTCAGTTAGTAAGCAAGTAGGGATTGATGTTAGTGACAGTTAGTTATAATTATTAGAATCAGTTGCAAGCTAGCAAGGAATCTTTGGTCCAGGAATTCTTGATCGGGAAAACTTTTAGGTTCGGTTAACTTGAAGGTGGTGTCTTAGATATTAACTTGAGTTTTTACATATTAGAATGGGGGGGTTCACTTGCGTCTGTCAATGATTAACTTTTTGAAGGGAAGAGCACAACACTAGATAGTAGAGACTGTATTTTGAGCTATGGTCCCCTTTATTTATTCTTAATATCTATCTTTTTGTCCCTGCAATGCAATTGCTGTTGGAAACCATTTTTAGTGGTGTTGTGGCAGAGCTATTTTTGATGGAAAATGTCTTCGATGCAGATGGAAAGCTATAAGTGATTGATGTTGTCGGGAATTGGTGTACTTAGCAAAAGAGAGTATTGATGGAGGAAATATAAAAGGACTTGCATTAGAGGAAACATTCTCAAAATCTAGCCTTTTTCAAATGACATCAATGTCTCTTCTGTGAATGTTCCTTGAAATTTTCTCTTTTATATTGTTTTTTTGATTGGTTGAATGTTTATAGCAGGTTAGTTTTTTTTAAAAAAAAAAGACTTTTAATAGCGCTTCCCCAAAGAACCGCGGTTAAATACTATATGTTTTATAGCGCGCAGATTAAGAAGCGCTATTAAAAACAAAGACAAAATTAATTCCATGTACCATACAATAGCACTTGTTAAAGGAAGCGCTATCAAAAGACTAGTTATAATAGCGCTTAGGAAGCGCTATAGGCCTAAAAGCTACAATATCGGTAAGATATATAGCGCTTTTAAGCACTATTAAAGGTGAAAAAAAGCGCTATAAAATGTATTTTTTGGCGTAGTGTTATAAAAATACAGGAAATACAATTTGTAATGTAACATCTCAAATTTGGACGTCATAAATTCTAGCATATTACATTTTTGCAATTAATCAGAGGTATGCAACTCTAAGTTCGGATTAAAATACTTCATCATTCTTTTAATACTTTAGTTCCTTAAGTACTATAAGAACTTCCTTAACTTTGTGGTATAATAAAAACCAATTACAACCTTTTACACTGTTTTAATCCAAACTTAGGGAAGCGAACTATCTAGTCACCTCTAAAGGTAGTACATAAATAAAATCATGGAAGTCCATAAATAGACTCGCATTTCATAACATTGTGCCTTGTAATAAATTAATGGCTTCTTCAAACATTAAACTTCATAGCTTCGTCAACCAAGACTTTCTGCAATCATCACAAACATTAAACAGTGAGATTACAATCTCAATGAGTTCTTCCGTGACTCCTCACCTTATGTCTCTCGTATTCATTTTATTAACTTGTTCAAACTTATAGCATAACCCCGGCGGAGAAGGCAAAAATACACTACAGGTCCTTTAAGTTATGTATTTGTAACAAGTTGGTCCTTTAAGTTTTTTTTGTAACAAGTAGGTCCTTTAAGTTATCTAACGTGTTCATCGTTGACCTTTTTAAATTTTCCGAATTTTACCCTAACTTGTGAGACCTATAACTCGAGCTACACAACTCCAAATTCAACCAAACTGGTGCTAAAATGACCAGCATTAAGTCTAGTTTCTAAATCACTAACTCAAATAATTTTTGGATTAACAGAACACTACCAGTTTCAAAAAGACTTAACCTATATCAAGATTTAGCCCAGACTTTTACCCTAACTTGTGAGACCTATAACTCGAGCTACACAACTCCAAATTCAACCAAACTGGTGCCAAAATGACCAGAATTAAGTCTAGTTTCTAAATCACTAACTCAAATAATTTTTGGATTAACAGAACACTACCAGTTTCAAAAAGACTGAACCTATATCAAGATTTAGCCCAGACTTTTACCCTAACTTGTGAGACCTATAACTCGAGCTACACAACTCCAAATTCAACCAAACTGGTGCCAAAATGACCAGCATTAAGTGTAGTTTCTAAATCACTAACTCAAATAATTTTTGGATTAACAGAACACTACCAGTTTCAAAAATACTTAACCTATATCAAGATTTAGCCCAGACTTTTACCCTAACTTGTGAGACCTATAACTCGAGCTACACAACTCCAAATTCAACCAAACTGGTGCCAAAATGACCAGAATTAAGTCTACTTTCTAAATCACTAACCCTCATAATTTTTGGATTAACAGAACACTACCAGTTTCAAAACGACTGAACCTATAACATGATTTAGCCCAAAAAAGGTCAACGATGAACACGTTAGATAACTTAAAGGACCTACTTGTTACAAAAAAAACTTAAAGGACCAACTTGTTACAAATACATAACTTAAAGGACCTGCAGTGTATTTTTGCCTATAATAAAAACCAATTACAACCTTTTACACTGTTTTAATCCAAACTTAGGGAAGCGAACTATCTAGTCACCTCTAAAGGTAGTACATAAATAAAATCATGGAAGTCCATAAATAGACTCGCATTTCATAACATTGTGCCTTGTAATAAATTAATGGCTTCTTCAAACATTAAACTTCATAGCTTCGTCAACCAAGACTTTCTGCAATCATCACAAACATTAAACAGTGAGATTACAATCTCAATGAGTTCTTCCGTGACTCCTCACCTTATGTCTCTCGTATTCATTTTATTAACTTGTTCAAACTTATAGCATAACCCCAGCGGAGAACCGAGTACAAATCAGTGTCAGTGGGGAACCCAACTCGATATTTCTATCGCTTTAACTTTCTTGAGCCTTGATCTCAGGAGTCATGTATTCAAGTATGCTAATTAACTTAGGATCGTCATCCTCTTAGTGTTTTATGTTTATTCATCAAGTTTTATTCTCACACGTTCAAAACATAAATTATGAAGGAATCATAACAAAGACACCATCATTCAAGCATTTTAACAGATAACTTATGTGCATTATTTTTCTACAGTGGTACGACAACTTCGGCAATTTAGTTAAAAAATCAAACGATGACGAAAATGAGCAAATGACCATTCATTGGAAAGCTATGAAAGTCTAGTTTATGAATATAATTTTAATTTCACAGAATAATGAGCCCAAAAGTGCAGTTGAATAAAACAATGTACATAATATTTAAATATTAATTTGTATTTAGTCGATTAGTTAATACCATAATATTTAAATATTGATTTGTAAGTAGTTAGTGTGAAATATACAATATAAGTAATGAATATATAAAGCCAAAAAGTTTCTATATAGTATATATGCCTCTGAATTGTTTTTACTAATAAAATATTAAAAAAAGACAATGTATATATGTGCATCCCACGAGTCAAGCCGACGGTTTACTTTTTCTTATATATTATAGAAATACTTTTTCTTCCTACAAACACATAAATTCGGTCAGAAAAACTATTTATACAAATAATCAAATAATAGTAATTAGTCCAATTTATTATTTCAGTAAAAAATCCCAAATCATTAATATTAAGATGCTTTATTAGCTATTTTGGATTCAATAAAATAAATGAAAATAAGTAATTCATATTTATTGATATTAATATTTTATTCTTTTTTTTTGACTGATAATATTTTATTCTATTGCTTATAATTGACTGAGAGCTATATATACAACGGCTAATAAAGAGCGAAACCAATACAAATCACTAATATTTTCGTGGGAGGAGAAATTGAGAAAAGAAAATAGAATGACTACTTTCTCTTCTCTTGTGGTAGTTTTACTTTTATGCGTTGCATCTTCCAATGCAATTAAAGTTGCAGATGTGGAAACCATTTGCAAGAAAGTGACAAATCCTTCATTTTGTTCAACTCTTCTCAACTCAAAACCAGGTACAAGTAAAGATCTCATTAGTCTTGCAGAATACACCACTATCAGCGCTCGTGGCTACACGGCCAGCACCGTACTTCTTATCACCATACTAGTTCAACAAAGTGGTAGTAATAAAGAGGCAAAACACTATTATGATACCTGTTATGAACGTTTTACCGATAAGAACGGTGTCATTGGCGCGATTGATTATATTCTAGAGCATTTGAAGGAGAGAGATTATTTTGGTGCATATGATAGTGCATCTAGTATCGAACGTGATGTTAATGAGTGTCTTAAAGGGGATACACCAACTGTCCCTCCTTTTCATGATATCTCTTTACTCCCAGAATATGCTGCTGATGTCATTCAAGTCAGTCAAATTATTGTTAGCATATTAAGTTTTTTGAAACAAGCCTAATTAATTCCAGAAACATGTCTAATTAATTATTGGTTTTATATAGTTTGTGTTTCTTGAATAACATATTGCAATAAATGCATCAATGTCGGTGGAAAGAATTTAAGACTTTTTTTAAGAGATTTTGATTCTCAACGACTTTTTCTTCTTGAATTGTTCGTTTTTACGAAATAATGTGAGAAAACGAGTGATTTTTTATTTGGCCGATCAAAATAATACAAAGTCAAAAGATGCCACTTGTCTTAATTTATTATTTTTTGTGTAAAAATGTGAAATGAATACAAGGAAGCATGGATAAAAAAAATTAATCTCATTTATTATTGGCTTAAATACATTTTTAGTCATTTATCTTTCACTCTTTTTTCGTTTTCGTTCTTTATCTTTTAAAAGGTTCTTTTACGTCATTTATCTTTGTTAATTGATTTAATATTGCTCTTTACGTCCTTTATCTATCACTCGTGTGTCTTGGTGTATTATATATACATTTTTTTGAGTAAAAATGACATTCAAATTGATGGATTATGTTACATCCCAAATTCTGGAGCCGTCACAAAGTTTAGTATTGTTATGGTAATTATTCTGTTTGCCATTTACACCCCCCTTCTCCAAAAGCCCAATTGATGAGAAGCCCAATCACTTTGAGAGAGTCCAATCTTCAATGGCCAAGATCAGCGCACAGGATCGGACGACCCAAAAACGCCAACACAGACACATTCAGACTCTATAAATACCCCATTCAATGCTCATTAATGGTAAGCACTTTTTCTAACAAAACACTCATTCACTCAAATACTGACTTGAGCGTCGGAGTATCATTGCAGGTACAACCTCGCCCCCTCAAGATCGGACATCTCAAGATCGAACATCTCAACATCGCCTCTCAAGATCGAACCTCTCCAGGTCGAACGAAACCTTCCTCTCAAGCCTGAAGACAGAGACAGAATCAAGGATAAAATATCTACTAACTGCATAATACCAATCTCTAAGATCGGAAGTACAGTACAGAACATTGGCGACCACAGTGGGAGCAATCAATACCCTATTTTTTCTCACCATCTCCTTGAAACTTATTAAAATGGCACCAACGCGCCGTTCAATACAGACTAGTCTCATGGCCGAACCTGAGTTCGGCCCTCAGCAAACCCCTGAAGGCCACGTCCAGGAACTCACGAATTCATCGCAAACACGAAGCCGACTTCCCAACACGGGACCATCCCGAGCACATTCGGGCGCAGATGAAACGAGCTTACCATCTCCTCCTCAATTACTTCCGGCCTTGACGGGCGCGGTCCAACAGCTCGTTCAGCTATTGGCTCGGCAAGAAGCGGTAAATGAAGAAAGAAACAACCGCTTCGCTAACCTCGAATCCGAAGTAGCAAGACTGCAAGGTCGAAACGTTCTGGACCAGCAATCATCCGGGCAGAGCTCCCTGGAGGAACGACGCCCAACTCAAAGAAGACTTTTTCATCGATCACCCTCTCGGAGAAAGCTCAATCATCGTTCCCCCGCACGCCGTCAACGAAGAAATGGTTCCCGTTCTCCTCTTGCTCGACAACATAATGGTCTCAACGATCTTCATCTTTCCCCATACCCTCACCAAGGGAATGATTGTCGTTCTCCATCAACTCGACAATATGACGATCTTGATGATCCTCATTCTCCTCCACGCCGCTACCGAGGGAATGGTTCCCGTTCTCCTCTGGCTCGCCAATTTGACGATCTTGAAGGCTCGACCTCGTCAAGGAGACGATCAAGGAGCCGTGACAACATTCAAAACAATCAAACGCGACGATACGGACGTCCTGAACCTCGTCACAGACACCAACCACCGTCACGGACGAATCAACCTGGACGAAAAGGTCCTTTCACAAAATCGATCGACAACTTCCGGGTCCCCCGGTACCTCGAGAAACCACCTGGAGGACTGAAGACTTATGACGGGACGGGCGACCCCGACAGGCATCTAGACCAATTTGATACAACCATGCAGTATCGAAACGTACCCATGGAAATGAAATGCCGAATATTCCCATTAACCCTGGACAAAATGGCTTCCGAATGGTTTCGGACGTTAAGGTCGAATACCATCTCCTCGTGGGACCAGTTAGCGAAACACTTCTCGGTGCACTTTGCCCATTCCAAGAGCAAACCCAAAAACAAAAATGTTTTAGCATCTATTGTCCAGAGGGGAAATGAGCCCCTGAGAGAATATATAGAGCGATTCAACGTCGAGGCTCTTCAGGTTCGGTAGTTAGACGACGCTTTCCGAATCTTCTTCATGGCCCAAGGTCTGCTCCCTGGAAGCTCGTTCCGAAAGCACATCAATACCTGGGAACCTAACACCCTTCAAGAATTCCTCGAGCTATCCCAGTGCTTTATTAACGAAGAAGAAAATTCTAAAGTCGACAAAACATCGTCACATCCGGAACCGTCGAAACGCCACATCGAGATCGACCCTCGTAAAAATTCGTGGAACACCGGTAAAAAGAATCGCCACCAGGTATATACCGAACTCAACATCTCCAACGCCCAGTTACTAGGGGAATGTTGGAACGTCGAATTCAATGACGTCAAGCCTCCCAGGTCTTTACCCGTCCGGCCTGGGCAGAAAGCCAACAAATACTGCCGATACCACAGAAGCAATGGCCATGACACAAACCATTGCAACGCCCTAAAAGACGACATTGAAGATTTAATAAAACGGGGAAAGCTATCTTCCTATGTCAAAAGGGAGGGAGAACGATCTCACAATCCCAGGGAAAAAGGAAAAGAAATGATCGACCCAGACCACGAAGAACTGGATAAAAAACGTTCGATCATCATGATGATAACTGGAGGGTTCGATCATGAAGGATCGGGAAAATCGATGAAAAGAAAATGGAAGGAACTGTTATGCGTGGCTTCAACATCAACAACCCCGATCAAGAGCAATCGACCTCCATTATCTTTTAGCGACGACGACCTTATTGACGGAAAGGCCAACAAACACGTACCTCTCTTAATATCGGCGATCATAGCGAATAAGGAGGTACGTAGGATCTTGGTAGATCAGGGGAGCTCATCAGACATCCTCTTTGTCGATCTTCTGAACAAAATGGGGATCGACAAAGAGGAACTCACCCCTTATAGAGGAACGGCTCTGTCCGGCTTTAACGGATCCCGAACGAAACCCCTTGGGCATCTGTGTTGCACCCCAAAAAATCCGGTTCGGACTTCTCATTGTACAACGTGGAAAAGGTATGGAGCCGCCACCAATATTTTAATTTTAAGACCAAAACATTGAAAAAAGGTCTTTTAGATAAGGCGGATGGTCTTTCGAAAACTAGAGATATGGGTTCGGGGGTCGGTTAGGCATAGGGAAGGTTTTAGCACCCCACGCCTCCTTTCTACCGAAAGGGAACCTTTAATTAAATGTGTGGTTTGAAGTGTTGATTTGAAAATGCTTTTATTTTGCCTCTTTATTGAAAAGGGAGTGAGAAGACTTAATGAAAATTTTTATTTTGGGCGCTTGACGAGAGTTGGCCTCTCGCTTCTAAGTATCTCCTGGTGCGATGGAGAATTCAAAGCTACGTAGTTCTTGGTTGTCCTAAAAAGGTTTTTGTTTTTTAGTCTGTTTAGATGAGTTTTCGCAGTAGGAGTGAGGATTCGCGATGACCAAACAACAACGGTTTAGAGTGGCCGCGCTACTAACTCTTTTGAAAATGAAATTATCATTAACAACCAAACGGCAACGGCGCGAGTGATCATTAACGATAATCGGTTTTGCTTTTGATTCGAGTGTTCGCGACGACCAAACAACAACGGTTTAGAGTGGCCGCGCTACTAACTCTTTTGAAAATGAAATTATCATTAACAACCAAACGGCAACGGCGCGAGTGATCATTAATGATAATCGGTTTTTATTTTAGATGATCAAAAAAGGCTTTCGCAATCGAATTAATTTTGGTTTGTTGTGCTTGACGAGGACGTGACTCGCTCCTACGTATCCCAAATGGGAATCAAAGCGACGTAGTTCTAGCTCTTTGGTTTTGAAAAGGTTTTCGAAGTAGGACGAGCATTAGCGAATGATTAAACTAACTAAGGTTATGGGTAATCATCGCTAAGTACTCATGCGAAATTGAAGACCGTTCATAGAGATCAAACTAACAAAGGTTATGGGTGACCTCCACTACTTGCTTATTTTTGTTTATTGAAAATGCTTCGAAAATTAATGGGTTTGGAAAAGAGTTTTTTAGAAAATAAATAAATCATTTTCAATCGAATTCTATGTCCAAAACCAAATGCAAAATGAATGAATGAAGTTCAAACATATTCAACTAATCAAACAATCATGAACATGTTGACCATCAACTAAGATTAAGCATGCCGATATAATCAAGAGATTTAATTGTCAAAGATGCGAGACAAAGTTCTCAAAACAATTGTGTTTGTGTGTGAAGGGGAATTGCTACACAAGTTGGGAGCAATCTCAAGAGGGGCACATATATCTCTATGCTACACATGTTGGTAGTCTTATAAGGGCACATGATTGTGCAAAAGGGTTTGTGCACAATTAAGTCAAGACATTCAAATGGCATCAAGAACAAAGAAATACAATTAATCATAGGCATAGAGTATTCTAGGTTAGGTGAATGAACATGTGAGCAATGATGCATGATTAGGCGAGCATGTGAACGCATGAGCATACAAGAATGCATGAGCATTTAAATAGGATTACGTTTATTATGCAAGGCATAGATACTTGAGGATGCATGAGAGTGTTGCATAAAATAGGGATGAATGAAGATGCATGCGAGTGAAAATGTTTTGGTAAAAGGTTTAGGTAAGAAAGTGGTAAAATGTTTTTGGGTTTTGGTGTTTTGGAAATGAGATGAAATGTTTTTGGTCTTGAAAGTGGTAAAAGTGTTTTGGGGTTTATTTTATAAAGTTGAAAAAGTTTGAAATGCAAATGAGGAAATGTTTTGGGGTTTTTATGCAAAGATGCAAGTGGTGAAAACTTTTAGTAAAAAGTTAGTGAAATGGTAAATTTATTTTACTTGGAGTAGAAAGTAATTTTTGAAAATTAGTAAAGGTAAAAAGTGAAAAGTAACTTATTAATGAAATGGTACATGTGAAATGGTAAAAGTGAAAAGTTAATGAAATGGTAAAAAGTTAAAAAACACAATGACACAACTTGCATTTACTCAACCACAATCAAAATGACACATTTCATGCAATCAAATGGGTAAAAACCCTAGTCATGGCCGAATGCATACAAGCATGGAATCATCAACTTATTTCATGCAAAAATTGACAAATTAACACACAAAACAACACAAAAGAAGAGGACCTAATCTATCATGCAAGTTCCTAAAACAAACACTAGCCAAATCATGCATTTATTCATTCAAAATTAAAGAAAACGAAACAAGCAACATGAACCCTATTTTTCTTGCCCAAACCCAAGGCTATGTATGGTCCAAGATCAACAATTATTTAAACCCAAATCATAAAATGAACAAGGACCCTAGAATAGAGTTCATGGCCGAATGCACATGGAGTATGAGAATGAGTTTTCATTTGATGAAAATTAGGCAACTAGATTCAAAATACAAGCAAATGCAAGAAAACACAAGAACAACTCCTTCAAAGCCAAGGAGCCACCTCAAACACCCAAGCCTCCCTAAGTGCTTGTCAATAGTGTTTGAGATGGCTCCTCAAAGCAACAACAACAATATATGAAGGAGTTGAGATGAGGAGAAGAGAGATTATGCAAAAATGAAGAAAATACAAGAGTTTTGAAGTTTTACCTTGAATCCAAGCTATGAAGGGAGTGATATGAAGAACAAGACCACAAATCAACTAAATCCTCCACAAACCTCCATGAAACTTGCGCCCCTTGCCTTGATCCTTAGCTTTGAGTTGGTGATGATGCTTGAACTTTGAATGAGAAATGGAGGGAGTATGTCAAAGAGGGATGCAAAATGAGGTGAGTGGTTTGTTAGGGTTTTTTTGGTGTAGGAGAAAAAATGGGAAGGTTTTTTTGAGATGAAAGAAAACAAGATCCAATGAGGAAGAGGAGAGGGGCTACGAATTTCTTGGTTTTCTTTGAGAGGAGAGAAGTGAGTTGTTCTTATTCAAATCCTTGGGAGGCCAAAGATCTAATGGGTTTAAGGTTGTGAGAGGGAAATAAAGAAATTAGTGTGTATTTCGTAGTGTAGAGAGAAAGAAGGTAAAAATATGTTGTGTATTGAATGTTATTGGATTCAAAGGTGTGCTTGTCATGATGAAAGGCTTTTTTTGTGATGTGCACTTGATGGGGCTGAAGTGAAGGGCATGAGGGTGGAGTGAAGGAGGTGAAGAAATTAGTGTGTATTTAGTGGTGTAGAGAGAAGGAAGGTAAAAATATGTTGTGTATTGAATGTTATTGGACTCAAAGGTGTGCTTGTCATGATGAAAGGCTTTTTTTTGTGATGTGCACTTGATGGGGCTGAAGTGAAGGGCATGAGGGTGGAGTGAGGGAGATTGTTTGCTTGTGAAATTGGTGCTTACTTTGGCCAAAAATGGATAAAAGCAAAAAGCACCTAAAAGGAATTAGCCCTAATTCTAAAAATACCATAAGCATCCAATATTATTTTATTATTCATTTTTCATTTTTGATTTCAGATTTCATATTTTTAATTATACATATTTTTTTGAGCCTTTTTGAAAAAAACCGTTACAATTGACCAAAATACCCTTTTTGACGCTAAAACCCTAATTTGCCCGAAAAATGCGTTTCAACCCTACAAATGATTTCAGGAACCTTGGAATGCCTTCTAGGATCCGAAATGCAGTGCATAAGGCTCTTCGCTCTTCAATTTATTTATTTTTTATGGAAAATTAGGGTTTTGACCTAAGCCGGACAAAATTGGGGTATGACAGCTGCCCCTCTTTATTTGGATTTTACCAAGAAATATGAATTGCGCGAGACATATTTCGATGGTAAAATAGAAATAAAGAATTCAGAAATTATACCAATTTTGTCCATTTGGAGAAACCCGAATTTTCTCCCTCTTTTTTTGGAAAGATAGACACTTTCGTGTCGATGCGAAAACAGTAAATGAACACTAACGTGCTGACAGAAAAGGTAAAATGGGCACTTGCGTGCATACAGAAAAGTAAAACGGGCACTTGGCGTGCAGACAGAAAAGTAAAACGGGCACTTGGCGTGCAGAAAGCGGTAAATTGGGAATTCGGAGGCTGCCTAAAACCTTTTAACGGACTCTTGTCGAGTCCGAGCTCTGGGGGGTGGCCTTTTCGAGCGACCGATCAACATCAGGTCCGGAACTGATTTGATCAATGGATTTACGCTATGCCTTAGGCTGACACAACTAATCCGAAGGACTTGACGAAGTCTGATGGATCCATTGCGTGCTCGTACACAATGTTGTGATCTGTGGAAGGAGTTCACTAACTCGGTGGGAGTTCACTAACTCTGTGGGAGTTCACTAACTCTGTGTTGAGGGAGTTTACTAACTCAGGGTTGATGGAGTTTACTAACTCGGGGTTGATGATTTTCTAAAAATGAGATTTTTGGGATTCTCTGGTCCGAAGTAACTTTTCTCTTGGATGGTGCATGAAATGCGTGCACTTGGATGTTTGGGGTGCACATGAATGCAATGATTGACTTTGGTGGGGTGCCTTTTCTGTTTGATTTTTCTCTTCTTTTCCTTTTGTTATTCTTTCGCTCTTCTGAGATGCGAATTTGAAGGCGTAATGTACTGTTTGATGCCATGGAGTGATGACTGGTATGGATGATATGAGAATGATGAATGATGTGAAAATGTTGTGTTCTTTTATGTTCCGTCTTCTGTGATTTTCTTCTCTCCTTTCTTATTTGCTCTTTTTTTCTATGGAATGCAGATATCATGTAAATGGAGTGTGAATGTATGTTATGCAAAGTGTATGCGATGTGATGATTTCAATGGAATGATGGATGCTATGAGATGCTATTTTTGATTTTCTTCCTTTTTATTTTGGTTAAGGATCAACACTTCAAGTGCCTACAAGGTAAACATCCTAATCCCCAAGGATTAAGGTGAGCACCAAAGCCCTACAAGATAACAACCTAATCCCTGAGGATCCAGGCGAGCACTAAAACCCTACAAGATAACAACCTAATCCCTAATGGTCCAGGCGAGCACCGAAGCCCTACAAGATAACAACCTAATCCCTAAGGATCCAGGCGAGCACGGAAGCCCTACAAGATAACAACCTAATCCCTAAGGATCCAGGCGAGCACTGAAGCCCTACAAGATAACAACCTAATCCCTAAGGATCCAGGCGAGCACTGAAGCCCTACAAGACAACAACCTAATCCCTAAGGATCCAGGCGAGCACTGAAGCCCTACAAGACAACAACCTAATCCCTAAGGATCCAGGCGAGCACTGAAGCCCTACAAGATAACAACCTAATCCCTAAGGATCCAGGCGAGCACTGAAGCCCTACAAGACAACAACCTAATCCCTAAGGATCCAGGCGAGCACCGAAGCCCTACAAGATAACAACCTAATCCCTAAGGGTTAAGGCGAGCACTAAAGCCCTACAAGATAACAACCTAATCCCTAAGGGTTAAGGCGAGCACTAAAGCCCTACAAGCGGCCAACTTTAGGCGACCCCCTCATGTGCTGAGATAGCTGGTTAAAGAATTTTTCCTATTTGTCTTTTTGCTATGTGAGGATGCAAATGCAGTATTTTGATGCATGATATGACAAAAATTTTTGGGGTATTCAAATACTTTTTTTGTGAATACTTTCATAATGATGAGACGCGAGACTTTGGATGCAAAAGTGGGGGTGAATTTGATCATCCTTTTTCTTTGGAAAAACTAGTTTTGATTTAAACCGCGGTGTTCTCAAGGTTATTATTTACAAGCAAACCCATTTATGTTTTCCTCCATTCCATGATAACTGAACCTTCAATAACAATCTTGTGCTTTCTCTATGAAACATTGCCAAGTGAACACACATGAACATGCAGACGCCAGGTGAGTGTTTAGGATGAATGCCAGACTGCCCCCAATTCGGGCCTTCGGCGACTGTGAATGAATGACTTGCCCCTGTCCGGAGTGTGAAAGGAAGCGGAGTGAAAGAGCAAATACGCAGGAACTAGTGCCATGGCTGACACCGGGTGAAAGGATGAATGGCCATGGATGGACACTGAACAGACTCTCCCCGGACTAGGGTGGGCAGGTTGTGAAGAGAATACCCCAACTTTTAGATCTGAGTGGTGTTCTCAGTGCAAATCTTTGGTTCTCTGTGAATGTCTCAACTTTTGGCATGAAAGAAACCTTACTTGGTGATCACTAAACCTTGTTTTAATGCAACTTGAGTGTGTTTTGGAGTGCAAGTCCCTCTTTTTTTTTTATTTTGTCAGCTTTCTTTTTTCTGACTGTTCGTTTTTGTTTCCTCAGTTCTCTTTTTTCTGAGGGTTTATTCTTTCTTGATCAGCTTTCTTTTTTCTGATCGTTTGTTTTTTCTTTTGAGCAAACACATTGTACATAGATAAGCTTGTTCGTCCTAAGATTAGAATCTGAGAGAACAAAAGCAATCGGTCATTGATCGGAATGGACTTTTCAGGATTGTGGTGTTTTGTGGAGGAAGGATAGTTATGCTTAATGAAGTGTTTGAGGCTAATGGGAGGATGAGTTTTGTTCGGCGTTGGTTGACGGTTAACGGTCTATGAGGGAGATGGTTATTGGGCTTATTTGGGCTTTGTTAAGGCAAATTTGTGTCTCATGGTAGAATGGCTGAGGGGTTTGGTGTTGGGGCCAAAGGAAGTGTTTGAAGGTTTATGGAACCAGGTGTTGGAAGATTTATCGAGACAAGGGTCTCTTGTACTTTGTGGCAACATGTATCAGCTCACAACTTATTATTTTTTGTCTTTTTGATTTTTTTTTTTGACTCATTTGTTTCATTTTTCGGACTTTTCTTCTTTCTTTGCTTTTGAGTCGAGTGAGCTGATGCACTATTTTTGTTTTTGATATTTGAAGTGATCCTTGTCTAGGGTGATTAGAGGGTATATTTTTGAGTTTGGTTTTTCTTGGCTTAAGGTAGGTAGGAAAGGGACTTTCTGGGATTTTGGGTTCTTGAGGGTATAGGGAGGTGGCCACACTTCATCTCAAATCCCGATGGCTTATTTATTTTTGTAAAACAAGACAACGGTTCATCTATCTATATGTGTTTGCTCCTTTCTTTGCATTTTTTCTCTTTTCTTTTTATGCCCTAACTTTTGCCTGGACCGCCCTTTGCGGGTTTTCGATCCATCGGGCGCTTTTTTTCTGCCTAGGCCGCCCTTTGCGGGTTTTCCACCTAGCGAGCTTATTTTCTTGTTTATTATTATCTTTTGAAAGACTTGCACTGAAGGAATATGATATTAACAAGGAAAATTAGTGATCACAGTCTTGCCCCAGCATGGAGGACTTAAAGCGTTAGACTGAACTAAAAGTCAAATATGCACTGATGGACTTATGATAAAACAGGGCAATGACGATCTTGAACAAAAGTGACTGAAAAGGGTAACTTTTATAGATGACGATGCTGAAAAGAAAACATGTGCCTTTATTGAAATATCCTAAGGCCTTGGGCAGAGCCAGAGGATTGCATTTTGCTTTGAACTGAAAACTACGTGAAAATGCATGACGAAGACACAAATGCTTGACGATCAACACCTCAATCCTCTTCGACTACTGCCATCCCGGCCTGACAGCCCTGATCTCAAAGGGTTTAGTCCTTCACCTCCCTCATCAAAGGTCAACTGTTTTGTATCAATAAGATCCTGAACCGACTGCTTCAAAGGATGACAGTTCTCAGTAGAGTGACCAATTGCCCCAGAATGGAATTCACAGGTAGCCTTTGCATTATACCTTCTTGGGAATGGAGGTTGGACTGGCTTCATCCCACGAGGAGAGATCAACCTATGGTTGATTAGATAGCTGCACAAGTCAGTGTACGACACAGGAGTGGGGTCGTATTGACGTGACTTTCCTTGTCCCACTATAGCATTGATTTCTCCATTTTTCCTTGCAGGCAAATCACTAGCATTGTCGGCGCCAGTAGGATTGCAGGGGATTCTCAATCACTAGGTTTCCTTGATTGGTCGCCATGAATCTTGAGTCTGACGCGGATATCGGCAAACCAGTTGGCCTCTTTCTAGAGATAACAGGGCACACAACATAAGCGCAAGAACGAATGACTGAACAAATGCATGCGACACTTTAGGCTTTACGGGCGGGGCTAGACTAGGACGGGAAATGATGATAAAGCAGGGAAACTGACGGACACGGACAGGGGCGACTGCACATGGCATGCATGCCTAGAAGAAAGCTTCACATGATAGAAAAAATTTATGAACAATTTTAATCTTTTATCATGGGATGGATGAGATGCAAAAATTTTGAAGTTATGTGAATGAGCTGCTGACTCGAGAACTGGGTACTTTGGAACACCTTGAGTTTTTTTTTTTTTTTTTTTTGGGGAACGACTATTTTGTAAAACCGTCTCGTCTCTCATCAAAACCTTTATTGTACAGATCATGATATGCAAATGCATGGAAAAATGACCACTTGAGAAGTGTACTTATTCTAAAAAATAAAAAAAATTGTTTTTTTTTTGTGCAAGATGAAATACAAAATTTCAATGCATTTTTGAATGCAAGAATGATGCTTTTTCAAAATGGCTTTTTTCATTTGTTATGCTTGACGGGGCGGACCCGCTCCTACGTATCCTCACTGTGATGAGGAATCAAAGCGTACGTAGTTCTACCGTGTCTTTTTTGAAATAATGCTTATGTATGAATGCCTCGTCTTGGATGATCTTGACGAAGATTTTTTTGCATGATTATAAATGAAATGCTTATGCTATGCAGATGATAATTGTTTTTTGTTTTATCTTTATGTAATGAAAGGGAATGCAAGATGAATGATTCTTTTCAAAATGGGAACTTTATTTAATGCAAATGACGCAATGATGTAATGATGCAATGATGCAGGATGCAAGATACTTCTTTTTGTTTTTTTTTGAAAAATGCGGGCTATACGTGGTTTCACATGGCCATAGTAAGAGAAAGGCTACAACGGCAGCTCGTTCTCTCCTTTTTTGAAAAGAGTGGGCCATATGTCACTTCGTACGGACCGGCAGAAGAAAGGCTACAACGGCAGCTCTTTCTCTACTTTTTATTTGAAAAACCTCCTGCTCTTTTTTGAAAACATGTCTATATTACGATGCAACACACAATTTGGTATGCTCCTTGTGTCCTACGAAGGTGGGGACCTAAGTTCTAGGACAACTCAAATGTTCCTCCCATGTGGGTTCTAGTCACTTCCTCACCAGGTTACCAAAGCTAATTCTCTTTCACAGTAGCACCCACAACGATGGAACGCCATCTGGTGTGAGGCATCATGAAAGAGCATACTCTGGCTGAAACTTTCGGGAGAGTCGGAAGGACAACAGTCCAATTGCCAGTCACTACTCGTTTCCACTCCCCTAAGTCTTGTCAGACCTTGGGTTTTAGGCCTCTCTCAAAGCACATAATCATAAGGGTGTGAGTGTGTGTTGTAAGGGCGTACCACTTAAAACTACCCGACACATATTACCCCACCTGCAAGTGAGACGCCAGAACAGTCCAGAAAAAGCAAGGTAACAACATGTCGTCTACACTAGGGTTCAATATCAAATAAGCTAGCCTGGGGTTTCAACAACAATCAGGTACATTGCTTACCTCAAGAAAGGGAGCCAAGAAGGGGGGATCCGGATAGAATTGGGGAGAAATGCATGAGCATAAGCAATAAAAGAAAAGGAGATAGGGAACAAACATAGAAGAAGACAAATGCGTATGCCTACAATTAATGATAAGAAAGAAAGGAAAAAGAATGAAGGCAAACAAGGTATCAGTCAAATCAATAATACATTAAACCACACATCTTAATTAGTTAGGCTTGACCCACTTAAAAAAAGAAAAGTCCCCAGCGGAGTCGCCAGCTGTTGCACCCCAAAAAATCCGGTTCGGACTTCTCATTGTACAACGTGGAAAAGGTATGGAGCCGCCACCAATATTTTAATTTTAAGACCAAAACATTGAAAAAAGGTCTTTTAGATAAGGCGGATGGTCTTTCGAAAACTAGAGATATGGGTTCGGGGGTCGGTTAGGCATAGGGAAGGTTTTAGCACCCCACGCCTCCTTTCTACCGAAAGGGAACCTTTAATTAAATGTGTGGTTTGAAGTGTTGATTTGAAAATGCTTTTATTTTGCCTCTTTATTGAAAAGGGAGTGAGAAGACTTAATGAAAATTTTTATTTTGGGCGCTTGACGAGAGTTGGCCTCTCGCTCCTACGTATCTCCTGGTGCGATGGAGAATTCAAAGCTACGTAGTTCTTGGTTGTCCTAAAAAGGTTTTTGTTTTTTAGTCTGTTTAGATGAGTTTTCGCAGTAGGAGTGAGGATTCGCGATGACCAAACAACAACGGTTTAGAGTGGCCGCGCTACTAACTCTTTTGAAAATGAAATTATCATTAACAACCAAACGGCAACGGCGCGAGTGATCATTAACGATAATCGGTTTTGCTTTTGATTCGAGTGTTCGCGACGACCAAACAACAACGGTTTAGAGTGGCCGCGCTACTAACTCTTTTGAAAATGAAATTATCATTAACAACCAAACGGCAACGGCGCGAGTGATCATTAATGATAATCGGTTTTTATTTTAGATGATCAAAAAAGGCTTTCACAATCGAATTAATTTTGGTTTGTTGTGCTTGACGAGGACGTGACTCGCTCCTACGTATCCCAAATGGGAATCAAAGCGACGTAGTTCTAGCTCTTTGGTTTTGAAAAGGTTTTCGAAGTAGGACGAGCATTAGCGAATGATTAAACTAACTAAGGTTATGGGTAATCATCGCTAAGTACTCATGCGAAATTGAAGACCGTTCATAGAGATCAAACTAACAAAGGTTATGGGTGACCTCCACTACTTGCTTATTTTTGTTTATTGAAAATGCTTCGAAAATTAATGGGTTTGGAAAAGAGTTTTTTAGAAAATAAATAAATCATTTTCAATCGAATTCTATGTCCAAAACCAAATGCAAAATGAATGAATGAAGTTCAAACATATTCAACTAATCAAGCAATCATGAACATGTTGACCATCAACTAAGATTAAGCATGCCGATATAATCAAGAGATTTAATTGTCAAAGATGCGAGACAAAGTTCTCAAAACAATTGTGTTTGTGTGTGAAGGGGAATTGCTACACAAGTTGGGAGCAATCTCAAGAGGGGCACATATATCTCTATGCTACACATGTTGGTAGTCTTATAAGGGCACATGATTGTGCAAAAGGGTTTGTGCACAATTAAGTCAAGACATTCAAATGGCATCAAGAACAAAGAAATACAATTAATCATAGGCATAGAGTATTCTAGGTTAGGTGAATGAACATGTGAGCAATGATGCATGATTAGGCGAGCATGTGAACGCATGAGCATACAAGAATGCATGAGCATTTAAATAGGATTACGTTTATTATGCAAGGCATAGATACTTGAGGATGCATGAGAGTGTTGCATAAAATAGGGATGAATGAAGATGCATGCGAGTGAAAATGTTTTGGTAAAAGGTTTAGGTAAGAAAGTGGTAAAATGTTTTTGGGTTTTGGTGTTTTGGAAATGAGATGAAATGTTTTTGGTCTTGAAAGTGGTAAAAGTGTTTTGGGGTTTATTTTATAAAGTTGAAAAAGTTTGAAATGCAAATGAGAAAATGTTTTGGGGTTTTTATGCAAAGATGCAAGTGGTGAAAACTTTTAGTAAAAAGTTAGTGAAATGGTAAATTTATTTTACTTGGAGTAGAAAGTAATTTTTGAAAATTAGTAAAGGTAAAAAGTGAAAAGTAACTTATTTAATGAAATGGTACATGTGAAATGGTAAAAGTGAAAAGTTAATGAAATGGTAAAAAGTTAAAAAACACAATGACACAACTTGCATTTACTCAACCACAATCAAAATGACACATTTCATGCAATCAAAGGGGTAAAAACCCTAGTCATGGCCGAATGCATACAAGCATGGAATCATCAACTTATTTCATGCAAAAATTGACAAATTAACACACAAAACAACACAAAAGAAGAGGACCTAATCTATCATGCAAGTTCCTAAAACAAACACTAGCCAAATCATGCATTTATTCATTCAAAATTAAAGAAAACGAAACAAGCAACATGAACCCTATTTTTCTTGCCCAAACCCAAGGCTATGTATGGTCCAAGATCAACAATTATTTAAACCCAAATCATAAAATGAACAAGGACCCTAGAATAGAGTTCATGGCCGAATGCACATGGAGTATGAGAATGAGTTTTCATTTGATGAAAATTAGGCAACTAGATTCAAAATACAAGCAAATGCAAGAAAACACAAGAACAACTCCTTCAAAGCCAAGGAGCCACCTCAAACACCCAAGCCTCCCTAAGTGCTTGTCAATAGTGTTTGAGATGGCTCCTCAAAGCAACAACAACAATATATGAAGGAGTTGAGATGAGGAGAAGAGAGATTATGCAAAAATGAAGAAAATACAAGAGTTTTGAAGTTTTACCTTGAATCCAAGCTATGAAGGGAGTGATATGAAGAACAAGACCACAAATCAACTAAATCCTCCACAAACCTCCATGAAACTTGCGCCCCTTGCCTTGATCCTTAGCTTTGAGTTGGTGATGATGCTTGAACTTTGAATGAGAAATGGAGGGAGTATGTCAAAGAGGGATGCAAAATGAGGTGAGTGGTTTGTTAGGGTTTTTTTGGTGTAGGAGAAAAAATGGGAAGGTTTTTTTGAGATGAAAGAAAACAAGATCCAATGAGGAAGAGGAGGGGGGCTACGAATTTCTTGGTTTTCTTTGAGAGGAGAGAAGTGAGTTGTTCTTATTCAAATCCTTGGGAGGCCAAAGATCTAATGGGTTTAAGGTTGTGAGAGGGAAATAAAGAAATTGGTGTGTATTTAGTAGTGTAGAGAGAAAGAAGGTAAAAATATGTTGTGTATTGAATGTTATTGGATTCAAAGGTGTGCTTGTCATGATGAAAGGCTTTTTTTGTGATGTGCACTTGATGGGGCTGAAGTGAAGGGCATGAGGGTGGAGTGAAGGAGGTGAAGAAATTAGTGTGTATTTAGTGGTGTAGAGAGAAGGAAGGTAAAAATATGTTGTGTATTGAATGTTATTGGACTCAAAGGTGTGCTTGTCATGATGAAAGGCTTTTTTTTGTGATGTGCACTTGATGGGGCTGAAGTGAAGGGCATGAGGGTGGAGTGAGGGAGATTGTTTGCTTGTGAAATTGGTGCTTACTTTGGCCAAAAATGGATAAAAGCAAAAAGCACCTAAAAGGAATTAGCCCTAATTCTAAAAATACCATAAGCATCCAATATTATTTTATTATTCATTTTTCATTTTTGATTTCAGATTTCATATTTTTAATTATACATATTTTTTTGAGCCTTTTTGAAAAAAACCGTTACAATTGACCAAAATACCCTTTTTGACGCTAAAACCCTAATTTGCCCGAAAAATGCGTTTCAACCCTACAAATGATTTCAGGAACCTTGGAATGCCTTCTAGGATCCGAAATGCAGTGCATAAGGCTCTTCGCTCTTCAATTTATTTATTTTTTGTGGAAAATTAGGGTTTTGACCTAAGCCGGACAAAATTGGGGTATGAAAATCTGGAGCTAATGGTTTCCTACGGAACCGAACCAATGGTTCGAACCGTTAAGACCAAATTCCTCGTCTTACCTTGTGAATCCATTTACAACGGTATTATAGGAAGACCGACCCTCGGCAGGCTCGGGGCGGTTACATCCACAACACACTTAAAGATGAAGTTCCACTCTCTCTGCAACAGAGTTATCACTCTAAACTCTGACTTAGAGTCGGCCTCCAGGTGTTTTTTCCTATGGACGAAGAACGAACGAAAAGCTTCAGAGCATGAAGGGGTTCCTCCTTCGGAAGAACTGTCGACTCCCAAAATGCCAAAAGGCAGATCGACTGAAGTTAACGCCGCCACTAACAAAGAAACCGGCTGCGATCCGAAAGTCGAAAATCTGCAAGACATCGACGAGCTAACCAAAGAGCTCAAACGAAAAATCAAAAGACCAGAGCCTGATGGAAAGTTCACCAAAATACAGCTCGGTTCAGACCCTTCCCAAAATATCAAAATAGGGATCGACCTTCCAGAAAAAATCAAAATCGACTTGATCCAATGTCTTAAAAATTTCAAAGACATCTTCGCTTGGTCGGCCGAAGACATGCCTGGGATCCCACCAGAGGTTGCTTGCCATCGACTCGCAATAAACCCAGAAGCGAAATGGATCGCCCAAAGAAAGCGGGCTCAAAGCAAAGAGAAAGCCGTTGCTGCCACCTTAGCAGTAGACGACCTCATCAGAGCCAACTTTATCTCCGAGGTTAAATACACGACTTGGTTATCAAACCCAGTCCTGGTGAAGAAATCTAACGGAAAATGGCGTATGTGTGTGGACTACACCGATCTTAATAAAGCTTGCCCAAAAGATGCTTTTCCGGTCCCCAGCATCGATCGTTTGGTCGACAACGCTTCCGGTTTCCGGTTATTATCTTTCATGGACGCATACTCCGGATACAACCAGATAGCCATGTTTCCCCCAGATCAAGAAAAAACCGCCTTCATCACCGACCGAGGAAACTTCGCATACCGAGTCATGCCCTTTGGGTTAAAAAACGCTGGAGCGACTTACCAAAGAATGATGAACAAAGTTTTCCAAAACCAGATCGGTAAAAGCGTAGAAATCTACCTCGACAATATGATCGCCAAGAGCAGAAGTGATGACGACCATATAAGCGATCTAAAAGCGATTTTTTGTGAGGTACGAAAGAATAGAATGAGATTAAATCCAGAAAAATGCACTTTCGGAGTTCGAGCAGGGAAATTCTTGGGTTTTTTCCTAACAGAAAGAGGAATCGAGGCAAACCCGGATAAATGTCGATCCGTCACAGAAATGCGAATTCCGACGTCCAAGAAGGAAGTGCAAAAACTCAATGGAATGATAGCTGCTCTATCTCGTTTCATACCAAATGCAGCATTCAAATCTCTTCCACTTTTTAAAATCCTCAAAAAAGAAGAAAGAGATTTCGAATGGACGCCTGATCAAGACGAAGCTTTGAAGCAACTTAAAAAATCTCTCTCCGAGCCTCCAGTTTTAACTCGACCAAAGGAAGGGGAAACCCTATACCTATATCTCGCGGTCTCGGAAGAAGCATTAGCTGCCGTTCTGGTGCGCGAGCTCGAAACCGGGCAAAGCCCAATCTACTTCGCAAGCAAGGCTCTGCACAGAGCTGAAAGTCGTTATCAGAAAATCGAGAAAATCGCCCTGGCTCTCATTGTCGCAGCTCGGCGTTTTCGAGCCTATTTTGTCGCCCACCAGGTAGTCGTCCGAACTAACTACCCCATCAGGCAGATACTCCATAGACCCGATCTGGCTGGAAGAATGATCAAATGGGCTGTGGAACTCTCAGAATTCGGGATTAAATATGAAGCTCGGACAACCCTTAAAGCGCAAGTTTTGGTGGACTTCATCGCCGAAATGACGCCTGCTAACACCGAATCTGACATATGGATCATGTATGTCGATGGGTCCTCAAATCCAAAAGGGAGTGGCGCTGGGGTCATGCTTGAAAGCCCGATGGGGGTCATCATCGAAGTTTCCCTTACATTCAGTTTTCCCACCTCGAACAACCAAGCGGAGTACGAGGCTTGCATCGCCGGACTTCGCCTGGCAATCGACCTCCAAATCCAACAAATAAAACTTCATACCGATTCTCTCTTAGTGGTCTCCCAGATCGGAAGTAAATACGAGACCAAAGAACCGATCCTGCAAAAATACCTACTTCAGGTACGGTCGCTAATGGCTAAATTTGAAGCAAGCGAGATAGTTCATGTCCCAAGAGCGGAAAATCAACGAGCTGATATCCTCGCCAAACTCGCAAGCACAAAAACCCCTGGGAATCAGAGGACAACCATCCAAGAAACACTACACAAACCCAGTGTGTCTCTCGAGCCTCTGTTTAATCTGACCATCTATATGCTCGAAGAAACGGACAGCTGGATCACCCTGATTGTAGAATACATCGTCGAAGGAACAGAACCCCTAGACAGGAACGACGCCAAATACATCAGGAGAAGGGCCTCGGCTTTTTCAGTCATCAACGGGACGCTTTACAAAAGAAGCCTCTCTTCCCCGCTAATAAAATGCATCGAGGGAGAAGAAGCGGCTTATGTATTAACAGAAATTCATGAGGGAATCTGCGCCCAGCACATGGGAGCTCGATCTTTAGCACGGAAAACTCTTCGAGCCGGTTACTACTGGCCGAGCATGATTGGCGATGCTAGTGATCATGTGAAAAAGTGCAAGAAGTGCCAAATCCACGCCAATGTCCACATAGCTCCCCCTACGAACCTCACAAGTTTATCCTCCACGTGGCCCTTCACATGGTGGGGAATGGACTTACTCGGACCTTTCGCAAAGGCGCCAGGACAAGTCAAATTCTTGATCGTCGCCGTAGACTACTTCAGCAAATGGATAGAAGCGGAACCCCTGGCGACCATCACTGCAAAAAACTGCATAAAATTCTTCAAAAAAAGCATCATGAGCAGGTTCGGGATCCCCAAGGTAGTAGTGACGGACAACGGAACTCAATTCACAGACTCGGGATTTCGAAAACTAATGCTCGAACTGAAAATCAAACACCACTTCACTTCAGTAGAGCACCCTCAGACCAACGGTCAAGCAGAGGCTGCAAACAAAGTAATACTGAACGGGCTGAAACGACGTTTGGACGATGCTAAAGGAAATTGGGTAGAAGAATTGCCTTACGTCCTCTGGGGATACCGGACGACCCCCCAAAGCTCCACTGGGGAACACCTTTTAGGCTCTCCTACGGCAGCGAGGCGGTCATCCTCGTCGAGATTGGCAAACTTAGTTGGAGAACGGCAAATCCCAAAACACAAAGCAATAACGATCAAGCCTTAAGAGAAGAACTCGACCTCGTCGATGAAATCCGAGGTCGGGCCTCACTCCGAGAAGCAATCATCAAACAAAAGGTTGCGACCAGATACAACACCAAAGTCGTTCACAGAGATTTCGATCCAGGCGATCTGGTACTCAGGAGAGCTGACATCGGTCAGAAAAACGCCTCCCAAGGAAAGCTCGCCCCAAATTGGGAAGGCCCCTACCGAGTTTCATCTAAAACCGGTACGGGAGCCTTTAAATTGGAGACCCTCCAAGGAAGAAAGATTGAGAGGACTTGGAACGCAACAAAACTGAAAAGTTATTATCCTTAGAAAGAAATCATGTACACCGATCTTGTGTAAACTCAAAACAAATTATTAGTCCAAATAGAAACTTGACATTTCTTTCAAACGCTCTCGAAGCTTCTCAAAGGTTTTCACCAAGTCTCCACACATTCTTGATTTTCATCAAACAGAATGTAGGGACCAAATTCCCCCCACCGGGAATCAACTGGGACCGATCTTAGATGATCTCCCCAAAAGCGACCACCCAAGGTCGCAAACTCTTTGAGACAACAGTTAAATCCAAGCCGAGTCTTGGCAAACTGTCTCAAAGAGACCGGGTCTTCAAGGATCGAAACGTCCTTAGAACGACCATCGGCCACAGCTGCCGATACCCCTATAAGGCGAGTTAAAATCTGGGCCGAGTCCTGGTAAACTGTCCTATAGGTTCGAACCAGTAAATCGAGTTCCTCATTTACCGACGTTCTTACATCATACGTAACATGCAGAATTAAAAAAGCACTCGTTAAAACTCATAAAACGACATACATGACATGCGAAATTCAAAAAGCATTCATTAAAGCTCGTAAAGGTCTGATAGACATATCCCAAAAAAGATTACAAATATCTCCAGCTAGACCGAAAGAAGTTCAGGGTCTATACAAAAACTACATAGGTAAAAGCATACACCAGGAACTTCTACAAAAAGAAACGCTGTTAAAACATCAGGCAGTAGAGGTCGGAAAAACCACAGTTTTCTCCTCCATCTGAGCATCGATCTTAACGATCATACCCCCTTCAACCTCGTGGTCGGCATTAATAATCGACCGATCCAAATTAATGGAAGGATTGACCAAAGCAATTTGCTCCTGGGCACACTCAAAACCCTCCCTATACAGCTCAATTGCAGAATTTGCGGCTTCACGAGCCTCCTTCCTGGTTTCATTTGCAATCTTTGTAGCTCTTTGAAGAGCTGCCTGAAGCTCCGCAATTCGAGCCTCTGCATCGCTGCTTGTTCCGACCCCTGCCTCTGATGCCTTCTTCAAATCATCCTCCAAACCGACTATACGAAACTCCAAACTTTTAATCTTTTGATTAGCCTCGACCAATTGCCCCTCCAAAACCTCTTCCTTCTCTTCCAGCTCCTTTACACGAGTTTCCGCGAACTCCGCCCGGCGTATAACCTCACCTTGGCTTACCTTCATAGTCTCAAGTTCTTGCTTTGTTCGAGCAAGCTCTTTCGACTTCGAAGACACATCTTCCACAAGTTTCACTCTCTTAGACTTCTCGAGCTCCAACAAATCTGCAAGCTCGAAAACAAGAAAAATCAGATTGAGGGAAAAAGATCATAAAGGCAAAAAACAAACAGAAAAACACCTACCCTTAGCCCGTTTCTCATACTTCTCTTTTTCGATCTTATGAACGTCGGCCAAGTTCGCCAATAGTTTAACAAACGCCCCGACAGGATCCTCCCGCCATTGGGCATAGTTTTGTTCCAAAAAACCCTCCTCTAAAGGTACGGCCTTGTTCTTATGCTTCGGTCTCCGTGAGGTTTTACTCATTTTGTCTGTCCTTTGCTCGCCACTTACGTCGGTGCGCACCCTCTTCGCCGAGGTCCGCGCACCGATATCGGGGGCAACCGGGGGAGGAGAACTCGAAACAAGATCGACCAGAGCCTCATGGGCAAGGTCCTCTTGGGTAACGGTGTTGATCGGGGAAGCAGCAGTAACCGTCCCTACGACAGTCTCAATCTGGGGGGACGTCGGAAGCGGAGCACCCACTTCCTCAACATCGTCAGATATATCGACGCTCCTCATCGCCAGCGCCTTCATTGCGGCGAGCTTCTTTGGGGCCATGGTATCTGGAAAAGAAACAAAAACTGGGTCATGCAAACTACAAATGAAAAAATGTCAACATCCAAAACAAGAAAAACGAGCTACCTAAAACAAATTGCACCCGTCTTCGCTTCCCAGCCTGAACTATCTTAGCCGCAGGGATACCCCGATACTTATGTTTTGAAAACGGAATGTTCTCAGAAATAAACATCAGGATCCTCTTGGTAAGAAGATCGGCAGCGTTCAGTCGATCCTGACCAACAGAAAAGGAATTGGTGGATCGTTCAAAATGGGCCCGACTCCAACCAATGGGAAACTTGGTGGACACCAAAGTCCGACCATCCTCGGAAAACTTTCCCACTCTCTCAATCGCCTCATCGGTCACCGGTTCGACCCAGTAATATAACTTTCCCACTCTCTCAATCGCCTCATCGGTCACCGGTTTGAAAACCTTGGCCCCTCGCCTCGAGCGAAGACTGACATGCTCGCGACCGGACTTATTTTCACTGTTGTTCCGGTTGATCTCAAACAAATGGAAAAAGAGCAACGGCGAGACCGGCCTCTCCAGGTGAAGGCACATTAGTTTGTAGGCTCGAACAAAAGCCCACGCGTTTGGATGCAACTGAGAAGCCGCAACATCCAAAGTCGCCAAAACCGTCTGCTCGAACCAGGTGAAAGGAGGCTGGATATTCATCTCGTTTATCAGCATATGATACAAAGTAAACTTGAGCTCTCCAGGCCACAAAGCCACGTGCTCTCCTTTCTTCATTCCCTCCACTCTCCAAATTCGCTTCGAGCGACCGGAAGCCTTCCTCCCGACCCTCTCCAAATTAAACCCGTGCTGATACAACGATTCGATCTCCAAAATATTTCTGGAAACCCAATCATACTGAGAGACCTCTCGCACCGGTACATCGAGGTCCCCACAACCAGTACTAGAGTACCCATCCAGAGAAACAGCAGAAACTCGGCTGGAACCTGGTTGACTCGAGGGGCGAGGTTCAACTTGTTTTCCAACATTCCCTCCGTCGGACTCATCGGCAGACTCGGAACTCAGCACAAGATCAACCTCGGAGCCTGTCCCAAGATCGACCTCGGTATCCTCTGATTCCTCCACTTGGACTTCCTCATCAGACTCGGATGTGATGGCCGTCACATCCACCAAGCAATCCTCCTCCACATCTTCAAGATTATCGTCGTTTGGCTCATTAGCATCGGTCGCAGGAGAGGAACTTTCACTCTCAAAATTATCTTCCGCCTTATCACTCATAGGGGCAGAAGCAGAATGCTCTTGCACATCGGGGGCGGCGACTTCAAGAGGCTCGGTACGAACCTCAGGGACTTCACCACCAGAAGCCATCGCGTTCGTAAACTCTTTCCGGTACTGAGTAACGTCTCTCCGAGTTTGTTTCGTCCTCGCCAGGGCGAATCTACAGGAATGGGGGACGAAATGTCAGGGTTAAAGATCGAAAATGGGTTCGCGAGCAAGTCGGAACCCGACCTGACGACCCCCATTCTGAGATCAAAAGGGACTGGGGGAGGTCCAGGCACAAAGAAAAGTAAAGAAAAATCAAAAAATAGACTAACCTCGGAACTAAGTCGCAAGTTGATTATATCTGGAAGAATATCAAACTCGTCCACTTTAAAGAAACTCGGGAGCTCTCGAAGATCGATAAATCCAAAACAACGAACAGCAAGCAATAAATGAGGAGGTGAGACCCTTTATTTATAGCAAGGCGGATCTAATGGGCCTGGGCCGGGAAGTCGAAACGTCATGTCCAAACCATAGTCCATTAATATCCGCACGCTGAAGAAAAAACGTCACCATCATACGCCGCCACTACGAAGAGACACCTTGTCAGAAACAGTAAAAATGGCACTGATTCCAAAATTACACTGATTCCAAAGCAGCACTGAATTCAAAAACCATCTACCTCGCTTGAAAGCTCGACGGACAGCTAACATCGCCCAAGAACCCCAGCCTCGACGTAAGCTCGAGACCGAAGAAACCTCCACTCAACATAAACGAGAATACAAGGCTACGTCGCCCGTCAAAGTCAAGATCGCTCCTCATAGCGACCAGACTTGGGGGGCCACTGTTATGGTAATTATTCTGTTTGCCATTTACACCCCCCTTCTCCAAAAGCCCAATTGATGAGAAGCCCAATCACTTTGAGAGAGTCCAATCTTCAATGGCCAAGATCAGCGCACAGGATCGGATGACCCAAAAACGCCAACACAGACACATTCAGACTCTATAAATACCCCATTCAATGCTCATTAATGGTAAGCACTTTTTCTAACAAAACACTCATTCACTCAAATACTGACTTGAGCGTCGGAGTATCATTGCAGGTACAACCTCGCCCCTCAAGATCGGACATCTCAAGATCGAACATCTCAACATCGCCTCTCAAGATCGAACCTCTCCAGGTCGAACGAAACCTTCCTCTCAAGCCTGAAGACAGAGACAGAATCAAGGATAAAATATCTACTAACTGCATAATACCAATCTCTAAGATCGGAAGTACAGTACAGAACAAGTATATTATATTTTGTAATTAATCAGAGCTACACAACTCTAGGTTCAGATTAAAATATATCCTCATATAATACTTTCATAATTATGTATCATAAGGATTCCATCATCATGGTGGTATAAATAAAACCACTTACACTCAAATACATCATTTTAATCCAAACTTCAAGAAACGTACAATCTAGTTACCTCTAAAGGTAATACATGAATAATGATAGAGAATCTCTAGATGAACTCATATCTTAGTACATATTGCCTTGTAATCATTTAAGGACTTCAACAATAAACAAATGGAACTTCTTAGCTTCATCTTCATCAAACAATTTTTCCTCGATCATCTGTAAAACCACAAATATTAAAGGGTGAGATTACAATCTCAGTGATTGCTTTCGCGACACCTCACCATATTCCCTTTGAAGTCTTTTAATTATATTCTTCCTCTTTAGCATAATCCATAAAAATTCTGAATAATATCAGTTTCAGCGGAGAACCCATACTCAAGAAAATGTTGAGTAAATCAATCTCGGTCTTGAACTCAAGTAATCATGCATTCCCATTCTAAGTTTGCTAATTAATCTTGTGACGTAGAATGTGTTTTATGAATATACCATATATTTACGTCTCACACGATAACAGTTTGTAACACTTACATAGGTGTGACGAAACACATTATAAGGAATCATAATTAACATGCATAAAACTTTCATTTCATAACTCATATATTCATCAACAATATCTCAATAATGCGACTCAAATAGTATCTAGCATTTATCATTAGATTAAGGATTGGGATCAAGTTGGATTGCATCAATTATATATGAAAAAATATTGAAATTCCAGGTTTGGCCAAAGGTAGACACGGTCTATGTCTAAAATCCACGGTTCGTGCTGCAAAATTTTGATGCAGCAGAGCAGGACCAGATGAAGGCACAGAGGTCACAATCCACTAAAACACATAACTTTCAAGGTGTGCAAGGATGAAAAGAATCACAACCTACACTAGATATCAAAAAAAAAGTTGTCTTACGAAGTCTTGAATCATTTGTGCAGATCTGATAAGGCTTAAAAAATTATATATTTTGTCCTTAGTATAAACTTAAAAAATCGTATTAGGATATAAAAAAACTATTTTTCAAGTATGATGGTTAATCTTTGTTTAGTAAAAAAATGGTTAATCTTTTTTTTAGTATCACTAGCAATAAGTAACTCTAATCTTTTTTTTTTAACTATAAAAAATCTTTTTTCAAGTAACTCTAATCACTTTTTGGTATTAAATAGATAAATACACTAGTGGAAAAAAAGCTTTTTATATCGGTTAAAATTGACATTTCATATCGGTTCCCGAACCGATGTCGAAAAAGGAGATATAAAAAATATGGACATTTCATATCGGTTCCTGAACCGTTATGAAAAGTTGTTTTTATATCGGTTCGCCCCTAGAACCGATATGAAAAGTTTCTTTTTTTTAAAAAAAAAAAAGTGAGGTTGTCTTCCATCAACTCTAGATCCTTATGTAATACATAGTTATACAATATGTATATGAACTTCAACAGGAGGCCCATCCAGCAGCAAGTTTGTCCCACAACACATAGTTATACAATAAAAATATGAACTTCAACAGGATGCAGACACTTACAGAAAATGACTATGTATAAGCTGTGTTTGGGAATGTGAACTTCAACAACACATAGTTAAAGAATAAAAATTACAGTTACAGAATATGAACTTCAACAACACATAGTTGCAGAATATGAACTTCAACAACACATAGTTATACAATAAAAATTAAGTGAGTGGGAATGTGGGATTCATATAATAAGCAATACATAAAAAAAACAATACTTTTGAAGCTGTGTTTGATGGCTTGAGTTTATCCATGGAGAATGCGGGATTTAGTATCCTTCTGCGCTTAGCCCACTCCACTCCGGTCACTAGAACTAACCCTCTTCCCATCATCGTTACTATTGAAGGCCTTGATTTCGGTTTTGCATAGAAACCAAACTTATTTAACCTTCAACTTCTCCACCTGCAAATTCAACAAAGCAAAAAGTGACTCAGCTGATTTGAACATCTTCATGAAACACTTGAGAGGAAAGAAACAAAAGCTTACAATAAGCTAATAACTCTCAGACTTTTATAAGACAACGACCTTATAAGCTTATGAGGAATAGTTTTCAAGCGAAAAACCATATAGGTATTCTAATTGAAAGGTTTCAAAAAGCCAAAAGCTAATCCAAACTTGTAAAACACTTGCAATTAAAACAATACCATCTTATATGTTGGTTGAAATTAGCTTCTATATCTCAATTTTGTCACAACATACTTAACAGATTTTCACAAGTAACAAACCATACATAAAAATATCTTCATTCTCATGAGTCAAAAGCTAATCAAAAGTACTACTATCTTTACTGTATTTGCTCTGAAATCGGTAATCAATTGCAGTAAGAAACAATAATTTTAGGCATAACAATTAGAACCTGACCTGATGATAAGCACTGTAACCCATTTTCAGCAACTTGAAGGCTCTCATCAATGTAACTCAGGTGCTCTAAGTCAACTGACAACCTGAGTGTCCAATATCCTCTTCTTACATCACAAGTCAAACTTAGCTTTCCTATCCACTTTCAATACAAGAGGTTTTCTTCTTGACCAGCCATGGCGCCCCTGCCATCACTGCCTCAATCTCCCGTATTTCCCTCGGACAATTGGTCATATTGTAGCAACCAGCGGCAGTAACAAGCTGAGTACATCATAAAAGAATAAATGAGCAAAAAAGCTCATACATAAAGGAACAAATAAATAGTTTGTACCAGAATCTATGATGTTCAAAAACAAAATATATAATATGCTAATACACTTTTCTTCAAAGATTCCCTTTTAGTAGCCATTTCTTTATTCACAACATTCAGCTTCTCAAAGGTTTTCAATTCAGACACTTTAGCTATCTCAATATCAGAATTGGTAGTGGCAACTGTCTCATTGGCTTTCTCTTCTGCCTCATGGACTTGTTTGCTAAGCTGATAATACTCCTCCACCGAAAGTGTCACGCCGTTGACTGAATCCACTTCATTTTTGCTTCTAGCTGATTCACTCTTGTGCAATGCTTTAATTGCTGCTATTGCCAACCTTTCAGAAGCCTCCGCAGCCTCTATCTCCTTCTGAACTGCAAGCAATCTACTTTGTATTGTATGTGCAACGTCATTGGCTTGTTTCGCCTCCTCTTTTACTCTCTGCTACTCTTCACGTGCCGCTTGAGCAAGCAAGTTGGCCTGAGTAGCCTCTTCAGCTGCTTTTTGTAGTCTCTGGGGAATCTTGAGAATTTTCTCAGTGTCTTCTTTTTCCTTGATCTGAACCAAAACTGTTTCTGATCTACTTTTGTCTAGTTCTTCAACTGTAATGGTGGCTATTCGATGTCTTTGCCTAAGGGATGCAAGAGCTGATTTCTCTTGTTCAAGTTCTGATCTTAATGATGTTGCAGCCACCTTTAAGTTATCTACCTTGGCAATAACTTTCTCTATGTTAAGCTTCACTTCCTTAAGTTCCTTTTTGGCTGATGCAATTGCTGCTTGTATTTCATTATGTATCATATTCTCTTGTTGCTCTAGATCTCCTTTTTGGCTGATGCAATTGCTGCTTGTACTTCCTCATATTCTCTTTTTGGCAGTAACAAGCTGAATGTTGTGAATAAAGAAATGGCTGCTAGAAAGGAACAAACATTGTAGTTATTAAAAAAAGCAATAATTGTACTCAATCATACATGTGCATATCAACCCAGCTTACTCCAGGTTTCATTGAAGAGATAACAGCTTACTCCAGGTCACATAGTTGATAGGTGTGGCCTGCATCAACAGCAAAAGCAGCAAGAACCAAGTATTAAATAAAATATTAATTGAGTCCTTCATAAATTGTAAAAATACCACTAAACTTTTGATACCATAGTCCTGCATTAGTCGAAAGAAGAGTTAAAAATGAGATCTTGCTTCTTCATCTCACGACCGCAAATCTAGAACATCAAAATAGAATATATCAATTTTTATAGTTAGTTCATAAGAGAATTGATAGGGAAAGGAAGAGATAATATGTACTAAATGCAATACCTCAAATCAAGATCCTCCTTCTTCTCTCAAGCTTCCTTTCTCTGGACCGATCCTCCCCTTTCTTCTTCTATCCTCTTCTTATATGCCTAACCCTCAAAACAAACACAACCAACACTGAAAGCCGCATAAATTCCAAAATTCAATTATTGAACCGAGCCAAATCAAGCTTCATAAATGATATATGCGGCCTACTTCCAACAGTTACACGTCAGAGCCAATACCAGTGGGCATCAGTGTAACTCAAATTTTCCAGACATTGTGAAAATTTAATCAGATCAAAACGAATTAATCGCTATTCCAGTTCTGAGAAATAAAACCAAGATTACTTCCAACATAAAAAAGATGAACATGTATTTAGAAACTGAAAGCATAGCATTGTGCAATCTGTATGACATGCGGCTAATAACATTAAAAGGCAACGAAAAGCAGAAAAACCAGAGACCAATTTGCGACTAAATCACCAAATTCTGCATATTGAGCTAATCATCCAAAAGCCAATTCCGGATAAATAGTAAAACACCAAAACTCTGTACCATCAGCAACAATAAATGTAATGCAATGCACTGGTATCACCATCTTTAAATCATGTTTAACCCTCCATATCGTGACTTAAAATTGAAAGCTAGAAAGGATAAAGGAAACAGAAATTGAAAGCTAGATACGCACCTTCGTGAAAGTAGAGGAATCTCGAGCGAGCATCAAAAAGGGAAAGAAATCCCTAACGTCGTGAAGGAGAGGCAATAACGTCGTGGTGAGCTCGCTGTGACGCGTTCTCGTGCAACAGGAATGAAAACGTTCTGAAGTGAGAACAATGAAGAGGCGGCCGATTTGCGTTCTGGAGCGAGAGATCGAAGCTGGAGCTAGAGAACGATGAGGTTTTGCGTAAGTGAGAGAAACGAAGAGGGGTGGGAGGGTGAGGGAAACGCGTCTTCTAAGAGACGGTGGTGGAATCGAAGGGTGAGAGGGAGAGGGAGAGCAGTGGTGGAAGCGAATGGTGGAAGGGAGAGAGGGAGAGCCGTGGTGGAAGATGAGGGAGATCTGAGTGCGCGAATGAGAGTAGAGGGAAGAATCGTGGAAGATGAGAATGAAGACCTAAGTTTTTTGGTTTCTATAACGGGTGGTTTTGTGACCCGTTATGGAAGCCAAAATTTTTGGACTTTCTATAACGGTTATGGAAGGGAACCGATATGAAATATAGTTTTTGCACTTTCTATATCGGTTCCAGTGGCAACCGATATAAAAATTGTAATTTTAATTACAAAACTGCCACCGCGTTACTTTTAATATCAGGTCGTTTTTAACCGATATAAATGACAGTTATAAAAGGCATTTTTTCCACTAGTGATAATGTTTTTTTTTACAAGCAATAAGTAACTTATAATTAATGCTTTTTACAAGAAATAAATAACGTTTTGATTGTTTACAATAAATAAGTAATGTATATCTTTTAAAAAAAATAAGTAACGTATATTTTTTTGTTTAAAAATAAGTAACGTATTTGCCATAAATGAATTTAAATAAACAAGAGTTGGTCCGAGTGGTAATTGGACTTGAATCCCACCCCAAGGTCTCGGGTTTGAATCCTGGGTGTACAAAAACTCTGTTGGGAGGGGAGAACCACACAAGCCAGAAAAGCCGGAAACTCGTGGCCAGCCAGGTTCCCCGGCATAGATTAGTCATCGGCAAAAAACCGTAGTGGAAACTACGCACCAATGACATGGTAACAATAAAAAGAATTTAATAAGGCCTATTTGAATCAACATTCATTGCATTTCATAGTTTTCAACCAAATGGCTTCTAGAGCATCTATTTAAAGAGTTCCAAACATAACCTCCAAACCATCCAACAGCAAAAGATTGATTCTTTCTATTTGGAGGTTCTTAAACAAATTTGTGACTTATGATGAGTCAAAAGTGCGAGAAAATGCAATGTTTGTGAATCTTAGAACTTCTTTGTAAAGAGAGCATTATTTTTTCTTCGGATGCCTACTTATTTCTCTTCCTCTTTAAGCTGTTGAAAATTGATTCTAGCATGATGTAACATCCCCAAAATAATTAATTTAATTATTTTGACGTTTAACCCAATTAAATTATTTTAGTGCTTGATTGATAAATTTTGTTAATTGAGTGCTAGATTAAATATAGAATGATGTGGGGGTTTATTAGGGAATTGAGAAGAGAGTAAGGGCATGATGGTCATTTGACACCACCACACCCTCACCCTCACTTAAGTGACTATTAATAGAAAGAAAAAAAAGAAAAGAAAGAAGAAGAAGAAGAAGAAGAAGAAGGTTTTGAATTTATGAGTTTAGAGAGTGAGGTGAGATGAAATTTTTGGTTGTGTGTTGATTTTTATGGTTCCTAGATGATTAGAAGTCAACCTATGGTAGATATTGATGGAAGATTGAAGCTTGATTTTGAGTTTGAGAGCAAATTGGAGATTGTTGGTGCCTAGGGTTCAATTTGGGATTTTTGGTAGATTTTCAACTTTAGCTTCCTTTGTATTGATTTCGAATTCAAGGTGAGTTCTTCACGATTTTGTGTGCTATGTGATGTTTTAGTTGTTTGTTTGTTGAGTTCGAGTCACGAAAACCTGTTATTTTTGGATCGTGCCGTGTTTTGATACGATTCCTAAACATTGAGGTTTATGTTAAAATGATGATTAATGGTTGAAATTGGTTGTTTGAAGTGATTGTTGTGGCTATTATTGACTGTGTGTGTTAGGAATGGAGCGGAACGAGTAACAGAATCGAACGAAATAGCGAATTTACACGAAAACAGAAAATTTTTCAATGCTGTCATAGGAGCACGACCCGTGCGCTTTTAAGCACGACCCGTGCGCCCCTGCTGTTACTCAAATGCTGAAATTTTTGTCAAGCACGACCCGTGCGCTTTTGAGTACGACCCGTGCGCAGGGTTCTTTTACCATTTTTAAAACTCCTCCGAAACTATTCCTTTGATTCCAAACCTCTTCCAATCTCTTTCCTAACCTTCCCTAATGATATATGAATGATTATACTTCACTTATGCTTATGATTGTGATGTAAATGGAATGACGGTTGAATTATAATTATTGATATAAACTGTATGATTTATACCGTGAGAGAATACATAAACAAATGTTAACTGATGGACTTGGTGTTCCATTAGAGGCTTTGGTAGCCAAAACTAAATATGAAAATATGTGGCGACGACCTCGAGATGTTAGCATACTAGGGGAGTGAAGTCATTAGCCCAGAACTTAGGCCCTGTCCATGTTTGCCCGCTACTCAGATATTAGCAGATTGGGTTCACCGAGTAGTGGTTACCGGTGTTGTGCTTATGCCATGATGTACGTAGCTATCCAGACTTGGGCTACGAGTTAAAGAACGAAAAAAACACTGTGAGTCGAGTTGTGAGGGGTCACTGTCATACCCCAATTTTGTCCGCCTAAGTCAAAAATATTTTTCTTAATTTTTAGGAATTTCAGAAAATAAAATAGTGCATATTTTTGCATTTCCGGGCATTTAAATAAAAGCAAATTAATTATTTTTGGACCAATACCAAGTCAAGGATGTGGCATACATGTTACTCTACAAAGGGTAATTTTTGTATAATTTTTGGAAAGAAAGTCCTAGTCCAAAATAATTAAAAATGCATTTTTCCTATTTTTACTGCATAAAAAATGAAAAAGACTATCAAATATTCCTCAATTATTAAATGACAATTTTTATTGTCATGAGTGATTAGAAGGATATTTTATGGTGCCCAAAAAATATGTGACACATTTCCAATAGGTGCATTATTATTCACATGCCCAAAATTCAAAAAAAAAACTCAAAAAGAAAGAAGTGTCCTCAATAAGACAAAAGACCAAAAACAAGGTTTTTTTTCCTCTCTCTCTCTCTCCCCCCACAATTTCGAAATCCTCTCTCTCTCCCCCCCCCCCCCCACAATTTCGAAATCCCCTCTCTCTCTCCCTCTCACAAAATTCTTCCACACTCTTCTATTGTACTATTATTCCTTATCTTGAAGGAATATGCATTGTACCATCCTTAAACATTCTCCTTTGGTGCATATCACCAATTCTCACTCACTCTCATGAAGATTCATGCCCTCTTTGGTAAATTACCTCACTCACTTACACTAACCTCTTCATAAGAAAACACAAATTTTCCTCTTTGGTAACATTCCATCCCAATCATACCCCTAACCCTATTTTTGCCTCACATTATTCCTAAAATAAGACAAGTTTTTTTTTTTACAAAAACTCTCAGTTCCTCCCCTCATTTTCGCCCCCACTCTCTCACTCTCACCTTTTGTGTTTTCTCAATACCCTCAATCCAAGTGACCTTTAATCCTAACCCTCCATTTAATTTTAAAACTCAATCCTAGAGCACTTAGTAAGGCCAATGACCCAATTGCCCCTAAACCTAAAATAACTCTATAAATACTCCCTCATTCCCACACCTAAGGATCCTTTGGCCTCTCATTCTCCTACACTAAAACCCTAGCACACCAAAAACACCTCCTCTCCCTCTCCTTCCTCACCCCAAAACCGTAGCCTCTTCCCCTCTCTTCCATATATTTTCTTCAATTTTTCACCAACAAATCTTCCATTTCTTGTTAGATCATCATCATTCCTTCCATTCTCTTCAAGGTTGCATCATCAAATTGCTAAGAGCTAGCAATCTTTGTGTTCATATCATCTCCTTCTTCATTTCTTTGTGATTTTGAGGTAAGCTTTGAAACTTTGCATCTCATATTTAGTTCTTCTTGCATAATCTCTCTTCTACTCCCAACTCCTTCTTGATTGCTTGTTGTTGTTGCTTTGAGGATCCACTTCAAACATTTTGACAAGGACTTAGGGAGCCTTGGGTGTTTGAGATGGGTCTTTGGCCTTGAAGGAGTTGTTCTTCTACTTGATTAATTTCCCTTGCATTTTTACACATTTTTCACTAAAGTTCATGAAATAAAACATCACTTTCTTTCAAAAAAAGTTTCGGCCATGTAGTGTTTTTAGTGGTTCATGCATTTCTTTGTTCATTTATGGTGTTTAAGTTAAATAAAAAAAGTGGATCTAGCCAACTATGCTTTTAGGTTCATAGGTAGAAATTAGGGTTTTTATTGTTCTTGCATTTCCTTTGATTTTGAGTTGAAATAAATGATGGAATGACAATTGTTTGAGCATCAAATGTATGGGTAGATCCTAGGGTTTATGTTCATATGCTCATTGATGTGATTTGGTTGCAAGAACATGATGAAATTTATGCTTGAGTTTTCCTTGCTATGCATTCGGCCATAAGGCCTATTTTTACCCTCTTTGATTGCTTGAAAATTGTCATTTTGATTGTGTTTGGGCAAGTGCAAGTTATGCAATTGTGTTTGTTTACTTTTTACCATTTTACTTTACCACTTCATTAACTTTTTACCAAAAAACCTAAAAAGATTTTACCACTTTGGTTTTTACCTATTCATTAACTATTCACCTAAAACATAAAAAGATTTTACCATTTTACTTTTACCTCATCATTAAGTTTTTACTAAGAGTTTTTACCTCATTCATTGAAACATTTTTACCTTCATTCATCAAAACATTTTTACTACATCCTTACTCTAACTTTTTACCACTTCTTACCAAAACATTTTTAAGCTTTGCATTTCATTTATTTACATCATCCATGCAACACACTCTCATGCTTGCACACTAATACTTGCATACTCCCATATACTCGCATGTTCATGCATTCTTATATGCTTATGCATCTTGCATTCTTTTATTCTATCATATGTTTATGCATCCTTGTATGCCTTACATACATTCATAAACAAGTATGTTATACATTCAATAGTGTTATGCCTTGCATTCATTCTTAAATGTTCATGCATTCATTAATATCATGTCTTGCATTCAATAACCAAATGTTCATGCATTCATGCCATGTCAATTACTTCAAAATCAAACAAAATTGCATTCAATAATGCTCATTCATTCCTTGTATGCTCATGCATCATCACCCAACCGTGCATTCATATCCACATGCTTACTCATTTAAACTAAGAATATCCTATGCTTATGATCAATTGCATTCTTTTGTTCATGATGCCATTTAAATGTCTTGACTTAATTGTGTGCCATCATTTCTACATGTATGACCTCCTAATGAAGACGTAAGCCTACTTGCTTGTTGTAGCATAGAGTCATTAGGGTAAATACACTCCTTTGAGATTGTTGCCCGTCCCGTAGCAATTCTCACCCACACAACACAATTGCTTTGAGAACTTTGTTTTGCATCTTTGATAATTGAATCCCTTGATTGTATTGGCATGCTTAATCTTGGTTGAAGAATAATATGTTCATGATTGCTTGATTGTTGAAGTATGAGTCTTGTTCATTCACTTGCATTTGGTTATGGATTTAGAATTGATTTGAAGTGTTCTACTTTTTTTTCTAAAACCTCTTTCCTAGATTCATTAATAAAAGAAAACCCTTTTATTTTCAAAACAAGAATAAATAAATTGTCATTGACGACCAATCGCGCCGTTGCCGTTTAGGTTGTTAATGATGATTTTGTTTTCAAAAGAGTTAGTAGTGAGGCCATTCTAACCGTTGTTGTTCGGTCTTCACAAAAGCTCAATCCTATTTTCGAAACCGAGAACTACGTAGCTTTGAATTCTCCATCGCACCGGGATATACGTAGGAGCGGGGTCCTGTCCCGTCAAGCACACTCTTAAAAAATCTTTGTTTTGCCCTGATTTTCAAAGATAACCAAAAATATTCTTCTCCCCTCCTGTTTTCAATAAAACAAACCTCAAAGAAAAGAAAAGAAGTAGAATAAATTGCTTTCAACTCGAACTTTTGTCTAAACCACACATCAAGTTAATGGTTCCCTTTCGGTAGAAAGGAGGTGCGGGGTGCTAATACCTTCCCCGTACCTAACCGATTCCCAAACCTACATCTCTACGTTTTCAAAAGACCATCCGCCTTTTCAAAGACTTTTTTTCAATGTTTTGGTCTAAAAATAAAAATATTGGTGGCGGCTCCAAACTTCTTTCGCGTTGTCAAACGAAAAATCCCAAACCGGATTTTTCGGGCGCAGCAGTCACGAAAGGATTCACTGAGATTTTATCTCACTGTTTATGTTTTGTGGTTTTTACAGAGAAACAGGGAAAAGGAAAAGAAAAGAAGCATGAGCAGCAGCTGTGGTACATGACGATGATTGTTATACCCCAATTTTGCCCGATCTTTTTATCGTAATTGTTTTAGCCCCGTGTAACAAGCCCATGGCATTTCGAGCGCTGATTTGTTTAAAGTTGGACCGAATTGACCAATTGGGCCTATGTCCAACCTTTTGGGCCTGATTTTGTTAGCTTATCTAATTGGGCTTACGCTTTTTGTTTTGAATCATCTTTTAATAAGCAGGCTTAAGTTTAATGTTTTGGGTCGTTTGGGCCTATATCTAACTTTTGGACCAGTTTTAACAAATGGGCCTGTGGCCGGTATTTTGGACCTAATTTAGCCTTTTTGATCAAAAAGCCATAAAAAAATGATAATAAAATCAGATTCAAAAAATATTACAACATCCCAAAATATAATAAAATCACAATTAAAATTTAATTTACGATAATCCAAAAATACAAAAAATAATAAAATCCGAAAATACATAAAAATGAAAAAAAAAAAAGCAAAAGAGGCGCCTCAGCCTAAAGGAAAAAACAGCAGCTGAACCCTAGTCCTTTCCTTGCTCACCAAGTACCCATCTTCTCCAACTCAAGCCCAAAACCTGCAAAAAGGAAACAAAGATGGAGAAGGATAAGAAAAACCCTAATTTTCGCCTATACAAACAAGCCTGGACACACCCAAAAATCACCGAAAATACACAGAATTTCAGAACCAAAAGATTAGGGTTTTATACTGAAACCCTAATCACAAAGCGTCAAAATTTCTGAAGCAAAGAAGAAGAAGCAGTAGCAGCAAGGATAGGAGCCACATTAGTTAACGGCAGCAATCAAACAAAGGTTCAGAAGCTGGAAAACTGGTTGGTGTTTCTTTTATTCAAAAATACAAAAACATGTAGGCGTAGGTGTAATCTGTAATGCTTTAATTTTTTTTAGATGTTCACGTGCCAAATAATTTGTACATGTAGCAATTGCAAGTATGTTTTTATTATTCTTTTAGTCATACATATACCCCATGTACGTCTTCTGTATGAATAGATTGGTTTTAGGAATTAACTAGGTTTTTTAATTTAACATTAGGTTTATAAAAATTAGGTTTGAAAAGTCAATTTGTAGTAGAGCATGGTATTACGAACAACCCTTTTTTAGTTAGACAAATTAGGGTTCCTGTCCTCTTCTTCTAGAAAATGAAATCAGTAAGTAATAAAGCAATAGTTTTAGTCAATAGAATTAATCTGCTCAAAAACGAAATTAGCAGAATATTTGAAACGATTGTCTTCGTTAAAAAAATTAGGGTTCTTTAGAAATCCCCTTTCAAAAAACAAACCAGCAAGAGAACCAGTAAAAAAAGAGGAATCAGAAAGTAGAAGAATAGGAAGAAGACAAGAGACGTAAAAAATAGAGAAAAACATACCCAGATTCTGACCGCCACCACCGGTGGAGGTCATCGCCGTAAGGCGTGACCACCGTGCTCCTCCACGTCGTCGTCGACCCCACTGTCGCACTGTCGCCGTGTAGTTTGCGTTCCATCACCGTGAACCACCCAGACAAACCAAAAAACAGGCGTAAAGAAAAAGGAATTAGGGTTAGAAGCGGAGGAGAGAAAAAAATTAAAGGTCAGAAGCAAACATAAAAATGAGCAAGAACAAAGTAGGAGAGGCAGAAGAGAAGAGAAAAGAAGATATAAAAAACGAAGCCTTACCTATTAGTTCCGGCCACCGTAGACGGTGGCGGTTCGTTCCAAACATCACCATCAGTTCCCCACGCATAATCGACTCCCGAACCCAAAATCTGGTTTTCAAGACCATTTTCGTTGTCAAAGGGATTTTTCAATGTTTTCCCTAATAATTAAACATTTATGGCGACTTCATTGAACGCGAGAGATCCTTCGGATTTTTCGGTCGCTACAGCTGGCGACTTCACTGGGGACATTTAGAGAGTCAAACCTAGTCTAAATTAGTTGTAGGATTAGTCGTTAATTTAATGTTTATTTTTACCCTTCCCCTTTTGTCTTTTATTTTTATTGCATATTATTCTTTTGTGATATGAAAACCCTGGGATAGAAGACCACTTTTTTTGTATATATGTTTGTGTGTTTTGCAGCTTGGGGGTATTCTTGATATTTCGCTCCTTCACACACTCCACTATCACACTGTTGCACACACGTGAGAATAGTCCTGTACCCGGACTGGAGAATAACCTAAGTTAGAACGAGACTGCGTAGTGATAGCCTACTGGATGTGCATCCTGTTGGGTGGTCACGAAAGTCTCACCTAGAGTTTGGTCCCTCTTGAGAATGCTGGCACTCCTAATAGCTTGCCTATTGTTGTGATCAGTGTTCTTAACTGGGGTCGTTGGCTCTAGGAACCTTATGTAGGACTCTTTAGAGCTACCCTTTGAAAGGTTCACTCAACAGACAAGCCCTAGACCTATTCTCTAAGGAACCCTCGTAGGCCACAAAGGAGCCTTATACCCCTGCATTCAAACAAACACTGATACATTTTTCCGGTCTTCTAAAAAAGAAAAAATTTCAAAAAATCATATGTTATTTTGGCAAATTATTTTTTTAGCATACCTCATGAATTTTTACCTTTCCCTTTTGCATGGCATAAAAAAAATTAAGTATTGCACATTAACATTTCATTTTTCATACATTTCTATAACCGCCAGGGAATTGTAAGACTTTCTTTCTAACAAGATGGATCAAACATTTGCATTAATAAAATAAGTCTCTTTAAGTTTTGCGTCAAACAGAAACTTACAATTTCCCCGGCGTAACACGAAATCATACGTTTGCATTTCATGCACATTCATTCGTTCATGTACTTACGTAAAAAAAAGGTCATGTCATTATTCTTGCATCATTCATCATCCAAAATATATATTTCAGTTAGCAATAAACGACGATTTGCATCATCTACATGCTACATTGTCTCCAAAAAATTGTTTAGAATAATTGAACTTTTCAGGTGATCAATTCCTTCACGCATTTCATGCATTTGCGTTCTCATCATACATATCTATCATCATGTGCATTACATTTTTCTAGAAAAAAATCACCATGCATTCACAATAGGATAAAATCACTACTTTCATATACATCCCATTATCATCGTACCAACATGCATCTCATCATAAAAAAAAATCTATTTTTAGTTAGCATTTTTCATCATCTACATGTTGCGTTGCCTCCAAAAATCATTTAGAATAATTGGTTTTTATCATTCATTCACGCATTTCATGCATTTGCCTTTGCATTTCCATCATGCATATACATTATCATGTGTTAAAAAAACATGAGCATACTTTTTCACAAAATTGATGAGAGATGAGACGAAATCGATTATTCTTTTTTGCAAAAGTTTAGCTTTACAAGGTGGAACTTAGCTACATACTCAAGGTGTTTCAAGACACTCAATTTTCAAAAAAAATTCAATGTTGCAGCTCGTCCGCAATTTTTGTCAGCAAAACGATGCATCTCATCCATCCCATGATAAACGATCAAAATAGTCTATTTTGTTAACTAATGTGTTATCAAAAATTCTTCTATCATGTCTCTAACTATGTTAACTCTCTATGAAGCATTCGTATAGTGAACTCGTATGCGATGTGCATTTGCTCTTGTTTGAGTCAGTTAGTGCCCACACCTTTCCATCCTGTCATCATCCCTTGTTCATGTCCAGTCTCACCCCGACCACTCCATAAAGTGCACATTCTCCACACAAGTTCTTAGTTGACTCTTTGGTTTTGTTCCCAATGATGAAATTTCATAAACTAACACTTGGATCTCCAAACTGGGGCAAATTTGTGATCACTAGATATCTTGTCAACATTGTATTCCCTTGGTGCAAGTCCTTTACAAAAAAATAATAATCAAAAAAGTCTGTTAGGTTGAAAACTCGCGAGAGCAGCTTAAGCAAAAATTAGGGCTTATAAAAAGAAATAAAGAAAAAGAGCAGATGTATAAAAATAAATAATTTTTTGTCCTTGAGTTAGTCTTTGAGAAAACAAGCAATCATGATTTGAAATGAAGTTTGGTCATCTTCTCACGTCCTCAAAAAGCATAAAAAAAAATACCCTTTGCAATCCACTTTGAGCCAAAAAATCAAAAATCTTTCAATCACCCTAGACAATGATCTGTTCCCCATTTAAAGATGGTGCACTACTTTCTTCACTTTATTCAGCTCAAGAGAAATATGCCGTCAAAGAATGAGAATCATATCTAAAAAAAAAAGAGACAAAAGTCTTGAATAAAAAGACGGCATAAATGTTTGAGCTGATACATCATATCATGAAGTGCACCACTGAATAAAAAGATCATTTGTCTCATCAATCCCCAAACACTTTGAGTCCAATCACCCATTTTTTCATAAATTATCAACCACTAGCCACATTGCACCGCAAATAAAAAGATCATTGTCTAAAACCCCCCAAACACCCCCAAACACTTCTTTGGTCCCAATTATCATTTCTTTTCATAAATCCCTAACCATTGGTACATTACCCCCAACCTTTGGCCCCATTACAAACCTTTTCTTTCATGAATCCCTAACCATTGGCCACATTACCAACCCTTTCTTACATAAACCCCTAACTGTTGGTCACGTTACAACCCTAAACAAGTCCATTCTGATCGATGATTGATTGCTTTCGTTTTCTTAAAGTTTTAATTTTAGGACAATTGAGTTTATTTATTCACAAAATGTTTGCTAAAAAAAATATGACAAAAAATAAAGCTAAAAAAAAAGAAGCAAAAAAAAAAAGAAAAAGAGGAAAGGTTTGCGCTCCAAGATTATTCAAGTTGCACTGATATCAAGACAAGGTTTAGTGATCACTAAGTGAAATTTTCATCATATCCAAAAATCAGGACTATCATAGTTTATGGAAGTCATCTTAAAAGAACCAAAAGTTTATACTAGGATCAGCACCTAGATCCCAAAGTGGGGCAGTCCCTTCACCTTTCATGCTTCTCGAACTTGGGGAAATTTTCCAGCGTCCATCCCAATCTTATACCACATCCAATCCATATAGCCATACGACCAATTCCAAAAACCCACGACCCTAACTCAGTCACCTTTCACAACCCCACTAAAAGCAATCATTTGAAATACCATTCCAAAGTGGGGCAATCCCGTCGCCATTCACTCCACCTAAAATCAGGGAAATCCGTTCTACACCCATCTCATCCCCTTGTCATATTCACATTCATAAAACTATACCGGGTCAATTTCTCAACCCACCATCCTAAATACAGCTTTTCGCAAACTCTAGTCAGGGCAACCTTGTCCTTGTCATAGTTGGGGCAACACCAAACGCCATGGGTCGAGACAAAATCTTTTGCCTTCCACCTCTCATTCCAAAGTCACGGCATTACTAATTCATAATTTCCTCTACACCCCTAGTTGTTGTCACCACTAGACAGGGACAAGTTATGCATTCACCGTCATCAACTATGAATTAGGGAAGTCCCACATTTCTAGAGTTGGAGAGAACCTACCTTTCATGACTTTGGCAAAAACCTACCATTCATCCCCTCACGTCTCAAATTTCTGTAACACCCATCTTCAACCTCTCGCAAGTTTTTTCCAAAAATTTCCCACAAATTTATCTGTAAACTCGTTCAAATGGGTCGCAAACAAAGCACAATCAAGACTTCAGAAAAAACCCCAACGGATACAGATCCATCATCAAGGCAGATTTCAAAGAAGCACCCCAGTGCATCTGCACCTGCTTCAATCACTGTAAACCCTGATTTTTCTCATTTCTGGGAAATGAAGTTCCTACCTGAACGAGGGTACAATCTGATGAAGGCTCATCCCAATTTCATGTCAACCATAACCAATCAGCATTGGGACTTGTTCGTACAGCACAGAGCATTTTATTTGGAGCAGATTGTGAGGGAATTCTGTAACAGCCCAGGTCCAACGCATTGGCCACCCCAGCACTATTACATCACGGTCTTCTCTACCCCCCTTGTAGAATTTTTGCCTTCCGTGGGAATCGAACCTTGCACCTGAGGCATAAGTGCAAGTTAAACACACCTCCCACTACCAATTGAGCGCGCGCTCAATTGGTAGTGGGAGGTGTGTTTAACTTGCACTTATGCCTCAGGTGCAAGGTTCGATTCCCACGGAAGGCAAAAATTCTACAAGAGGGGTAGAGAAGACCGTGATGTAATAGTGCTGGGGTGGCCAATGCGTTGGACCTGGGCTGTTACAAATTCTACTCAGGAATTCAAGATAATAAGGGAGGTAAAATTCTGAACCACTCTTTAGAGGCAGAAGGGTTTACTTTGATGCAAAAAGAATTAATGATCATTATAATCTGTTTTATAATGGTACTAATTTTGAAGAAAAAGTGGAAAAATATAGGAAGAAAGACATGGAAAGAGTAAAGGCTAGAATAGCAGTAGAGAATTTCAAATGGGAAAAAATCACTCACATAGAGTTCAAGTTTAAGAATAGATACATTATCCTTGAACTAGGCAACTGGTATCTCTTTGTTGATTGCTCTATTCTTCCTACATCACACACATACACACTTTCTAAGGATAGATTGTAGGGAAGAAGCCATCATCCATGATGATTCTTCCTTCCCTTGCTCTTCTTCTTCTTCCCATTTTGCCGCTATCCACCGCAAGCGTGCCATCCCGGCAGAAGTTGGTGCCGAAAGATGGCAGCTTCTTCAGAAGAGCATAGGAATTGTTGGCATTCACATGCCATTGTTCAATAACAATTGTGTAGTCATCTACAACTGCACCGACTTTGGTCTATCCAACTTGTCCTTACCCAATGGAAGATATCGTGACAACCCAAAGGAAATAGTCATCAAAAGAGATTGTACTGCACGTTTCTTAGTCTAAGACATTGCATCGAACATTGTCTGACCACTCTCCGTCCAAACAGATGTTTGGTGTTCCTCTAGTTTCGTATCTCCCAACCGAACTCTAATCAAAACTGGTGGTTGCAACGATGGCGAAAGGATGGTACGTATGTTCGATCCATGCCAAAATTGTGAATGGAAAGAGCTCAAAGCTGAACTGCTCTAATACTTCTTGAAGTTCTTTCCAATCATAATCTAGGCACGGATCCAACATACGAACCATCATCTCACTGTCGTTGAAATTGTTAGATTTTGAACCATATAAACTAAAACTAACCAATTGACTGTTTTTAATGCAGGGTTGCAGAATAGCAAAACTGGATGTGCATGAAACAGAATAACCAGCCCAGAAATTCAGGCCCAAGCACTTGAGGACCAGCCCACTTCAGCAAACGGGTTTATGCGGCACCCACCGGATCAGCCACTGTAGCAACACGCGGGTTATCCACACAGTGTTCTTATGTTCACTAGGCAAGACTGCTTGAATCCTTTAAAACAAAACACGGTTGCAGCTACGAAACAGGTATAATTTCCCTAGATCATCCGTTTTTCTTTGATTTTCTTTACGGTTAGTGTTTAGATCAAAACCCTAACTCAGGATTTGTGACTTTGCAGGTAACGAAGATTCAAATGAGGGTTTACAGAACTTAATCAAGGTAAAATCACAACTACTGTGTGATTTTAATTTTGATTTCTTTTCTTGGAATATAAACCCGAATTTATCTTTATTATTTCTGACTGTATGAACCCGTTGAATGTTTTTGGTGAACACACACGAGTACCAAGTTGTTGTAGAACTTCTACGCAAGCCCACAAACGATAAACTTCACACCCTCTCACTGTTTATTTTCTTTCTTTTGTTTCAGTCACTAGAACACTCTACTAATCCCTCTTTTCTCTCTTTTGCAAGTTCTATCAACCACTTGTTGACAAAGATGCACACTCAGAGTTTCAAGGAAGAAGATGGAACTCTTAGGGTGTGTTTGGATAGGGTGATTTTAGGGGGTAGTGTAATTTTGTAAGGAAATTAGAATACATTGATCTAAAATATCTTGTTTGGGTAAAAAAATAATAGAATTTTAAAAATGCTGTAATTTTAATAAGTATTTTGTAGAGTGTAAAAATGAGGGAATTGAAATAACACCTAATTTGAGAGAATTTTAATTCCCCTCTCACTCTCAAATCTCACTATAGAGACTCGCATTCCCTGCTCTCACTCTATTCTTGAATCCTCACTCTCACTCTACTCTCAATTCCTCACTCCCACTCTTCTATCTGAGCATCGAGTTCGCCTTCGATCGATCTCTGGCGCTCCATCGTTTTCCATCAGTTTCATCTTCGATTTGAGCTCCATTGTCTTCCATCGTCTTCGATTGCACATCTCTTCAATTTAAGCAGGTAACTTCTGGATCGATCTATTTCTCTATCCAAATAAAGGGGTTTTAAGAATGAAGAATTTAAAAGTTCTATCCAAACAAAAAATTTTACAAATGAAAGGAACTCAATTGAAGCAATTGAATATCCTAGAATTTCAAATTTTCTAGAAGTTTAAATTACTCCATCCAAACACTACCTTAAGAAAATAGAACACAATAGGGTAATGAAAAATGACTTGTAATTTTATCTATTCACTCTCTAGTTGCTGAGAAATGCGAAATTCTTCAACACTTGAAGACTTCAAGAATACAATCACACAAAGGTAACTCTTCTCTCTTCCACTTTCTGTTTTTCCTCACTTTTCTGGTTATATCATACAACAAATACTCACTTGTATTTGTTCTTCTCTTGATTGCAAGGTACACTTCACCTGAACAACACTCTCAGAGATACTTACAGAAACTTAGAAACTCAGAATACAAAGAAGGGAAGGAGGAGAGAAGACTTGAAGACTTTTGTAAAATGCAAAGTAAAATTTCTTATTACTTGTGTAATGATTCTCTGTACAAATGTATATATATATATATATATATATATATATATATATATATATATATATATATATATATATATATATATAACCATAGGATCAGTTTGTTGTTGTTTAACAAACTGTTAGTTATATTGTTGTAACTGATTTGTTGTAACAACTTTTAGTTATTCCTCAACAACTATTTTGTAACTAAACTAGCCGTTGGAACCTAAGGGTATTTTGGGTTTTTGTGATTAAAACCTAATAGAAACCACCCGTTTGTACTAGAGTTCCGTTGGAAGCTACTGAACCTGAGGAGCACCAAACATCCGTTTGGACGAATAGTGGGCGTACACTGTTGGTTGGAACTTCGTAGACTAACAAATGCGCTGTACAATCTCTTTTTACGTGTATTTCCTTTGCGTTGATTTTGTACTTCCCGTTTGGAAGGGACAGTTTGGATAGACCGAAGTAGGTCCTATCGTAGATTAATACACTATCGTTTTTCAGTAGTTGCATATGCATTGCAACTAGTCCGATGCTCTTATGTAACAAGTTCCAACTTCTGCCTTCGGCTTATGCTGGAGCTGGAGCTGGCACACCGGTGGTGCAGAAGAGCACAATGAGAAAAAGAGAAAGATAGGAAGGAATCATCATGGTGGTGAAGTGTGGATATTCTGAAATTCCTTTCTTTAGGAGAGTGATCTTGTGTTGTGTTAAAGTAGACTGAAGAAACAATTCTCATATTATTTAGTTCTCAATTGGTGAACTTGTTGAAATGCTACCTTCGGAGGTGAGATATTGGGAGAGGCAGAGGTGAGATATTTATGGCAGTTAGTCATGCGGGGAAGTCCTTCGGTAGCCAAGTGTATGTGTATACCGGCCGGTTCAGTTGGGAACATAACGCTTGATTCAACGTAAGGTATGTTTTTACTTTCATTTTATGATTCAAACCTATGCCCAAATTGAATAGAAGAAGATACTTGAACTTCATACAAGTGATTTGCTGGTAGTTCATACCAGCTCAATAAATGCCGGTAGTAGTACAATTATAAGGCCTTTTTTTTTTGTACCCCCATCAACTCCCATCTACCCCCATCAAATTGCTAAAACCCGAAAATACCCCTGCCCAACTTACAATTCGCTCGGATTTACCTTCATCTAAGGTAAATCCGCTTTGTTATTTTTAAAGTCGGATTTACCTCAGATGGGGGTAAATCCGATTTCAAAAATAACAAAGCGGATTTACCTTAGCTGAAGGTAAATCCGCTTTGTTATTTTGGAAATCGGATTTACCTGGTGGGCACATAAATCCGATTTCCCTAAAAAAAGAGAAAATCGGATTTATCCCACCTAAGGTAAATCCGATTTCCCTAAAAAAAGAAAATCGGATTTATCCCACCTAAGGTAAATCCGATTTTGTTATTAAAAAAAATTGTTTTTTATTTAATTTTTTGAAAAAGGTTATAAAATGCTACTAAAAATCTGTTAAACAGCCAAAACTAATCCAAAAATTATAAAAACACCACTAAAAATCTAGGCTTAATTGCAGTTTTGGTCCCCCTATTATGACCAACTCACGATTTTGGTCCCTAAAGTTTTAATTTGACGATTTTGGTCCCCCTATTTTCCCAATTTGAAAAATCAAGGTCCCCCACCCCAATTTTGACTCAGTTTGACTGACTTATCCTACGTGGCAGCCCACGTGGACTGCCACGTAGGCACACCCCCCCACCGCCACCCACCCCCCCACCCCACCCCCCACCCCACCCCCCCCCACCCCACCCCCCCACCCCACCCCCCCACCCCACCCCCCACCCCACCCCACCCCCACCCCCACCCCACCCAACCCCACCCCACCCCACCCCCCCACCACCGACCCCACCCCCACGCCCACCCCACCCCACCCCCCCACCACCCACCCCACCCCACCCCACCCCAACCCACCACCGAGAGATCTTCGCGCAGAGAGAGGGAGAGAGAGAGAGAGAGAGAGAGAGAGAGAGAGAGAGAGAGGAGGGAGAGATCTGCGAAGGGGAGGGAGAACGGAGAAGGGAGGCGACGAAGGAGGGGGAGGCGACGAAGGAAGGGGAGGGGAACAGTGGAGGGGGGAGGTGCGAAGGGGAGGGGAACAGTGGAGGGGGGGCGAAGGGGAGGGGGGCGAAGGGGAGGGAGGAGAGGCGAAGGGGAGGGGAACAGTGGAGGGGGGAGGTGCGAAGGGGAGGGGAACAGTGGAGGGGGGGCGAAGGGGAGGGGGGCGAAGGGGAGGGAGGAGAGGCGAAGGGGAGGGGGGCGAAGGGGAGGGGAACAGTGGAGGGGAGGGGAGGCGAAGGGGAGGGGGGCGAAGGGGAGGGAGGAGAGGCGAAGGGGAGGGGGGCGAAGGGGAGGGGAACAGTGGAGGGGAGGATAGGCGAAGGGGAGGGGGGCGAAGGGGAGGGGGGCGAAGGGGAGGGAGGAGAGGCGAAGGGGAGGGGGGCGAAGGGAAGGGAGGAGAGGCGAAGGGGAGGGGTCGGTGGTGGGGGGGGTGGGGTGGGGTGGGGTCGATGGTGGGGGGGAGGGGGGTTCACGAGGAAGAAGAAGGGGTGGGGGTGGGGGGTGGGGGGGGTGGGGTGGGGGGGGTGTGCCTACGTGGCAGTCCACGTGGGCTGCCACGTAGGATCAGTCAGTCAAACTGAGTCAAAATTGGGGTGGGGGACCTTGATTTTTCAAATTGGGAAAATAGGGGGACCAAAATCGTCAAATTAAAAGTTCAGGGACCAAAATCGAAAAATGGTCATAATAGGGGGACCAAAAGTGCAATTAAGCCAAAAATCTAATAAAACCAAAATAAGGTTATGCAAATTTTTTCAGATTTTTTGAAGATTATGAAAAATTAAAAAAATTAATATAAAATAGTAAACGATGGAATTTGGGATTTTGAGGTCCCCAGTCCTGAAAGAAGTCCTTTCTTGAGGAGTATTGATCCTTGATATTTTTCCGATTTAAAGAATGTGGTTTCATTACAATTTGAGTAGGTTGCCCGAAAACTGATTTTTTAGCCTAAATTATTCTCCCGACGTACAATATCGTCACGTGTTAACGAACCACACACTAAACAGAACCAAAAGACGGTCGAAATTTGTATCTAAAATTTTAACTAAGTTATTTATTAATTAGGTTAACAAAGCGGATTTACCCCCACATAAGGTAAATCCGCTTTGGTTATTTTTAAAAGCGGATTTACCTTATATGGGGGTAGATCCGCTTTTAAAAATAACAAATCGGATTTACCCCCAATTAAGGTAAATCCGATTTGTTATTTTTCAAAGCGGATCTACCCCATCTTAAATAAATCCGATTTTATTTTTTTAAATTTTTTAGTGGAAATCGGATTTACCTAAATCCGATTTAAATTTTTTAAATTTTTTAGTGGAAATCGGATTTACCTAAATCCGATTTCCAAAAAAAAAAATTGAAATCAGGATACGTTCGGGATTTTTAATTTTTGTGAAGGGCAATTGCGTCTTTTTGCAGGGTCGATGGGGGTAGAGAGGGAGGTGGTGGGGGTACAAAAAAAAAACCCCAATTATAACCGTGAGTTAAGCCCCAAGCCCATGTGACCGCCCATCAAGCCCATTATAAAAGCCTTTGATTTTGGGCGCACTCAATAGTGGGGCTTTTAAGCCCCCAGCCCCCCAACCCACACAACCCACCAATTGAAGGTGTTGTGGTCAAGGCTTTTTGGGCCAGCCCACACTAACAAACAAACTTACAAATGCTTTGATAGTTTTTTGACTTGATTAGAGTTGATCTTTTTTATGTTAATCATACTTATTAAATTATTGATAACAACTGTAATTGTAACTATATGGCAATGAAATTAAATTCAAACCTAGCTACCTTGTTGTGTCAGCTGGCTCTCCTAATTCCTACTTCAATAAGAAGAAAGGTACGTTTTCTTCTTTTGATATATGAAGGGTACATCGTTAACTCAATTAATACATATTTGAATCTTTATTTTCGTGTTATGTATGTTGCAATATTGAAGGCCAATGTTTGAGCAACACCGCCAAAATTTTCAAAATATCCATGTGACCGACCACACTACTCATCTTATTATCATTTTAAAATATAAATAACATAACTACTTTCTAAATTTGTTAATTATATATATATATAGGGGACGTGTCTAGTGAGAAAGGGGTTTTAACCATTAGTCCAAATAGATGGCCGAGATTAAAAGCTATTATTAAGTGACACACATGACTACTTGTGTCCCATCTTTTCTTCTTCCCATTCCAAAAAAAATGCAAGTCTGACTGACTGTGTTGCTCGCAGCTGCTGCACATACGCAGATCTGGCTCCGCTCTTCTTCCACCGCAGATTCGCGGCCTCCTATTGCGAAGTCCCTCACACCTGTATCCGTCAACCTGTTGTCCGCTAGCTATGTCTTTAGCCAGGGAAACAGAAAGGCACGTGAGTGGTTTAAGTGTTTTTTTAATCTTGTCCGTGGAATTCACATCGAATTGGAGTTCGAAATCGAAAGGAATCACGATTTCTAATTCCTAGGGTTGGGAAACAAGAGCGATTGTGAGATTGAGTGATTAGAGCACGGAGAGAGACGATGAATGGTGGAAACGGAGGTTTCAACACGAAATTGCCGGTGTTCGACGGCAAGAACTGGAATCGGTGGTCGATCCAGATGAAAGTGTTGTTCGGTGCTCAAGATGTGCTTGAGCTCGTCAACGATGGCTATGATCCGGTAGGAGAGAATGCAATGGAAGCACAGAGGAATGCACAACGATACGCGAAGAAAGATCAGAAAGCTCTGTTCTACATTCATCAATGTGTTGACACGAAGGTGTTTGAGAAGATCGCAAAGGCGACTACATCGAAGGCAGCGTGGGATATTCTGGTGCGGTGTTACGGTGGCAGCGCAACAGTGAAAAAGGTGAAGCTACAGTCACTAAGAAAGCAATACGAGAACCTGCAAATGAAGAACAATGAGAAGATCGCAGACTAGCTACATCTCGCGCATCGTCACTATTACTAACAAGATGAAAACATGTGGTGAAACAATCACTGAGCAAGTGATTGTTGAGAAGGTACTTCGTTTTCTAACTCCTCAATTCGATTTTATCATGGTGGCAATAGAACAATCTAAGGATACTAGCACTATGAAAATTGATGAACTACAAGGTAACTTAGAGGCACATGAATTGCGTGTAATAGAGAGAGGAACTAAGAAGGAGACTGAACAAGCACTTAAGGTGCAAGTTGCTAAGAAAAGAAATAATAATAACTCTAAGTGGAAGGAGAATAAGTGGAAAACTCAGAAACAGGCTTGGCTTGATAAGAATAACAATAAGAACTGTGGCAATGGTAATGATAAACCAGAATCCTCTAATCAAGGTTCCAAGAACAATAAGAAGTTTAATAAGAAGAATAGTAATTTTGACAAAAGGAAGACTCATTGTTTTAATTGTGATAAGTTTGGACATTTTGCTGATGAACGCTGGTCCAATAAAGAGAATAAGAAGGACGAAGCAAACATTGCTAAGGAAGATTTTGATGATGAACCAGTTTTGTTGATGGAGACCACTGCTGAAGATGGTACAATTATTGATATATGGTACATGGATACGGGTTGTTCAAACCATATGACTAAGATTGGTTAATCAACTTTGATTCTAGTAAGAGAACTAGGATTAGACTTGCTGTTGAAAGAACCTTATCTGTAGAAGGTATGGGAAATATACAAGTGGTCTCAGACAAGATGGAAAGTCTGTGATTGTAGAGAATGTGTGGCGGCCCTCTTATATATCATGGAAAGCATATCATCACCATATCATCTTCGGACTTGAGCATGCACTCCTCATGGTCCTACCAAACCAGGTGTATTGAATTTCTCTATTTACTATTTAGATATGTCATTCTTTCATACACAAAAGTTCTTGATTCTGGACAATATCTTTGAGCATTCAATTGTCCAACACATATCTCGGATACCTTTCTTTGTTTTTGAAACTGTCACCACCACTCCTCAACCACCATATCTTTGCATACAACAGCTAAAAATTAACGCCATATCTTGCGTTTTATTTCATTTTATCTTTATTATTACTATTACTATTATATTGTCATCATGACTATTATTATTATCAGTCAGGAAAGATAATCAAAAGTGGTTTGTGTATGGTGATTCTCAAAGGTTATAATCTGTTACTAACTTATCTGTACCGTATCTCTGAACCGGTATCCGATCTTAGATACAAAATCTGATCCGAGGTAGTTGGTAGAAATGGTCTTGGTCGGTCCGAGCTCCGCTCCGATCCGAGGTGGGGTGGTACCTGCAAAGACACTCCGATGCTCAAGTCAGCAAGTGGGTCTGTTGCAAGTGAGAATATTGGAAAGAGTGTGTACATTTAATGCTAGCATTGAATGCTTAACATCGTCATTCTGTGCTTTGATCTCCGAGCTTCCGATCCAACCTACTGTGGCGAGGGTCTCCACCTTTCAGTTCAGTGAGATCGTCAAAGCGCGCAAACAAGTTCAACTTCGCCGAGCTTCCGATTTTCGAGGTTAGTGCATTTTAACTGTTTTCCTTATGCTTTAGCCGGGACTTCCCCTAGCCCATTTTTATTTATACAGAGTGGAGATCGTCAGGCCGGGTTCCGACTTGGTTGTGGACCCACTATTTAGCACTTAAACTTGACTTGGCATGCCCCCATTTCTGCAAGTCCGATCTGGCTAGGACAAAACAAACCCACGGGGTTGTCAACACAGATCTCCCGAACATAGCCAAACTGATGGCTTCCGATCCTAGAGACCTGGAGGGTGCACGTGCTGGTAACACCGGGTCGACTGAACCAGATGTTCAGGAGGGATTTAATTCCGCTCCCAACAGTTTCCAAGCAGAAGATCTCTCCCCCGAGGTTTCTAGCAATGAGCCGATGGAGGAATATCGAACAAGTGGACACCGATCTGAGGATGTGGTGGTCATTGATTCGGATGAGTCCGATGCTGAGTAGGCTGCAGAGGAGCAGGGAAGCACCAACTCTAGCTAGAGCTCTGATGATAGTGAGACTGAAGCCGAGGTCGATGTAGAGGGCTTTGCTGAAAGCCGGAACAATGAAGGAGAATGAAGGTCCCGGAAATAATGAAGGTGATTCCGATGAGTACTCCAGCACTAGGATCGGTCAGGTCGATGTCCCCTTGCTGATGCCTATAAATATTCCACGGGAATATTCCTGGGTATCGGAGACGTTGAGGGCGATCTGATCCTTATATAAGGCCGGAGATGATCTGAGCCACATTGTTAACCGGATTTCTTGGAAAAGAGGACAGATATTGAATGTGGAGGGTATGGGAGAAGATCAACACGTCGTCGTTTGGGCGCAAGCTCTCAAGTTCGTCATGTACGAGATGACGATCTTCAGCATGAACATCCGCCCCCCATTCACCGCCCTTCAGCAGGAGGTATTGGGAAGCTTGGACCTCACCCCTGCACAGATTCACCCCAACGCATGGGCCTTCATGCGGGCTTTTGAGTTGATGTGCATTCATTTGGAGAGGCCGATCTCCACCAATTTGTTCTTCTATCTTTTCGAGATAAATAGGAGGCACGAGGAGGGGTCCACAGAGCGGTGGGAACATGTGAGCCTTAGAGCTAGAAGGTATACCAAATTCTTCATGCCCTATTCCGACTCTCTGAAGGGAAATTGGAAAGATAAATTCTTCTTCATCGAGCCTGTGAACGACGAAGTCATAAAGTATGTCAGCAAGTATAGTGACGATGGATGATATCTGGAGTCCACTAAGTTTCTCATTAGGTGGTCCCTTTCTCACTCCAATCGCCCACCCCACGCCTATACAGTCAGCAGGAGAAGATTAAGTGATGTAGACCAAGAATCCTTGGCGATCCTGACCAACTTCGCTGACCTGATCCCTTGCAAAGATCAAAAGAAGTTCGGTATTGATACAGTGAAGTTGGTCGAGGCGGGCTCGAAGTCAAAGGTGCTAGAAGGGCTTGGTAGGGTCGGATATTGATAAAATGTTTTTAACTTTTGTTTCATCTTTTAAGAGCGGTATCCCTAATCTTCTCTTCAAATTTGTTTGTTTTGTAGATAACATGGCTCCTAATAAGTTCGCCATTCTGAGGACAGCTACTGAAAAGACGGTCGGACTACACCAAGGCAGTTCCGATGCTCCACCGATCTCAGGGAACCCCTCGACGGGACGAGCCTATACAAGTTGTGCCTCTTAACACCGTCATTGTTGCAAGTGTTGAAGACCAGCTTGGCGACCTTCAACATCGAAAACACCAGCAAAATTTGGTGCTAGAGGATCGCCCCTCAATTCATGCTTCCCCTTCTCAAGCCACGGGAAAAAGGGTGCGATCTGGTCAAGGCGGTTCCCCCAAGGCGTCGAAGAAGGGTCCCCATGAAAAAACGGATCGAAGAAGCGCTGATCTTCAAGCATCTCAATAGATGGTGATTTCTTGAAAAAGAATCTTGAGGAGTATCGAGTCGATCCGATGGAGGCCGCGGCGAAACTTTTTAGGCATTTGGCCGACATCTCTAAGGTGCAGAAGGAGGAAGCTCAAGCCCGAGTTAGAGGTAATCATGGGAAACCAACGTCTCCTTCTTTTACTGCTTTTGTTGCCGATATCTCCAAGGTGCATTATTTTCTTTCTTTTATTTGAGGGGCCCTGAAAGAGAGAGATGAGGAGCGAGCTTTGAGGGAAGGAGAACGGAAAAAGTATGAGTCGCTTTCTTTCACCCTGGCAAAGGCTCAGAAGGACCTCTCCGATCTCCGAAAGGAGAGAGGAGAACTTGTGAATGAGAGGGACTCTATTTGCAGCAAGATAAAAGAGCTCGAACTTCAGATTACCGAGCTAGAGACCAAAGAGAAGCAGGCTGCGGAGTTGGTCACAACCCTGAGGACTATATAGGATTTCCGAGCTTGAGGCCGAGATGCAGAATGCTAGGGAGGAGAGAATCAATCTCAGCTCCGCTCCCCAAGATCGGGTTTCCGAGCTTGAAGAGAAACTGAGGCAGTCTGAGGAGAAGACTCGAAAAGTCGAGCTTGAAACTGCCGACATAGCAGTGATGGCTCTTGGGATGGCGGGGGAAGGCTTTGATAAAGCTCTTGCTCAAGTTGTCGTGGTTCACCCTTCACTTCCTCTGGACAAAGAGATATTCAACGTGGAACACGGCGTGGTGGAAGATAGGATCGTCAAGACCAATTCCATCACCAAAGAGTGTACCATTGTCTATCCCCGCCCTTGCGATGCTTAGCCTGTTACTGGAGGGTAGTATTTTTTGTGGATAGGTTCCGGGCTCCGGGTGGAACCGGTGTTTTAACTCTAACTAAAAGCTCTTTCGAACTTGAGGACCCGGCCGTATCCGAGGTGGCCTGTAATATTTTGCTCATTTAATTTGCTTGTTTTTCCGGTTTAATTTACCTCGGTTATGCTTTATTTCTTGCATGTTAATATTGTGTGCTTACGTTTATTTCGCTCAAGTAATGTATGTCGCCTTTAGGGCATTTTACCGGGACTCGGCCCAAATCGAACTTGTAACACCCTAAATACTTAATTAATTTATTTAATTAAGTATTTAGGAAGTTATTTTAATTTATTGGATATAATTTAATTAATTAAAATTATATTAGTTTTATGTTGGTGGTATTAGGAAAAGGAGGCGCCACTTGAATGAACTTGGGCTTAAGTGAAAAGCCCAAGCCCATGATCCAATGTCATATGCGAAGGGGGTAAGTCATTTGAGGTTAGGGTTTTGTGTTGGCATTTTGCGAAATTGAGAATAGGGAATAGAGAGAGGGAGAGGCGCCGTAGAAAGAAAGGAGAAGAGAGAAGAGAGTCGCGTGGAGAGGAGGGAAAGAAGGAAGGAGGCCGCGAGCTCAAGAGGAAGGAGGACGTGATCTTGTTGCTGTGGTTTTGTTCGTGACTGTCTCTAGGGCTTCCGTTCTTCAAATCCGAGGTAAGGGGAGTTCTATCTTTCTATATAATAGATGTTCATGATAGGTTGTAAGTTAGGGTTAGCCTAGATCTATCCATGTTCTTGATTTGTGCTTAATTTTATGTTTGGTTCGTGATATATATGTGATTTTCATGATTGGTGGCTGAAGAATCCACTTTTGGTTGTGGCATGGGCGCCTAGGGCGCCATATGTGTGATTGTGTTGCTGAAAACTGTTGCTGGATTTTCCTGTTGCTGGAAGTGTTGCTTGTGTGCACATATGGGGTGTGTTGGGTGCAATTTCAAATTCTGGGCATATTTTACCGTGCCATCTTTTGTATTTGCCTGCCCAAATTCAATTTTAAGCATTTTGGCTCGAGTGGTTTTATCTTCGCACGTGTAATTCGGAAGTTGTCTCACTGGGTGTTACAATAGTGGTATCAGAGCAGTTCGGTCTGTCCGGCCAATGTTGTCCTGTCATAGTGTCTTATGACAATTAAAAAATTGTTAGATTAGTTCTGAATTTTTGGTTTGTGCTGCAGTGATAGTTTGAAATGGCTGGGAGAAACGATGCTGCTCTTGCTGCTGCGTTGCAAGCTATGGCTCAGGCTGTGCAGGGTCAGCAGAATGCTGGGGAGAACGCTGGTTTTCGGAGTCTGACTACTTTCCAGAGAGAGAATCCGCCCACTTTAAAGGGCAAATATGATCCAGATGGTGCTATGGCTTGGTTGAAAGAGATCGAGAGGATTTTCAGGGTGATGGACTGCACTGTTGAGCAGAAGGTCCGTTTTGGTACTCACATGTTGGCTGAGGAGGCCGACGACTGGTGGTTCGCTACTAGGCAGAGGTTGGAGGCTGTGCAGGAAGAGATTACCTGGGAGGTATTCAGCAGGGAATTTCTGAGAAAATATTTTCCTGAAGATGTCCGAGGGAAGAAAGAAATAGAGTTCCTGGAACTGAAGCAGGGTGGTATGTCTGTGACTGCATATGCGGCGAAGCTTGTGGAATTGGCAAAATTCTATCCGCACTACAGTGAGGCTACAGTTGAGTTCTCAAAATGCATCAAGTTCGAGAATGGTTTGAGGCCTGATATCAAAAAGGCCATTGGTTACCAGAAGATCCGTGTGTTCGCTGATCTGGTTGATAGTTGTAGAATCTTCGAGGAGGACAGTACTGCACATTACAAAGCTGTGTCTGAGAAAAAGGGGTAAGTTTCCGAGTCGAAGCAAGCCGTATGAGGTTCCTGCGGGTAAGAGTTATCAGAGGGCTGCTGGAGGTAAGAAGACTAGTGGGGGAGATGCTCCTGCTAGCATTGTCTGTTTTAAGTGTGGCAAACCTGGCCACAAGAGTAGTATTACATGCGGGTCTGATGAGAGGGTTTGCTACCATTGTGGTAAAAAGGGTCATATGGCGGCCGAGTGTAAGGTCAAGAATGTGGTGTGTTTCAACTGTGGTGAGTCTGGGCATATCAGTGCAAAATGTACAAAGCCGAAGAAAGAAAGGTCTAGTGGGAAAGTCGTTGCGTATGCGTCGAGGCAGTTGCGGGTTCATGAGAAAAAATTACCCTACGCATGATTTGGAATTGGCTGTTGTGGTATTTGTGCTTAAGATTTGGAGACACTATCTTTATGGTTCGAGGTTTGAGGTGTTCAGTGATCATAAGAGTCTGAAATATCTGTTCGACCAGAAGGAGTTGAATATGAGACAGCGTCGGTGGTTGGAGCTCTTGAAGGATTATGACTTCGGTTTGAATTATCATCCCGGCAAAGCTAATGTCGTGGCTGATGCATTAAGCCGGAAGTCTTTGCATATGTCGGCAATGATGGTGAAGGAATTAGAGTTGATTGAGGAATTCCGAGATTTGAGTTTGGTTTGTAAAATGACACCTCGCAGTGTCAAACTGGGAATGCTAAAGATCGATAATGACTTTCTGGACAGCATCAGAGAGGCTCAGAAGTCAGATGTCAAATTGGTAGATTTAATTAATGGGGTTGGCCAATCTGAAGATGAAGATTTCAAATTGGATTCTCGTGGTGTGTTGAGGTTCAGGGGTAGGATCTGTGTTCCGGATGATGCAGAGATGAGAAAGGCAATTTTGGAGGAGGGTCACCGTAGCAAGTTGAGTATCCATCCTGGAGCGACGAAAATGTATCAAGATCTGAAAAAGATGTTTTGGTGGTATGGTATGAAGAGAGATGTGGCACAGTTTGTGTATGCCTGTTTGACCTGTCAGAAGTCGAAGGTTGAGCATCAGAAGCCTGCAGGGTTGATGCAACCGTTGGAAGTTCCAGAGTGGAAGTGGGATAGCATTGCGATGGACTTTGTGACGGGATTGCCGAATACAGTTAGGGGTCATGACGCTATTTGGGTGATCGTTGATAGGTTAACGAAGTCTGCTCACTTTGTTCCTATCAATATCACTTATCCGGTGTCGAGGTTGGCAGAGGTCTATGTCAAAGAAATTGTGAAGTTGCACGGTGTTCCGAAGAGTATTGTGTCCGATAGGGATCCGAGGTTCACTTCTGAGTTTTGGACGGGTTTGCAGAAGGAATTGGGTTCAAAGTTGAAAATGAGTTCGGCATATCATCCCCAGACAGATGGTCAGTCGGAGAGGACAATCCAGTCGTTAGAAGATTTGTTGAGGGCTTGTGTCTTAGAACAAGGTGGTTCGTGGGATTCCTACATTGCGTTGATTGAATTTACCTATAACAACAGTTATCATTCCAGTATCGGGATGGCACCGTTTGAAGCATTGTATGGTCGAAAGTGTAGAACGCCGTTGTGTTGGTATGAGTCGGGGGAGAGTGTAGTGTTGGGACCGGAGATTGTCTGGGAGACTACAGAGAAAATCAAGATGATCCGTGAAAAGATGAAGGCTTCGCAGAGTCGTCAGAAGAGTTATCATGACAAGCGGAGGAAAGATTTAGAGTTTCAGGAGGGTGAGCATGTGTTCTTGAGGGTTTCTCCTATTACCGGTGTTGGTCGAGCGTTGAAATCGAAGAAGCTCACTCCTCGCTTTGTTGGTCCTTATCAGATTTCTGAGAGAATCGGAAATGTGGCTTATAGGGTGGCTTTACCGCCAAATCTTTCGAATTTGCACGACGTGTTTCATGTGTCGCAACTTCGGAAGTATGTTTCGGATCCATCTCATGTGATCCATATGGATGATGTAGAGGTGCGGGATAATCTCACTGTGGAGACGATGCCCGTACGGATTGAGGATCGTGAAGTGAAAGCACTTAGAGGCAAAGAGATTGCATTAGTGAAAGTGGTTTGGCTAGGAGCTGCCGGTGAGAGTATGACTTGGGAGCTAGAGAGCAAGATGCGAGAGTCCTACCCAGAGTTGTTTGATCAGGTAAATTTCGAGGACGAAATATTCTAAGTGGGGGAGAGTTGTAACACCCTAAATATTTAATTAATTTATTTAATTAAGTATTTAGGAAGTTATTTTAATTTATTGGATATAATTTAATTAATTAAAATTATATTAATTTTATGTTGGTGGTATTAGGAAAAGGAGGCGCCACTTGAATGAACTTGGGCTTAAGTGAAAAGCCCAAGCCCATGATCCAATGTCATATGCGAAGGGGGTAAGTCATTTGAGGTTAGGGTTTTGTGTTGGCATTTTGCGAAATTGAGAATAGAGAATAGAGAGAGGGAGAGGCGCCGTAGAAAGAAAGGAGAAGAGAGAAGAGAGTCGCGTGGAGAGGAGGGAAAGAAGGAAGGAGGCCGCGAGCTCAAGAGGAAGGAGGACATGATCTTGTTGCTGTGGTTTTGTTCGTGACTGTCTCTAGGGCTTCCGTTCTTCAAATCCGAGGTAAGGGGAGTTCTATCTTTCTATATAATAGATGTTCATGATAGGTTGTAAGTTAGGGTTAGCCTAGATCTATCCATGTTCTTGATTTGTGCTTAATTTTATGTTTGGTTCGTGATATATATGTGATTTTCATGATTGGTGGCTGAAGAATCCACTTTTGGTTGTGGCATGGGCGCCTAGGGCGCCATATGTGTGATTGTGTTGCTGAAAACTGTTGCTGGATTTTCCTATTGCTGGAAGTGTTGCTTGTGTGCACATATGGGGTGTGTTGGGTGCAATTTCAAATTCTGGGCATATTTTACCGTGCCATCTTTTGTATTTGCCTGCCCAAATTCAATTTTAAGCATTTTGGCTCGAGTGGTTTTATCTTCGCACGTGTAATTCGGAAGTTGTCTCACTGGGTGTTGCTTGTGTGCGTATATGGGGTGTGTTGGGTGCAATTTCAAATTCTGGGCATATTTTACCGTGCCATCTTTTGTATTTGCCTGCCCAAATTCAAATTTAAGCATTTTAGCTCGAGTGGTTTTATCTTTGCACGTGTAATTCTGAAGTTGTCTCACTGGGTGTTGCTTGTGTGCGTATATGGGGTGTGTTGGGTGCAATTTCAAATTCTGGGCATATTTTACCATGCCATATTTTGTATTTGCCTGCCCAAATTCAATTTTAAGCATTTTGGCTCGAGTAATTTTATCTTTGCACGTGTAATTCTGAAGTTGTCTCACTGGGTGTTGCTTGTGTGCGTATATGGGGTGTGTTGGGTGCAATTTCAAATTCTGGGCATATTTTACCGTTCCATCTTTTGTATTTGCCTGCCCAAATTCAATTTTAAGCATTTTGGCTCGAGTGGTTTTATCTTTTCACGTGTAATTCTGAAGTTGTCTTACTGGGTGTTGCTTGCGTGCGTATATGGGGTGTGTTGGGTGCAATTTCAAATTCTGGGCATATTTCACCGTGCCATCTTTTGTATTTGCCTGCCTAAATTCAATTTTAAACATTTTGGCTCGAGTGGTTTTATTTTTGCACGTGTCATTTTGGAGTTGTCTCGGTGCGTGTTGCCTGTGTTGCCTGCGATGTCTAAGTTTCTGTTTTAGGCGCCTAGTGCCTGGGCGCCATTTTCAGGATGTTCCCAAACTTTTATGAAAACTGTTTTCGCTATATCTTTTGACTCGGACATCCGTTTTAAACGTTTCAAAAAGTGTAGGGAAGCTTTTCCAGGTGTCTACCTGTGTGTCTTATTTTTAAAATAAAAACTTATTATTTTCTGGTGGCTTCTATAATGACGATGATGCCCTTAGTGGCTAGTTAAATGACGTTTTGCCCTTAGTGGCTAATATTATTGATGATGATGTGTAAATGACGATGATGCCCTTAGTGGCTAGTTAAAGGACGTTTTTGCCCTTAGTGGCCAATATTATTGATGATGATGCGTAAATGACTGTTTTGCCCTTAGTGGCTATTGTTTGTTTGGTGACGTTTATGGATAAGTGACGATGAGTAAATGACTGTTTTGCCCTTAGTGACTGTTTTGCCCTTAGTGCCTCTTATTTGGCAAATTGGTAAGTGACGGGTCACATAGTTGACTGTGATTGTGTGTGTTTGTGAGTGATGCATGTCATAGTGTCTCATGTATTCCATGTGCATGAACCCAGCGACGATGAGGCCATAAAGGCTAAGCGACGATGATGAAAGGTACCTCATGCATATGCCCGCGAGTGGGTTGCATTTCATATAGTCACATGACATTGTGATGAGTTGTTGTAATGACGTAATTGATGAATTGTGATGTGATTACTCTAGTGCTGTGACTTGACTTATTGCTTATCATGTGATTTATTATATGGATTGAATTGGACTCACCCTTCTGTTTGAATGTTACCCCTATGCGGTAACGTGCATGTGATCACGAGTGAAGACCTAGGTATCTTCCCTAATTTTGAGTCGGGTCGTCATGCTCTGATACGTAGCACTCAGGGGGGAAACGAACTCGATGTTTTAAGACTATTTTGGTTGTTATATGTTATTTGATGTTTTCTCTTATTTATATTTTCCGCTGCGTAGTTGGTTTTATTGATGTCACGGTTGTGGTGACAATGAATGATGTTTGAGTTTTTCCCCATTGGGGGCGTGCTACGTATTGCACAATTATTTGATGTTGAACTATTTATTTGAAGTACGACGTTTTGATTTGAGTATGTGTAACATTCCTTGCGATGAAAAGAAATTTTGAAACTCTGATTTTCCAATTAAATTAACGGGTAGAAAAGGGGTGTTACAGAACTCGCCCTTCAGGGTAATGGCAGCCTCGGCCCAAATCGAACTCGCCCTTCAGGGTAATGGCAGCCTCGGCCATTGATCTTGGTGATTTTGAATCCCAAAGATCTTTGAAGCCTTTTGAACTAATTATCGGGACTCGACCTAGATCTAACTCGTTCAAAAAGGGTTTGCGACTACCTTGGTCGCAGATTGTTTCGAGCGTTGTGGCTCGGGTTTCGGTTTTAGTAAGGGACCCCGGTGTGATCATGAGATCATTCCCAGAGGGCTCCCTTCAACCTCGGAACTCCGGATTAGAATCGAATAATGAAGAATAATAAAGAGAAATAAAGATGTATTAGATGAGAATGTTTATAACATCAGAATACAGTCTGCTTTTTAAAGCGAAAATTAATTGTATTACTTCTTCAGTTTGGCAGTATTCCAAGTCCTTGGGATCGCTTTCCCTTCTACGGTCGCTAACTCGAAGGCGCCATTACCGGTCTTAGATACGACCCGGTAAGGCCTTTCCCAGTTGGGGGCGAGCCTCCCTTAAGCAGCGTTCTTTAAGCTGACATCGGCTCTCCGGAGCACCAGATCGCGGACCTCGAAATCCCTCGGGACAACTTTCGAGTTGTACCGGATTGCTATCCTATGCTTAATCAATCCTTCTTTGAAGGAGGCTCTTCCTCGGACCTCGTCGACGAGGTCGAGGTTCTCCCTAAAAGCCTGATTGTTTTCCTCTGGCGATTTTGGATTGAGTGTTCTCCAACTCAGCTCCCCAATTTCAACCGGGATGACAGCCTCGCTCCCATAAGAGAGTCGGAATGGAGTTTCCCCCGTCCAGCTCGTTGGGGGTGGTACTGTAGGCCCACAGTACATAGGCCAATTCCTCAACCCAATTACCTTTAGCTTCTTCAAGCTGTTTCTTCAGTGCATTGAGGAGTACTTTATTGGCAGCCTCGGCCTGCCCATTGGTCTGGGGGTGTTCTACCGAGGTAAAACGATGTTTTATCTTCAGATCGAACATCAACTTCCTGAAGCCTTTATCAGTGAACTGCGTTCCGTTATCAGTGATCACTACCTCGGGGATCCCGAACCTGATCATGATATTTTTCTTGAAGAATTTTATGCAATTCCTTGCAGTGATAATGGCTAGTGGTTCAGCTTCGATCCACTTTGTAAAGTAGTCCATAGCAACTATCAAGTATTTGACTTGGCCAGGGGCAATGGGAAAAAGGTCCCAGGAGATCGATCCCCCACCACGTAAAAGGCCATGGCGAGGTGAGACTATTAACCTCGGCAGGAGGCGCTACATGAATATTGGCATGGATCTGACACTTCTTGCATTTTTTAACATGGTTTTTAGCATCGGTTTCCATGGTTGGCCAAAAATAACCTGCCCTTAAGGCTTTTCGAGCTAGCGACCGACCTCCGAGGTGTTGTCCACAAATTCCCTCGTGATTCTCGGCCAGGACATAATTTGCTTCTTCTCCTTCAATGGTGCAGAGAGGCTTCTTCTATAAAGAGTTCTGTCAATCACGGAGAAGGACGAGGCCTTCCTCCTGATCAATTTGGCTTCACGAGAACCCAGAGGCTCGTCCTTCGATTCAATATACTTCATGATTGGAGCAATCCACCCTTTTCTTTCCTCAACTACACAGATAAAAGAGGCGAGCTACGGGTCATGGAGAACACTGGGTTCACTTAGCGTTTCCTGGATTATAGAGCGGTGATTTCCAGGTACTTTGGTACTAGTGAGCTTGGATTAACATCCGTTCTCGTGTTTTCCGTTCGGGGAACGAGCTTGACTTCCGCGAATACGAACTGAGCGAGTAACTCCCTCACTCGGGTTAAATATTTCTGTAAGATCAGATCTTTGGCTTCGTATTGCTTTCCGATCTGCGAAACTACCAGTAGGGAATCGGTGTTCAAGGTGACCCAAGTAACTCGGAGGTCAATGGCAAGTCGGAGTCATGCGATGCATGCCTCGTACTCCGCTTGATTGTTTGACGTTGGGAATCCAAAAGTAATGGATACCTCAATTATGACACCTGCCGAGCTTTCTAACATCAACTCGGCTCCACTAACCTTTGGATTCGAGGACCCATCTACATGAAGCGTCCATAACTCGCCTTCTGGGTCGGTAAGGGTCATTTCTGCAACGAAATCAGCAAGCACCTGAGACTTCATTGCCGGCTTGGACTCGTATTTGATTCCGAACTCAGAGCTCTACTGCCCATTTAATCATTCTGTCTGCCAGGTCGGGTCGGTGTAGGATTTGACGAATAGGGTGATTTGTTCGTACCATGACTTGGTGAGCAACAAAATAAGGTCGGAGACGACGTGCAGCAATGAGCAGAGCAAAAGCAATTTTCTCAATTTTCTGGTATCTGATTTCAGGTCCTTGTAATGTTTTGCTAACAAAGTATACTGGGCTTTGGCCGGTCTTGGTTTCTCGGACAAGAACGGCACCAAGCGCCTCCCCCGAGATTGCCAAATATAGGAATAAGGTTTCTCCCGAGTTAGGCCGAGTTAGGATTGGTGGCTCGGACAGAAGCTTTTTGAGTAGGGAGAGGGTCTCGTCCCGCTCCAGGGTCCATTCAAATTTTGCTTCCTTCTTTAGTAACTTAAACAAGGGGAGTGATTTGAAGGCAGCGTTGGAAATGAAGCGAGATAGGGCGGCGATCATACCATTAAGTTTTTGAAGGTCCTTCTTGGTAGTTGGGGTGCGCATCTCGGTCACAGTCCGGGTTGGCTTTGATGCCTCTCTCTGTGAGGTAGAAACCAATGAATTTTCCAGCCCGGACTCCGAAAGTGCATTTCTCCGGGTTCAACCTCATCGAGATAGACTTCTACATTTCGTCTCATCTGCTTTCGGAAAACTTTGTTCATCATTCTTTGATACATAGTTCCCGCATTTTTCAAACCGAACGGCATAACCCGGTAACAGAAATTATCGCGGTGAGTCATGAAGACGGTCTTCTCTTGGTCGGGAGGGAACATCATAATTTTGTTGTAACCGGAGTAGGCGTCCATAAAAGACAATAAACGAAAACCCGAAGCATTATCGACTAAGCGATCAATGCTAGGAATAGGAAAGGCGTCCTTTGGACAAGCCTTATTAAGATCGGTATAATCAATGCACATACACCATTTTCCATTACTTTTATTGACCAGTACAGGGTTGGAGAGCCAGTTGTATACTTGATTTCCGTTACAAAATTAGGTTTAATCAAATCTTCAACGGCTTTAGTTGCTGCTGCTGCCTTCTCTCCGCTTTGAGCCCTCTTGCGCTGGGCGACCCACTTAGTATCAGGGTGGATAGCTAACTGGTGACAAGAAACTTCCGGGGGAATCCCGGGCATGTCTCCTGTCGACCAAGTAAAAAGATCGGCATGAGCTCTCAAGCACAGTGTGAGCATATCTTTTTCTTCATCAGAAAGATTGGAACCGATCTTGACAGTTTTGACTGGGTCATCTCCCAGCTGGATCTCTACAAATTCACCATCAGGTTGAGGTCGCCTGATCTTCTTTGTTCCGTCTTCATCAACCTATGCAAACAGTGAAGGTATACTTCTTTGAAGATCTGCATCTGTGAAGGAGAGCGATAACCGAAGGAGAAAGGAGAAATTATAGAATTATATGCCTAATTGACGATCAGTAAGTGATGCTGCGATTTCCGAAATTACAGGGTACAATATAAATTGTGATTATTGTGATTGATCTAATTTCGGTAAAATAGTAATAATCGCTCCAAAAAATAGGTTGGGAGTGCTTTTACGGAAAATGGACATGGACGCATTAGTGTTCTAAAAACATTGTTATTTAAAAAATTCCCACACAACGAAACCCTATGATTTAGTTAATTGTATTGATGATAAATAAGTTACTACCATATTTGCATCGTTACAATGAATGAATTAAATGTTGTCTTTCAATTTAAATTTTAAATTATTTTTATGTTACACGGCGGTGACAGGTTGGCAATATAATGCTGACATGTCACCAAATGATCCAATAAGAGATTGACATATTTTGATTTCTTAAAATAGTTTATTCTTAATTGTACTTTATATAGAGTTAAAAAATAATATTTTGTTTAAAAGAGGGTTGAAAATGAGTATAAAAAGGCTGACATGAAAGAATTGCAACGTTTACTATAATATAATGAATGATATAATTAATTTAAGAATGGTTTTCAATTTCCTCAAAAAAAAAGAATGGTTTTTAAACTTAGAATCAAAAGATTTAAATATTGATTTCAAATCAATTTACTTTTTTTAAACAGATGATTTTAAAACATAAATATTGAAACCTTAAGATTCTTAAAATAATATAAATATTTTGTTTTGTTTTTTTAAAATAAAATACAACAATTAGAATTGATCGAGTACAATAGTAACTTTTTGATAAAAAAATAAAAAAAGTGCCCAAAATCATAGCCAAATTAAGCAATTACATGTGCCGGGATACATGCTACCGTTCAAAAATCAAGCAAATAAGTAGTAATTATTTCCCCACATCATATGGTATTGTCATTGTCATTCATAACAAAATCAGGGAAGATTCCTCATTTTAATTTCCCACAATTAATTTGTTCTCCCACCTTAATCTATAAATTAAAAGACCAATTAACGACATCATCATTGTCTGTCAACGCAAAAATCAAAAGAATGGGTTTTGGGAACCACTTCACTTTGTTTCTAATTATCTTCCTCTCATTATGTTTTCTAAGTACTACTAGTACATCAACAAAAAAAGTGGTCATTGACATAAAAAATGACTTGCCTAACAACACCAAAGGGGTTCTACAACTTAGTTGTTTCGAGAATCCTAGCTTTGTTCTCAAACTGGGTCATCACTACAACACAACTTTACAAGTGGATCAAAGTTCACCAACAACTTGCTATGCTTGGTGGTTGGAATTGTATACGTTCAAAGGTTTGAACGTTTACGATGATAAGAGGGACAATGACCATCGAACCATTTATTGGTCTGTCAGAAAACACGGTTTCTATCTCAGTTGGGATCGATCTAACTGGAAGTTCTTCCAAAATTGGGTCCCTGAGTGAGTGATCAAAATCATATATGTTCCTAGAAATCTTATATTCTTTAGATTAATAATCAAGGTTTTCTTTTTATCATGTCATCATGTGTAAGCAGATTCTATTTAAATTCCAGATATTGCGTTACAATTTAAGAATCGATTCGCAATGCGTGTTTTTTGTATGTAGACACGTCACGAAGTGGCAAGTGCCACAAGAAATTCTCACACACATAATGATGTGATCTTGATTTCAAACTTGAGTTCAAATCCGGGAAACTAACATTCTCCCACACCAACTAACATTGTCTATCAAAAAAAATATCTAACTTAACAATTTCAACATTTACCATTTAAGAATCGATTTGCAATGAAACATTTTTAGTTAACTGCCTCTGAAATCACACTGAGCCACTGAGGGCCTATGTTTAGCAAAAAAAGTTTTTTAAGAGTCATTCTATGATTACAATGAAACCAAAGCATTTTTTGAATTTGATTTCAATGCATTTACATAATCTCACAATCATCGATCTTAAATTTCTGATGAAAATAAGATGTTTCACATTTTCACTTTGTATTTTGGACCTGGATGTGTTTTTTGATCTTGAATTTGAGAGTCCAGATTGCATAACTGCATTAAATGCTGAACTTTGTAACTAAAGGAAATTTGGATTTCTATTTCAAGTCATCTTGAATATTTTAGAAATAAAAATGGCTGGTTAACTTGTTTTGAAGGATGTGGATACTCCATTTAAAGTACTTTGATACTCTAACATTAAAAATGGCTCAACAATGCACATAACCATTCTCCTGTGATCATCAATCTGGAAGCAGATTGAGAAGATTCCCCTAATTTTAGATCAATTCTAAACTTACTCAGTTATCTCCATTAAATTAGCTTTTGCTTCTTTATCCCCTTGTGATCGAAAATATCGAACCCCAAGGGTTTTGTAGTCCCATACCATTTGAGATATTTCATCTTGAGGAATACCCAATCCTTTTTGCTTAACAAATCTGAGCAAGTCACAGAAAAACTTAGGATTGTCAAGTTTTATATACTCATGCAACACCCTCTCATGATCCGGTATCCAGTTTCTCGGAAATGGAGTATAATCACAAGATGGAATTGAAGACATATGCGAAAACTGAACACCTTCAATTGCATCAACCAGCCCCATCCTCAAAAGATCTGAATACTCAGGTGCAGAATTGTTACTACTCTCCCTAAGAGGGCGGCTGAGATTTCGCGAAGCTATTCCATACACTTTGGCACGCGACTTTAACCTGTATCTAGCAGCATACAACTTAGCCAAAGAGCTGCGAACGACATAGGCGCAAAAGCCAACAACTTTTTTACGATTATCAGCATACTTATACCAATCAGCCATAGTCTCAAGGAATTTATTCATTTGGGAGTTCGTATGAGCCTGACCTGAATACAACATAGGATTACAAGGAAGTGGCTCAGGGTCCTTATCACCCTTCACAAGCTCAAGCCGTCGAAATTGTCGTATGCATTGTTGCAAACTAGCAGTTACTGAAAGCAAAGTTCCCACACCCTTTTCACTCACAATGTTACCTCCAGAACCAGTGTACCTCAAGGTTGGATGTATAACCCTTCTGCATATTATATGATCCAAGAATTGAACCCCCCTTGAAATATGCTCAATCTCCAATTTTGAATTATCTAACCTTAACCCAAAAGTACTCTCACAAAACTTAACAATTTTCTTCCTAATTTCCACTGCATCCTCCCTAGGACCCCTAATTCCAATCAAAATATGACCCCCATATCTTATGTAATCCATCTTCCTAGTTTTTTCTTTCCCACTAGATGGAACAAACTCGGGCCATGCCGGGTTATGACATCCATCATCAATCGAATTCTTCCATATCGAATCAAACTTACAAGGCCAAAAAAACTCAACAATCATTTCTTCCATCATATGATCCATTTCATTAAGACAAATATTAGCAAGCAATGGACTTAAAATACCACAATAGCCATAAGAAGGTACCTTAGCAGCCTCCTCAGGAGCAAAACTGAAGAATGTTCTTAACCAATAAGGATCCGGTTTCGGTTCATTCTCTTTGAGAATCCTCTTCTTAGTAGCTTTCCTCTTCTTATCCTTCTTCAACTCCTCACTACCCTCTACTACTTTGCACGAAACACGCCCCACCAATGCTGATTTAATCAAACTCAAAACTTTCTTATCTCCAGTACCCTTTTTAACACAATCCATCACAACATTTGTGTCTACATTATCAAAAATCTCACTCAAATCACCTTTTAAAAACCACAAATAACCAGCGAAATTACTCCGAATGGTTCGAATAACAGTATGAGCATTTCTCCCAGGTCGAAAAGCATGTGATTTGGAAGAAAACCTAGGTTCAAAAACAGGTTCAAGAATCATCAACAGAACCTCCTGAACCACCCTATCCTGAAAACAAGGCTCATTGGAATCAATAAAGGATTGAAGTTTGCGTTTTGAGAGGGGTTTAGAAAAGGTTTTGTCGTTTGGACCACGAATCAATTGATGAGTCTTGTCGTTCCATGAAAAACGACCACGGGTAACGGTGTTACGAAGAGAGAGAAGGTCACGGAGGACGTTGGTGTGAATGGCGTTGCGAGGAGGGAAAGTGCCGGTGACGTGGGCACATGAGCGTTGATAGGCGAAGACCCAGAGATCGAAGTTGGAAAAGAAACCGTTGAGGTTGGGGAAGGAAGTGTTTTTTGGGGAAGAGAAGGTTTTGACCCATAGAGAAGTGCATATCTCGGTTGGGTCTTGTTTGAGAAGAGAGTGAGGGTCTTGTTGTTTGGGTTGGAGAGTGTGGTTCGCGGTTTGCAGGGAGGTAGTGGACTGCGGTGAGGAGAAAGAGTGGATTGAGGAGAATGTTTTGGGTACGCCACGGCGGTATCTAAGGTGTTCGACGATTTTCCTCACTGACATGTTTTATTTTTCACATTCTTGCTGTCCGGTGGAGAAACACTTCACTCGCGAAGGAGTAAGACGCTTGTGTGCGTGAACAGAGTAAAATTTGCCTGCATTGAGAAAATCGTATGTTTACATGAAGTAGGCAATATACCCCGTTTTTGTTATAATTAAACATTTGGCCCGTAAATATTGAAATTTATCCAAGTTGTCTACTTATTTTTAACAAATAAAATTTCTTCCTAATTTCTTTTTTTTCTTTACCCTCCATTTGTTATTTTTTTTAAACTTTATATCATTTAGTTTTTGGTGTGATACAAAACAAGAGAGAGAGAGAGAGAGAGAGAGAGACCTCATACTACAAGAAGGGGTATCCCAAACCTAATGTTTAATAGGAGATCTAACGCCACGCTTTGCTAAGAAATCAACTCACTTATTTGGCTTGTGGACTACCTGAACAAAAAGTTGGTTTTTTCACTCACCAGATCACATATATCAAAAAGAACTACTAGGTTTTTGTCTAAGAGGAGGTTCATCGCATCAAGACAATATATTTCACAAACAATACTCATGTATCCACACTCTAAGACAATCAATAAACAATGATGAGGAATTCCAAAAGATCTGCCACGAGAGGGTCGCTCAATCCATGACTCCTAAAGCTGACTAACTAAGCACCCTTGGCTTGATCTAATTAACGACGCTGCATGAGCCAGTGGTCGATTCTCTTTCTTTAAGCAATTACACTAAGGGAGGAATTTTGTCCCTCGGTTGCGGGCTCCCCAATTACTCCAAAGAGCGTTGAGTTAGGTGATTGATGGAAAGAACTACTAAACTACGAATAACATAAGTAAATTTGTGCGAGAAGAATACATTTGCCCATAAATTAGAGTTGTATTGATTGATGTGTGTACAAAGTTTTGTACAAGTAGTATTTATAGACAAAATGCCTAAGCCTGATCCTTGTTACCCACTACAAATGGCCAACAACCATTAACCCTTGGATGGCATATACTCAACTAGCACATTTGTACCCTCAAGATACGTCTCGCATCAAGGGTCTTTCAAATCCTCAGAATATTCACGTGCAGCTTCAACAGTTGCCACTATAGTCGTTGTATCCAATCTTCATTGTGGTCCTCATAAAAATAAGACGTGTGCTCCCCAATTTTCTTCCATGTATTTGTGACCCGATTACACGAGTCATTTAACACTTTAGATTGGCAAATCATGGACAAATCACCTCTAATAATCTAAAATCTAAAATAGGAACTTTTATTCATGTCATGTCGTTTCATTATTCAAAATCTATTTTCTTGGATTGGCTCTCACAGTGAATCGACTAGTTTCATTTCGGCTAACCTCTAATCAGCTCAAAGGGCCTCCAATGACCTGGACCCTCAAGAGACCTAAACACCACATCTCCACCCCAAAACCTTATGGCGTCAGGTATATGAGTCCCCTCTCTTATACATCATTCATAGAGCTCATTCATTGCCGATGTGAGACTAACCACTCACACTTCAAATCCCAACAATTAAGTGGGAATCACCCACATCGCTAGTTTTGATCCATACTAGGATCCACTTCCCGCTCCCCCGCCGAGCCGAACCTAGGTTCTGATACCACTTGTTGGGGAGTCCTGGAGAGCACCGGTGAGCAACAACGAGCTAATGAACCAGACCACCAAGAGACCTGGACGCTACATCTCCACCCAAAACCTTAAGGCAATATGGGTATATGGGTTCCCTGTCTTATACTCCCTTCATTTAGCTCATTCCTAGTCGATGTGGGACTAACCACTCACACTTGAATTCCCAACAAATCTCCAATTAATTTTTGCACTCTCAGAGGTTCAATCTTATTTGAGCCTCAAATAGATTGATTTTTTCCAATTCCTTTTACTACTAAAATTTGGACACTAATATAAATATAATTATGGTAGAAAAGAAAGAAAGAAAGAAAGACAAAATGAGAGAAGTCGACGAGGGATGGGATCGACTAGTACTTGAGTTCGATCTCGAGAAAATAAACAACTTAGAACCCAACTTTACTTACTTCTTGGCCAAGTTTCAGCCAGAATCTCTTTCTCTTTACAAAAAGAAAGACGTCGATAAAAGAGAATAGTTATTAAAATTCAAGATTATTTTAGGAAAGACTTTCCTTCTTTAAATCCATCACCGACGGAAAACTTCATTTATGCTGTCTCTAATTTTATGCTATTAAAATTGTCAAAAAAAACCAACATTGTATAGCACAAGTAGCTGATACTTGGCTCCTTAACCATTTGGTCAAGGGTTTGATCATTGGCCGATGCTATGGAAAAATATCTGGTGGAAAAGGTCAAACCCTTATATGGATCTCAGTACCTCGGGAGATTAGTCTCTCCAGTTGCGCATGCAGTGGATACATTGGTTTACAAAAAAAAAAAGAAAAAATTTCATGAAATAAGGTCACTTCTAGCTCCCATTGATGCAAACGATGATTCTTGAATTACCCAAACAAAAACGTGTCCTCTGGTGAAGATGTATTTCATGCATACAAACTCTAGCTAGTAGTACGTTTTCTTTCTTACTTTATATTAATTAAGATTTGAGAATATATGAAAGAAAAAGGTGGGGATTTGAGAATATATGAAAGAAAAAGGTGGGGATTTGAGCATGACATGAATCCGAGTTGTGTGGCACATCGTCTAGAGAGCCATCCCTACAATGCATTGCATTTGCAATTGCATGCATACACGAAACAAAGTAAACGCCACGAAACTTCAAAAGGACTTTTAAACGTCCTATTTTGTCTCTCCCACCCCAACGATGCAACTTCACATGCATTCCCCTCTTTCATTATTCGACTCTCGTGTTTAAAACAATTCACATATATCCACCTTCCGATCCAGCAATAATTCTATATATGCAAGGTATATAGAAAGAAACATATATGCTTCAATAACAGACATTTTGTCACGGGACAAATCTAATAAAGAATAAAGAAACGAAAAAGTTAACAAGAAAATGACCAAAAGCAAGATAGCTAGACAAATATACTCACTTTTACAATATGACCAAGAATAGTTAAAGAACACAGTTGAAACTTTTGAAGGTGCATGCATATGCATCAATGTTGAGGATGAACACCAGAAAAAATATATAGAAACCAAAATCTTCACTGATTTATTACAGTATACTGTGTACATTTTGTTAACCTCTTTAAATTCTTTCAACATCAAAATAAAATAAAAATGATCAAAAAGGCAATACGATGACCAATTTTTGTGGAACTTTCCTGATGTATAAATTAATATACTATATAAGCAAAATTGGGTCGACACATCAATTTCATTGACCATTTTTGCTTATAAAAGAGAGGGAAGGAAGTAGCGAGTGACAAAAATATATAATAACGTGGGATTGAACCTTTAACATTAATCCTCAAGGTTTTGTAGTAGTGGTGAGATGACAAGGGAAGGAAACCGAGTCAGGTTGATCATTGTGGCAAGGTGAGGAACCAGAAGGAGGAACAAAACCCTTTGGAAGCATAACAGAGAAAGGCTGCATGTTCTTGATCACCCTCTTCTTTTTCTTCTTCATGTTCTTGTTTCTCTTTATCTTCCTCTTCTTGACACGTTCTTGTGATGATCTAAAAAACATGGGTGGGTCGGTGTTCTTGAGGTAGAACACTTGGTGATGGTGGTAATTGGAAGGGATAGTTGACCAAGCTTGGTTTTGTTTTTGAATCTCTTGGTTGGAATTGGAAAAATGTGAAGAGGCAGTTGTGTGAGTTATAAGGATGAGAAAGAACAGAATTGTGCCTAATATGCACCTGAAGGTGAAGGTTTGAATATTCAGATTGCCCATGAGAACGAAGAGGCTAGTTAATTTTGTGGTGCATGTGGTAAAGGAAGAAAATGGAGGTGAGAGAGCTCTGAGATTGAGAGGCTTTTTAGATAAAGAAGAAAATTAGCAAAGAAGGGAATGGAGTGGAGATCAATATTAACTCCCTTTTTGTACAGTGTTAAGATACTGTTGAAAGAAGAGGTCAAGTTTGTAGGTTCTTCAATATGTAGAGTTGAAGTAATATTTTTCTAGACATAGGGATTGGGGAATTTGTAGTTCATTTTTAAAAATAATTTATGGACACCCAAAATACACTCAACACTTAGAAAGGGGATAAAAATAAATTGACTATAATACGATATATAAGATAAGTAAATAATGTGATAGGAAGAGGGATATAGAACGAAACTATAACATGCAACACATGCATTTGCTGCGTAGGAAGGTAGGCATTCTCGATCTAACCCACTTCAACTTAATTAGAATTAAAAAATTGGACAGTTAGGAAGTTTATTACCATCGGCAACATGGAGATGATCTGAACTAGTGGAGAAATAGTTGAAATCATTTGTGGTGGTAGGAAGCTCCAGAGTCGGATAGCCTTATTCTTGTGGTGATAGCATTGCCATTAGGTCCTATCACTACAAGAATAATGCTGATTTGCTATGAACGTTTCCGACGGACAAATATTCTGTCGCTATTTGCGATGGATTTGTGACGGAAGTTTCGTCGCAACTCTTCAAGAAAAACGCGCTAAAATTCCCTCCTAATGTTTCCGACGGATTTGAATTTCGACGCTAATGTCCCTTTGCGACGGAAATTCCTACATTTGCGACGGATTTTTCCGTCACAAATCAGTGAATTTCTTGTAGTGTATTTTATTGTAGTATTGGCAAGTGACACACCATGAGAGTTTTTGTAGTTCGTAAATTTTGTGGTGCATTTGTGTGGTAAAGGAAAAAAATGCAAGTGAGAGAGCGCTTAGATTGAGGGTTAATGGGAGTTTCAATGGGTTGTTGTTAGGGGTGTTCGCGGTGCGGGTTGGTTCGGTTTTGAGCAAAAAAGTGAGCCGAACCGCAAGGTAAATATAGATGCGGTTTGGTTTGGTTCGGTTGGATTCTAAAAAATAAACCGAACCAAACCAATGCGGTTTGGTTTGGTTCGGTTGGTTCGGTTTTTGACGAAACAAAACAATTTTATAAATCTGTCCATTTATAATAAACATTTGCCAATCTAAAACAATTTATAAATCTGCCCATTTATAATAAAAATTGTCCAATCTAAAACAATTTATAAGTCTGCCCATTTATAATAACATCACATAATCAAACATGCATCAGATTCAACTAAGGAGAAGGACTGACAAATTCTCCAAAATACCATTACATAATCAAACATTACATAAGTTCTCCAAAATAACATTACATAATCAAACATGCATCCTCCTTCAGATTCAACTAAGGAGAAGGACCGACAAATTCTCCAAAATAACATTACATAATCAAACATTACATATGTTCTCCAAAATAACATTACAAAATCAGATTCAACTAAATCAAACAAAACATAATCATCAAATATGCCCTCCTTCCAAAGCAATATGCATCCTCTTCAATTGATTAGCTTGATTCCATTATCCATATCTGCATAAGCATAACATAATCAGATTTGTCTTGAACTACAATTAAATTGTATTCTATGGTTCTAAGAATGTATCCATATCTGCATAAGCATAACATAATCACAAACAATTAAATTGTATATCATTTCATTTGATTTAGCTCCAAAATACATCTACTCGTCATCCGATTCAATATCAGAAAGCCCCTCATTCAGTTGTGGGATCGGAGCAAGTTCTAAGAATGTATCAAATACATTAACAAAAGTTAGACAAAACAAATAATTATAATTTCACAAAACAGAATTTACAACACACATATTTATATTTCAAATAATACATTACCCAAGATTTAGGCCTAGAAGGTTTTCGTTTACCTGGATCTCCATCATTAGGATCATCATTAGGATCATCATTTGCATTTGAAGGTGCTTCTACGACTTTCCTCTTCTTCTTTTGAACCTTCGAACCTTCCACCACGGTTTCCAATTCTATAGTTTGCAGTCGTTCTGTTGTTGGCATGGGTGATGGGTTGTTTTCAGCCTACAAATGAGACAAAACAACACATTAGATAAAGTAAGAATGACACAATGTTTTACAAAAATATTCTGATTCATGAAACTATAATAGGGGATCAATTACCTGATTTTCAGTCATCGAAACTTCAGGGACAGCAACAGAGTTTACTTCATTATCATCCGTCATATCCAAGGAACAATAGGGGATGAATTATCTGATCATAAAATAGACTAACAGTCAACTACAAGGAACAATATTCATCCAACAAATTTACATTAACAAGCAATAGGGGATCACCAAGATGGCGACAATGGATATTATACTTAAGGGATATTAATTATTCCATAAGTATATTAACAACAAAAATTTGGAATACAATTAAAAAGCCTACTACAAGACTCTGAACTCAAGGCAAACTTTGTGAATCCCTCTGCAACTTGATTTACATGTAAACATGGTAATTAAATATGCATGTCGTCTACTTCCTTCAGAAGATTTTGGAAATCTATGACTACACCAAAATGAGGATGTTACGAGCAGTGTTATTAATCTTACATTCTTGATATTAAATTCCAAATACATACAGGAACACAAAGCGAAACAACAAACACAGAGATACTCCCAGGAACACAAAGCGAAACACAAAGTGAAACACAGAAACACAAAGCCAAAAAACATAAACAAAACACAAACACAGAGATACTCCTAGGATAAAACAGAAACACAGAAGAAGATTAAACGAAAAAAACGAGAAAATGAAAAAACAAAAAATGAAATGGCAGAAGAAGATTAAAACGAAACCTACTGGTGGAGCTGCGACGGAAATTGGTGGAGTTGTGCCTATGACTGTGAGTTCTTCAGTTGCCTGTGAGGCTGTGACTGCGACTGCGAGAGAAATTGGTAACACCGGCGCGGCGCCTACGATTACGCTGTGTGAGAGCAGAGACTGAGAGTAGGGTTTCTAATTTGAGATACGCGTGTGAGAGACGAGAGTGAGTGGGTTTGAGAGGAAGAGAATAGGTTTAGTAATTGGGCTTCTGTGTAATTGGGCTACGTTACTAATTGGGCTTCTGTGTAATAAATATACTCTATTGTATTTTAGTGGTTCGGTTTGATTTGGTTGGGTTGCTTAAATTCAAACCGCAAACCGAACCGAACCGCTCGATTAGTGAGAAAACAAAACCGAACAAAACCGATGCATTGCGGTTTTTTGCGGTTTTCGGTTTGGGTTGGTTTGGTTTGCGATTTTCTATTGGTTTGGTTCGGTTTTGAACACCCCTAGTTGTTGTGACTTTTTAGATAAGAAAAGCAAATAAGGAAGTGGAGTGGAGATCGATATTAACTCCTTTTTTGTATAGTTTTGTTGAAAGGGGGAGGGGTCAAGTTAATTTGTATAGGTTCTTCTATATATAGAGTTGAAGTAATATTTTTCTAGACATAGCTAGGGATTGGGGAATTCATTTTCCAAAAAAGTTTGGACACCCAAAATACATTCAACACCTAGTGAGAGAAAAAAATAAATTGAGTAATATGATAAATATGATAAGAGAGTAATGTGATAGGAAGAGAGATATAGAGCTAGCGAAAGTAATTGTTGGACGTGTGCCGGATTTTTGAGGTGTCCAAAAATCATGGTATTCTTTTTTTTTTTTCATTTATGCATCTCAAACAACTATATATAAGGTAGGAGATAGGCATTCTCAATTGACCCCACTTCAATTTAGTATTAACCAGTAGGATACTCGTGCATACGTACAGGTGTTGTCGTATTCTTTTTATGAATGAACTTAGACAGTATTTAAATAACTTGAACATTACCCCGTGAAAATAAAGACAAATTTAAAGTAGATAAAAAAGGAATTTCAAATAAAAAATAGATAAATATTAAAATCTTAAAATGTAAAAGTATTATTTAAAAACAATCTGTGCATTTATCATGTGTTTTTCATATATCAATACAGTGTTTTTTTATATATCAATGTTGTTATTTCGTGTTTTTTTATATATCAGTAAAGTTATCCCGTGTTTTTGTATATATCATTGCAGTTATCCCCGAATTTTTTTATATATCAGTGTAGTTATCCCGTGTTTTTTTATGTATCAGTGCAGTTATCTCATAGTTTCAATTGATTATTTAAGTTGTTTACTAGCTTATAGTAGATAGTAAAAGAGAGATAGTAGATTATCAATAAGAAATATTTATCCCGTGTTTTTTTATATATCAGTGACAATTATTTGTCCTTTTTTAGGTATTAGTAACAAATATTTGTCACGTGTGTTTTAAATATTAATCATTTTAAATAGTCATCAAGCCTTCTTCTTTTTTTAAATAGTAGGTTTATAGTAGTCTTCAAAAATTATAATTATCAATGGCAAATATTAATCCCGTGTTTTTTATATATCACTGCAGTTATCCCGTGTTTTTCTATATATCAGTGCAGTTATCTCGTAGTTTCAATTGATTATTTTAGTTGATTAGTAGAGTATAGTAGATAGTAAAAGTTAGATAGTATAAATAGTCATTAAGTCTTCTTGTTTTTTAGATAGTAGGCTTGTAGTAGTAGTCTTCAAAATTTTTAGTTATCAATGATAATATTAATCTCGTGTTTTTTATATGTCAATGCAGTTATCCCGTGTTTTTTTATATATCAGTGCAGTTATCTCGTAGTTTCAATTGATTATTTTAGTTGATTAGTAGATTATAGTAGATAGTAAAAGACAGATAGTAGATTATCAACAAGAGGTGATAATAGATTATCAATAAGAGTGTAAACAGATTTCAGAGAGAAAAACTAAAATTTTAAGGTGATAACTTTTTCCAAAAATGTGTTTTTTTAGTGTGACTCATTTACATTTTTATAGGTAATTTTAGTAGAGTAGTGTTTGACTAAATTTAGAAATTTAGTTAAAAAAATTAAAGTGAACTGATAAGAGAAAGAGAATAATTATTTATGGAAAAAGTAAAAGTAAAGTAAAAAGAGAAAAAGAAGAAAGCGAGTATAAGAGAAAAGTGAAAAGGAGGAAAGAGAGTGTAAGAAGAAAGAGAAAAAAAATGAAGAAAGAGAGTGTAAGAAGGACAAAAAGGGTAATGACATTTTTACCCTTAAATTAGATATGTGTCTTGTTAATAAGAGATCCAAATTGGTAATTTCATAGGAGATTTGTTTGTATAAATAGATAAATAGATTAGATATGTGTCTTGTTAATAAGAGATCCAAGTTGGTAATTTCATAGGAGGTTTGTTTGTGTGTCTTGTTAATAAAAACTCAAAATTGGTAATTTCAAATGAGGTTTGTTTGTATAAATAAATTAGAAATTTAGTTAAAAAAACTAAAGTGAAGTGATAAGAGAAAGAGAAGAATTGTTTATGGGAAAAGTAAAAGTAAAGTAAAAAGAGAAAAAGAAGAAAGAGAGTGTAAGAGAAAAGTGAAAAGGAGGATAGAGAGCATAAGAAGAAAAAACACGGACATTAGCGAGGGACTTGTTGTCCCTCGCAAAAACAGTCATTAGCGAGGGAATTAGCGAGGGCATAGAGCTGTCAATTTTTTTGTCATTAGCGAGGGAATTAGCGAGGGAACTGTCCCTCGCTAATGACTGCCCTCGCTAATTCCCTCGCTAAATTTTACTTTTTCAGATGATGGGACTCAACGCAGGGGTTGGTAAAGGTGCAGAAATTAGCGAGGGACAGTTCCCTCGCTAATTCCCTCGCTAACGTTAACTTTTCAGATGATGAGACAGTTCCCTCGCTAATTCCCTCGCAAATTTTTTTCTTTTTTCCTTTATATCCGTTTACACCCTCACTCTTCTTTCTCACTCACTCACTCACTCTTCACCATTCCTCTTCCCTTCCTCTTCCCCCTTCCACTTCCTCTCACACCCTTCTTCTCTCTTTACTCTTCCAACACCACCACCACCACCATCATCACCACCTCCTCTCACACTCTTCTTCTCTCTTCACTCTTCCAACACCACCACCACCACATACCTCCTACCACTCTCACTCACTCTCTCTTACTCTTCACCACCACCAACCCACCACCCCACCACCACCACTCTCACTCTTCTCTCTTTCTCTCTCTCTCTCTCTCTCTCTCTCTCTCTCTCTCTCTCTCTTCTCTCTCTCTCTCTCTCTCTCTCTCTCTTTCTCCCTTACTCTTCTCCTTCTCTCTACTCTAAACCACCCATCACCACCACCACGCCACCACCACCACCACACCACCACCATGCCACCACCACCACCACCACACATCACCACAAAATTAATAATATAATATAATATTCATTAATTAATATATATAAAAAAAACAAGCCATTCAGCACTGGACACGTGTCATTTTTTTTTGAAAACTGCAGTCATTAGCGAGGGAATTAGTGAGGGCAAAAGCCGTCGCTAATTCCCGCGCATTTACCAACCCCTGCAACTGAGTCCCATCACCTGAAAAGCTGCAGTCATTAGCGAGGGAACTAGCGACGGCATAGTCCCTCGCTAATTAGCGAGGGATCCAACTTCCCTGGCTAATCCCATTTGCGAGGAGGGAATTAGCGAGGGAACCAGTCCCTCGCTAAGTCCCTCGCAAATGACCATTAGTGAGGGAATCAGGTCATTTTGCGAGGGAACTGTCCCTCGCTAATGACTAGTTTTTTTGTAGTGGAAAGAGAAAAAAAGGAAGAAAGAGAGGTAAAGAAGAAAAATATGGCAATGACATTTTTACCCTTAAATTAGATATGTGTCTTGTTAATAAGAGATCCAAATTGATAATTTCATAGGAGGTTTGTTTGTATAAATAGATATTAGAAAATTTAGACTCTTAAGAAGTTTATTACCATCGGCAAGAAATCGTTTGGTGATGTGGTAGGAAGCTCCTGAGTCATATAACCATTTAGGAGGAGGAGCATTAGTTTGGCCAGCATTTGCAGTTGGTCGTGTTGGCTTGCGCAAACTTTCCTTTAGCTAACAGCATTGGCATTAGGTTCTATTCTATGCAGTATTAGCAAGTGACACACCATGAGAGTTTCTGCAGTTATTCGATGACTCTTGTGGGGAGTTTCTACAATTCTTGTGTGAACTCTTTGTAACTTGGACCATGATCATTCAAAGTGTAATTGACCATATCAAGATCATCAATAGGATGACTAACCAAGGCCAGGCCAGTTCATCTACAATGGAATGGATAGATTAGAGATATGTGGTGGTTGGTGAAGAACCTTTGGAGTCAGAATTGGGATTTCCTCTCTTGTATGAAGAATTGTTATAAGGTTTGGAAACATGTAAATAGGATCCAGATGGAGTTCTTATAAACAGAAAATCAGTGCTCTGGTCGCGTGCCTGTTGAAGAATGAGTCGGCGACTCATAGACAGTGGCTTGGTTAAGGGGGACCACCAGAACTGTAGCGAAAGCGAGTCTTCATAAGGCTATAGTCACTGCTTACTACCGAGATCGAATCAAATACAGTTTAAAGAGTTATGTCAATTCATTGGCTTGGGGTGGTACTAAAGGAGAAAAATACCATGCGTAAAGTGGGATGACATTTGCAAACCTAAAAGTGCAGAGGTCTAGGAGTGACAAATATTTGGAGTGTCAATTTCTGTTTGTTAACTAAGTGGCGTTGGAGGCTATTGGGAAAGGGTGGGGCTTTAAGGTGCAAAGTTATATTTGTGATATATGGATCCGATATCACTAGGTTATCGCATTTTGGGGAGTCGCATTTCCCTTCCTTGATATCGGTATCATGGAAGGACATCTATATAGTGGGGACAATAGGTGATTTCGCAATTCCTTGTGCCTCTACTTATGGTTTCCTCACATGAGTCTTTGTTAAGAGTGCTTCAGATTTCAAATGAGGAGGCCTTGGTTCTAAGTTGTTTTGGAAGAGTTTTGCTCCTTCCAAGGTAAGGGCTTTCTCTTGACAGTTACTTTTGGATAAGGTTCCAACTCGGGAAAACCGGGTTTCTAGAGGGGTTATATCAGACCTTGATTCTGCTACCTGCATACTCTGTGTGTGTGTAAAAATTACATAATTAACATATCAATATTCTAAGCAAGACTTAAAAGATGAAAATCCAATCAAACTTAATAGATTGGCTCATATATACATATCTAATAAAAAATTATAGTCATATATATTACAAAGTTTTCTCAAGTGTCAACCCAAATTTCACTCACATTTTACCAAACACTCTACGATTTTTGAACATAATGATGTGAACCCAAATAACCTAGACTCTAATAACACGATGAATATTGCGCACCAACAACACGGTAATCAAAAAAAGATTAACAATTTTGCAGCAAAAACTGCAAGGAGGGTGATATTGAAAGATTGATAGGTGAATGTTGATGCTAGTGTGGAATGCTACTACTACTACTACTACATGTTCGGTTAATATATACATGTATATTTATTTTTGTTATAATTCTATTGTAATAGGATGTGGTATGTTATTGACAGTTGGCTGGGTTGAGACTCTGTTTTATCTCCTGATATGTTTTCCTTGTTCTCCTTATTCGGTCGAACGCTGTTCGCCCAAAGGGTCATCCGAGTTTGGCTCTTATTTGGCACACTATTTTTAGTTATTTGGGATCTCACGAACAATTATACCTTTTCAGAGAGAGTTTCGAATTTAGGCTATACGATTGATCGAACTATATCAATATCATGGGTGTCGTGACTGGGATCTCGACACAAATGGCTCAAAAATGTATAATTTTAGGAGTCGCCACCCAATTTATTTAATAGGGAAACTTGAGAAAAACCTACCTTAAAAGTTATTTGGTCTGCGTAAACTAGGTTGGATTCAGGAGTCGGTTATGTATAGGGAAGGGCGAAAACTTAATTTCACAACACCCCTAATACATTTGTCCTAAGACAGTTACCCTAAATTTGATTGTGCAAAACATTTAATAAGAAATGACATATTGATTTACCCTAAAAAAATGAAATAAATATTTGGTTTACAAAGAAATAAATAAGAGACTACGTATCCTCTGGTGCAATGAGGAACTCAAAAGTCACGTAGTTCTTCCTGAAAAAGTTTGTTTGTTTGTTGGTTTTAATTTTTTCGAAGGGGTTTAAGATCACCAAGTTGTACAACTCAGGCGTCTTAAACCGGGATTGACAAGATTGTACATCTCAATCAAACCCATTTTTTTTAGTTTTTTAGAAAATAGGTGTTAAAGAAAAAGAAAACTGATTAGATATAAAAAGAAAACTGATTGCGTATCTCTGTGGGCAGAGAATAAAAGACCACGTAGTTCTTCTTGAGAAAAGGTTTGTTTGTTTTAATTTTTTTGTAGGGGTTTAAGATCACCAAGTTGTACAACTCAGGCGTCTTAAACCGGGACCGACAAGATGTCACATCTTAGCCGATCCCATATTTTTTGTATTTTCATGAGAAATGTTTTTTTAGAGAAAATAAAAGTGGAGTAAAAAGTATTTTTGTTTTTCATGATGGTGAAATAATAATAATAATAATAATATTAAAAAATATATTTGAAGAGAGGAGGTTGAATCAGTAAAATAAAAGGAGTGCAAATAGCCGAACCAAAAAACGGTGAAAGCCCAGAGCCTAAATCCCAAATATGTGATCTGTTATGAGAGGGCGTTTTAAGTGAAAAGAAAGGGTGGAAATAGTAGAGCCCAGAATAAATAAACAATAAAACAGAATCTAAAAACTGAAGCCCATGCAATCTGGTCAAGGGAAAAGGGTCGGCTAAAATATGTAAAACAGGGGTGTGAATAGTAAGCAGTGTTTTTTTATTTGTTAAAAATAAATAAATGTAAATGATTAGATAAAAGGAAGGAGAGTATATAAGATAAAAGGATGGAGAGTATATAAGAGAAAAGTTAGGAGAGTATATAAATGTAAATGATTAGATAAAAGGAGATAAAAGGCATTTATGTACCCAAAAAAAAGGAGATAAAAGGCATTTGGTTCTAAATCTTACTTGCGCCGTGACCCGTGTGTTGCACGGGGTCAAAGCTTTAGTGAATACATAATTATTGTAATACTAAAATTTGTTGGGTAGACTGAAAATTATCACACAAATTAAAGGGAATTAGAAACCATCACAAAATTAAAGGCAGAAAACATAGTCGAGATACATGTTATAATATTACAAATAAAAAGTCTAGAAATTCAAGAAAAACAGCGATTGTAGAAAAGCACCGACACAACAAAATAAATTGAAGTTTGTATCACAATTGTAAGAGAATTGGGTCCATTATTATAGATTAATGTTTAATGGCAAAATCATGTTAATGTTACTCGAATGTTGCATAGAATGAAAAGAAGGCAGTTAGTGACACAAATGAAATTGGTCCACTAAAATATAGACAACAAATGATAATCAAGTAAGTCATTATCACATTACATAATATCTCAGGGAACAACACACTACACAACAAGTCACTACCAAATCGGTTATTGAGGAATGAACTCTGAGTATTTGAACGGTTCATTTTTTTCTGAACACTTAAGTATCCCAAAACACGCTGCTTAGCATCACACTTTATGTATTTTGTCACGAAATTATATTATTTTTTTCACCGAATCGATTATTGAGGAACAAACTTTGCATATTTGAACAGTTAAATTTTTTTACGAACATTAAAGCATCAAAAAATACTTTACTTAGCATCGCACTTTACATATTTTGTTTTGAATTTTTTTCACCAAACCGATTACTGGGGAACAAACTATGCGTATTTGAACGGTTAAAAAAATTCGATATTGAAGAATGAACTAAAATTTGTCAAAACACGCGGCTTAGCATCACACTTTACGTATTTTATCACGAAATTATATTTTTTTCACCAAACCAGATCGTTTATTGAGGCACAGATTTTGCATATTTGAATAGTTGAATTTTTTTACGAACACTAAAGCATCAAAAAACACACTACTTAGCTTCACACTTTACATATTTTGTTTTGAATTTTTTTTCACCAAACTGATCACTAAGGAACAAACTTTGCGTATTTGACCAGTTAAAAAAAATTCGATAATGAAGAATGAACTTTGTGTATTTGAACGATTAATTTTTTTTCGAACACTAAAGTATCTCAAAACACGCTGCTTAGCATCACACTTTTCGTATTTTGTCACGAAAATATATTTATTTTCACCAAATCGGTTATTGAGGCACATATTTTGCATATTTGAATACTTGGATTTTTTTACGAACACTAAAGCATAAAAAAATACACTATTGCGAAACTCTGCATCGTACTTTACATAAGTATGTTATGATTTTTTTCACCAAACAGGTTACTGAGGAACAAACTCTACATATTTGAACAGTTAATTTTTTTTCGACTGCTTAAGTACCCCAAAACACACTGTTTTGCATTGCACTTTTCGTACTTTATTACAAAATTACTATTTCCTTTGAGGAAAAAACATTGGCAAGCATCACACTTTACATAATTTATCACGAAATTAATTTTCATTTTTCACCAATCCGATTATTGAGGAACAAACTTCACCTATTTATAGATCTATTTTTTTTCTTAAATTTAAATGTATTCTTGTTTCACCAATCCGATCTATTTTTGTTTTGATATTTTTTTCTTCTCCTCTCCAAATTGAGTAATAGTTGGTTTGTTGCCTCACAAATTCTGTTTTTTCTCCCCTCCGCCTTCCTCTTTTTTTGGGTAAACCCGGGTATCCACCGCACGGACAGCAGTGACTAATCCCTCGTTCATTGTAGGTGCCTCGAGGGGCAGGACAGATGACCCAAATTTTTAACGCTGCTCCGTACCCAAAGCAGGGATCGAACCCCCGACCCTTGGTTAATGGAGGTTCAGCCCCAACCGCTAAATCCCACGCTCTAGGTTTCCCCCTCCACCTTCTTTTGGTGTCTCTATTTTATAGAGAAAATGGTTAATATGTTGTGTACAGATTATCAAAGAGGAGCAGAAGGACTGATGTATATTTAGTGTTTGTGTGTGCTTCTTGTATACAGGTTAGAGGGGGAAGCAAATAAACTGTTGTGTAGTGAGTGTTTTTGTGTGTAGAGAGGCTGGCGTGAAGTAGTGGGGGTGTGAAGGAAGCCTGCTGATTGTAACGGTGTCTTTGGGTGTAAAATTGGGTTTACTTTGAGCAAAAATGGGATAAATCAATAAACACTAAAAAGAGCCTGGCTTTATACCTGAAAATAAACAAAGATGGCATCTATTAAACTTCAACAAACTTATTCGTTATAAACTATATGTTAAATGTTACTTGTCGGGCCTTACCAAGTAAAGTCTAAATATATGCATTTCTTGTAGTCGACTCGATCATGTTAGTAGAATCTCAACAATAATTAATTAATCGGACACCTACCTAAAGATGTGAGATAAGAGCTAAAAAATAAAAAGGGAAACTTAATACTTTTTCATTATTATTATTATTAGGCAAACATTAATAGCGGTAGTGAGTCAATGGTGGTAGATAAGTACACCCATTATTCCATTATTATTTCATTCATTCATCAACAATCTGAAATCTCCTCGCAAACGGTGATCCCTCAGAGAGTGTTTGTTATAAGTTGCGCGCGTTGATGATGCTATTGCTGCATAGACACAGCATCGTGCTGATCCTACGCAATCGAATTCCCACCTAAGTTGTTGTCTCGGGATTTCGGATCAGATCCAGCATGTCCAAGTCTTTGCCCTACTCCAGAAAAGATGTTGACTATGATAACGCCAAGTTTCGCCACCGTTCTTTCTTCAAGGTCTATTTCCCCCTTTCATATTTCCCACTTTTCAATTCACCAATACTCTTTTTGTTTCTGAATTCCTTTTCCTTTTACTATACATATACATGATTTTGGTTTTGCTCATTTCTGAGATGCATGTCTTGCTTGTAAAATAGGATCAAAATGTTTCCGATTTATTAATTCCTAACTGTGCTAATTTCTCTGCTGAACTAGCTGCTATATAACATTCTGAGATACTTGTTATTAAGCTTCGCTTGTTTATGTGAATGTATCCTTGTAATTTTGTTGACATTAGTTTCTCTCAATTTTCCTTACAATCAACATCTGTAATAATGGTTTTGTTACATGTGAATTTCCAGTTTAAAATCTTCCAATGCGTGCATACGAAAATAAGATGATAAAGTTAAGATGGAAGAGCTTATAAAGATAAGCTGAAAACAGCTTATGGATATATTATAAGCTAATTCAAACACTTTATGTCATAAGATAAGCACAAATAAGTTCTTTCAAATGCCCCCCTTATTTGGAGTATTATTGTACTTCTTGTTGTATCAAATATGTTTTCTGTTTTTATAGTAAATTAAAAGTGAAGAGAAATGTTTGCTACTTCTTGATTTTCTAGGTTATTACTCAGAGCTTCCTCACAAGTAATCGAAAGCGCGATTGTATTAGCTGTAGTACAGGAAAGTTTCTGTTCTTGATATTACTCTTTGGTGTAGCATACCTTGCGCTAACACATAAAACAAGTCCGGTTCGTGTAGTTTCTCAAACTGAGGCAACTAGGAATATAAAGAATCAAGAAGATAGCAGAAGTACTAATGGTGATGCTGGCAGATTAAAGAAGTTCTGGAGACGAGCTCCAAGACTTCCTCCTCGATTACCACCTGATGCTAAAGGGAGTAATAATGGTATTGGAAATGTACCTGCAACTCTAGATGTCAAGTCGACGTGGATTAATAGGCAACAAAAAGTCAAGGAAGCTTTTATTCATGCATGGTCTGGATACAAAAAATATGCCATGGGTTATGATGAACTTATGCCAATCAGCCACCATGGAATTGACGGATTAGGAGGATTAGGGGCTACAGTAGTAGATGCTCTTGATACGGCCATGATAATGGGTATTGATGAAGTCGTTGTTGAAGCAGGATCCTGGGTTGAAGAAAACCTTTCTGATAGAATTAGCAAAAAGGGCCAAGTAAATTTATTCGAAACCACAATACGGGTTTTGGGTGGGCTTTTAAGTGCCTACCATTTAAGTGGTGGGGTAGAAGGAATGAATTTAACTCATGCAGGACCTAAACCAGCTGTTTATCTAGAAACTGCCAAGAATCTAGCTGATCGTCTGATGTCTGCTTTCACGGCCAGTCCAACTGCTATTCCATATAGTGATGTTGTTCTGCATGACTCATCAGCACACGCAGCTCCCGGTGGATTGAGTAGCATGTCAGAAGTTTCAACTTTGCAGCTTGAGTTCAATTATCTCAGTTCTATATCTGGTGATCAGAAATATGGTTTGGAGGCAATGAAAGTCATGGATCACATAAAGACTCTTCCTAAGATTGAAGGACTAGTTCCTATCTACATTAGGTATGGAATGGCATATATTTTTTAGTTAGTGTGTTTCGACATTCATTTGCACTTGCAGTAATTAGCGTTTTTCAATTTGTCTATGTTCAATTGCTTCTTTGATATACCCCAATTGTTTTTAGCCACTACAAGGCTTTTCTCTTCTTTCCTTCTCTTGTCATATTTTTATTAACATTTAGATATTTCTATTAACTAAATGCAGCCCTGATTCTGGTCAATTTAGTGGAGAAAATATTAGATTGGGATCTCGCGGCGACAGTTACTATGAGTACTTAATTAAAGTATGGCTTCAGAGTGGAGCTAGTAAAGATAGTAATACATCATATCTCTATGAAATGTATAAGGAAGCAATGAATGGTGTTAGGCATCTTCTTGTTCAGAAATCAATTCCAAATGCACTAGTTTTTGTTGGAGAATTGCCTTATGGAGCTAACGGTGGTTTCAGCCCGAAAATGGATCACCTGGTAGGAAGAGCTTCCTAATTTTAAGTTTGGCATTGCATGAACTTTATTTAGTGATTTAGTTGCATGGAAATATTATTCAGTAGAAAAACCATAAATAGTCCAAAAGAACTGATCAAGTTTTTGTGCCATAGTATATTACACTTGCTATGTATATGTTTGGTGTATCTTTTAGAAATTATTCATTTGTGTTTGGTGTATCTATGTTCAGTGTCAGATTCAAAAAATTTATTGCCTCTGAAATTATGATATTCCCACCCTATAGTAATAATGTAATGTAAGGGACTATGCGAAATTATGATATTCCCATCCTATAGATTCCCTTCAGGCTTCAGGTCAATTGCAAAACATCAAATAGCAGTTCTGTCAAATAGAAAAATTACCTCTGTCATTTTAACTTGTTACAATTTATAAATGTTGGTTATTTGCTTTTTTTCCCCTTTCATTTTCATCTCGTGAAAATTCTGTAATGCTTGAGTGATGACATTGACCTACTAACATTGATGTAAACTTTGATGCCTCCCATTCAGGTGTGTTTCTTACCTGGCACTCTTGCGCTTGGTGCCACTAAAGGCCTTACAAAAAAACAAGCAATGGAAAACAATATGCTTAACTTTGAAGACTTAGAAAATTTGAAACTTGCAGAAGATCTGACTAAAACATGCTTTGAGATGTACTCGGTGACTTCAACTGGTCTGGCTCCTGAAATTGCTTACTTTCATACTGAGGTTTGGAAAGTGTTTTATTATTGCTGCATATGGAAATTATTTTTTTACATATACTGAGGATGGAGACATAACATCTAGCTTATGGTGTATGCTTATGATACCCCAGGAATTTTCTGAACAAGGTGATGGAGGAAATAAGAGCTCGGAATATATTAATGACATCATAATAAAACCTGCTGATCGTCATAATCTTTTGAGGCCTGAGACTGTGGAGTCGTTGTTTGTTTTGTACCGTATTACAGAAGATATAAAGTATGCTTTCCCCTCCTTACATATAAGATTAATTTATATTTTTATATCTCGCGACCATGCAAAAGAAACAGTAAATCTTGGCTTAATCTTTCTGTTCCTGAGTTTTCTAATATAATCATGTGTATATTTTTCTAACAGATATCGTGAATGGGGTTGGCAAATTTTTGAAGCTTTTGAGAAGTACACAAAGGTTGATACTGGCGGCTATTGTTCTCTGGACGATGTTACTAGTATTCATCCTCCTAAAAGAGATAAGATGGAGACTTTCTTTCTAGGAGAAACACTGAAGTATTTATACTTGCTTTTTAGTGACAGCTCCCTTATTCCATTGGACAAATTCGTTTTTAACACAGAAGCACATCCTATACCAATCAATTTGAAGAAATGAAAAAAATATATTATTCATCAAAGGAAACTCAACAGATGGTTTATAGAAATCCAGATTGTGGTGGCTCAATGTGAGATCTGACTTTAGCAAGAGCAATTCTGGGTGTAAAGAAATTAAAAAGCTGGGTTCTGAAGGAAAATAAAAACTGTCAAATACTGTTTGAAGCGTGGAATTCATCAGCAAACACGTTTCAGAGACTCACTCCATTATATGACTTTTTTTTTCTTTGATTTACAACCAGCCCTGTTTGATGAGACTGTAAAATTTTGTTTCAATGATTATAAACAAAGAGCAACTTTTGTAATTGAATTGTATGATATTCCAATATCTTGCCGGATGCTTAGCATTTTAAATATTTGATTATACCTTTATCAGTATGTTCCCAAAGGTACTGTCTATCTTCATATCTTCATTGGTAACATAACATCATGAACTTAATTTCATTATCGCTGCAACAAAGAAAGCGAGATCAGAATCTCGAATAACATTAATTTCGTCTATCTCTGCATTCTCTTTATTAAATTACTTCTGTAGGGTTGAACCTGCCGAATTTTTCACCTGCAAAAAAGAAGCTCACAGGAGAGATGCTTGAACAAATCTAGAAACCAGAATCAGTTGAGAGAACATGGTGGCAGGTGATTGAAGCTGAAAATCAGGTTATGGTTTCTATTTTAACCCAGGACAAAAAAATTTGCAACCTGGTTGTGATCTACGATCCGCAAACCTGGTTGTTCAATACTCGTCGATCCCACAAATTTTACGAGTAGATTGTTGATCCCACATGATCATACCAGATTGTGATTTTACATGTGGTTGGGAGATCGCCCAGGTTTTCAAAGATCCTAAGGTCTTATAATCTTACTAGTAAGATTGCAAGTTTGGCTTCTGATGTTAATCTGTCTAAGACTGATCCCTAGTAAGAAGCTTATCATCTTATGTATTTGTTGTGGCCGTCTATCGAACGGAATTTATGGTGTATTTTCATCCTTTTAAACACATGTTATGTGTTTGTTAAAAGGCTTAGCATGTATATGCTAATGATATACAACATTTGTATGAGTTGTTTCATAAACCAGCAATACTTCACATGACTGATGTGACCTACCTCTTATGTAAACAAAACACAGTCCATTATTGAGGAGATACAGTTGGCCAAACTCCACAAAGACTTGTACTCTATTTGGAATCAAACTCGACCAATCCTATATTGGAGAAACTCATTGATTGTTTGTTTCAAGTCCCCTCCTCGAATCATCAGTCCCAAACAACATCTAAGTATTCTGCTTCGGTCTCCAATTTAGCTGAGCGAAGAGGTCGTGATCGTGGCTGCAAAGGTTGTAGATGAAATTTTCATTTCTCCTATTATAGGCGAGAGGACACATAAAGGATCATTGTTATCGTGCATGGGTTTTTGAACCAAACTACTATTGTCGTACGATCTATGGACCACTTGGTTTTCTTCCAAGAGTGAGTGCAAGGAGTACCTTCACTTATCACATTATCCTTGTTGATGGTTCTAAAGCACTGACAATTGGTATTAGCCAGGTTTCATCTCTTCCATCATTGTTCATTTCCTAGTGGTATCAACAATAAAGCTGTCTCCTTTTGAAATTGTTGATATTGATGTTTGGGCTTCTTGTCATGCTCCTTCTATTTTAGGATAAAGGTATTTTGCCATTTTCATTGATGATAGATCTTCTAGAAAAATTTGTTTCATTTCAAACTTTTTCTTTCGATATTAAGACTCGATTTGCAAAGACAATTATAATTTTACATAGGGACAGTGCTGGATAATACTATTCTACTATGGTAGAGTATCGTGCAATGACCCACTATAAAGCACCTACACTTTTGGTTGAAAACATGTTCGGTGTCCGTCACGTATCGGGTCGGACACCGACACCGACACTTCAATTACTTGTATTTTTCAATTTTTTTCAAATAAAAACCAGTGTTTGCGTGTCCGTATCCTTGTCGTGACCGGTGTCCATGTCTGTGTCGGTGCTTCATAGATGACCCATATCTGTGTCCATGTCTGTGAATTTTTGTGGTCAGAACATTTACTCCAAGTATTGAAGTTTTGTGAAATATATCCTTTGAAACTTGTTTATGATAAACAATTAGCATTTGTTTCTTTCGTCAAATTCTCTCTTTAATGAGATGACTAAATATAGAAGTTGATTACCACTTTTATCAAAGATAACATCTTTTCATGCATCGTTAAAATTTCTTCTGTGAGCTCTGATATCTTCACTGAATCGCTACAGGGACTTTGTATTGATTATATATGTAACAAGTTGGATACATATGATATATATGCTCGAGTTTAAGAAGTATTGATCTTAATTATAAATAAGATTATTCTTTCATTTATCGTTTATTCTTTTTCTTTATTACCTTTGATATAGTTTTCTTATATAGTCTTATTTTCTTATTTTGAGAGATTCTCTGGTGTATATAAATATGTACAGTTCCGTTGTGTAATACAAGAAAAATCATTCATTCATTCAAAATTATTCTAGTATACCTCAGCCATTCAGTTCCTAGTGGCATTATCTATCTTCATATCTAAATTGGTTACATCATGAACTTAAATTTTCTCTATCGCCGCACAGAAGAAAGAGATGATCACCATCTCGAATGACATTAATGTCGTCTATCTCTGCATTCTCATTATTAATAACTTTTATAGGGTTGAAACTGCCAAATTTTTCACCTGCAATATTGCAAGTTAATAGTTAGAAGTAGCAAGTAAGGGAAATACAATGTTCTAGGATTATGAACAAAAATATAAAATGAAAGAAAATTATTGGTAAAAGAATCTGATGTATCAAGCTTACCAGAAATTTTGAGCAGCTCGTCTAATGAATCAGGTAGGATTATCAGCTTTCCATTTTGTCCCTGTGAGCTACTTCTCCATCCACCTTGCAAATGGATTGTTACCCTTTTCTTGATGAACCTTGGAGAGTTAGAACAACTTGTTGATTTAGAGTCTCTATGTACTTTCTCTAATGGGAAGTTGATATGTCTAATACCATCTTGTCTACTGTTTCTGCCATGGTTAATAATTTCTGGCTCAGCAATCTGTATTCTATGTTCATCTGATTTCTTCTCGTTTTCATAACTCATTATTTGGTCAGAGATGCTCTTGTTTTTTAGAGCCTTCTGTGTCCACCCTGTAGCATTTGGGTTCTTTACATTTGCATTTCTTTCAAGCAGAATTTCAACAATGTCTAGATTCCCTTTTTGTGCAGCTGATTGAAGATCTCTTTTTCCATCCTCAGAGATCATGTTATATTTAGGGACTAAATGAACATCATTATGCATACCGTTCTCTGAGTCTCTTAGATTTATGTCATGTAAATCATTTTCACACTCATAAGAAGAGCTTCCTTTCGTGTTACCTCTGTGAAACAGTTCATGTGGAGGATTTTCAAAGCCGAACCCTTCATTCCCCTTTAATCTCTGTCATTATGGATAACAAATGGTTAGTAACCTATTATTATGATATATAAAATACAATACAATCATGTTTTGAGTTTAGAAGCCTTGAATATCATAGGAAGTACCATTAAAAGGTTATCCATTATAATCTGTGCATCTGCTGGATTTGCTTGTAAAACATTCATTAAGGATGTTCTGTTGAGTCTCAAAAGCTGAGAAAGTTCTGTGGTCCGAACTTTGAAAGGCTGTGGTATTCGATATAAAACTCCAAACTCTCCGAATGCATCTACTGCAACTGCCTTTTCAAGAACCTGAATTGTTCAAATAAGAGATAGGAAATTATGTTTAGTTGTTTCACTGTGTAATTTAGTAAAAAGCAAAAACATCTCATGTTTGAATATTATGACATACTTGATCATGTCCATCTATGTAGCGAATGAGTTCCTGCAGCAAGTAAAGATTTGAAAAAAAAAATATTTTTCTTTAATTAGTAGACATTCTTTAAGATTCATTTATGGTTTACTGAACTATCCATGCTTTAGTTAACTCACCACTGCCCCTGAAACCAGAATGTAAAGGTCTGAAGGAGACTCATTTTGCAGTATCACATCTTCCTTAGGTGGGAAAAACTCAGCTTCAATTTCTGAAACCTATTATTGCAAGGTTCATTTAATTGGGTCAGATTTGGACATGTTTTTCTTAAACTTAGAAGAGACAAAAAGTGAAAACAAACAAGATATGTGTGTGGGGTATTAGTATTACCAGTTGGAACAGGAAGTCATGGGAGACTCCTTGGAAGAGGTAGACCTTCTGGACGACAGGAAAAAAGAGATGGTGTGCTATGTTGGAACGAATTGCCTTTGGAAGATCATTTAATGTTTCTTGCTGCTTCAATCCTTCTGTTCTATACCTTAAACATATGTGTGCCAACATTTGATCCTGTATGGAATGTGGTAGATGATTTCTCGAAGCAAATTCAGATGCTGCTTTCACTGTATCCCTCTGTGGCACCAAAACCAATCCTCTCTTATTAAGAGGGAAGAAATAAAGTTCCTCTTATCTGAACCAGTTTATTTTTAGAAAAGATACAATTAGCTATAGCTAACAAACAAAATTGAAGGGGAACATAACATGAGGAAGATTCTACTAGTCTTGTAGTTTCATATATAAATATAATGGCCAATGTGGGGGTGGGGCCTACACAATATTTAGAACTAGCTTTTGAAACATTGGTCTGGATAATGACTTTGAAGGGTATTGTTGAAATTTGGGTTTTCTATTGGAATAAGCACTAGTGAAACTGTTTGTGAGAGCTTATGGAAACAACTAATGATATGTTCATAAGCTAATTTGAGCTTATTTTAATAAGCTCTCAAGGATAGCTTATGAAAACAGCTTAACTTTATTTTGTCTTATTTTAGAAATAGCTTATACATAAGCACTTATATCATAAGCGCTTAATTAAGTTGTTTATTCGAATAGGGTCGAAGAGTTTAGTCCAGAAGAAGCTTAAGCTTAAGAGTAGTACTCACAAAATTTTTGGTGCGGCTGGTCCAATGCACTACAAGGTTAGTCATGTTTCCAATGATGTATGATGTTAAACCCAAGTTGAAGAGCATGTAAGAGATATCAAACAACATCTCTCGTGTGTTCTCAGCATGTAAATCCCCATAGCCGGTGGTAGTAAGGGTGACAATGGACCAGTACATTGCAGTGATATATTTGTCCCAAAGACTTTCTTCTTTAAAATTTGGGTACACTGCACCAATCCATGTTCTCTTGGAATCGGGGTACTTATCTGCAATTACATAGTTAAAGCATCCAGCACAGTGCACTGCAAATAAGGTTACCTGAAATTTGGTAAAAGTGATAATTTAGTTCTTTGAAATTGTAAATGAAGAAAGCAAACTTATGTGGTTTAGTGGCTTACAGCAGTCAGCTTAGTGCACCTAATCCAGAAATAATTGAAGCGAATGTCCTTTTCAAGTCTGAAGCAAAGCAAAGGAGAAGCTACTAAGAAATTACACATTCTTATAACTAGAATAAGTTAATGAAACCCTATGAAGCACTGGCACAGATATGGACACCAGACACAATAGTGACACGTAGACACCGATAGTAATTTGAGAAAATGGAAGTAATTGAATATAACTACATGTGTTGGTGTCATGTTGTGTCTTGTCGTGTCGGATATCAGACACACCTTCAATGTAAAGTATTGGTGCTACATAGATGAATACTGAACCATGAAGCTAAATATGATATGATGGAAAACCTTGCAAACAGAGAACTGACACGTCTCAAGCGCCATAATCGAAGCATGTTAAGAACTTTGAAGCCAAGCTTACTGCTATGATCGGTGAAGAGGAGGCTGATGGGCTGAAGTGGTGCTGTTGAGAAAACATCAAAAGCAAACCAGGTTGATATGTACCTGCAAGTTTGGTACATGAAGTAACATGAGTTTTTGGATATTCATTTCAGTTTTGAAGGAACTAAAGTCTATATACATTTATTCACCTGATTGCAATTTTCTTTGGATCATCAATGAGGAGATAAGAATGACTATCTAAGTATGCAACAAAGAATGTAAGCACGATGTCGATGGCGAAGAAGCCATTGACAATGTTGTCTATGATGAATAGTCCATCTTGCTTATAAGGCAGAAAAGCAAACTCAAAGGGACATATCCAAGCTGAGTATATGACTAGAACAACCAGTAACAACTCCCAAGCCCTGTCATAAAGTAAATGTATGATATAAGAACTTGAGTATGCAAGCACAATATTCATAAGAGTTATGTTATTCTGACTATAATATAAAGGGTCATCACCTATAGAGTGGATTGAAAGGGGAGATTATATATTTTCCTAGTCTAATTTCCTGGTTTATTCTTGCTCCAAGAGATGGTAGAAGATCATTAGACAAAAAGCTGCTATGAGAAAAACTTCCCATTTGGAATTCATCTAACCAGAACCTCTGGAAGAAGTTTTTAGCTCTAGAAGGTGACATGTTATGTGTGTGAAATTGATTTCTCAAGGCTAAAAGAAGAGGTAGTTAAGTTTTCATGAGGTAAAATCCTATGGACTTGGCCTTATTTATAGTCAGGCTTTTTACTTGGATGTGATAAAGGGGTAAGTAGGAAACTTATGCAACTAATGCCATATTAAGGATATAGAAGAGAGTGGTAAAAACGTGGAAGGAAAATTCTCCACCTTGTCTCAATAAATAAAGCTTGAAGAAATGGAAGAAAATGAGAAAGGGAAATGGTATTGATAAAGTCCTCCAAATGGCAGACAAGAGATTTGCTGATATATTATGCAGATGGAAGATGAAAATGTTGTTTCTAATGTTGGTATTGAGGCTAGGTTTGGTTGTTGTGAGTAGCTTCATCATTTCATATGAAGGTGGAAATTATATATAAAAAAAATTATTCAAGATGATGGAACATATTGGTTAGTGTTTACATTTGAAAATCTAAAGATAGACCAGACAGACATAGCAGAATTAGTATGGTTTCTTTGTTAGTATCACATGTGGACCAATGAGGTCTTTATTATGGGATGTAACACACTAACACTTGTCTAAAACCGACTACAACAAAAAATCTCAATTACTAATGTTGTTGCTTAACATAATCCCTGTTCATGTTATTGTTATTAATTAATTAATCTCCCTTGTCTTTCATGTTTTTCTCCTGATTAATACCGACCTTGGTTATGGGCCAGTTGATGATATTTTATATTGCATTTGGATTCTATTTTGTGAGGCTATGTTGATTGAAATTATGAGGTTAAGATCAAAATGTGTTATCAGGAATTTGAATTTGCTTTATATTCTGTCAATTAATTCCTTGTAGTCCTGAAGCCACATGGTAAAAGGAATTGTGGTTTTTGTATAACATTTGAACTATTTGATTGAAAGGAATAAAGTGTAAAAAACTTCTGACTTTTTGAATAGAGAAATTCCAAACAATGAAGTGTTAAATATAAAGTTGATATAAAATACAAATTTTGAATTACTTGAGATCTCTCTCTACTAGTTAAATTAACATGTGAAAGAGGATCATTATCTGCATACTGGTCCCCTATGAATATCTCACCAGAATCTTTTCCAAGAGATAATGGATGGGAAAGCCAAACCCACTTGGTGGGGGTACAAAGGTTGTGCCAAAACAGAATTTGCTAAAAAGAATAAAACCTGCAGCCAAACAGAACCTTTACTCCAGGATGGTAAATTCACCAATCTTTGAAAGGAACACAAAAATAGAGCATAATTTGCATAGAGAGCTACCAATAATACGCTCTCTGATACTCTATTTTTAACATTCACTCTATGATCGGGTGAAATTCATGTAGGTTTCACCACATTGAACATGAGTCTCACTAGTTTATAAAGACTCGTGAATTTCATTCAATCTTTGAGATAATATTGCAGAGAGTGCGTGATGTGATAAAGAGTGTGATGCTAGTATTCCTCATTTACAAATCATGCCATAAGGATGTTATGTTACACAAATATGTTGGTGCAAGTAATGGTTCTTAATTTTGTATTATGTGATTATTGATGCAATTGCCAGCCTTAAAAAAAGTGTGGTCTATAATGAGATTATATATCACAACATATAGAGTTGGCCATTTAGTGCCAATAAAAAGAAAAAATATTCATTCAAAGACCTAAAACAATGGTTATACTAGCTTGCCTTACCTCAAGGGCAGGCTATTGAAGCAATTAGGCAAAACATGTAAAGTGGGGTTGTAGCAAAGTGTGTTGTTTTTTATGGTGACACCTCTCGTGGGAAGCATGTTATTTTACAATAAAAGATACAAGGATGTCTATCATCACATGGACTAATCAAAGAGTGGTTGTTTGATTAGCAAAGAATCATCTCAAATCTTCTTACATTTTGTGGTTTAGGATTGCTTTGTGTGGTTTGGTTCTATTAAGGTTGCCCCATGAATCATATCATGATGATTGTGAAAATGTACACTGTGCCAAAAGGTTGAAAGGATGTTGACCTGCATGGACTCAATTTATTATGAGTAGATTAGTATTTCTCACCAACTCCCTAGCACAACATAAATTGTATTGCTCACAAAATGTGGTTTAGCTTCTTCATTAGCAGTCCCACTAGAACAAAAGGTGCAGTGCCATTGGAGAAAATAAATAAAGAAGTTGCTGGTCGTTGGGTTCATTATATTATATGATAAAAATGAAGTCAAATAGAAAAAAAGACCAAAAATTGAATATTTTTTCACTTATAATAGAGACCAAAGAGAATAATTACAAGAAACACTTGGCATGCCTATAACAACATTTGCCTTGGGATCAATTGGGGCCCACCTTTTGCTTGTATACATTTACCTCGGGCATCATATTAATGACCTAGATGTATATCCTTGTATAAAACCGGTGATCTCTCTCTCTCTCTCTCTCTCTCTCTCTCTCTCTCTCTCTCTCTCTCTCTCTCTCTCTCTCTCTCTCTCTCTCTCTCTCTCTCTCTCTCTCTCTCTCTCTCTCTCTCTCTCTCTCTCTCTCTCTCTCTATATATATATATATATATATATATATATCAACTCTACTATAATAAAAACCAATCCTAGCACTTTTATATTTTTAGATATCTTAAAATTTTGCTATTTGTCAAAAATTAGGAGTATTTTCGTCAATTAACCACCAAAAGACAAAAAAACAGCTTTTTGTCCGTTTTTTAAAAACAAAAAAAAAGTCAACTGACACACTGACGTGTGTCTGACGCGCACTGACACGCAGACGCATGTCATTTTTTAAAATTTTTTTTCGTTTCGTTTTTTTTAAAAAAAATCTGTTTTTTTCTTAAAAATTGTTTTTTATTTAAAAACTGTTTTTTTTAAAACCTGTTTTTTTTTTTAAAAAAAAAGTCTTTTCTCATAATTTTAAAAATATGATTTAATTATTGTCAAAAAAATGATTAAAAAAATAAATTTTTTATTTATTTTTATAATTTACTCAAATTACTAAAATCAATCAATTTAACCACCACTAATTGTAAAAAAAAAAAATATTTTGTCAAAAAAACCCATACATTTGTGTCAAAAAAAAACCCATCTTTAACAAAAATTTAAAAAAAAATCCAAAAAACTAAACTATTAAATTCATATTTTACTCAATAATTAAATAATCTAAAATTTATTATTTACTATAATCTCTCTATTAAAACTACTAAATTAATCTCTCTATGATAGGAGTTGTATTCGAGATTTTTTGGGTTCAACTCTCCACTTGTTCCTTTGGAGTGAGATAATTGTAATTACCTTCGTAAGTGCTCAGAGAACTCGAAGTTCTTCCATGCCTTGGACTGGGGTGTCATCCTCTCACCCTAAATTTTTTGTAAGCAAAAAAAAAATCAATGATTTTATAATTGAATTGATAAGAGTATTTTGTATCTCTTATGAGGTTGGTAACAAATTATTGATTTATAAAAAATAAAAGTATTTATAAAGGAAAAATACAAAAATAAATATACCAATAGCATGTATTTTTTTCTGCCGAAAGTCAAAAGCAAAATAATAGATTATAAAAAATGAAGAAATTCATGAAGACAAAATAAAAAATAATTTTATTGACAATAGATAACATTTCCATATCATAACTTAAAAGTAAAACAATTATTTATACATATATACAAAGTAATGACATTCACAAAAGTAAAATATAAAAATAATTATACCGACATTATATATAATGTTTTTTCGTCGGGAATGCTTAAAAACTATTAAATTATATCGACAACACATAATAATATTTTTCTCGTCAAAAGCTACTTCTCGTTAGGAATCAAAAATAATAAAATTATACATATATTATTTTCCTGTAGATCTCAAAAAAAAATATACATACATCAAGATAAAATATAGAAATTATTATTCCAACAACGTAACATGTTTTCTCGTCTGGACTCAAACAACAAAGACATTATAAAGATAAAATATACAAAATAAATATTTCTACAACGTGTAAATTTTTGTGTTGCAAATCGAAACTCAAAAGCAAAATAATCATTTGTGAAAATAAAGATATATAAAAAAACAAACTTGTAAAAGCAAAAAAAAATTCCGTTTCAAACTATTGTCGGTATAATCATTTGTCTTCATAATCTATTGTCGGCATAAATTGTTATTTTATTTTTAAGTCTCGTTTGGAAAACAATTACAAACTAAGCACAGTGCCCGTGCGTATGCTCGATATAGAGCTAGTCATTTTCAAAAGCAGAAAGAAATGAAGAAGGAAAAATATTGAGATGAAAGAGAGCAAGACAAAATGGACATTTGATCTTTTGAAAAAATGAAACAGAAGCTAGAGGAAGGGGAGAAAGATGGTGGAAAGAGAAGAGAAATAGAGATAATGAGAAAGAAAAATAAAAAATGAGAGGAAACAAAGAAAACATGATTGACGCGGAGAGACAAAGTGATCGAATTGAAAAGAAAGAGTATAAATGTGAAAAAATAAATGTATAGTATTCCGTCAAAAAACAAGTATAGTATTATCCTTAAAAGTTGTGAAATCAACAATCTCATATTTTTTAATAAAATTCTAAAATGAGGAAATTCTATATGAATCATTTAATTAAAGATGTAAATTTTGCTCTTAGCGAATATGCCTATTTAGGGATGTCAATTTCCTCATGTATATAGGGATCCTGATGGGGGCTGCTCCTCATGGGGCCTCGCAAAAGAGATATTTTTCTCTGTAGGGATGGGAGCGGAGAAAAAATCCCCTCAGGGAACTCTGGAAAGGGTTACCCAACATCAAGTATTCTATTTCTAATTAAATTACTAACAAGATATCGTATACAAATGCATTACACGGGTCATACACACTAAGTTCTTTTACAAATGTAATACTCATTGAGTTTACGGATTGTTAAGGTGGATATTTTCCGTCGCTACCTAGGTTAGAACCAAATATCTTCATTTTGGGTGTGTGAATTTAGAGGAGGTATTTGTGGGTATGACGTGTGAGGTAATATTATTGTGCAACAATAAACTTGTTTTTTTACACTTGCTAGTGATTCAGCAATTAAATAGGAACATCATAGTAAAGTTTTTTCTATCTGATAGTCGGATTGACAAGCGCAAAAACCTAACGTACACAAACGGGTTAACTAAGGTGCGACACTCGGGGTTCGAAGAATTCTACCAAATGGTCATTTAAAGGCGACAAGCAAATTTGAAAGAAGTATATGGGTTTAATCGATGGTCCTGTAAAAGGGTTCACAATTCGTTATCCCCAAAACTTTGCAATATTTGGCCATCACCATCAAGAGTCCTGTTTAACTAATCAATTATCAATACTCCCACAATATGGGATTTAAAACTGGGCATGCCATCTCATTCAAAACTCATATCCGTCCCTCTTCTTTAAGGCAACGACTTTTTTTTTATATAATGGAAAAAAATTGCCACAAGTATGACATTATTTTCCTAAATGTATCACACTAGCTATTTAAAATAGTAGAGAATTGTTTTTACAAATTGCGATAGCCCTTCAAAGTGTAATAGACCTTCTAATCGATTGTTGATTTAATATTTTTTATTAGTTAGTTAGCCGCATTTTCAAAGTGTAATAGACCTTCTTTATTTTTTTTTCTTATGCTACTTAGTGTATTTTTGAGTACTTTCAGGTTTGGAAAAAAATTTCGATATTCAAATACGTAAAGTTTGTTCAATAACTGGTTTGGGGAAAAATAAAAATTTCGTGACAAAATATGTAAAGCGCGACGCTAAACAATGTGTTTTTGTGTACTTTAGGGTTTGGAAAAAAATTTAGTTGTTCAAATACGTGAATTCCGTTCCTCAATAACCGATTTATGCCAATAAAAATAAGTTTCATTACAAAATATGTAAAATGTTACGCTTATCAGTGTGTTTTGGGGTAGTTTAGTGTTTGAAAAAATTTAGCTGTTTAAATACGTCAAGTTCAATCCCAATAACCATTTTAGGCAAAAAAAAAATCATTTCGTGATAAAATACTGAGATTACTTTAGTGTTTGGAAAAAAATTAGATGTTCAAATATATCAACTTCGATCCTCAATAACTGGTTTAGGCCACAAAAATAAGGCTGGGAGCGATTTGAGTGAAACTAATAAGACCAAACACATTGGAGTCGGTAGTCATTTCTTGAGAGTTTGTAAAATCAAATGTAACTGTTTTGCACCCAGTTAATCAACCCCATCAAACTTGCACTATCTTTCAAGAAATAACTACCCTCCGACACAAATCCCTCAAGAATTATCTCTTATTGTGATCCTTGGGGCTCATAGACAGTTACCATGTGAATGCATAGTTGATTAGGTTGTCTATAGAGGTTGATTAACTGTGTGCAAAACATTGGTTTGCTCATTAACTAACCTAGTTAACAAGGATTCAATGTACAATATCTCAAGAATGACTACACATTGTAATAACACAATCATTGCGTGTCTTATTAGGGTCATAGGAGATTTATAAAGTATTACCATGTGAGTACATAGTGAATTAAACAAGTAAAATAAGGTTTGTTAACTATGTGCAAAACAAGGTTAATTGGGTTGCCACATAGTTAACTTTGTGTGTCTTGTTTTACTTGACAACATCCAATGTGAAGCTCGGACACACACTTCGACCCATACTCAACACCAGAAAAAACTATCCAAGTCAGGCTAGTATTGGCAGTTCTTCGCAACGGTTGTAATTGATTATTGAAGAAAAAAATTAATAAAGAATTTACTTGTTTTCTTTTAATTTTGGTCCCTAAATAGTGTCGCGCTTTACATGTTTTATCATATTTTTTGGGCGTAAACTGGTTATTGAGGATTGAACCTTTACATATTTGATCAGTTAAATATTTTTCAAACACTAAAATACTCCCAAAACACATTGATAAGCTAGCGTTGCGCTTTATATATTTTGTCATGAAATTAACCTTTTTGGCGTAAACCGATTATTGAGAAACGAAATTTGCATATTTGAACAACTAAAACTTTTTCCAAACCTTAAAGTACCCAAAAATTAGGGGTGTTCGCTGTGCGGTTTGGTTCGGTTTTGAGATAAAACCGAACCAAACCAAATCAAACTAATGCGGTTTGGATTGGTTCGGTTGGTTCGGTTTTTTCCAAGACAAAACATAATTTAAAACCACTACAAAATAATTGGTTATTAGCGACGGAAATTTCCCTCGCAAAATTACCAAATTCCGTCGCTAATGACCGTTTGCGAGGGAATTAGCGAGGGACCAGTTTCGCCGCTAAACTGCTCCTCGCTAATGGGATTAGCGAGGGAATCTGAGTCCATCGCTAATTAGCGACGGTCCATTCCGTCGCTAATTCCCTCGCTAACTGCAGCCACGTGGGAAAATTCAGACAGCCACGCGTCCACGTTCCCTCGCTAATTCCCTCGCCAATGCCTAGCCACCCGCCGCAGTGAAGCGAGCCACCCTTTTCTGAGTTTCTATTGTTTTTGGCGCTTGCAGCATTTTTCTTGAAAGTCTCAGTAGCCCAATGGCTCTTGAAGGCATTCCAAATATCATCACCCATGAAGTCAGGCTTTTTATCTTTACAGCGGAGCTTATAAAGCAAATCTGAAATCTGAGCACCCATCCTTTTGAAAAAAAGTCTCCGCACATTGTCATCTTCTTCTATGTCCCAAGTTACCTTGGTCTGAATTAAGTAAAATGAAAATATCTATTAGTAATTATATTAAACGTTATTAAACATAAAATTTAAACAAACAATATAAGTAATGACAAAATAATTGACACTTACCCTAAAGAAGTCAAGCAGATCCTTCCTGTCATCTTCTTCGACTTTGCTCCACTTTTTATGGAACTTTTGAAAATATTTTTTCCGGATGACATAGGTGATGCTTGATGAAGCTACCTTTGCAGGAAGAAGCCTGCATAATGAAAGATATATCGAACAATCAAATATATATAAGTCGTTGCATAATTAACTTTAAAAAACAAACAATATAATACTTACGCGTTACCACGGCTATAAATGACTTTGAGTCTAATACCATTAATAACAACCACCTCCACTCTCTCGTCATCGGTGGATGAATCACCTTCAACATTACCAACACCAACATCATGCTGAATATCATCCTGGGGCTCTGGTGTAGGCATAGATAACCCAGCTGATGGGCCCATATGTCCAGCTGATGGGCCCATATGTCCAGCTGATGGGCCCATATGTCCAAATGATGAGCCTATATGCCCAACTGGTGTGCCATACCCAGCTGGTGGGCCATACCCTGCATATGCATCTGCTGGGCCCATATAATGCCCATGTGATGGTAAATGATACCATCCGGGGCCAGATGGAGGCGGAGGTTGTGGGGCGGTAGCTGGTGGGCCCATAAAGTTTATACCCCTCATATTCCCAATATTAAGTTCCACCTCACGAGTACGCCTTCTCCTAGGAGGTTCATCGGTCATAGTCTTCTTCCCTTTTTATTACGTCTCGGTGGGCCAGAACCCCCTCCTGGATCCATATCTATGAAAAAATAGAAACGAAATGTGATACTAACAACATTAATTATATATATTTATAAATAATTTAAATAAAGTAAATTAACAAGAACAATATTGATATATTAATGATTCTAATAAATTTAAAGACAACATAAGGAGTCAACATAAGTAGACAATATATATAAGATTAATCAAATACAACATTCTCTTCTTCATCTTCATTCTGTTCTTCATCTTCATTCTCTTCTTCATCTTCTTTGTGTTCTTCATCTTCATCAACTTCTTCAACTAGTCGTCGGTCATTACATAATGAGTCAATCGGTTCAAATTCAATTACCTCATCTACTCCTGAAATTTCATCCACCTGATAAGGAACCTCATCCTCCGCATCAATGGCTTCAATGCGACCCCGTGGTTTTGTCTTAATTGCAACACACCGTCATCTCTGAGTTAATGGATATAGAACATAATACACCTGCCTCACATTTTCTGCCATGATAAACGGATCATAAAGTTTATACCTTCCATTCATTCGAATGTCCACGGTGTTACATTTTGGATTCAATTTCATTCCTCTAACCGATGGATCAAACCATCTACAAAAAAACAAAACTATTCTCTTTTCATAGTCTAACGGTGGGTATTCAAGTTCATATATTGTTCGATCACACCGTAGTAGTCATTTTCACCTCCTCCTGTTTCGCCTTTAACATATACCCCACTATTAATTGTTTTTTTTTTCCTCACTCCATGATTGGGTGTCAAATTTGTAACCGTTAACTAGGTACGTGTGCCACTCGGTCACCTCAAGAAAAGGACCATCGGCTAAGTTCCTCAAGTGTCGGATTTGGGGAGTTGGTTCTGCTTCATACACCTAAGTAAACAACATATGGAAAAATAAGTCATGTCTCATATCTACTTTAAAAAATTATTCAGCGCCTTGGGGATTTGGTTACTTACTCTAGTCTTAAACCAGGATGGAAAACTTTCATGTATACGAATAGAAGATTCTTCAGCGCCTATACCCTCAATTCGTAAGAATGCACTGAAAAAGATTGAAAGTTGATCAAAATCTGATTTAACATCATACAGTATAGATTAACAACTGAATTGGAGCATACTTACTCAAGATATGTTTAACTTCAGTGCAATTGATCAAGACATGAACATGTGCTGATTTATGCTCTTTATCTGATAAGTAGTTGGTTGACTTCTTTCCCGAAGGGCGACCAGGTTTGATAAACACAGATAAAGTGAGCGGGTGTCTTTCTTCTTCAATCTCCATTTCATTTCTATTATTTGTTGACAACATAAAGTTGTTGAAATAATGTGAACAAAAATAAATTGTTTCACGGTGTAGATAAGCTGTGCAGATCGATCCTTCAACTCTAGCTTTATTTTTTACCGATCGTTTATAATCACCCATTAATCTATTTGTTGAACGAAAAATACTTCGTTAAACTAATAATCATACTAATTAAGATAATTTTAATAAAATGTTGAAATAGATAATTTCCTCTCAAATGGATACATCCACCTATAATGAACTGGTCCACCAAGCCTTGCTTCATACGCAAGGTGAACCGGTAGATGCTCCATGGAATCAAAGAAACCGGGAGGAAATATTCTCTCCAACTTACAAATAATGAAAGGAATATTCTGCTCCATCTTAATAAGATCATCCCTTCTCAATGTTGAAGAGCACATATTTTTAAAATATTGACTCACTTCAATAAGTGGTTCCAAAACACACTTTGGTAATGAATTAAAAGCAATTGGAAGCAAACACTCCATGAATACATGACAATCTTGACTTTTCATCGCATACATCTTCCCGGTGTTCACATCAGCACATCTTGCAAGGTTAGAAGAATAACCATCTGGCATCCTCAATTCTTTCAACCATCGACAAACATCTTTCGCTTCATCTGGTGTTAGGCAGTATTTGGCTTTGGGTTTTAACATCTTTCCATTAGGCATTTCCACCAAATTCAAATCAGATCGATGTTTGCTACAATAAAGAGCAGAATCCAATCTAGCCTTATTATTGTCTTTGATTTTATCTTTCACATTCATCACAGTGAAAAATATGTTGTCAGAGAAATTCTTCTCGATGTGCATAACATCAAGATTGTGCCTCAACAAATTATCTTTCCAATATGGGAGATTCCAAAATATGTTTTTTTTTGTCCAATTGTGCACCTGTCCATAACCATCCAGCCGGGTGAGCTCCCCTACCTCTTTGGCTTGTGGCAAATCCATAACTCTGCTCCAGATTTCACCTGATGTCAACAAAGGCGGTGGTCCATCTGTTTCAACTGCCCCTTTCTTGAAGGCCTTCTTGTTCTTTCTAAATTTATGATCTTGCGGTAAGAATCTGCGATGGGAGTCAAACCAAGAACTCTTGCCCCCGTACTTTAGCGTAAACGCCTTTGTGTGTTCCATACAGTGGGGACATGCCAATTTACCGTGAGTCCCCCAACCAGACAACATACCATAAGCAGGAAAGTCGTTAATTGTCCACATCAATGCGGCTCTCATCATAAGAATTTTCTTTCGTGCTGCATCATATGTCAACCCCCCCCCCCCCCCACAATCTCTTAAGATCATCAATCAGAGGTTCCAAAAAGATATCAATGTTAGCTTTTGGATGGACCAGGTATCAGACAAGTCAAAAACATATACGGTTTAGTCATGCACATCTCAGGAGGAAGATTGTAAGGGGTAACAATGACTGGCCAACAAGAGTAGGGTGACGCTGATGCTTGGATATATGGAGTAAACCCATCAGAGCACAAGCCAAGCCGAACATTCCGTGGGTCTGAGGCAAAATCTGAATGCACTTGATCAAAGTGCTTCCACGCTTCACCGTCGGATGGGTGGCGTAAAATGTCGTCTGAGGTACGCCTATTGTCATAATGCCAAGTCATTTTCTGCGCAATTTCGGTCGATGCAAACATTCTTTGCAACCTTGGAACTATAGGCAAATAGAACATCGACTTTACAGGGATAAGTTTATAATTACGTTTTGCCCCTTTACGATCATGATACCTTGGCTTTCCACAGAATTTGCATTCAAGTAGCTCACCATCATTTTTACCAAATTCGTTGTTGTAAAACAACATGTGCCCTTTCTCACAACAATCAATCTTCTTAAATTTCAATCCCAGCTTCGAAACTAACATCTTTGCTTCATAATAACTTTTTGGCAAATTATCCTTATTAGGTGTCGCTTCCAACATCATTTCAGTCACATAGTCTAAACCCACCTCAGAAATATTACTCATGGACTTGAGAGCTAAAAGTTTCACACACATAGATAATTTTGACTGTGGCGAGCCTTCAAACAACGGTTTGTTTGAATCTCTTAACAAATTATAAAATTTTTGCGCTTCTTCATTTGGAAGTTCATCATGATCGTCATATTGAGGCTCATCAAATGGCACATTCACCCTGAGACCATCACAAATCATGTTTTCCATCGACTCAAAAATTTCATTACGTGGAACACCAACACCAGAACTGCTTGAAGCCCCTACCTCAAAATTTTGACGTTGTTGTTCTCCATGGTCCACCCAAATCCAATAATTAGGCCTAAACCCCCATTGATACAAGTGCTCCCTGATTTCATTATCGGTCCTAATAGGTACACCGTCGCATTTTAAGCATGGACATCTAACCCCCTTTTCCCGTTTAGCCAATTCATGTCGCCACGCTACCACAAGAAACTGTTCAATCCCAATTACAAAAGATTCCTTCAAATCCGCTCTTCTCGGATATAACCGATCATACACCCATTCACGATTAAATTCATACAAATTCATCTACACACATTTAAAAAAAACGTGTTAACATTCCCAATAATCTATCAAGTTAGTGGCATCGATATGATCTCAGTGGAGATGATTCCGAGCCGAGTATGGGGGTCAAAGACAGCACAAAACCCTTTTCCATCCAAGTAGTGAAGGAAGTTATTTCGTATAACTCCCAACCTTACTGTTGTTAGTATCGCCTCGCAATTATCTCAATGGAGATGATTTCGAGCAAAATATGGGGGTGAGGGACGGCATCACCTCACCATTTTCCATCAACAACACACAATCATCTAACCTAGGGTTCATGAAAACAACAATTAATTTAATTTGGAAACTAACCGTTATGAGATTGAGGTCCGGTGCGGTACGTGGTTCGGTGACGGTGCACACTCCGGTGCGGTTGTGAGACTTCAAACACCAACAATTTCAATCCTAAACAATTTCAACTTCAATTTCAATAACTAACTTCAATTTCAACTATTAATTTCAACAACAACTTCAATATCAACTTCAATTTCAACTATTAATTTCAATTTCAAGCAAAAAACATAAATCAATTCACTATTAATTTCAGTTTCAATAAAACAACTTCTTCAATTTCAACAAACAATTTCAATTTCAACAAACAATTTTTATCCTACACAATTTCTATAAATCCTAAACTTAATCCTAAAACCTAAAACACAATTTCAATTTCTACCCAATTTCAATTTCTAATCTTAAACACAACTTCACTAAAACAATATCAAAAATTAATTTTACAATATCACAAAACTAAATTCACTAAAATTACCAAACAACAATATCACAAAATTAATTTTACAAATCCTAACAAAACAATATCAAATAAAACCAGTTGGTAAAAAAAAATTAAAATCAGTAAAAAAAAACCTCCAAAGTAGAGCTCCGGTGGTGAGGAGGGCGAGCTCCGGTGGTGGCGAAAACGGAGAGCTCCGGTGAGAGAAGTGTTCGCGTAGGAGAGAGAGAGAGAGGAGAGAGAGCGACGTCGCGTAGGAGAGAGAGAGAGAGAGGAACGACGGGTGAGCGGCGGTGTGGTGGCGGTGGTGCGATGGTGCGGTGGTCGTGGGGTGGTGGTGCTGCAAAGGGTGTGGTGGGGTTGGGGTCGTGAGAGAAGAGTGAGGGAGTGAGAGGAAACAGAAGAGGAAACAGAGAGAGGAAAAGGGATCTGATTCTAATTTTAATTGGGGTTAGCGACGGAATTTGCGAGGGACTATTCCGTCGCTAATCCCTTCACGCTAACCAAGGTGGAACGGTCAAAAAACATTAGCGAGGGACTACTATTTCCGTCGCTAATCGCTTCGGTTTCCGTGCTGTTCAGATTTCAGTTTCCCTCCAAACAATTAGCGACGGACGGTTCCGTCGCTAATGCACTAACTTCCGTCGCTAATTTTCAAAAAACCGAAGACCCTTATTCCCTCGCAAATTCCGTCGCTAATGTCAGTTTTAGCGAGGGAATAAAATTCTGTCGCTAATGTCCGTCGCAAATAACGTTTTTTTTTAGTGAACGAAGTTAAAATTAAATAACATAAAAAATGGCTAACATAAATCTTTAAGAAAAAATCTACTCAAATATATGTAGTATATAAATTACGCTCTTTTAATTCTTTTAAGTGAGTGTTTGGATGCACGTTTGGCATCTCAAACTCACGTCCAGAAGCACCAAAACGGCATCTCAAGCTCCAAAACGACATCTCAATCGCGGTATTCCTAAAGCTCCAAAACGAAGCTTCTGCGTGGACGTGCGGTGGCGGTGAACCAAACTTGCAACCAAACACACACTAAGATAGTTAAGACAATCTTTAAAAGAATTTGAATTAAATATTTTATTGTAATTTTTAAATATAGCATAACAATATAGATTGTTTGTAAGTGAATCAAAGAATAAGAGTTGAGTTTTAGTTGCATTTGGGCTAGTAAGTTAGTAAGGAATGTTGTAAGTCAATAAGTCTTAGTGTTACTTGCGGTTTGGTTTGGTTTGGTTTCTATAATCAAAACCGCGAACCGAACCAAATCGCGCGGTGTAATGAAAAAAAGAACCGAACTAAACCAATAAGAAGCGGTTTTTTTGCGGTTTTCGGTTTGGTTTGGTTTGGTTCGGTTTGCGGTTTTCTATTGGTTTGGTTTTCTATTGGTTTGGTTTGGTTCGGTTTGCGGTTTTTCCCCCAAACTAGTTATTGAGGAACGAACTTCGCGTATTTAAATACCCAGACCCTAATGTACTCAAAACTCACCAAGTAACATTAAAAAAAGAAAAAATATATATAAAAAAAAAGCCTATTGCACTTTGAAAGTGCAATAGACCTAGTTAAGAACATTATTAAAACAACAATGATAGGTTATGTACTTTGTAAAAACAATTCCCTTACTATTTTAAAATGTGTGGTATTTAGAAGAATGATGTCACACTTCTGGCATTTTTGTATTGTTTATGTTATTTTAAAAATAAATAAAAAAATTCTCATAGGAACATCTTTGAAGCGTTTTTATATAAATATATATCTAATATCTTTAACTATACACTTCACAATAAAAGTCAACTCATTCGCTTTTAGTCAGAGATTTTACAATTAGATTGCGTTAGTGGGTCCTAACTAAATCTCAACTTAACAAAATTTAAATACATAAATCTTGTAAGAAAAAACAAAATTTCAATCAATAGTATGTATAGTTTTAGAACAAGAATAATTTTGTATTATATTTTTATCACGCCTACATAAAGCGTGGCAAAACACGTTTGTATGATCCACTTAAAATTTTCGTCTTTGTCTTCATTTTCTCGCCACGAGTGCACATGATATGTTTGTTTGAGTGGCTTTTGGTTCTCGGAAGAGCCTATCCTTCTCGTATTGTATTGAGAATTTGAAAAAACAAGATATCTGCATGTGACCAGAAAAGTTTTGAAATTATTAGGCAGAATATTATCACTTGGGTTCGAAATTGAAAAAACAAAATATTTGCTGTTGTGTTGAGCGTGTAAGTTTTAGGTGGCAGTTGTCATTTTATTTATAGATCAAATGTAAAATATTTTTTTGGTACAATTTTTTTTGACTAAAAATAAGGTATTCATTCATCTACTTAAGTGGATTACATCGAAAACAATACAAATTCTATATTGCTAAAACTGAAAAGGATGAATCTGCGAATAAGCTCAAGCATCCAAGTTAATAGCATAAAACGGAAAATTGCCTACAAAAATAACAAAATTAAAGCCACCAGAGTACCTATGCCTCCGGATCTGTAGCATTGACGACCAAGTCTTCATTTGTTGGATCTGAAGCGAGTCGAAGTGGATCTATCAATCCGAACAGAATAAACACCGTAACAATACGGGAAAACAAAACTACGTTGCACAAGACGACGAGCAAAACAACAGCGCCGCACAAGACGACGAATAAAAAAACGTCGCTGCACTTAGAAGACAAAATCACAAAAAGAAAACTCAAAGTTATGTGAATAACACTTATTTAGATGAAATGAGAGAAAAAATGAAGCAGAGAGGTGATTTTGGGTCAAAAATGACCCAAAATCACCTTTCTCCAATGGATGAAGAAGAAGAAAAGTTAAAGAGAAAATAAGGCAAAATTAGGACCGGCTAGAGAAAGAGTTTTTATTTGTACAACTTATTTCTTGCCGAAGTAAACTTATAATATTTAGTATTCTCTTCAAAATATTTAATCATTTTAACTTTTTGACAATTTAATACTTTTAACTTAAGAGCTAGTTGTTATATAATTTTTTTTGGTTTTACCCAGGGTATCCACCGCCGATCGCAGTGACTAATTAATCCCCTCACTGAATTGTAGGTGCCTCGAGGGGCAAGACAGCTGGTCTAGAGTTTTAACGCTGCTCTGTACTCATGGTGGGGATCGAACCCCCGACCCTTGAATAAGGGAGGATCAACCCCAATCGCTGAACATCACGCTCTGGGTTAGTTGTTATATAAATTAATGTAGTATATTTTTTTGACAATAAATTAATGTGGTATATAAAAACGGTTGTTATAATTTTTTAATATCATATATTTTCTTTTGGTTAAAAAAAATATCATATATTTTCTCCAACCATTTTAGCTTTTCTTTTTTATCCTTCAACTACATTTAACTGAATTTTTGGGCACTATTTTTTTAGACTATCATACCAATGAATTAATTAATTTTTTACACGTGAATTAACCAATTTTCTAAAATAAGTATTTGTTATCAAAATTCAAATATTAATAAATTCAAACTATCATTTTAAATTAGTAATTTGATTTTGTAAATTTAAAATATCAATTTCACTTTTTAAACTCAAATTATCAATTTTAAATTATTAGTTTTTTCAAATATTAAAAAATAGTTTGACTTTTTTAATGGAAAAATTTGTCATTTTGAACAACTTATCATATATTTTAGTTCCTTAGAAAGTAGCTTGACCAATATTTGAGTTTTTTAATAGAAAAGTTAGCAACTTTTATTTTTTCTGTGTTTTTTGATTCGAGCATTTTTTTTTGGGTCAAATCCGAACCAACCCATATCAACACATAGTAGTTTAATTTGCGCAACAGATTTTATAAATCAAACCCGAGCCAACTTATACTAACTCAATAGTTTTATATATAATTTTAAAAACACAAGATATTTGCTTAGAGTTTTTACCATAATAATTTATAACTAAGTTGTAAGATTTTAAAACTATGGATTTTTTAAAGCAAATAGAAGGAAGAAAGTCTCGTGAAAACCTTTTGATGTAGAGCAGCATCAAGAAGGAAAAAGAGAAATTCGCCCTAATTTTATTAATAAAAAAAATGACAGAGGAGAGCCCAAGGGGGGACTAGACCAATACCCTTGGCAGAAAAGAAAATAAATTTAAAGCAGTAATAGGGAGCCCCTAAGAAAGCTCCCTAGAACATTCAGTACTAGAGACAGATATAAATGTACTAACTTACAATAGTCAGATCAAAACGAGACAGAGACAAAATTTGTCCTTGAATGGATATTATATAGCCTGCAATTGTCATGACCAATTTCTAGGACTAACTTGTAATAGTCAGATCAAAAAAAGGCAGAGATGGAGTTTGTCTTTGCACGGGTATTGTAGCCAACCGTTTTCTTATCAATTTCTTTTTTTGTCGAAATTCCTCTTTTGGGTCTTGGACACCAACGGTTTGAACTTGTCATACTGTACAACTATTCCTTGGGTATCGGTAGTCATAGAATCAGCAACATCGCCTAACACATCACCCCAAAGCTTACCTAATATTCCTATGTCAGATGCTACCACTAGATTAGAAGTAGCATCAGACTCAGATGCATTTAATAGTTTTGTAATTTTAGAAACACAATATGCTATCTGATGAGTTTGAGTTTGATTTGGTGTAATTTTTAAATTTTAGATTTTTTTGGCTATTTAGAAGTGTTGGAATATAAATAAAATTTGTATTTTTTTATATTTTAAAAAATTAACATTTTTGTGCAAGACCCGTGAGTCCAATTCAAACCATCACATCTAATATCGGATTGGTTTGATTTGAATTTTGGAGAAAAATGTAAAATTCGAACCAACCCAAATCGAGTAAATTTTAAATGCTTTGGGCAACAAATTTAAACAAATAAGATCTAAATCGACCCGTGATCACTCCTATCTCTGGCTATGATAGTATTTACAAACACTGTATTTGTTTTTAAACTCGCATTTAAAAATTTTATTATTTGTGGTCTGTCGGAAGTATACACGGGAATTATTGCACGTTTACTTGCCGAAAGGTCATTTTTGTTATCGAACATGTTTTTTGTCGGTAATTGAAAAGTTAATGAAAATACTTACTGACGGCTTAATCCGTCAAAAACAAAGTAATTACTGACGGCTATTTTGCCGTAGGTAACTTTAGAAGGCATAATACAACTTTCTTGTAGTGAGCAGAATTGAACTACAATCCCCGCATCCACTGCAGCTCAACTGGTGAGAGACAGCTGATATTTCCATATACTTATGCCTCAAGCCATGGATTCAAATCCTTGTGGGTGTGAAAGAAATAACCCATGCATGGGTGACATGATGAATTTACAATGCAACAGGATGATCGGAGATACAAATTTTAGCATATCAATCATTAGTATAGAAAAGAACTGTGTACCTGAGATGTAGCATTTACTGAAAGAGAGTATGAGAGCGGACTACTCTCATTGTCGTCTAAGTTTCAGCGTTAGGATTAACCGTCTAATAGGATAACGATTAAGTAACTATGCGGCCCAGGGCAATGACCTCTCATTTGAGCTTAACTAAATGACTCAACCCATCAGAAATTTCATTTAGAAGCAAAAGCCCAATATTCATCAATAATAGTGCTTATTAATAATTAACCATAACTTATATTAATAAAATAATTTTTATACAATTGAATATGTCAATCCATAATAGATTAGTTAAATAATTAATCTAACATGCCAGATATTCCTATAAGCGACATGTTTGATAGCACGAGAAGGCGGCCAGTTAGTTATAAAAATAATCAAATCATAACACTATATAAATGTTCACGCCAAAATGTTCACTACATAAATGCTTGTGTTGATTCTCTTGAAACATTAGGTTGCTCTCAAGGCAATGACTTGTTACAGTAAATGAAATAAACTCTCTAGTTTATTGATTGATCAAAAAGGTTTATATACAAGTTGTTAAAAGCTAACGTAAGCTACAAGAGAGAAATAGCTAACACCTAGTTAACTTAAACTGAAAAGCTAATAAAATAAGCTAAAATTAATTACAAGGTAATTACAAGAATATAATTAGCATCTAACAGCCCCCCTCAAGCCAAAACATGAATGTCTTTCATGTTGAGCTTGGATACAAAGGCATCAAAATTAAAACAGAAGGCAGCAAGGGCTTCGTGTACATGTCTGCTAACTGGGCCTTTGTGGGAACAGGCAGCAAGTGAATCACACCATCTTGAACCTTGTCACGCACCAGGTGGCAGTCCAGCTCAATGTGCTTGGTGCGTTCGTGAAAAACTGGATTCTGGGCAATATGGATAGCTGAGTTGTTGTCGCAGAAAACAGAGACAGCGGCTGTGTGAGGTAAATGAAGGTCCTGCAGTAAGTATAACAACCATTGAACCTCTGAGGTAGTGACTGCTAATGCACGATACTCAGCCTCAGAGGATGATCTGGAAACAACAGATTGCTTCTTTGATTTCCAACTAATCAAAGAGGAACCATAGAAAATACAATAACCAGTTGTAGATCTGCGGCTGTCAAGACAAGCAGCCCAGTCTGCATCACTGAATGCAGTGAGTTTTGCATCAGAATTAGCATCAAAAAATAAGCCACGACCAGGACAGGACTTAATGTATTTCAAAACATGAATAGCAGCTTCCATGTGAGGCACCAAAGGGTTGGATATGAACTGGCTGAGCTTGTTTACAGCATAACACAAATCAGGTCTTGTGTTAGTTAAGTAAATAAGCCTGCCCAGTAAGCGTCTGTAAGGAGTAGGATCTTCAAGAGGACTTCCTGTATGTGCACTTAATTTCAGATTTGGGAGCATTGGAGTGGAAACAGGTTTGCAGCCAAGAAGACCTGCCTCATCCAGTAATTCCAAAGCATATTTTCTTTGAGATACCACCAAACCAGCTTTGGATCTAGCTACCTCAAAACCAAGAAAGAATTTCAAAATTCCTAAGTCCTTGATTTTGAATTCAGTATCAAGTAGCATCTTTACTCTATTTATTTCAGCTAGATTGTCCCCTGTGAGGACTACATCATCAACATAAATGAGTAGAATAGTAATGCTAGAGGATTCAGATTTGATGAGAAGAGAATAGTCATTCTTGGATTGAACAAAGCCCAAAGGGAGAAGGAAGGAGATCAGCTTTGCATTCCACTGCCTACTAGCTTGTTTCAAACCGTAAAGAGACTTTTGTAGTTTGCAAACTTGAGTAGGGGAAGAAGGAACAATGCCTTGAGGAATCTTCATATAGACTTCCTCATGGAGATCACCATGAAGGAAAGCATTGTTGACATCAAGTTGATAAAGATGCCAATGATGAGAAGCAGCCAAAGCAAGAACAAGTCTCACAGTGGTCATTTTAACTACAGGAGAGAAAGTTTCAGAGAAGTCAACCCCCTCAAGTTGAGTAAAACCCTTAGCTACCAACCTAGCTTTGTATCTTTCTATTGAACCATCAGCATTGTGCTTAATTTTGAAGACCCACTTGCAACCTATAGGATGCTTCCCAGGAGGCAAAATCAGTAAGAGTCCAAGCGGAATTCAAATCCAGGGCATGAAGCTCAGCTTGCATAGCATCAACCCAACATTGATGCTTGGAAGCTTGAGCATAAGTCTTGGGTTCAATATTTGTGCTGATAGCTGCAATGAAAAGTCTATGGGAAGCAGACAAACCATCATAAGAAATGACATCAGAGAGAGGAAAATTACTACCTGAAGATGAGTGAACATTTGAAGAAATGGAAATCATGCCACAATGAAAATCTTGAAGATATGATGGTTTGTGTTTGACTCTAGTGGATGTTCTAAGGGCTGTGGTGGGTGCAGGGGAGGGTTCAGAAGCTGAAACAGAAGCATTAGATGCATCAGGAGTTAAGGTGGCAGAGGCCAGTGCATCAGAAGTGTGGTCATCAGAAACTGTTTTAATATAAACAGAATTATCAGAAGCTGTGTTATCAGAAATTGATGTAACAGGAGCGGCTGGTGTAGCAGAAACTATTTCAACAGAAACAGAATTATCAGAAGCTGTGTTATCAGAAATTGATGGAACAGGAGTGGCTGGTGTAGCAGAAGCTGTGTCAACAGAAACAGAATTATCAGGGGCTGTTTTATCAGAAATTGATGTAACAGGAGTGGCTGGTGTAGCAGAGGGAAGGGAAGGATAGGTGAAAAAGTCATTTATAGCTGACTGGGAAGGGGAGATGGTGGATGGGGAGGAGGTAGGTGTGGGAAGGTAGGGAAATATGTTTTCATAGAAAGAGACATTCCTAGAGAGAAAAATTTCATGAGTATGTAGATCATACAAAAGATATCCTTTGACACCTTGAGAGTGGCCAATGTGGATACATTTGCGAGCTTTAGGAGAGAATTTTGTCCTGTGAGATGTGAGAGTGGTCGCATAACAAAGTGAACCAAACACACGAAGGGGAGAAAGGTCAGGATGTTTATTGTGTAAGAAGAAATAAGGTGATTTAGAGTGGAGGTTGGGTGAGGGGAGTCTATTGATAGTATGTACGACATGACAAATGGCAAAATCCCAAAATTGGATAGGTAAGTGAGATTGAAACATTAGAGAGCGAGCAACATTCAAAATGTGTTGGTGTTTGCGTTCCACAACACCATTTTGTTGTGGTGTTTCAACACAAGTGAAGGATGCCATGGTCAAGGTAGAAATCAGGGATAGAGAATTCAGGGCCATTATCAGATCTAACTATCTTGACCTTGGTGTGAAATTGAGTGTGAACATAGGCAATGAATTGCATCAAGTGTTTTCTAGTTTATGATTTTGTCCTCATTAACTTGATCCATGTGAACCTAGATTTGTCATCTACTATGGTCAAAAAATACTTGTTGCCATTCATAGAAGGAGTGGCAAGAGGACCCCAAATGTCTACATGAATCATATCAAAAGTGTGAAGTGTAGGTGAGGTGTGAGTGGGAAATACAAGCTTCTTTTGCTTGGCAAAATGGCAAGCATCACAATTTTTAATTGATATAGGGGGCATATTACAATGAGTTTTCTGTATAAGATTGTAACAATTGGGGGAGGGGTGTCCTAGACGACTATGCCAAATATCTATATGCACTGAGGCAATGGAAACAGAGGTACAGTGAGTGGATCTAGACTTAGCTGAAAATGACTGGGGAGAGATCTTCATTGTGTAAAGCTTCCCATCTCTTCTAGCATGGCCAATCACCTTCTTCGAGTGGATATCCTGCAACAAAGCAAAGTCAGGTTCAAAGCTAGTCTTGCAGTTTATAGTATCAGCAAGTTGGCCAACGGATATGATGTTGGAATTGAAATCAGGGACATAATACACATCATAGAGAGTGATTGTTGGACTGAGATGAATTGTGCCCTTATAGTGAGTGTATCTTGTATCTCCAGAAGGTAAGGTGATCAATAGAGGTTTGATTGCAAAGAATGTAGAGAACAACTCAATGCAAGAACAGATGTGGTCTGTGGCACCACTATCAACAAGCCATGTGATGAGCCATGTGATGAAAGAGTTACCTGAAGGAGCAGCAGCAAGATTATTCACACGAACCATATTAGCAGAAGCTGTGGCAGTAGGAGGAGTTGCAGGGAGCAAAGCAAGCAAGCTCTGGATCTGGTCATTGGTGAAATTCAGAGGAGTGGGAGAGGTGGAAGATGCATCAGAGGAATCATCCACAGAAACATTGTTCACTGACTTAGCAATGTTCTTCAAACCAGGAGGATAACCGTGCTTCTTCCAACAAGTATCCACAGTGTGATTAGTACGGTTGCAATGAGTGCACAACCGATTAGCACGCGGAGGAAACGGCTTACCACGACCACAAGGCGCCGTAGGGGAAGCTTGCACAGCAGCAACAGAAATGTCAGGAATAGCAGCAGCAGGATTAGCAATTTGACGTTCTTGCTGCAAGATCATAGAGTAGGCCTTTGCAAGAGGTGGAAGAGGATCCATAATCAGAATTTGAGATCTAACAGCAGCAAAATTCTCATTCAATCCTTGAAGAAACGACATCACCGCATCACGTTCACGATAGTCAGTGACAGTCTTCGCGACGTTGCAACAACACGTACCAGGAGCAAGGCACGACGGAATCGGACGATAGTTGCAAAGCTCATCCCATAGGATTCGCATTTTGGTGAAGTAAGCAGTAACCGACGTCTCACCTTGCTTGAGAGAGAAGATGTCGTAATGAAGATGAGAAATCCGAGTGTTGTCACCTTGAGAAAAACGATTGCGAAGCTCTCTCCATACGATGTACGCATCTGTGATCCAAAGGATACTCAAAGAGATCTCCGTCGAAACAGAACGATTAATCCACGATAAGGTCAGCATATTGCAGCGTTTCCAGAGGCCAAATTTCGGATCGGAGGTGGTCGGACGAAGAATCGAGCCATCGACGAAGCAGAACTTATTCTTCATCTCAAGCGCCATTGTCATGGCTTGAGTCCGTCCATGATAATTGGAACCATCGAGCACTGGAGTCACGAGAACGAGAGAGGGATTCTCGTTTGGGTGGATGTAATACGGATCAGAATAATCCTTCGGTTTGGATGATCGCCGGCGAGGAGAAGAGTGAACAGAGGAGCGATTGGATGCATCAGAATCCTCTGAAAAAGAGTCGCCGGAGATAGCCATGGAAGAGCAGAGAAGGAGAAGGAATGGAAAAAAAAAATTATACGGAAAGGAAATGGAGAAACCGTTAAGAGAGAGAGAGATAGAATTGGGGATTTTCACTGATACCATGTTACAGTAAATGAAATAAACTTTCTAGTTTATTGATTGATCAAAAAGGTTTATATACAAGTTGTTAAAAGCTAACATAAGCTACAAGAGAGAAATAGCTAACACCTAGTTAACTTAAACTGAAAAGCTAATGCTAAAATAAGCTAAAATTAATTACAAGGTAATTACAAGAATATAATTAGCATCTAACATGACTTATGATACTAAATTTTTTGGTGACCACTATACAACAATCTAATGATTAGTACATACTGATCACAATTTAGTGTTTGTGTGGTGAGTGAGCGGATAAATGAAAACACTGGATAGTACATACTAACCACAATTTAGTGTTGGTGTGGTCACCGAATTTTTTCATTGATAGGGAAATGACTATTATGCCCATTTAGTAACAATTACTAAGAAATTTCTTAGTACTCTAAGTCAGACTCTGCTCTCAAGCCTGTGATTTTATTTTGCACAACAACCCGCTAGCTCTCTTTCAATCCAAAATATTAAAATATTTTAGGATATTTTTGAGAGGGAGTTTTGGGAGAGGAGGGGAGGAGAGTGCTTTGGAAATATTAGTCTACTAGCGCGTGGACCCGTGCGTTGCACGGGGCTAAAACTTTAGTTAATACAGAAATTTTGTTGAGGTAAAATTTATTTCTTAAATTGCAATATAAAAAAGTTTTATCTAAATTGAATGTCGGTAGGAATAAAAAACAAAATCATTTGCCTAAACAAAAATTTAAATACTTCCATACACAGAATCCATAGCCTTAATCAGAAAATTAAAAGAAGCCGTGTCTGTATCAAAGTATGCTTGACCACCAATATATTGCAAACAAAGTGATACTAAAAAGGGAGCAATGGAAAAGGCCAATACTAAACAAAATAAAGAAACACAACACAAGTTCAACCTCTTCAACCTCTTTCAAAAAGGATTGTTTATGAATATGAATAGACAGAGTTATAAAGATAGAGTTATAACTACTTGACACTTTTCCTAGATTAATGATATCTTGTAGAAGTATGTCATAAAATCACGAAATTAGGGAAGTCCAATTCCATCTAAATGAGACATAATTATCTCCTTTGGTAGTGTTATTTTTAACCAATTATAGACAAATAATAGGGGTGGGGTATATAGCCAAGGTTAAGCAAAATAGAAAATAAAAGTGTTAATTGTAGGTACTCTGGTGATTTCCTATCCATATTTTGCCTTCGTATCGTTGTATCTCGTGAATCATGGTGATTTCTTCAACCCACATCCTTTTATTAACCCAAAATATTACCACTACCTTAGAGGCTTAGACACTAACGGAAATATACAGAACTTATTCAATGAATACATAGGGGTTGCTACTTAGTACTTATTAAGATCTTAGTCCCTATTTTCTCTTCTTTATAGCAGCAGCAAAGCCATAAGTTTGTGCTTAACAACAACCTCCTGTCATAAAGCAAAAGTGGTTTTAGTGGAGTTACAAATTGTAATAATAATATCCAACTCATGCTATTATTATTTCCAGAAAGGAATAGCAAGACCTATTAAATTGCTCAAAAGTGTGATGTGCATCTTTCACAAATCCTATTGTTGGATCCTCAATGAGCCTTAGCATTATTACTATTAGACTAAAAATAACCATTTCAGCAAATTGACGCATTTGTAAATAGACTTAAGGTCTTTTTTTACAATGTATGGAAACCTAAGCCTAACCAAAAATTAGTATGCTTCTGCTGCTATAAACTAAATAATGAATGGGTGTAAAGGATTTGGAACTTTATATCAACTTAAAAGATAAGTTCATAAGTCACCAAAATATAATCAGCAGATTTCAAGTGGTACCTTATCATAGAAATCTGGAAGGTTATTATGGGGATGTGCTTCAAAATATCTTTCCAAAAGCATACTGTCAAGCTACATGCAACAAAAAGACGACCATCAACAACTGCTAACATCACATTATTAATCAATTAAGCATAAAAATACCTATGTATATAAAGAGTTGCAAAACATTAATTATAAATTTGTAAACCTTAGATACATTAACAGTGATTGGGGAGATTTAGAAGATACTGGTATCTTGCTGCAGCAGATATCTCCCATTTCATAAGTGAAGAGCCAGATGTAGTTACTATGTCGAATCCGAAATAGTGAAATTTGGCAACATGAATTTGAAGAAGGCGTCAGAATCAAAGAACGAATTCATAAAATTAGCAGCACACAGGATTCAAAACTCAAGTCACACATAAATGGAACAAAGAAAATGGAGAGGAAAGCGATGAAAGATGAGATTTGAGTAGAAAGCGAGGAAACTCAAACCACACTCAAATCTGAAATGGAGTATAAATCGCCCTAACTTGAAGAGACTTAAATCACACCAAAATCACAGTTAATCAGAAATGTCGATGAGAGCAAGAGCAACTGCAAGAGAACCTCACCTACTGCAGGCAAACATGCATTATCAGAGATTTTTGCATCGTGATTAAGGAATCTCCAAATGCAAGTAAATATTGCAAGCGAAAAGCATATTAATTATCAGACTTGTAAACAACAAAGAACCAAAATATTAGCATAGCTTAATCAAAGTTCAATAATGTCAACAACTAATATACCAAAATTTTCCATATAGGAACTAATTTAACAACGAATACACGACAAAAAGTTGGAAAAATATCAAAGGAGCAAATGGGACACAAATAATGAAATAAGTAAATAAAGCAAGCAAGGAAATTGGAATAAGTTATGTACCAGAAGAAAAATTCGACTACCTTCCTGAAGGCCAACACCACCAACGAAGAGAAAAAGCAAAGAAAGAAGCTGTGGAAAAAGAAAAGCAAATAATCAGAAAAAGCAGCAAATCAAAAAGAAGAAGAAAACAATTGAATTAAAAGAGTACCCTAAAACAAACACTCCATTCAAATTGATGACATCAAAATAAACTTCTTCAAATCACTCCATTCAAATTGATGATATCAAAATGAACTTCTCCATCTGCACATTAACACCTGAAACAAACACAAAGCACCAGAAATTGAAGTTCAAATTATTCGAAGCAAAAAAAAATGCTAAAAAAAACTCTAGATAAAGTGCATACCCAAATAAAGCTCCCCAAACGATCCATTCCCTATCTTCCTCCCAAGCTTAAATTTTCCACCAAAAAGATGATCCATGATTTAAATCTATTATAATTATCTCATCATAGATTCAAAAAAAATCATATTCTTCTATAGCAAAAGCAAAAGGCTAAGGGGAATAAAAAATGGCAGAATAGAAAATCAATATAAGCAGAATTTGCAGCTCTTTTTCATGGACATAACATTTCCTGGAAGCCTATGCAGTTAAGTTTTGTCATTCAAAGCAACAACTCTCTTGTACCGTCTTCCTTCCATGCCTCTGCAGTTAAGTGTAGTGTAGTATGTGAGACTAATATTAAGAAAGAAGCAGCTATAGACACCACAGTTTATAAAAGTAAACCAAATGGTAAGAAAACCAAAAAAGATACGAAAGATAGAAAAGCAACATACTAATATTGCTGCTTAAATGAAAGTTTAAGCACATGATACTTGATAAAGCAAATAGTAGTTAACTATCCTCTGTCTGTTAGTAGTTAATTCATAGTATTTCAGCATTACCTATTTCCAATGATCAAAGAAGGAATCAAACGCAAAACTCAATCCTAATTCATATATACCAATCACAAATTCACCAATGCAGAATTTAAAGAGGATAGAGCAAAAAATGGAGATCTCACTTTGTAGTTTGAAAGATATACCATAAATGAGCTGCTTCTCTGCCTTCTCGTTACAGTTTCCCCTTCACCATGGCATAAGACACTCTTAAGTCCTCACCCCTTCAACCAGACGGTGCAATAATCATCAAAACAATGATAATGGGTTCTTCCTAGGCCTATTAATGTCATGCTTCATAGCAGAGAAGAAAATCACTGTAGATGGTCAATGATAGATTAATCTACAGAGTACCACATATTAGCATATAGTGTAAGCATCAATCACATGTATACATGGTGTGAGTTTCGAAGAAAACCAAGAATCTCATATTCATGGATGTCAATTGAAAGACAACATCATGATATACTGATTAAAAGTCTATATGCATGTAGGTCATATATATTCATCCCTTCGTTAAAGACTAATGGCAAGCGACTCTTTAGTAAATAAATCCTATATCTTTGTTAAAGACTTACAGTACCCCACACTTGATTTAATTTTTGCATGAATAAGAATTACACAATATATTCCAACCACATTTTCATTCTGTCAACTCACAATTATTCCATTATGTTTGTATTAGCCTCCTTCTTGAAAGTCTTTTTTCTTCTTTAAAAGCTCTATGAGAAGGCATAAAAAAGTGATTATGTTTTCAAAATAAACTACAGCCCAATAATAAGCTACCAAGGAAGAGATAAGCAAGGTTGCTTCAGACCATGATAAGCTACCTACCACACACATGACACAATGTTAAGCTTCCTGCCAGAGAAAACTCTTTGTAAGTAAAATTTATACACAATGAACAAATCCAGATGAAATGTAGTTGTCTCCCACTGCCTGTTTGCATAAAAATGCTATAAGTTAGTTTATATATAGCATAAATAAAAATTAACATGTATGAACCCCCATATCAAAATTAACATGTGGCAAACAGCTTAGTTCCAATGAGTTTAATGAAATCAAAGATGGAAAACAAACTCAAGGTAATATGGAGTTAGAGAATACTTTAACTTGTGGCAATATGAAAATCATCATGCAACAAACAGAAGATAAGTTAATGAATGCCTATTGAAGGGTATCAGAGTGACATTCTTTTCCAGCATAGCAATATGCTTGTCGAATAATTGACATAAACCAATGACTGAAGAATATAATGGTAGAATAGTTTAATATGGGCATCAGCTTATTTTAATTTCCAAATTGGCAGCCCAGGTGCTAAAATATCATCATGTACTTTCACAAATGAGCTAAAATGATGGGAATTGATTACCTTATATAATAAGTCTTTTTGATATCAACAACATATGCATCAACATTGACACCTAATATGTCGTAGTAGGTACTGTCCTTCACCATGGCTAGTGATATCCAACTCACGATTCACAACTCTAAAATTAAGTAAACTGGAAAAAATCTAATTAGCAGACTGATATAAATACACAGCACTTGAACAATATGAAAAGAGGGGGAAATCAAGAAAGTGCTTCCTAACCAAGATTTTAGAACCAACCCTATACAATAACCAAGTGAGTTTCAGGTGTGAGAGCATACCAACTAATATTGGTTTCCTTGTTTACATCAAGTGGCTTTCATGTAGGGGAGAAGCAAGTGCATCAAATACTATAGCTATAATTTCTCGCTCAAAAGTTTATGGCCAAATAGACATGGGAAACAATCAAACTTCAGAAATCAATGAAATAATAAAATCAAAATGAAAAACTTTCAACTTCTAAAGTTCAAACTTTGAAAAATATTCCACCTCACCTATCACAAAATACAATACTCCAAAAGGATTTCATCCATGGTGATTAGATGTTGTCATGCACTTGCTATTATTCTCTGCTTCAACATCAAACTTAATATGACCTTTTTGAAGCCTTTAATATTGCAGAAATTGCACCATACTAATTCAGCATATGAATATCACACTTTCAGATAACATATCAATTCCTCAAACTACAATCCAAAAATACACTGATAAGATCTTAAATGGTAAGACTTAAACATGTTTCAAATTCAAAGTCCAAAAATTATTAATGGAAAAAGTCAAAAACAGATCCAAACTCAAAGAACAATGAGGTAAATATACATAATGAGAGAAAAAGAGAAAGGAACACCTCAAAAAAGAGAGGGTGATGAATGATTGTAGAGGATGATATGAGGGGTTCTTAATCAAAGTCCCTATAGCTTCCCTGCATTGCAATTAAAAACCCAATTACATCTCCACAAACCCAATTGTTACAAAAGAAAAGCAACAACAATGGGATGGGGAAATTAGTTATAAATACATACCAGAAAATAAAAAGGAAAAATAAATTTAATATACTGGTTTATACTCTCACAGTTGTTCGAGAAGAAGGAATTGAATGACGCAGCGACGGCGTCGCCGAAGTAGCGCGTGAACGTGGGTAGCGACATTGCCGGAGAGTCAACGTGTATCGCACGCCCTAGGAGCTCCTTACCTTGCTTGCACTCGCGCCACGGTGCTTTCCGGAGTTCATAGGAACGGCGTCATCGACGGAGGCGTATCCGGCGTCGAGAACGTTTTTGTTGTTGTTGTCCTTGATGTTGTTGTTGTCTTCAGGATGCTCGTATTGTGAGAGGTTGTTCGTACTCACGCTCTTCGTCATGGAATCAACCACGACTCTAACTCCGAACAACATGATCTCGCCGGAGCCGTTTTTTTCATCGCTAAATCCAGAACCTGAAAACAAAAACAACCTAGAAATGAAAAACCAAAAAAGGTCAAGACTTTAGGTCAAAAATCACAATCAAAAGAAGAATCAGACTACCCCAATGGAGAGATGGGCGAGTGCAGTGACGACGGACGAGCGGCACGGAGCAGAGGAGCAGCTAGCATGGCGGCGGTGACAGATGATGTGAACTGAGAGTGAGATGTTTTTTTTATCGGTGAGAGTGAGATGTGAGTGTGAGAAGAGAAGAGAGTGCAGAGAAGAGAAATCCAAATGAAGAAAACAGTACCTGAGTTTGAAGAACAGTTTCAGTTTCAACCTCAATTAACATAGCCCCAGTAACAATAACTCTACCACCATCTTTACCCTTCTTTCTCTTCACCACTTTCTTCCTCCCTTTTCCTTTCTCTTTATGGGAAGCCACTTTGGCAAGCTGATTATCGATACTCCACACATTCTCCTTGTTGCTCCTAACCCTCACGCCCCCTTTGGGATTGGAACCACTTTTGTTGTGATTGGGTTTTTGGGTCTGTGCTGTTACCCTTGTGGAACGTGGTTTTTGAGGTGTGGGAGAGAATGAAAGAGAGGAAACAGAATTGTGGGTAGAAGAGATGGTGTGTGGTTGAAGCCAAGGAAGAGAGTGGGGGAAGCTTGCGTGTCTGACACATTAAACAATTGATGGGAGAAAGGATGTGAGACGTCAACACAGTGAAAATCAAGATTTGGGCATCCAAAATGGCGTGACACATGGCGGCGTTTAACTGGCCAAAGCTGAGGGGCGGGAAAGTGGAAGTTTGGCGCCAAAATCAGCTGAGGGGCCCACATGGAGAAGACCACAAGATGTAAATGTAGAGATATATATATATATATATATATATATATATATATATATATATATATATATTATATATGTAATTGAGATTATTGAAAAATTAAAAGAATAACATGATAGATAACAATATAACATTTTTAATCACACATTGTATATCGTTAGAAACACTTTTTAGCTTCCTTAATTTAGAGTTGAAAAATATGTCATTTTTTCCCCTCTCAAACATAACCTTAGTCTCTTTATAAAAGATCTTCTTGAAGGTATATTGTCCAAAACTGTCCATTAATGATTGAGATTTGGGACCAAGGTTGGGGACCTTAATTCATTGCCTACCGTCACGAATAGGAGATGCTAGATACTCTTAAGCCTAATGCCTCCGTATGCCATTGTGGTTACAAAGCCAGCTAGTTGCAATATTTAATTCAAGTCTGGCCCTCTTTTCTCGGTCATTTCATGCATGCATGTGAATCATGATTGTTGCACTATGCTTTTCCTTTCCATTTTGGTCCACATCAAGTTGTGGTTTGGAGGCTCAACACTTATCCAATTTCATATACCATCACTTCATTGTTTGTATTCTAGATTTTGAAGAATATTAGTCTACGAAGGTCTATCTAGTTGATAAAGTTGCGGTGTTTTGTGACTGATGTGAGGACTTTTTTTAATAAATGGGAGCGATAGCCTCAAAAGCAAAACAACTAAAAAGGGATACAAGAGGGAATGGAGATTCCCAAACAATCATTGAGTAAAAGAGGTCCCACAGATGACGGACATTGCTCAAACAAAATCAAAGACTCCAAGAAACTACAACCCAGAGAAGCTAACTCGCCAGCACAATGGTTTGCCACATAGATTGCCACTGATCAAAACCATGCAAATTCCAATACTTCTAGAAATGCTTTTTAAGTCTTGAGGTTTTCATTAACTTTGTTGACTGAAACCCAATTTACTTAAAGTTGCACAAGTTTGGGTATGACAATTGGGTTTCTTTCTTCTGTTCTATGCAGATGGACCGAGGCATGGGCGGATCCTTGTGTATTTATGGGGTAGCTCTGGCTACCACAAAAAAAAAATTATTTGAGTAAGCATGTATATTTTATATTTAGCTACCCCAACCAAATTTATTAGTTCAAGGTTCTAAATACCTACTTTTTTATTTGAAACTTATGCACACAACAACCAAAACATGCCACAACAGACAAGCAGAAAAATAGAAAGGGAATTCAAGGAATTGGATCCTAGCAACAATTACATGAAATTCAACATTGCTAATAGGCTTAAATATGTTTTAGGCCCCTGCAAATATAGGGTGTTTTCGTTTAAGCCCCTGCAAAAAGTTTTTTTTGTTAAAAGCCCTTGCAAAATGAAATATTTTGTTATAAGCTCTTCTCAACATATCCAGCAATCATAGCATTCCATGTTAAGGCTAACATTTTAGTCATAGAAGGGCTTATAACAAAATATGTCATTTTGCAAGGGCTTTTAACAAAAAAAAATTTTTGCAGGGGCTTAAACGAAAACACCCTATATTTGCAGGGGCCTAAAACATATTTAAGACTTGATAATATCTGTAGGCTAGTTTGAGTCAACAAAAAAAATTGTAGGCTAGCACAAAGTTTTATTCTCATAACTTCGTTAACCAAAAAAGACTTCATATGAATTCACAACACTGATAATTGACATTGATTATATTTGCATGTTAGCAGAGAGTTTCTATTAAGATGATTTCACTGAGCAAGAATGAATTTTTCTGAGACTGCAATTAAGATATCACATATTTGATATACGTCAACATCAAGTTTTCTAAAATATAATAACACTCTGAGTTGTGTACAATTTAGTGAAAATAAGAAAATCAAAAAATTATCACTTGATTGATAGATTGATTAGCCTTCTTTTGACACAAGACAATGCTAATCTATTTAGTACAATGTCAATTATGGATGAATTTGACTCTCTGAAGCATCGTCGAGCTAAACTTTCCTAAATAGCTATATATTGTCGGTTTTTTATTTTCTTTGTTGTTGCTTCAATTTACATTTTGTACGTGTAAAAACCATTGTGAACTTTTTTACTTATTGATTATGTTTAATATTTTAGTCTAAAATCAAAATTTTTTCTTTATATTTGGCTACCCCATAAAAATTAGGCTAGCTCCGCCACTGGGCCGAGGACTTCGAGTTAGAGCATGCAATTTTTTTTAAATGATCACACATTGATCAGTAGTCGTACGCGGGTCAAAATAATTAAAAGGATAAAATATAGTAACAAGGTAAGCAACATTGGTCGTCTCACAAGGACCTCTAAAACTAACATTAATACCAGAATCAGGAACGAAATTAACAATAAAAGGGGGCTGGAGAAAACGATTTTTGTTTATGAGAAAAAGAAATTTACGAGAGACAATCAATTCACCGGTTTCGGGGTGTGCTTCTTGAATTTATCACAGGTTCTAAAAATTACGTCTCATTTGATTTCCAATTCGTGATTGATACAAACTAACTAAAACTTAGTTTATACGTGTTCAAATGTTTCAGGTAAACGCCAATACAGTGGGTTCAATCGGTCACGAAAGTGGACAAGCGCCGTTTAAAACATAACCAATATCATAACAGAATTCATGTCAATCCTCTATAAATTTCTGTTCGAATTAAATAAATTAAACATCCAAATAATTCGAAATAATCAAGGTTACGAAACGAGATTGTATACAAGTAAGCGCGTAGACAAACAAATCGTGTTTTGCAAAAAACGGAATTTAAGTGAAACAAGAAGAACCGATTTGCAAATTAATAAGAACGAATTACAAAATTTATAGAACACAATCAAAAACACCGAGTGCAAAACTCTAAATAATGCATTAAAATACACTAATTACACATCATTAAAAATATCATAAAAATTAAAGTACAATATAATTAAATAAATAAATTAATTAATTAAATACCTAAACTTTATTTTGCTTTTCTGGATCTGACAACAATCATCTAAATTAACTTCAACGTGTTATTGTTGTGAACTTGATCTACATTGTTGTTGCTCATTCGATGGTAATCTCCTTTTTAAAATAGTTCCATTATCAATATATGAACCACAAAATTCAATTTTGTTCCAAACACCGACTTTAGAAATTCAGAATTTATTTACTAAAGAGAATTGGAAAACAACAAATCTTATAACACTAACTTCCATAAATTCACGCGTGTTTACACACTCACGTCAAGTGTATCGTCAATGCTGCTTTATAGAACAATAGCTTTCTAACTTCAATTTGCGCATCAGAAATGAAATGGTTCAGAGCAAGGTTTTAAAAATCGGACCGGACCGGCCGGTTCAACCGGTTGAACCGGGAACCGGACCCCTGGCCGGTTGGTTCAACCCCATTTGAACCGCAGGCCAAAGAACCGCTCAGAACCGGATTGAACCGCCAAGAACCGCTTTGAACCGGGAAAGAACCGGGAACCGAACCGGGTTGAACCGGTTTGAACCGCCCGAAATGTAATTTTTTATTTTTAAATGTACTTTTTTCTCCAAAATTTAATATTTTTTATTTTTTATTTAATAAATTACTTATCCGGTTCAACCATGGTTGAACCGGTTGAACCGATTGAACCATGAACCGGAGGTGTCGCCGGTTCGATCTCCGGTCCGGTTTTAAAAACATTGGTTCAGAGTGATGAATTTGACGGAGTTTTGGCACAAACATAATAATTTCATTTATAATATTTATGCATGTTTAGAGCCTCTATTTATAGAGAAACTCGTGTCACTTGGTGAAAGAAAACAACATTTGATGTATTGAAAAAAAGAATCACTACAAGAAAAGAAGCCATTAGCGACGGAAATTAGCGAGGGACTAATGGTCCCTCGCAAAAATTGGGATTAGCGACGGAATTTGCGAGGGAATAGGGGCTGTCGTATTTTTGAGAATTAGCGACGGAAATTTAGACATTAGCGACGGAAATTCCCTCGCTAAAGGCTTGGGCGGGAAAATTAGCGACGGAGTTTCAGTCCCTCGCTAATTTTTTTTACTTTTCAGATGATGGGACTCAGTGCAGGGGTTGGTAAATGTGCAGCAATTAGCGACGGACAGTTCCATCGCTAATTCTCTCGCAATTTTTTTTTACTTTTTTTCCTTAAATCCGTTTACACTCTCACTCTTCTTTCTCACTCACAACACCCTCACTCTTCTTCTCTCCTTTTCACCCTTCCTCTTCCCTTACTCTTCTTCTCACTCACACCACCACCACACCACCACCACGCCACCCTTCCTCTTCCCTCACTCTTCTTCTCTCCTCTTCTTCTCACTCACACCACCACCACACCACCACCACCGTCGCCACCACTTTCACTCCTCTCTCTCTCTCTCTCTCTCCCTTACTCTTCTCCTTCTCTCTCTACCATCCACACACGCCACCTTCACCACCACCACGCCAACCACTTTCACTCCTCTCTCTCTCTCTCTCTCTCTCTCTCTCTCTCTCTCTCTCTCTCTCTCTCTCTCTCTCTCTCTCTCTCTTTCTCCCTTACTCTTCTCCTTCTCTCTCTACCATCCACACATCACCACCACACCACCTTCACCACCACCACCACCACGCCACCTTCACCACCACCACCACCACCACCACCACGCCACCTTCACCACCACCACCACGCCACCTTCACCACTCTCACTCCTCTCTCTCTCTGGATATAATAATAATAATAATAATAATAATAATAATAATAACAACAACAATAATAATAATTATAATAATAATAATAATAGTAATAATAATAATTAAAATAATATAATAATAAATATAAAAAAAAGCAGATTTAAAAAAAACAGAAACAGCCAGACTTAGCGAGGGAATTAGAGAGGGAAAATTCCCTCACTAATTAGCGAGGGATTAAAATTCCCTCGCTAATCCCAGTAGCGAGGAGGAATTAGCGAGGGAACCAGTCCGTCGCAAATGACCATTAGCGACGGATTTAGGTCATTTTGCGAGGGAAATGTCCGTCGCTAATGACCCGTTTTTTTGTAGTGAATGTGATTTTTCATACCCGTGTCTCTTCATGTATAGACATGGGGGATCCACCCAGAAAAAATAAAATTAGCACTAATACTTCTATTAAAAAATTTGCATACCCTAAAATTTTTTTTACACCCAAGCCCCTAGTTTTGCATCAGCCCAATGCACCACATTCACACAATCACGAACCAAATAGGGGATACATAGATGAACGACCATCTATTGACTTACATTGAGACCAATGTACATTAATAACATTGACACTAAGCTCATTATTCAACGATTTCAAAATATAAATCATGTTGAAGACAATTATGAGATGTGTAAATTATGTACTTAAATATATTAAAGTTTCATTTTTATTATATGCTAGCGATGCGTGTGCTTAAAATATTTTGCATCCCCTAACCTAGGGTTCTAGATTTGCCACTATATATAACAACATACATTCGTTCATGATAGAATACACTTAGGGGGTGGATTCTCTCCTTTAAAAGAGTTTCACGGAAAGTTGTACAATGTTGAATCTTGACCATTCAACACCCTCTTTCTTTTTTTTTTTTCATGTATTAAAGTCGCTCTCTCTTTTTTTTAGTAGAAGGTATTAAGTTACACTTCATTATTTATTTAATTTCATTTTTCACCAATTGTATTTAATTAGTTTGTTATTATCTTTTAGAGTTTGTTTAGAAGATAAATGGTACATTAGTATTATTTAAACTCAGCTCTACTAAGCTTTTGCTGTACATTCAATTTCACTCACTTCACCAATCAATAAAGTGAGACTTTCACTCTCAGTTCTCTATTTCATATATAATTGACGCCACACTTTTAATATGGTATCAGAGCGGGTTCTAATCTTCTGACCTCGTCTCTGGCGGCAAGCACCACCTTTTCAGTTTTCAGTTTATTTCCTTTTTTTCGCTGCAATCACTTTCCGGTTTCCATTACTCTGATTTTAATATGGTATCAGAAGTGATATAGCTTCCGCGTTCCTCTCTCCTCGATGATTCCTCCATTGTGTTCTCGCGAATTTCTTCTTCTGATTTGCGATTCATGAACAATGGTGCTCATCGTGGTATCAGGAAGAACTTTCTTGATTTTCTTCCACATGTTATTTGAGATTTTCTACGTTCATCATTCTTCCTTCATTCTTTTGATCTGCTTGGTTGCTGTTCAACTCATCTCTGCTATGGAAAATCCTCCACAGAATTACGATGACACATTCTACCTCCATCCTCCGGATAATCCCGGTCTTGTGTTGGTATCTCAACATCTTCCTACGGACAAATCCAGTCACTTCTTGCGTGTGTACAAGAAATTCATTGAAGCTTCTTCCTCGATTTTCCCTCGAGCCAGCTTCATCATCACTACTGACTTATGTTGGTTATGACTCACAAATATCCATGCCTAAGCCTATTCTAGATTTCTTATTGGGCCAAGATCTCCATTATTCAACCTATTTTTTCATACTCCAGTTGTTCAGTCCTGGGTGCGAAGGGGTGTGTTGAGATCCTTGTTATTTCACCTGTATCAGTTAATGCTTCAGATGTACGTCCAGTCCTGAGCGTGAAGGGTGTGTTGAAGTCCCACATCGACTAGAGATATGGCATAGGCAATCTTATTAGCTTGTGAATTCATAAAATCAAATGATTTCCAAGGGTATTTTTGTGATGCCAAACAATTCCAAGACCCTTGTTCTTAGAACTCATAGGCAAAATGGGAATGCTTGACATCTATTCTCCATCTTGAGGGGGGGTATTAAGTTACACTTTCATTATTTATTTAATTTTTCACCAATTGTATTTAATTAGTTTGTTTAGAAGATAAATGGTAGTTAGAGAAGATAAATGGTCCATTAGTATTATTTAAACTCAGCTCTACTAAGCTTTTGTTGTACATTCAATTTCACTCACTTCACCAATCAATAAAATGAGACTTTCACTCTCAATTCTCTATTTCATATATAATTGACGCCACACTTTTAATATGGTATCAGAGCGGGTTCTAATCTTCTGACCTTGTCTCTGTGCTTCACCACCGCTGCCGGCGGCAGCACCACCTTTTCAGTTTATTTCCTTTTTACCGCTGCAATCACTTTTCCGGTTTTTATTACTCTGATTTTAATAGAAGGTGGAGATACCACGTGAGAATAATGTCACTAGAGGAAATACTTTCCCATACACTTATTACTCACAAGGATTTTAAACCCATGAAGAGACACATTATTGAGAGACATATTTCCTATTGGGTGCTCTTGGATTCCATATTTTGGAAATCCCTAGATTATTCTTCAGAAAGATCTGCATTATGCAGCTAGCCACCAATTTCTGTCCGCCTTCATTGTAAACATTTTGTTATAGCGCCCTAGATTAGTATGTCTGAACAACTATTATCATATCTCTGTCTGCTCGTCAGAATCACGAGTGTTTCTCTTTTTGTTTAGTTGGTTACAGGATATAAATTTTAGATGTTATGTTTGTCAAGATTTGAGAGTTGAGAGTCCCCTAATTAATGTCATAATTTGTCAATTACAATATTTAGAGGTAGTTAAATTATCACATAATAATAGACACTTACCAACAAGATTGGTCCGAGTGGTAACTAGACTCGAATCCCACCCCAAAGTCTCGGGTTCGAGTCTTGGGTTTGGCAAAAACTCTGTTGGGAGGGGAGAACCACACGACCCGGCAAAGTCAAGTACTCGTGGCGAGCCAGGTTCCTCGATGTAAATTAGTCATCGACAAAAACCGGTGAAAACTGCGCACGAAATGACATTAACCCTATAACAATAGACACTTAAAAATGAAATTTATCTCTAACGTTGGCGTGTCTAAATTTTATAGTGAGAGAATTAGAGTGCATGGCTCATAGGTTTTCAATACCTCCTAAAATGATGATCTTCTAAACTTCCTAAGATGACATGATACCCAATAATATTCAAGTAATTTTACAGCACGTCACAATCTTATCATGTCTGATATACATATCAGTTTCTGAAAACCACTCCAATCAGATCTCATAATACAAGAGTTGAAAAGCCCTTGTTTTCCACTGCAATTATGAGAACGCACTCTTCTGACCTGATCAGGTTTCTCTAATTTGATAGCGTTCACGTGTAGCTAGGTAGCCATCCCACTTGCTCCTTTGGTGGTAAACTAGTGGCTATTACCATTACCATGTCAGTACATTTCTGATGAGGATAAATTCTTGTCAAGCATGCGTGATTTGTGCTAACCCCACCACTTATTCATGGTTTGATGCACGTACATGGAGTACTAGGCTATTAGCTAGAGGTGAATAAACACGCCAAAACGATTTCGAGAAACACACATGATGTAAACGTCTCCTAATTTGTCAATTGAAATTTTTGGACTTCTGATTATACTTTTGCATTTTATTGATAGCAACTTCAGTGACATGCAATCATAATTGAAAATTCATGTACGTCTCGTCTCTTTAAGTTTGTCTTTGTTCCCCACCAATTGTACTCATTAAAGTTTTAACTCAATGATCGGTGTCTATTGGGGGTAGTCTGACTCTCATTAACTCGGTTCTCAATAGTATTCTGCTTTATGTTCTCTTTTTTCAAGGCCTCCAAGATTGTTATCCAAGAGCTAGTTACGATTCAGAGGAACTTCCTGTGGGGGGTAATAGAGAGGGTCATCCTGTTTATTGGGTGTCTTGGGACAAAATGTGTAGACCTAAGAAGGATTTTGGTTTCGGGGTGAAGAATCTGGAAGCCTTTAATTTGGCTCTGTTGTGCAAGTGGAATTGGAGATGTATCAATGACGATAGTGCTAGTTGGTGGCAGCTCCTTTCATACCGGTATAGAGATTGAGACATTTCTCCACAGGGTCTCTTTTCCCTAGAGGTGGCACTAAATATTCTTTATGGTGGAGGAACCTTTTACTTTTGGAAGATGGAAAACCTTCGTGGCAGGGAGCCTTTGAATCAATGCTTAGGCCAATGTTGGGAAGGGGGAATTTGATTTCCTTTTAGTGGCACAAGCGGGTCAGCAATGAGTCTTTTAAGGACTTGTTTCCTAGTTTCTTGAAGTGGCAAAGATTAAATATGGTAGCATTATGGACCACGGGTATAGGATTGATAACAGTTGGTATTTGAATATTGATTGGGGCCCTGACTTGTTTACCATGAGAGGGTTGATCAAGATTTGCTTTTGGCCACTTTACATTCGTTTCATCCTGACAATTCAGAGCAAGATCGTTGGCAGTGGAGGCTTGAAAACCTTCATTCTTTTCCTGTTAAATCTTGTCATGTGCTTTTGTTTAATTTGATTCAGCAGGATGGGTTGGATATGTTGGCAGCTTTATTTCTATTCTCACTAAGTGGGGAGTTTTGGGATGGAGATTGTTGTTGGGAAAACTTCCAGTTCACAATGCTATTATTTCTAAGGGTATTATCAAGGATCCTCATGGGTCATGATGTCCCTTTTGTTTTGAATAGGTTGAGTCTATTTCCCTTTTTTATTTATTTTTGTGTGCAGGTGTGCCGGTTTAGCTTGGCTTGCTATTCAGAATTGGTTGGGCATTGTGGTTTCAGATACTCTGGTAGGTGTCGAGCATTTCTGGGCTCATGGTCTGCAGTTGGACTTCAAAAAGACTTGTAGATTGAAGTACTTGTTCTGGATGGCTGTCAGGTGGTGTATCTGGTTTCATCAAAACCATATATTCTTTTCAGGGGTCAAGTATTTAATCCACATATGGTTGTTAACCATGTTAAGTCTATAACATAGGTTGGTTCATAAGCATAAAAGGTTGCAATTCTGCTCTTAAGATTTCTGATTAGTAGGGAAATTCTTTTATAAGTCTAAACTCGGTGTAACTCGCTTTTTGCCGCATTCTTCTTAGGGTACTCTTTTTCCTACTTGGGTCTTTTTCTCGTGGGGTTTTGGCCAATGGAGTTTTTAATGAGACTCTTTGTATATGTAAGGGTTGGGGTGCCCATTGTACCTCCTTTAATATAATATTTTTCTTATCTCAAAAAAAAAAAATCTAGGCTTTGAAATCATGGTTTTTGTATCGTGATTCTCCACAATATCGCTAATCGTAATACAATTGATTATTAACTATAGGAGATAGCTGTTTTTTTATAAGCAAAAGGAATTCATTTTTTAGTACAAGGGGTACTCAAAATATTTACAATAATGTCACACTGAATTAAGGCATGATAAATGGGAGGAACACCAACTTGAAAATAATAACTTCAAGTTTCTAGCCACCCTTTTAATAATCCAACACCACAAAATTGCTAGGATACGTTTAAATAAGGTCGCATCAGTCATTGTACTACCTTTAAAAGTTATATCATTTCTTGCACCCCAACTAAGAGGTAAGCAAGCCAGATTATGGACCTCTTCTTCCTTTTTTTCCCTGAGACGAAGCCTACATACAGGAGAAAGTTCTGGAGCGGATATATATATATATATATATATATATATATATATATATATATATAGCCCCCCCCCCCCCCCCCAGCAAGCAAGAGGATGCGCATATATATATATAAGCATTAGGTTGATGGAATCCTAATATTAGACATTTTGTTTTACTTTGTTTTGTTTTACTCTCCTACCAGTGGCTATTGTTTCTACTTACATCCTAAGCCTAAAAATTGTTGCTATTTTTCCACCATTTCTTCTTTGTTCATCTTCTTCACTATAACTCTCTTTTTTAAAAAAGAAAATGTATTTAGTTCATATGCAGTGTCTAAAGTTTGTGAAATTTGTCCAATTAGTCTCTAAAATTTCAAGAAACTGTTTCATTAGCCTTAAATTAAACTACCTATAAACTTTTGGTAGTAATTTGACAAATATCACAAATTTTAGAGACTACTTATTATCTTAATATTTTTAGAAACTAAATAGGATACGCTTAGTAAGCTTGATAGAAAATGTATTTAGTTCATATGGAATTATATTTACTTTATAAGTGTCGCTGTTTTTTTATATAAATGAACATTTTACTTGATTTTTGACGGAAAAATATCACATTTTGTCAGTATAATTATTTATTATATTTTGCCTCTATAAATGTCTTTAATTTTTATAAATGATTATTTTGCTTTTGAGCCCTAACAAGGAAATATTACTATTGTCAACACAATTTTACCTGCATCTTTTTTTATTTTTCTTTAGTAATATGTCTTCCTCATTATTAACATGGTAGAATCATTTGTCCGACCAAAAAGTAGATTTTCCTTAGTGCCCGCTAAAGCGTTTCATATTTGTCTTGTACGCCCTTCACACAAGTCAGAAATTAAGGGCCTGGTGATATGATCTTCCTGCTTAGAATCTAACAGTACTAGAAGTGGCACATTGACTAATTGTGCATGAGAAAATTCAATTTTCACTCAAACAATTAATTCTCTTATAGTGCTTCTTCACCGGACAGGCCCCGGGTAGAAAGTTCTGAAATTTGTGGCAATTGCGCATGATAGGATGCATCTTTCTAAAGCTATTGATTGAATTTGATTGAATTAATGTAAAAGCAAGGATCAATATGTATGCCCGACAAGTAGAATATGTTATCTTTCATGGAAGCAGATACAAATGCTGATAAAACATCATATATGATGGTCGATGGAAGTGACTCTCGCCATGTGAGATGAAGGATATGGGTACCTCACATTTTGCTTACTAGCTAGCTAGCATCCTAGGACCAAATATGCCTATCAGTGTCCACATGATGGATTTAGGTGCTAACATTTTCTTATTTGCACGTAACTTCTCCTTGGTGGGTAAATGACAAAATAGATATAGCATAGCAATGCTATTCATCGCGAGAAGTTGCACGTAAGCTTTTTCCAAATAGCATTTCTAAGTTAAAGTTTTTTCTGAGAATGATTGGAAAAATGTTAGCTACTAAAATTTGAACCAAGGACAAGGAATGTGAGGAATGCAAGGAATGTGAGGAATGCAAGGAGGGGCAAATTATTATAAACATGTGATATTACATATGTTGACGATTGTTTTATACCAAATACTTAGGAGGCTATGATTTTTGATATGGGAAAGTGGCAATATGGTGGTTGGAACTGGCTGTTAAGAATCTCACATCGGATGTGATATGACCTGAAAATGAGTTTATAAGTGGGAGGCATCCCTCACCTTACAAGCCGATTTTGTGGGGTTGAGTTAGGCCTTAACCACATTCTAAGACTGGCTATTTAGTTGGCAGCATGAGTTATCTACAGAAGAGTTGCATGTGTTAGAATCCTAGTCATGTACACATCATCCTTAGGTGTGCATATCAATCGTGATTATTATCACATCAATTAGGATTAGAATAACCAGTTATGATTTTTTGTATTTATTGCAATTCTATTATAAATACAACTTAGTGCGATCCAATTGAGACACACGGAATCACAAATTCAATAGCATGATTCGAAGATGTTGGAGGATTGTCTGGTGGGGGTTCACCTAGTAGGAGAGGGGTGTGATACTTGGATATGGAGTAAGACAAGGGGAAATTGTTGTGTGTTAAAAATTGTTACATGACCCTTACTTCTTTGAGTATTGCAGGTACCAATTTGGAAGTCCAAAAATGCCTTGATTTTATGTGGCATTTGGCAATTCCGACGAAAGTTGGAATTTTTGGGTGGAGATTGTTTCTTAACAGGTCACCTACTAGAGAGGCGTTAAACAATGTGGTACTATGTACAGGTCTATCTTAGAGGTTGGTTTGGAGTATCATTGTTAGAACCTTGTGATATAATGATATTATTTCTTATTTTCTCACATACAAGTCTATGTTAGAAGGTAAGAAATTCAATAGACTAAACAATTTGATTTGGATGGATGTGGTGTTAGGATAGGGAGAGGAATCTCTGATTTCGAGGACAGAATGCCTCCTAGGAAAATATATTTAGAAGAAGGGAATTATTTTCATTGCTTGATTCATACCATTTCACAAGTGTACAACTCAATATAAAGGCACCCAATCAACTAACAAACTAATGAGCAACCAACTAATAACTAACTATGAATCCTAACAACAATAACAACCAAATAACAACTAACTACAAAGAATCCTAACAATAACAACCAACTAATTAGAGCTAACAGACTCCTTCCACTTTTCGGGCTTGGTGATGCTTCGGTCTTTCACCTTGGTCCATTGGTTGCGCAATATTATCCACACTAGATGGGCTAGTTTCCTCTTGAGCCTTGTGCATAACAATACCACCCTCATCCAAATCGACCTTGCCCTCAAGGTCGTAGGTAGGACAATGCTTTGGGGTCATAGTAGTCTCTTTCCAAGTAGCCCCGGGTCAAGTGGAACTTCCCAAGAGAGTAGATAATATCCTCCCAGATCCCATTGTTTGAATTGTGAGGACCCCTTGGGGTTGGAAAAGTAGCCACCACCACCCGGATCCCATTTCATGGAATGTGTTGAGGGAATAGGCCTAGGACACGCTATCAAGACCAAGGCAAATTTACTTTCCCCAACAAGTGTATAATCACATTTGCTAAGAAGAAAATGATGGTAACAACAGCGAGGGAATCTTGAAAACATTAAAAAAGAATGACCGTAGGGATGATACACAGTACCCTCAATGAAATATTCAGAATAAAGGGTTGATTGTCTTGTAATTTGAGCCACTACGAACGATGTACGCAATATTGGATCTGGCGGTTTTGGTGGCGGTGGTGGAAGTGTTGTGATGGTGGACAAGGTTGACGCTAATGGGTTGGTTCTTGATTCGGTGGGAGGTGGGTTGGTTCTTGATTCGGTGGGAGGTGGGTTAGTTCTTGAATCAGTGGGTGATGGGTTGGTTCTTGAGACGGTGGGAGGTGGGTTGGTTCTTGAATCGGTGGGAGGTGGGTTGGTTCTTGAATCGGTGGGTGGTGGGTTGGTTTTTGAGACGGTGGGAGGTGGTGGAGGAGAGAAATATGAATAAAATGGAGGATAAGCAATAGGTGCACTGCAAACCGGATTTCTAGAGCATGTAGAAATTGCGTCCAACAAACGATTTGGCCGTTGCGGTGCATCCATTTGTACCAAGCTAGAGCGGGACCATTCATGTAACACCCCTTTTCTACCCGTTATTTATTCATTTAAAATCAGAGTTTCAAAAATTCTTTTCTTTGCTACACCAGAAAGGAGTGCCACATTTTCACTTGAACTCGAAACGAACGTATTTAATTCACTTATAAACATATCGGATACACAGCACTTCAAATTCTCATTCATTAAGCAGCGGATTTTCAAAAGGTTTAACTTCAACAATTCTTAACATCTTTTAAAGGCTCTTTAAAATCAACTCAACAACAATACAACCTGATAAACATAAAGTACAACTAGGCATTCATTTTCCCCCCGAGTGCTACGTATCAGAGCCAGACACAACCGACTAGAAGAAGGTATGAGGATAACCTTCACTCGCTATCACCTACACGTTGCCGACATGAGAAGCAACATAAAAGCAGTAGGGTGAGTCTCTTTACATAAATAATAGCATATAGGATAAGCATTATACTAGGGAAAGCAACTAGAAGCACCAATTCACAACGATATCAACATACACCATTAAATTTACAATCACCAAGAAACATCACCGAATGCATGATTAGTGCATGAAATGCAACCCAACTCCAAGGGCATATGCATGTGGATCCATCACCAAAATAAGCCTTGAGGGCACTCACCAAATTTATATAAGGCCGAAGCCTACTCACCAATAGATGCACATGGTTTATGTGACGCCATGAACAATGCACCATAACACACCATATTCACCATAATGAGCAATAAGCATAATCACCAATAATTAATAGACTCACCATTGCTATTAATTAATTCACCATCACCAAAGGAGGTCATAGACCCATCACCAATAATTAATTTCACCGTTAGATACAACACCAATAAACACACCTCCAATTATAGCTCTAAGGCTAGCAATTAATCCTCTAATTACACCAACACCAATTAAATAGACTATTTTAAGTCATTGACACGGGAAAGGCAACAATAAGCAAAACTGCACTTAAACACCTCGGGCAACATCGGGCAGCACTGCGCCAGCAAACTGGCAGCATTGCGCCAAGACAGCAACACAACTAGGCAACACAGCAGCAAAAACTGGCGCAGAGGCAACCTGCGCCACATCTGGGCAACACAGACAGCAAAAACTGGCGCAGAGGCAACCTGCGCCACATCTGGGCAACACAGACAGCAACACAGACAGCAAAAACTGGCGCAGAGGCAACCTGCGCCACATCTGGGCAACACAGACAGCAACACAAACTGCAACACAGGGCAACACACTGGCGCCCTGGCGCAACACAATCAGCAACGCAAACTGCAACACAACTAAGACACAGTCGCACACTGGGCAGCACACTGGCGCCCAGGTGCAACACAGCACAAGTGCTGAATTCCTACAGCAGTGCACCTACTTCGGCGAATTAACTAAAATAGCAAACGACATCGGATTTCAACAAAAGACCACTCATTGGAAAGCCCTCTGAGTGTAGTTTCTGCCTATGATTTTTATTTTTCAAAATAAGTATCCAGTTGGTACAGTTTTTCAAAACACCACACTGAGGTACCAAAATCGGACAGAACTCTCTACCCAGCTTGCAACCAAATTTTCTTTCTCATTTCTTAATGAAATTTCGTGAAACCAGTGCCTATTTCGTAGAGAATTAAGTCTACTTTCCAATGAAACAAGAATCGTTTAAAACGGAGTTCAATTGATAACACAAAGCCTACAAAAACCGAACCTACTCACAGTTTGATTCCAGAAATTTGACCCAACTTTGGAGACCCATAGCTTGAGCTACACAACTCCAAATTGAACGAACCCAGTGCCAAAACGACCGGCTTTAAGTCTATTTTCAAAAACAAACAGCCACATAATTTTTGGATCAACCAAACAGTACCAGTTTCAGAAAAACCGAAACAGTGTCCAGAAATGCACAAAACCCATAAACAAGTAGAACTCATCATGATCGATTCCCAAACAACAATTTCAACATCACATACTCATGTATTTCGTCAAACACCACATAAGCATAGTAACCTCACCTCCAAAACTCATAGGGTAATATCATCAAACACCTTGCATACGTAGCTTGTATCATGTTCATTTCAACAACAAACAACATAGATTCATCAAATTGAGTTCAAACATAACATCAACCATGAAAACAACACAACAATCAATCAATTAATTATCCTAGAGCCTAACCCACATAGAACACTCATCATATAAGTTATTATGAATGAAAGAGAGCCCCCTAACCTTAGAAAATTGAAGAAACTAAGCAAGACTCCTAGCAATCAACAAGAATCACCAACCAAGCAAGCTTCTCTCCCTTTCCCCTTGGATTTCTTCACGCCAACCTCCTCTTCTCCTCCCCTTGAGCCTTCGGCCTTCGCCCTCTCTCTCTCCCTCTTCTCACTTTCTATTTTTTTTTCTTTCTTTGTACAAATGAGCACCTTCTCATAAGACCCCTAGGTTTATTAGTTGAACTTGGGCCATTTAATGGGTCATGGGCCATGGATCATGGGCTCTCCACTTAAGCCCTAATTTAATTAGTTGGTGCCACCAATTTCCTAATACCACACCTCCACTTAATTAATTAATATAATTTTCTCAATAATCTAATTATATCAACTAAAATAAATTAAATACCGAAATACTTAATTAAATAAATTAATTAAATATTTAGGATGTTACAACTCTCCCCCACTTAGAATAATTTCGTCCTCGAAATTTCTCTGCCAATGCTAACACTCCTCCATTAACCGACTACGGCATCTAGGCAACTAGTGCTATCTAATACACTGATCGTCATTCCTTTGATTACCGGCGACAAGTGCTTGGGCGGCCGTCCCTCCTACTTATTCAGCCAGGTAACCCAAAAAATAATAACCAGACTCGTAGATATAAGCATCACTTGTGTTCTACCTCACTCATCTATCTCTACGGTGCCTCATAGTTTCATCACAACATCACGACAACGATGACAACAACATCAACAAAATAACAACAATAACATCAACAACTAAAATCGCCAAAGGAGGCTTCACGACATAAATTCGCCACCCGGGCTAAATCAACAACTAATTTGCCACTCAGGCGACATCAACAATGACAAAAATCACAACATCGGCCATAGGCCTACAACACGAAATTCATCAAAACATTTCGGGCCATTCAGCGGTACCCTCAACAAAACAACGTGGGCCATATCGGCGCTACCCACGACACAACAATGTGGGCCATATCGGCGCTACCCACGACACAACAATGTGGGCCATATCGGCGGTACCCACAACAAAACAATGTGGGCCATATCGGCGCTACCCACGACACAACAATTAACAACATCAACGACTGTTGGAGACAAGCTCCGGGCCAACGCCCAAATCAACAACACAACATCAACAACAAAACAACAACAAGTTAGCATCATCAACAAGGCAGCAACAAGTCAACATCATCAACAAACAGCAACGACAGTTAATAGCAATAATAAAACAGCAACAGTATAACAGCATCAGGTACGGCACCCAGGCACGGAGCACCTACAGCAACCAGGAACAGAACAAGCATGGCGCTCGGGAGCAGGGCGCTGTTTCCAGCAACCAAACCACAACATGGAAAATAGAGGGACAGGGCGCCTAGGGCCCCAAAATCAGCATGACATATGAATTTATATGGAAACATCAATCATCAAACATATGCGAGTAACAAGCAACAATGCAAATTACTAGAAGCATATGAGCACAACAAGAGGGTTAAAAATAAAATCCAACACAAAGGGCACAGAGTTCACACATCAGAACACAATACATCACACAATACCAGTAGGGGAATCTCCCCCACTAGTTCACTTACCATCAGCAGCTTCTATTTACCTGTACCTGCAGGAACATCACTACAACACAACCAATGGTTAGGACTAGAAGACAACAGTTGGTCGTTAACCGACACAACGACTCGACGACTTGGCCGGACGGACCAACCATTGCTCTGATACCACTAATGTAACACCCCTTTTCTACCCGTTATTTATTCATTTAAAATCAGAGTTTCAAAAATTCTTTTCTTTGCTACACCAGAAAGGAGTGCCACATTTTCACTTGAACTCGAAACGAACGTATTTAATTCACTTATAAACATATCGGATACACAGCACTTCAAATTCTCATTCATTAAGCAGCGGATTTTCAAAAGGTTTAACTTCAACAATTCTTAACATCTTTTAAAGGCTCTTTAAAATCAACTCAACAACAATACAACCTGATAAACATAAAGTACAACTAGGCATTCATTTTCCCCCCGAGTGCTACGTATCAGAGCCAGACACAACCGACTAGAAGAAGGTATGAGGATAACCTTCACTCGCTATCACCTACACGTTGCCGACATGAGAAGCAACATAAAAGCAGGAGGGTGAGTCTCTTTACATAAATAATAGCATATAGGATAAGCATTATACTAGGGAAAGCAACTAGAAGCACCAATTCACAACGATATCAACATACACCATTAAATTTACAATCACCAAGAAACATCACCGAATGCATGATTAGTGCATGAAATGCAACCCAACTCCAAGGGCATATGCATGTGGATCCATCACCAAAATAAGCCTTGAGGGCACTCACCAAATTTATATAAGGCCGAAGCCTACTCACCAATAGATGCACATGGTTTATGTGACGCCATGAACAATGCACCATAACACACCATATTCACCATAATGAGCAATAAGCATAATCACCAATAATTAATAGACTCACCATTGCTATTAATTAATTCACCATCACCAAAGGAGGTCATAGACCCATCACCAATAATTAATTTCACCGTTAGATACAACACCAATAAACACACCTCCAATTATAGCTCTAAGGCTAGCAATTAATCCTCTAATTACACCAACACCAATTAAATAGACTATTTTAAGTCATTGACACGGGAAAGGCAACAATAAGCAAAACTGCACTTAAACACCTCGGGCAACATCGGGCAGCACTGCGCCAGCAAACTGGCAGCATTGCGCCAAGACAGCAACACAACTAGGCAACACAGCAGCAAAAACTGGCGCAGAGGCAACCTGCGCCACATCTGGGCAACACAGACAGCAACACAGACAGCAAAAACTGGCGCAGAGGCAACCTGCGCCACATCTGGGCAACACAGACAGCAACACAGACAGCAAAAACTGGCGCAGAGGCAACCTGCGCCACATCTGGGCAACACAGACAGCAACACAAACTGCAACACAGGGCAGCACACTGGCGCCCTGGCGCAACACAATCAGCAACGCAAACTGCAACACAACTAAGACACAGTCGCACACTGGGCAGCACACTGGCGCCCAGGTGCAACACATCACAAGTGCTGAATTCCTACAGCAGTGCACCTACTTCGGCGAATTAATTAAAATAGCAAACGACATCGGATTTCAACAAAAGACCACTCATTGGAAAGCCCTCTGAGTGTAGTTTCTGCCTATGATTTTTATTTTTCAAAATAAGTATCCAGTTGGTACAGTTTTTCAAAACACTACACTGAGGTACCAAAATCGGATAGAACTCTCTACCCAGCTTGCAACCAAATTTTCTTTCTCATTTCTTAATGAAATTTCGTGAAACCAGTGCCTATTTCGTAGTGAATTAAGTCTACTTTCCAATGAAACAAGAATCGTTTAAAACTGAGTTCAATTGATAACACAAAGCCTACAAAAACCGAACCTACTCACAGTTTGATTCCAGAAATTTGACCCAACTTTGGAGACCCATAGCTTGAGCTACACAACTCCAAATTGAACGAACCCAGTGCCAAAACGACCGGCTTTAAGTCTATTTTCAAAAACAAACAGCCACATAATTTTTGGATCAACCAAACAGTACCAGTTTCAGAAAAACCGAAACAGTGTCCAGAAATGCACAAAACCCATAAACAAGTAGAACTCATCATGATCGATTCCCAAACAACAATTTCAACATCACATACTCATGTATTTCGTCAAACACCACATAAGCATAGTAACCTCACCTCCAAAACTCATAGGGTAATATCATCAAACACCTTGCATACGTAGCTTGTATCATGTTCATTTCAACAACAAACAACATAGATTCATCAAATTGAGTTCAAACATAACATCAACCATGAAAACAACACAACAATCAATCAATTAATTATCCTAGAGCCTAACCCACATAGAACACTCATCATATAAGTTATTATGAATGAAAGAGAGCCCCCTAACCTTAGAAAATTGAAGAAACTAAGCAAGACTCCTAGCAATCAACAAGAATCACCAACCAAGCAAGCTTCTCTCCCTTTCCCCTTGGATTTCTTCACGCCAACCTCCTCTTCTCCTCCCCTTGAGCCTTCGGCCTTCGCCCTCTCTCTCTCCCTCTTCTCACTTTCTATTTTTTTTTCTTTCTTTGTACAAATGAGCACCTTCTCATAAGACCCCTAGGTTTATTAGTTGAACTTGGGCCATTTAATGGGTCATGGGCCATGGATCATGGGCTCTCCACTTAAGCCCTAATTTAATTAGTTGGTGCCACCAATTTCCTAATACCACACCTCCACTTAATTAATTAATATAATTTTCTCAATAATCTAATTATATCAACTAAAATAAATTAAATACCGAAATACTTAATTAAATAAATTAATTAAATATTTAGGATGTTACAATTCAGATAGAGAGAAGCGATGGTGATGCGTTCTTCCTCCAGTGTGTGATGGTATTTAAAGAGTTGAGAAACCTTAGAAATCCATTCGTGGGTATCTGTACCGTCAAAACGAGGTACCACAAAGGAAAGATCCTCAAAACAATGACACACCTCGTCCAAACGAGCGAAGAGGGAACTCAATTATTGCGCCAAAGCGTCTACGCGGTCGGAGGAAGCCATGGTAGGGAGGGTTGCAACTCGATGAAAGCACCAATGTTAGGATAGGGATAGGAAACTCTGATTTTCGAGGACAGAGGGCCTCCTAAGAAAATATATTTAGAAGAAGGGAATTATTTTCAATGCTTGATTCATACCATTCACAAGTGTACAACTCAATATAAAGGAACCCAATCAACTAACAAACTAATGAGCAACCAACAAACAACTAACTATGAATCCTAACAACAATAACAACCAACTAACAAACTTTCAACTAACAAATAACTACAAAGAATCCTAACAATAACAACCAACTAATTAGAGCTAACAAACTCCTTCCACTTTTCGGGCTTGGTGATGCTTTGGCCTTTCACCTTGGTCCATTGGTTGCGCAGTATTATCCACACTACACTACAACATTTAGACCCTATGGCAACGGTCGAAAACCGTTCCCGAAAGCCAAAAAACCGTTGCCAAAAACTTTGGCAACGGTTTTGAAACCGTTGTTGTTGCGGGCGTTGCCTAAACTAAAGGCAACGGTTTTGTGACCAAAGACAACGGAAACCTAAAACCGTTGTCATTGGTAACTTAAACGCAACGGTTTTTATTTTCACACAATGGCAACGGTTTTTGCCCGTTGCCAGTTATGGCAACACCTAAAAACCGTTGTTAGTTATGGCAACACCTAAAAACCGTTGCCAGATATGACAACACTAAAAAAACCGTTGTCGTTTATAGAATAAAACCGTTGCTTGATATAAAACTGTTGCTATTCTCTAGTAAATACAACAGTTTAAAACCGTTGTCATAGATGGTAAAAAGAAAAAAAAATACAGAAAAAATATCACTCAAATTCATTCCTTCCCAACAACCTTCCCAACAAAAGAGTTGTGTGATATCACTCAAATTTAATGAATCAATTAATTATACAATCCAATAAAAACATGATCTATCTACGGTTTTTCCTACACTAAACTCTTGGTTTCTGAAAACATCCAAGATGATGCAATTTTTAGGATGTATTCAAGGAAGAGGCTGATCCTATATCTGAAGGTGATGATGCTATGCATAATCTAGAAGAATGGCCATCAGATGATTCTGAAGATGAGGACTATGATCCTGAGAGGAAGGAAGACAGCAACAACAACAGAATCAACACTGATCAAGATAACATGTCAAATGATTCAAACAGTGTGTGGTCTTTCAATGGCTCCATAGATTCCGATGATTCTGGGGCGATTGCAACTGGTGGTAGGCCACGAAAAGTTATTGACTACAAGAAACTTTATGAAGTTAGTGTATCAAATTTCTCATTCTGCATAAGCATATCATGTTGTCAAAGTTAAATTGGATATAATCTCATTAATTATGTGGAAGTTTAACAAGATAAGATCCCAATTACACTACTGTACAACACAAATCAGCACACCTTGAGTCGTCTAGTAAGTTCATTGGCATGTAAAATGTTAGCAAGCTTTGACTGCCCATATGCGCGCCAGTTGTTGTAACTGTACACAAGGAAGGAAGCATAATCAAATAGGCATAAAACTTCTCCAAATGTTGTAACTGTACACAAGAAAACAATCACATTTCCTTGCTTTGACATTACCTTGATTGGTCATTAATTTTGTCAAAACGGATTCCTTCAGCATATGCAAATCTGTGAGCTTCTGAGGACACATTAACAATTCTTCCTTCTGTCAACAGAAAATGGCCTGCATAATAACAGAAGGATTGCATTTTCTCAGTCTATGTATTCAAAGAAAGGATTAGTAAACTACCTTGAAATATATATCCAAGAAAAAGATACTACTGTTACAAAGCAGGGATCATGTGCAAAAACATGCATGTAAGCTGAAAATATAAAAAACAACAATTTACAGGATTCCGCATTATGAATTATGTGAATGCTAAATATTTGTAGGATTTGTCCTACTGTTGTATATGACCAAGTTTTATAAGATGTGGGTCCTTCATATCATGTTAATTTCTTACATAATGTGACATGTAGAATAACATTACTACCCCATAGAACAAACATAAGGATTAGAACATTAAGTGTGTAATGGAGTTTAGAAAGCACCTAAGGTCAGACGCATCTGACTGAAGGGAAGCCTGAATAGCAGCATCATCAAATTCTGTAGCAGAATGAAGAATCGGTTGAGTTTGAGGAGGAGTGAAGAATGGCACGCTATTCTCTTCTCGTGGTGGAAATTCAACTCCAGCAGACTGTTAATCAAAAAAGAAACAAATGGACAAGTTACACGTTAAAAATACTGCCACTGTGAAATAAGCAAGGCTGACCATTAAATCAATATGTAGATAACTGATTCAAGCAACAAATCACAGAGAAAACCAAATCAGTCATAAAGTTTAAAGGTTAAAGCAAAAGATGTGATCAACCATTCATCGTCAATTCTATTTCATTGTTACAATTTACAATTGAGTTAATTGAATCATCCCGTATACCACTATGAAAGATGGATTCAGTGGAAATAAAGAAAACATAGCAGTAACAAGTAGTAAATTAACCAAACAGATTACCTTGATGATCTCAAACAGCCACACAACCCATAAAATTTTGGTCAACCATTGAGAGAACAAAATATGTTCCTGGTCTCAATGGTTATCATCTCTTTGTTTCCATCTATATGGTAATTTTTAAAAATTGCAAAGCTTCTTCCCGCCGCTATTCCTTCCTGAACAACAACATCAATATTCAACATTCAACATCATGTTGAATTCTACATTAACAAAATTAGATTTTCACACAACAACTTCAGCAATTTATATCCAAACAAATAGGAGAATGGGTAAGACTCTCTCCCCAAATCTAAATAACAAATCAATTTCATAAAAAGCTTGAGGAATTCAGTGGAAATAAAGAAAACATAGCAGTAACAAGTAGTAAATTCACCAAACAGATTACCTTGATGATCTCAACAAGCAGATCAACGCCACTTTCACCGGGGAACAAAGGCTAGAAAAAGAAAAGCGAAGAAAATTTATTATCACATATACTAAATCACAAGATCAAAGGATCTCCTATCAACAGCCACCAACCTGTCCTAGTAGGAGCTCAGCCAACACACACCCTGCATACCAGATATCAATAGCTATAGTGCATTCAGTAGCTCCAAATATAAGCTCAGGTGGTCTATAATATCTTGAACATATGTACGATATGTTTGGTTCTCCTTCTATCTGTCAAAGGTCATATAGAACAAGATAAATTCCTACTTATCCAGGAAATGAAGTTTTCCAAGGAAAATGGTTGAAGGAAGAAAGGACAGAAACATGATATATGAAACATACCAAGACTTTTGCACTTCCGAAGTCGCATAATTTAACCTGGTGGGTATGTGGATTAACCTACAAAGTTACAGAACCGGAGTCCTCAGAGTTTGAATTAGTAATTTCCAATCAATTGGCAACTCTGAACACAAGTTACAGAACCGGAGGTACGAAACACGAGAAGTTGAAAACTGTAATAGTAAGTGGCAAAAATGATCAATGAGAGGAAAATAAAAATAAAATACATACTAACAAATTTTGAGGCTTGATATCTCAATGGCAGACTCCTATGCAACAATGGATATAAGATAGTGACCTAAAGATCTGCAATATATCAAGAAAACTATCACAACCTCAGTAAGATGAGAACTGAATATAGGAAGGAAAACACTGCATGAACCTTAGCTTTCATAATAGCACAATAATAAACTTACATGCAACTCAAATTATAATTAAATAGGCAGAATGCTGTACACAACTCAAATTATGTATCTTCATCAATAGATGAGCGCCTTTTGTAATACCTCCCATTTGGTGCGCGCTTCTGAGTTGTTCCGAGAGTGGATGCGGAACTTTGGATTATGGGAAATTCAACCAACCAATCATCCATCAGATTAACCCATTCCCCAGAAAAAGCTATGATTCGAATATTCTCCTCAAGCTGAAAATTAACATTTATTAGCTGAAAAATGATGGTTAACTGCATCTAATTTTCCCTCCATAGCAAACTCTCAGTAAGGGAAAATAACTAAATAACAAAATAGTTGTAATGATTTCATACAGGGGAGGAGTGAGAGGTAGTGGGGTATCTTTTGCATTTTCCTGAAAGTTAGTTATGGATCTGGGCAGTAGGATAATTCCTTTGCAAAAATTCTCTTGACATTAATATTAATCATCTTACTCTCAATTTTTGTTTTCCTTTTTACTACGTGATTCTGGTTCCTAACAGGCTAACACAAATCTTGTGTAGATGTAAATTCGAATTTCTAGAATATAAACAGAGAAAGACTAAAAAATTATTCTTTTTCAAATTGAGCTAAAAAAAATAAAAAAGAAAAAGTGGCAAATAATACGGTCTCTAGAAAAACAAACATGGTCACCAAAAGGGAGAAATATTCAAGCCAAAACAGTTTTAGGATCAACTACGAAGGTCTCACAGTCACTATCCAAAACAATTAAATAAGTATTGGAGGTGCACCTGCGAAACTCTTAGTATTCAAAATAGTTTCAGGATGACGAAGCCAAACCAAACTCTCGGCACTTTCACGCATCAAGCATTTTCCATCCTTGTGAAAACTTCTCTTTCCTCAAGCACCTAAACACAACAATAAAACCCCTAAAATCACAGAAACGGATCATAATGGAAGAAGAAGAAAAAGAATCGATCCACAAATATAAAAATGAAAGGCTAAAAATAAAACCCTAAAAACGCGTACATGCCTGAGACTCGCTTCTTCGCGACAGAGAGATTGAGAACGGGACAATGAAAGTGTGAGAGACAGAATGGAGACGGAAATGGCTGGTACAGAACAAGACAATGAGGGCTTGTTCTCGTTGAGAAGGGAACGAAAGAGCGCAGCAACGAGAGATGAGTGGTGGATCGAAGAGCCACCAGAAAAGGAGCTGTCATAGAGCCTCTAAAGAGGGAGTGACTGAAGATGGGGAAGTATGATTTGGGGATTAAGGGTTTTGAGAGAGAAGGCACGATAGGTTTCACTATTGATGTTTTGCGATGAGATATTTTCCGAAAAATTTAAAGGAAATTATTATTTTTCTCAGTACAACGGTTTTAAGTCGTCCTTCAATAAAATAAAATAGTTATGAAGTAAAACCGTTGCTTGTTCCATTTCAACAACGATTTTCAGCCGTTGTCTAAAATAAGAAAAAAAGTTAACATGCTAAGCCAACGGTATGGAAAACCGTTTCCAATAGTGACCTATGGCAACGGTTTTTTGGGTGCCCCAGAAATGAGCTTTGCCGTAGGTCCAAAATATTGTAGTGCTAGATGGGCTAGTTTCCTCTTGAGCCTTGCTCATAACATGTGGTGTATCTGGTCTATGCGGAATTCCATTCTATTCAAAGCTTTGGTTGTAGATTTGCCAAAATTATTCAATCATATCAAGTATGTTTCTTGAGGGGTGGTTCATCGGTAGTAAGGGGAGAGATGTTTGCTTTTCTTTTTCAAGTTAGTGGCATCAGCCCCTTGAGTGTTCTAAAGCCTTGAAATTGAATTCTGTGTAAAGGGTTGGAGTAGTCCTAATACTTCTCTTTCAATACATTTGCTTATAAAAAAATATATATTGACAGGCCAGGACTATTGTTCAGGTGGAAAGTTGCTATAAGAAAATTAAACATTACCTTAGATAGCGTTAGTTTAATAAATTGTTTTCTGATGCGCAGTATAGATAACACTTTTCCAATAATGTGCTATATATCTATTAGTCAAAAAAAATGTGCTATATATCTAAAGATGTCAAAAAAAAATGTGCTATCTAAAATCATGAATAGTTATCAATTTTTTACAATGAGCTATTTATTCCTGTAAAAAAAATTACAATGAGCTATATAAGTGAACACCTTTTTTTTTGACACAAGAAGTGAACACCTAAAACGCGTTATTGGAGGAATATGTATGTTTTAGAAATTAGATAGCTCATAAATTTCTAGTGATTCAAGCCCTACGACGGACAAATATCAATAATTTAGGTGTTTTTTTTAATCAAAGGAGGCAATGATAGCCCCTTTTTTAATTAAAGTAGGGGTTTTTTTTACCCCCCTCATTGACCCTGTATCCCAATAACTCATTTTATTTCCAGAATACCCCTCTCATTTTTACCAAAATCTCACCAGAGCGGCAAATTTTTACGCTTCCTAGAATTACCTCTCAAAAAGGTATTTTTGGAAAAAAATTCGTTATTTTTCCGGAAACAAGTATAGAGGATAATTCCGAAAACTTAAAAATGTGTTCCGGATTTATCTAATTTTGATGATTCCGAAAAGTTTATTTTTTTGCCTTCTGAAATTATGTAAATATACATAATTCCAAAATTTTCAAATTTTAACCTTCCGGAATTATGTCTTAGGCACGTAATTCCGGAATATTTTTTTTAAATTTTTATAATTAACATTTAATTTATTTATTTTATAGATATGGCTACAGGTGATGACAACCTTTCCTTTACTATGGATTTATCGGACGAATTTACCACTACAAAGGTACATATCTCCCTAAAGCTCTTCTTGTTTATGATTATTTATAAGTTACTAATTATGTTTATGATTATTTTGTAGATCTTTGCTACTCGTGATAATCTTGTACGTTGGGCTAGAGACATCGGGAAAGCCAACAGAGTGGTTGTTATCATTCTTCGATCCGAGTCCTCCATGAATGGTAAAGGGAAGAAGAATAAAATTGTTTTGGGTTGCGAGAAACATGGTAGATATGTCAGAGTAGACATTGGGTGTTCTAGAGCGAGGTCTTCAAAGAAGTGTGGTTGCGTTATCACCTACAGATGGTGGGTCATGGACATTCTTGCCTTTGAGAGGCAAATATGTGGCTATTCAGAGCCAGTTGGTCCGTATTGGGTTTGTCCATGGGCTTCATTAAGTCCAGGTTATGTTGAACTCTACTATTCCATTACCTCTTGTTCATCGATCTTGGTCTGCTTATGCTTCACCAGACGCTAGATCGTGGTTATATCCATATGTTGGACGTCTTCAGTTATGGACTTCTTTAGCTCCAGGCCATATTGCGCCAACCGGCCCAATTGATTATGTAGACATTACCTGATTGTATGACGATATATTTTATTCCACGACTTTATAATATATTTTATTCCACGGCTTTATTATTTGACGGTCTTGATTTTGCCAACACTTTTCAACGGCCTTGATGTTGCTGATGACTCTATTTTATATAGAGTTATTTATGCATCTAAACCTAAATAATTACCTAAACTCAAGTACAATATGTGTTAAGTATAGTTGTATGAATAAAATAACAACATTTAAGGTTTATAAGAAGGGTCACACTCATGGCTTAGCATCTTGTATATATATATATATATATATATATATATATATATATATATATATATATATATATATATATATATATATATATATATATATATTGGTATGTTTGATGTGTTTGTTCAGTGCACCTGCAGTTGATGCACCTGCACTAGGAAACAACAGTGCACCTGCACTTAATGCTCCTGCACTGAAAACAGATTTCAAATGCAAGAAGCACCATAAATCATACCAATGCACCAGCACTTCATTGATGACATCATGCTTAGTCATGGGTCACATGGGGCACATGCAACTTGCAAATTTCGGCGCCTACCATAGAAGTTAGCTTTGAAGAGTCACTCACCTAGGGACACTTGGCCATCCATTATTGGACCTCCATTTGTGTTTGAGTGTGGGATTCAATTTGCTGTTTGAAGTTCAGAAACTTTACCCTAGTTAACTCCTCGAGTTAACTTAATCTCCAAGGGAGTCTCACTTTTTGAAGGCTATAAAAGGACCCTCACTTCTCATTTGAAAAGACACCTCAAGATATCAACAAGATATCCTTAGAATTAGTTTTAGATAGTTTTTAAGTTTTCAGGAAGGTAAGGAAGGAATTGACAACTTCTTTCTTCACTTCCACGTAGTGCTAGCTAAGTGCAGGGAATCAGTGCACCTGCATTGCTTGGGAATTCATGCAAAGGAACTCCAACTTGTGTAACCTTTACCTTGTTGCTTTCTTTTATGATTTCAAGTATATAAACATGTTCTATTCAGTTTATATATGTCTTGCAATGTCTAACATGAGCTAAATTTTTTTAGTTGAGATGTTCTAACCTTATAATGATCTTTTAAGTAAGTTGTTGTGCTTTTATATGATGTATGTATTTTAGTTCTTGTGTAACACTTCTTTCAACACTTGTTTTAAGGTTGATCGCTTGAAATAAGTAGATTTGTAAAAGCGGACATGGTTTACAATTAAGAACTCAAGAACTAATAAGGGTGAGTGTAGCGACCGAAAAATCCGGAAGGATTCCTCGAAGGTTCAAAAATGAAGCCGCCACCAAAGTTTAATTATAAGGGCAAACATTGGAAAATCCCTTTTGGAATGGATAAGAGTCCTTGAGACCATATTGGGGTTCAAGAGTCGGTTATGCGTGGGGAAGGTATTAGCACCCCACGACATCCTTCCTAATGAAGGTTACCTGCTAACTAGTTGTAGGAAAGAATATTAATTTTAAAAAATGTTTATTTTACCCTTTTATTGTGAATTGAAGAGAAAGAAGACTTAATAAAAGTTTTAGTTTTTTGTGCTTGACAGGAGTGGGCCCCTGCTCCTACGAATCTCCAAGTGCGATGGAGAAATCAAAGCTACGTAGTTCTTGGGTAGAAAAAGTTTGTTGGTTGGTATTTTTTAATATAGGGGTTTTAGGATTATTGAGCTGTACAGCTCATTCATCCTGAAACGCTGACTAACCCGTCTGTACAGTCGTTTTGTCCCCTATTTCGTAAAAATGGGGTTTTTCGAGTTTGGAAAATGATTTGAAGTGTGTTGGTTTGATTTTATTGGAATAGGGATTTTAGGATTCCTGAGCCGTACGGCTCATTCATCCTAGAACGCTGACTAACCTGTATGTACAGTCAGCTTAGTCCCCTATTTTGAGAATTTGATTCGTGGAAAGAAGTATGTTTGTGTTTATTTTGATTTAGAAATTGTTTGTTTCAAAATAGGGATTTTAGGACATGATCCGTAACGGTTCATTAGTGACCTAAAAAGCAGACTAGCCCGACTGTACAGTCGACTTAGTCCCCTATTTATATTTTTTGAAAATGAAATATTCATCTATTTATTTTTATAGGTTTTTGTAAAAGAAATTGAAAAAAGAAAAGAGAGTGTGCAGTAGTAAAATGGGGTGCGGTTTGCAGGAAGGGAGTTGTATTATTAAAACTAGGTGTGAAAAGCAGCAGCCCAATTTGTAGACTGGTCCACGAATTCATGGGATTTTCAGGGGGAGGCGTATACAGAAAAATGAGAGGTGTAAGTAGTATTCTGAGTTAAAAGGAGAAGACAGAAATACCCCTCGGTCTCCACACTATATAAGGCGTTTTGAAAAAAAACTAAACCTAATTCCCTTTCATCTCTTGCGGCGCTGTCTACGACCTGATTCCCCTCAACCCTAATTTCTCAACTCTCTAATCTCTCAGCCGCAACACTCAGAATGGAGAGAGAGAAGCGAGATTTCCGGCGAGAGAGAAGGCGAGGGTTCGCGGAGAGTGAATGAGAGAGAAGGCTTTCGTGGAAAATGAGAGGGAGAACGAAAATAGGAGAGAGAGAAGAGACGGTGGTAAATTGGTGGTGGGTTGCGGCGACAGTGAGTGGAACTCACACCGTTTCCGGCGACAGTGAGTGGAACTAACGCCGTTTCCGGCGATGATGCGTAAGAGGAAGACGGCGTGACTGGTGATGATGGCGACGAAAACAGAGACTTCGACGGAAGTGATGGTGACGAGAACGCACAGGCTTGGACGGAGGGCCTTTCGGTGATGATGGAGGGGAGGTATCGCGATGGGAACGGAGGGCTGACGGCGTTCTTGGGGCGAACGGCCACCGTCTACGGTGGTCGGAACTAATGGGTAAGGCTTCGGTTTTAATCCTTTTGTATGTTTCTCTTTCTCTCCTTCACTTCTTTTCCTGCTCCCCTTTTTCTTATTTTTTTTATGTTTGTTATTTTAGCTTCTCTGGGTGATTCACGGCCAACGGTGGCAGAAGGGATGACGGTGAGCCTTATGGCGGTGTTCACTGGTGGTGACGACGTGATTGGGGAGGACGACCACCGTCTACGGTGGTCGGAGCTAAAAGGGGTAAGCTTCGGTTCTGATTCCTCTTTTTTGTATATCTTTTCTTATTTTGTTTTTCTCTGTTTTGATTTTTGCCTGATTCTTTTAAAAAAAGACAAAAACCGAACCCTAATTTTTTTGCCAACCTTTGCCTAATTTCTTTTTTCTGAAACAGATTAACAAAACCTAATCTTCTAATCCATTTCCGCCTTGTTTAGCAAACAAAACCGATTCAGATTGTTACTAACTAAGCCCTAATTTTTCTAATTTCATTTTATTTTGAACAATGATTTGAATCCTATATTTCACAACTGAACTTATTTCATTTTTAAAACCCTAATTTGTACATGGGACGGATGTATACATACACATCACTGGGGGTATCAAAAACAGACCTTACATGATTAAAGCATTATACATTAAACGCCTATCTCTACATGTTTTTGAATTTCGTACATAAGAAAAATAAAAGGAACACCAACCTAGATTCCAGCTTCTGGAAAATCTTTTGTTTGCTGCTTGCTGCTGCTACTGTTGCTGTTATCCTAGCTGCTTCTATTTCTGGATTTTTAGTGTTTTGCGATTAGGGTTTCAATGTGAAAACCCTAATCTTTTGGTTCTGAATCTTAGTGTATTTTCTGTCTCCATTTTTTGGTGTGTCTAGGCTTGTTTATATAGGTAAAAATTAGGGTTTTTCTGATCCTTCTCCATCGTTCTTTCCTTTTTTGCAGGTTTTGGGCTTGGGTTGGAGAAGATGTGTGCTTGGTGAGCAAGAAAGGGTTAGGGTCCAGCTGTTGTTGCTGAGGCGCCTCTTTTTACTTTTTTTTCCTATTTTTATGTATTTTCTGATTTTGTATTTTTTTTGTATTTTTTGGATTATTGTAAATTAAATTTTAATTCTGATTTCATTTAATATTTTTGGTGATTTATGATTTATATTTTTATTTTAAAAATTAAGTGAATAAAAACAAAGTGAAGTTGGGCCAGAACCAAGAACGAAAATCGGGATCAATCAAACAACGCGTTAACATGAGGCCCAATTAGAAGAAACATGCCCATTACAACACATTATTAAAGATAGGCCCAATTAGAATAAGTTGCTAAAATCAGGCCCAATTAAAACAAAATCTGTCGATAAGCCCAATTACGAAAGCACACGCCCAATTAGATGAAAAGGTATCTCAGTCCAATCAAACAAAATACTAAGTGTTGGTCCAAATGAGACAACATCGAATGAGCTCGAAAACTTTTCTCGTAGTAATGTCACTTGGGACTTATGACACGTGAACTAAAAAAAGACCGTAATAGGAAAAAGAGTGGACAAAATTGGGGTATAACCGTGAGTGTTTTAATAAAGTCTTTGTTAACTTGTTTTAATAAAGAAACCTTTGTTAATTCCATGTTAAGTCCTAGACATAGGATACATAGTCCTTAGGGTGATTCGGTGGGTACTTAAGAGGCAGGAGTGAACTTATTTAGCATGCCTAGACATAGGAAGCTTGTAATGAAACTTTGAAGAAAGTGACTGAAAAGCACATACTGATGCAGCTGCATCCAGTGCACCTGCACCACTTAAATGCACAAAACTCTTGAAAGTGACTTATTTGGTAAAGACATCTCAACTCTCATTCTCAACTGATTTCCTCTACATTCTATTACTTATTTTCATTCTGTTTACTTATCACCATCATCCCAATTTGTGAGTAGTATAGTTCACACTAATTTATACACGTTTAAGCTACAAGAGTTAATCCAATCCCTGTGGGTTCAATCTTTTATACTACTTGTTTGTGACTGTGTATATTTGCACACTTTTTTAGCCACCAGTTGCCGACACTTTCAACGGTCTAGATTTTGCCGACACTTTCTGATCTTTCGCTATAAATATACCCATTTAATTAGGTTTTAGTTCTTTCACACACAACACAAGAAAATGGACACCCTTTCAACCCAATACTCTCGTGATTCCGCACTAACTGTTCTTCACCATCACCAATAGAGATGATGGTTTTGATTTCCAGTGTCCAAAACCTATTTCATGCAGGCTTAAATACAACATCACATTCGCTTCTCTCAAAGATAAACTAGAGAGTAAGGTGCAAGTGGAGGGTGACGAGCGAGAGGTCAAACGTATCATTTATTGCAAACCTGAGTGGTGCGACAATGGATGTGTTTGCTGGTCCACAATGGATGTGAAGAACGACGATGACGTGCAAGCCATGATGGACATCCATGAAGCCTTTCAATATCTCAGTCCTTTGCAGTTGTACGTGGAAACCACACGGAGTGTCACCGAGATCATTTGCCGTTTAACTCCAAGACGACCATCACAGTAGTCGAACGTTTTAATTAATTTGTATTTGTTTCTGTCATGTTTTAGTATTTATGTTTGTTTCTGTTGTTGTAATCCGCTTTTCAATCAATGTAATTTGCGTTTTTAATTAATTAAAATAAAGGTCCAATTAAAAAAATACTTCCGGAATTATGTCCTATGGGATAATTCCGGAACGCATTTTTTTGATTTTTTCGGAATTACCTCAAACGACATAATTCCGGAAGTGAAAATGTGTTCCGGATTTATCTCTTACAACATACTTCAGGAAAAATCTATAGTAATACGTTCCGGAATTATGTGTTTAGACGTAATTCCGGAAAAATCAAAAAATTGCGTTCCGGATTTATATATAAACATGTAATTCTAAAAAGTTTTTGAAAAATCAAGGATAAAATGGTCGGTTTGGTCAATATAAAGGAGGGGGGACGATATATACTTTTTAAGTGGCAACCCCCAAGATCCAGTTATTGTTGGGCTCAATGAGTTACTAGGCCGCGAGAGAGCAACAAGCCCCAAACCTATTTTGCGTTCCGCTTTTTAAGTCTCTTATTTTCTCTCTCACCTTGACTTGACTCCTTGATTTTACTCTACTATCTATAAATTGTTACTCCCGAAAAACTGAAAGACGTCTGTAACTCCAAACATTTCACTATAGGTAAAGATAAATATAATACGGAGTTTCTAAGCCTATTTTGTAGAGAGTGAGATGCTTTAATGCAAGTGTTGTGGTCAACTATATAAATTTAAAATAGGCTTAAATATATGTTCGGTCCTTACAAATATAGCCAAAATTCAGTTAAATCCCTGTAAAAATAAAAGTTTTAAAATGACCCTTGTAAATATTAAATGTTTGCAGTTAAGACCCTCGGTCAATTTTCCATATTTGCAGAGGGTAAAAATATATGTTCAGTCCCTGCAAATATGGCCATAATCTATTTAAGCCCCTGTAAATATTAAAAATTTTAAAATGTTCGGCCCCTGCAAATATGGCCATAATCCATTTAAGCCCCTGTAAATATTAACAATTTTAAAATGGCTCTTATAAATATTATGTGTTCAGCTTTTTTTGATGAAAAATTGACAGAGGGGCTTAACCGCAAATATTTAATATTTACGAGGGTCATTTTAAAAATTTTATTTTTACAGGGGCTTAACTGAATTTTGACTATATTTGCAAGGGCTGAACATATATTTAAGCCTTTAAAATATAAGGATTAAACTATGGTATACGCCAAATATGTTTTTTAAGTTATAATCGTTTAATGTTGTGACTTCACTAAAAATTGAATTCCGTCATTATAACTTTTATTAAGGAGCTTTAGTCATTATAATAGTATATATAACTTTATAATTTTAAAAAAAAAATTCTCTACCCACATCCCTCTCTCTCTCTCTCTCTCATCAATTTTTCCCTCCCCCCTTCATATAGCTTACTTGTTTATCAATTTTCTCTTTTTTTACTTTACAATTTTTCTATTACTTTAATTTTTATAAAATAAAACTTTTGGAATGTCCTCTTAGAATTTGACACATTAATGTTTACGGTAAATTGGTAAAAAAAAAACAAAAAAAGATCATTTTTTTCAACATTTCTCACTTTTCCTTTTTTCATTTTTTAATATTCTTTTTTTCTCCATCAATAACCTATTTTCATTCTTTTGAAATTTTAATATAATTTTATTTTTTAACCTCTATAAGAAATATTACATTTTTCCGACATAGTTTTATTGTCTTTCAACACACGTCAAATTTATAAAATTGATGGTAAATTTATTTATTAATATAATTATTCACATGTATTCTTCTTTGCATGAGACCGGTGCATATTCACCACAAATTCTTTTCTCATCCCTTTCAATTTTAAAAACTTCTATTCTCTCCATATACCCATTTCCAAATTATCTAATATTATATATAATAGAAAGAGTGTATTTAGATACGGTTGGTATACGGTTTTGCTACTTGCTTTTATTCTACACGGTTTGCACTTTTTGTAATTGATTATTCTCACAAAAACCATCCAAAGTCCAACAGAGCGTTAAATTACAAATTAAAATTAAAATAAATGATGCAAGAATGATGCAAATATGGCATAATATTCATAACAAATTTAAATGAAAATAAATGATGCAAGAATGATACAAATATGACATAATATTCATAATGTAATATTTCTCAACAAAAAATATCCATCCACCAAAGTCAATATCATGACAACTGAATGATGCTCTCATTTTTCTGAACAAAAAAAAAATCCATAATGTAATATAATTCACTTCTATAAATAGAGGGAGAAGACCATGAAGACTCTTCTCCTTTTTCATGCTCAGATGCTCTCCACCTCATTTGTTTCCTGGATGTTCTCCACAGCATTAGCAGCTGCACCTTCTGCAAGAACAACCTCTTCTAGCTTCTTCACAGTTTGAGTGAGCTTTTCAACCTCTGTCACCTTCAGTCTATGCAATTTGTCCAAAATTTTGTTATCGTCCTGGCAAATTTCAATCTGTTTAATTAGCTCTTGATTTTTATTTTGGAGATCATCCACCATGGAGGCCTTATCCAAGGCAACCTAAACAGTCCTCTTAGCTTCAAGAAGTGCTGCTTCTTTAGATTTTGTAAGATGGTCTAAAGCTTTGTTATCATCTTGAAATTTAGCAATATGCAAGAAAGAAATCAAATGAAACAATTACATAAATCACCTATCATAGTGCATCCTCAGTCCCCTTCCCTTTTATCAGTATTTTATCTTAGGAATTACCATTGAGCATAGAAAAACAAGGCCATACCTCTTGCCGAGCAAGCTTGAGTTCAGCCTCTAGAGGGGCAAGAATGGCTTCTATAGGAGGCATGTCATCATCCTTTTGAGCAGCATGGACCCTTCGGAGAGTAGCTTCAGCTGCAAATTGAGCCGTCATTAATGCTTTCTTTTCATCATTGATTTTCTTTATTTCAATATTCTACAAGAAATACCCAGTTCAGTAAACATATCATGACCTGAAAATCACTAAGGTTGATGGTGGCTCCGAGCAATACTTTTCTTTCTAGAAGAGAATGTGTTAACTTCAGCTTCCCATAAACCTTTGACAATTCTTCAATAAGCTGCAGTGCAAGCAAACAATTAGAAAATAAAGTTAAATTTCAAGTTGACACAGAGTATTAAGGGATGCATTGACGAGCAGCGATAACATGAACAAGTGAGATTATGGCAACAGATCAAGTTCTCACGTAACCGTGTATAAACTATGCAAAGAATGAAAAAGCACCAATAATAGATGTAACCATAATTACTTCGAAACATCCCAATGAATGATTAAGTACCGATAATTAACAACAGGATGAGTATGCATTGGAATTGAACCACCTTTAGCTATATCTAAACGTGCTGCTGATATTCCAAGGGGATCTACAACGACATAAGGTGGTCATATCCAATTTGACAATCTCATAGGAGCCAATTCGCAGAATCTGACACAAATAAATGAAAGTCCTAAGATCAGTAATAAGATGTCAAATATAAGGCCACGGAACAATGAGCTCATAATTACACCGGCTATCTTCAGCTCACAAAGTTCACCACTAAATCTTTACTGAGTAGTACCAGACTATACCCAAAAACCAGTAAAATTTTCCTTCTCTTCTCAACCTGTTCAAAAAAGTAGAGTCCAAATTACCTGTAAGCGAATGGTTCCATTCTGGATATACCTTTATCATTGAACAGGTTGGGCAAACATAATTTACATGAAATGAAAAACCTTTGGCCATATGGCTTCTTTGTAAAATTTTCTAAGAAGAAACTACACTCATAATAATACATGAACTGATGAACATGAATATACATAAACAATATGTTAGTTCTGATAGATCATCCTAATAAAACATAGGCATTTGTTTCACGTAAAACAAGAGATAAAAGGGGGGAATTTAGATTTTCTTGTATGATAGTCATTCTTTCTAAGAGAAAAGATGAACAGTTGGCCTGCACTTTCATCCTGATCTGAAGATAAACACTGAAAATCATTCCAAAGTACTCTCCTGGGAACCAAGAGCTTTCATCTATCACAATTTCCTGGTCCTCACCTTCAAATCAACACAAACAGAAAGTCAGAAATATATATATATATATATATATATATATATATATATATATATATATATATATATATATATATATATATATATATATATATAAAGTTTGAGTGAAAGGAAGAAAGAAATTGAGCTCACAAGAGTTTAGAGGAGTATTACCTTTTTGAAGTTTCTGGCAGTGTCTTCACAAGTGGTGAAGTCTCTCAACGGATTCAAGGCTCACTTGAGTGCAAACAGATTGAGAATCGCAAAGTTAGGGCTCTCATCGAAATACACTAACGAAAGTACAATCAAAGAGATAAAGTGTGATTTTACCTTTCGTAAGTTGCTGTCCACAGATATGTTTGAGAGTTCATTGAACATTCCTCATCAGTTTCGTTCATACAAGTCAGAAAAACAAAAGATCAAATTCACACCTTTACAAAATCAGAAATTAAAGAATCAAATCAAGGGGGGTTTTGATTAATACTTGTTTGGTGTTTCAATTGTAGCTCCATTGCTGCAGTTTCAGTTTTCATTTCTGCAAAAATCAAAGCATCAGTTGAAAACCTAGCCGAGATCGAATAGAACAAAATTTGATTACAAATTATATTTTTGTGTATTCACTTGACTTATGCCAACAATCAAGGTTCTAAAAAACGGTCCGTTACACCGAAAACGGTCGCGACAAAACTGTCTCGGTAGTGACCGTTATCGCGACAAAACGACCGCGACAAATAATTTTAATAAAATTTATTCATTATTGTGACTAATTCACACCGCGACGGCCGCGACTTGTAACGCAACAGCCGCAACGGCCGAAAACGCGAAAGCCTTAACGCGACCGCGGCCGTGACCGCGACCGCTTTTTAGAACCTTGCCAACAATATGCAGATCAAACCCAACCATGCTCCCTTTCCTTTTCTTCTTATTATTGTGAAATATTTAAGGCTTAAATATATGTTCAGCCCCTGCAAATATAGCCAAAATCCAGTTAAGCCCCTGTAAAAATAAAAGTTTTAAAATGACCCTTATAAATATTAAATGTTTGTTGTTAAGCCCCTCGGTCAATTTTCCATATTTGCAGAGGGTAAAAATATATGTTCAGCCCCTGCAAATATGGCCATATTCCATTTAAGCCCCTGTAAATATTAAAAATTCTAAAATGTTCAGCCCCTGCAAATATGGCCATAATCCATTTAAGCCCCTGTAAATATTAACAATTTTAAAATGATCCTTACAAATATTATATGTTCAGATTTTTTTTATGAAAAATTGACAGGGGCTTAACCGCAAACATTTAATATTTACAAGGGTCATTTTAAAACTTTTATTTTTACAGGAGCTTAACTGGATTTTGGCTATATTTGCAGGGGCTGAACAAATATTTAAGCCAATATTTAATGAAGGGAAATTTTAGTCATCATATCATCCCATGAGAGATTTAGAAAGACCACAATGAGAATCACTGTCAAGCAGATGATTTGATCATTTTAGTCTAACAGTAAACTTTGTTTGCTCCACATATGGCTGGAATTTACAACAAGAATTTGGTAAAAAACAAATTAGCAGTATCAACATAAGGGCTTCACCTTGGGCTGTGTCACCCTTGAGGCCAAGATCCACATCAACTACAGCAAGCTTGACTCTATCAGAAGTTACTACACAGTCTCAATGAAAGTAGATTAAAATAAGATCTATTTTAAATATGATGTATGCAACCTGAATCACTCTAGGGGACAAAATTTTTTTTGGGTAAACCCGGGTATCCACCGCACGGACAGCAGTGACTAGTCCCTCGCTCATTGTAGGTGCCTCGAGGGGCAGGACAGCTGGCCCAGAGTTTTAACGTTGCTCCGTACCCAAGACGGGGATTGAACCCCCGACCCTTGGTTAAGGGAGGTTCATCCCCAACCGCTGAACCCACGCTCTTGGTTTCTAGAGGACAAGATTTACAGTCTAGACATCCCTTCCCGACCCCAAGTAAAATCTCTATTTTCACTACTTTACTGCCTTGGGACAAACTAAATTGCAATTACTTATTTTTCCCTTATTTATGTATTAGTTCATGAGATTCATCATCGTCACTATCCTAAAAAATAAAAGTTTGAGATGGTGAAAAATAGTAATATATTATGAGATAGCAAAGTTACTTTTCCATTCCATAACAGCAAACTGCAGTCCATTCCCTCTTTCAACCACTTTTTTTGTCTCCAATATCTGATTCAACCAGACAAGTCTCCTCATATGTACTCTAATAATATAAAATACAGCAAGTAAAAAACAGAGTAACGATCGACAATATTCAGCCTTCAATCTGTACAAAACCTAGCAGAGAAGAGAGGGGAAAACGAAGAAGACGAAGTAAAAAGAGAGAGAGAGAGAGAGAGAGAGAGAGAGAGAGAGAGAGAGAGAGAGAGAGAGAACGAATCCAAGTGAGAAACGACACTGATCGTTTGTGTTTCGTTTTCAACACATCCAGCAACATTTCGTTCATGCAACAACAGAAACCAAAGAAATCAGATTCGCAGTTTCACAAACAGAGAAATTAACGAAGCAATCAAAGGGCTTTTGTTTAATACCTACTTAAAATCGTTTGTATAACTGTGTCGGTGTGAATCCAGCCTTCAATCTGTACAAATTATCAATAAACTGTCAAAACCTAGCAGAGAAGAGAAGGGAAAACGAAGAAGACGAAGTAGAGAGAGAGAGAGAGAGAGAGAGAGAACGAACCTGAGTGAGAAACGGTGCTGATTTAGGGTTTGTTTCGTTTATATTCGTAGGGTTCTGTTTCGGGTTCGTTTAACCAGCGTGTCTTGCCATTTGCGGATCATGGGTTCCGCATTTGTACAAAAAAGGCTGTGAGTTGCTTTTTGGCAGAACTGGGCTTCAGTTCTTGGATCAGAAATTATTGTTTGCACCCCTGCAATTATGAAAATACACCCCAGTCAATAAATTCAACAATTTCACCTTATGCATTGGAATTGAACCACCTTTATCTATATCTAAACGTGCTGCCGCTATTCCAAGATATGAAGAGTAATGTGATTATTAGGTAGCCTATTAATTGCATTTCGTTTTTTAACCATTGTTGGGTTTTGACACCGAATATAGGTGTGTGCTTTTTAGTTTTGTAAAAAAAACCAGTCTTTTTAGGACCATGCTAAAAAAATTCAGATTTTATAAATTATAGTTTATCAATCTATGGAGTGTGGTTTAGATGAAATGTATGTGTCATATTTAGCCACATTAGTCTTAGCCATTCAATTCCCTTTCTCTTTAACCACTATTTATTCTGTCTTGCAACGGACCACATCATCATTTGTTGCAATTATTCATGGACATTTACGTTTTGCTTGCAAGGGTAAATGGTTTAATCAATTTCATGGACAATGAATTGAGTTAAATGGCTTTCAATATTTTTTTAGGACAGTGCTTATGAGAGATTCGGAAATAAGACCTCCAAGGTCGGACATACTCGGATTGAGATTCGGTTAGGGAAATAACGCGAGAAAATTACCAAATTAATAATGTGAATACAATTTTCACTTTGTTTTCACTTTGAATACAATTTTCAGAAACATTAAATGACAAGCCCGACTGGTGGTGTGTGATTCAGGCCTGAGGTAACAAAGTAACTTTCGTACGATTATTATCGTACCAAATAGTAGCGTTGTTTTCGTAATGATAATAGTTAAAAGTATGAAAACAAAAATGTCAGAAACATTAAATGACAAGCCCGCTGGTGTTGTGTGATTCAGGCCTGAGGTAACAAAGTAATTTTCGTACGATTCTTATCATACCAAATAGTAGTGCTGTTTTCTTCGAGATAATCATTAAAACTACTTAAGAGTACCAAAATGATTGAGGTTGATTGGCTAACTTCAAACAAATAGATACGTACCGATTTGATCTATAAATTTGTGGATTTCTTTTGATCAAGTGCACATTTTCTATTTTGTTTTTTAATTACGTATCACTTTTAGTGTATTTGGTTAAACTTAAACGTAATTTAACTGATACTCAGTGTGTATATCATTTTCATGATGACAGTAGAAAAACTGAAAGGTATTACCTTCGAGTGGGTTTCAGGAATATCCCAAACTAATTTACCCTCTTCTTGGCGACGCTGATCCATAGAAAACTATCTAGCGTAGTCGTCTTGCATCCAATAAGGGGGAGTAGATATCTCGGTAAATACATCGTCACGTTAAATAGAGTGTGCCCTCATTGTTTTCATGTTTCATACCTTAATGCATAGTACACTATTCGCTCATTGTTTTCTTCAATATGCATCTATTTTTGTTCATAGCCTTGGTGGCTTCATTGGAACACCTCAAAGAAGAGAGATCATCTTGAAATACACATCGTGAGGTTTTTTTAAGATTCATTGCTCAATGAGTCATGGTCGTGTGCGCCCTAGAATAATGCGAAATATGTGTGTGTTTGTGTGTGTGTGTGTGTGTGTTGTATTTTGAAATAAATGGGAAATTTATTTGGTGCAGCCTTCACTTTGTTTTTCTGTGACTTCATTTAAAATAAATGAATTAATCATTAAAATTAATTCACATAGACACAAGAATTTCAGCCCACATAAACACAATTTGTACGTAGCACAGGCATCTGTCTAGTATCTATTTAAAGAAAACGGTCACTACTAAAATCTATAATATGATATCCATTGTTTTTTTGAAGATGTTTTATATCCGCTGCTTGTCACTCACTCACTTTATTAATTTCTTTTATTTTAATTAACTCATGATTTATTTAATTTATTACAAATGAAATATATATATATATATATATATATATATATATATATATATATATATATATATATATATTAATTATAGTAAATGTGTGGAAGCTTCTTGATTAATTGATCTCTCTTTCAAAGTGTAGCGCTTAACCACTTTGCCCCTTTGCTCTCAAAATCTTCTCCGCCCATCTCTCACCAAAATCAACCACAACCACCAAAATCACCCATCAGCCTTCTTCCTCATCTCTCTTCTTGCCAACCAGATCTTCCATCACCGAGCTTGTTGAATCTGCTCACAAGCACGTTGTCTCTTTGATTTCATCATCGTCTCTCAGCTATCATCATCTCATCTCTCTCACGCCTCTCACCTCACAGCGCTATCTTCTCGGTCCATCTCTCACCAGGGTCGTCCCAAAAAATTTGGAGGCCCCGTTCAAATTTTAAAAATTGGCACCCTAATTATACTTTTATCGAATGAATCACTAAAACCTTAAAATACTTTATTTAAATTTTAAATAACATCTCAATACAACTTTAAGCTTGGTATACTAACTTTCAAATGATATATATATTTTCCGTGTGGAGTAAAGAGATTTCATTCATTAGTTCGGCGGTAAGTAGTTTGTCAATTTGTCTGGTGTCTCAAGTTCGACACCTATTTTAAAAAATCGGACCGATGACCGACTCGGTGAAGGGTCGGACCGAGACCCGGGACCTCCTTCTTGCACTCTTTTGGTGCACTCCTTCGATATCCTTTAGCTCGCCAACTGAACTACCTACTTGGGATAATCGCATGACCATTGATTCGGTCTCGATTAAAAAAAATCAAATTTTTAGGACATTTAAATTTCATACATATAAAAGTATATTTTAATATTTAAAAAAAAAAGAATATAATGGCCATGGAGAGTACCAAAAATTAGTAGAATAATTTACTGAAAAAAAAAAAAATCGTGCGATGGTTTGTTTTTATATTGAACTAAGAAGTAATATATAAACCTATTTGCAAAAAAACTAATAAAAACAATGTTGGTGTAATGGTAGTGGCAAACTTGCATTATAAGTATAGTGTGCTGGGTTTGAATCCAGGTTTCTCAATTTTGGGATATTCTATTGTATTATAGTACTTTCAAATATAATATATATAGATACAAAATTTATTTTTGGGGCCCTAAAAAAGTGATTTTGGGCTTGGGCCCTGTGCAGTAGCACAGTCCCAAGGCCGGCCCTGTCTCTCACCACAATCTCATCTCAATCAACCTCCCTCTCACTTTTAGAAAGTAGATTATAAAAGAAAATAAGGGGTGTAATTAGTATTTTAGACTTTGGGCCAGGACCATAACTGAAGCTGTTAAAAGACCCATATTTTATGAAAAGAGGGGGATTTTTAAATGAAAATTAGGGGGGTGCGAGGTTTTCTAACATCCCAGGATGTTTAAATGAAAATCGACTAACATCCCAGGATGGGAGAGGGTCACAATAGATGAGAGGTTTTCTAATAAAAAAATGACCAGATTATAATTCTTATATTGAATATTTAATAGACAAAAAAAGAGTGATATCAAAGGGAAATAAGCAACTAAAGATAGGAACCCTAATCTTCTATCATCAGTCGCAACGCCAGAGAGAGAAAGAAAAATAGGTTGGAGAATGAAAGAGGGAGACTAGAAAAGGAGAGAGCGAGGTCTAGAGAGAGAGGGTTGGAGTGTGAGGAGGAGGTGAGGCCATGGGGTGACGGTGGCGGCGTAGTGGGCTTCGATGAGGGAGAGAGGAGGTGGTGTGTTTTCGAAGAGAGACAGGGAGATAGGTGGTTGTGCGATTTTGAGGAGAGAGAGAGGTTTTGGCGGTGATGAGGAGAGGGATGGTGGTGGTGAGTGGTGGTGATATATATATATATATATATATATATATATATATATATATATATATATATATATATATATATATATAAATGAGTGTATCATGTGAGAACTAGTTCTTACCGTGAAAAGTCATAATTCTTAATAATTATAACATTTAGATTAAAATTAACGGTTCAGATTACGTTATTAGTTACAAGATTTCATATGATTGTTTCCTTATTAATTAAAGATCACATAAGATCTTGTAATTAATGACATAATCTGAACCATTGATTTTAATCTAACGATTATAATTAAAAGTTCTCATTTTGTAGGAACTAGTTTTCACCTGATACGCTCCATATATATATATTACAAACAACGTGATTCACCTAAACTTTTGCCATTTTAATCTTCACCATCGACAATGTCTAATGTTTCTCACTCTAAAACTTCCATATCCCTCTCCCGATGCTTCCCCATCAACTCCATCACATGCACACAGACATGTTCTCCCACAAAGCTACACTGCTACCTTCGTCACTCTTTCGATAAGCTTCTTCAAGCTCTTTACCATACACCAGCGCCTTGACCCGTGCGTTGCACGGGGTAAAAACTCTAGTTAATATAAAATTGTTGTTGGGTAAAATTTGTTTCTAAAATTGAAACATGAAAAAACCTTATTTAAATCGAAGGTAAGTATGAATTAAAAATATGGTGTAATAAAAAAAGGGAATTGTGAATTTAAAAACTAAAATTGAGTGTGTATAGATATAATCCATACAAATTGTTCCATACACATATTCCATAATACCGATATTGGTTTATAAAATATATAGTCTAACATCTGTGAATAAAAAATAAATTATAAATATAAATTAAACAAGAAGATTATAAAATTGGCTATCCATAGATACTAAGAAGAAAAGAATTTAATAAATGAATTGGTAGTGACGGAACTAAATTAATTTAATAAATATTTCGGGTTTAGAAAGATAATGAGAAGAAGTATAAAAATAAATTATTTTTTTAAAGATTCAGAAAAATATGGTCCTAAAAAATATAAAGAGAAAAAGTATAAAAATAAATTTATTTTTTAAAGTGGTGGAATCACTAAAAGGGTGAGTTGCAGGGGTCTGTGTCACGAAATTAATTGTTTTTCACTAAACCAGTTATTGATGAATGAACTTTGAGTATTTGAACGTTAAAATTTTTCTGAACGCTAAAGTACTCCAAAACACACTGCTGAGCATCACACTTTACATATTTGACACGAAATTATTATTTGTTTCAACAAATCGGTTATGTAGGAATAAACTTTGAGTATTTTTTTCCAAACACTAAAGTACTCCAAAACACGCTGCTTAGCGCATCACAATTTGTGTATTTTGTAATGAAATTATATTTTTCCCCACCTGGCTATTGAGGCACAAACTTTGCATATTTGAATAGTTGAGTTTGTTTTTTTGCGAACACTAAAGCATCCGAAAACACACTACTTAGCATCGTACTTTACATATTTTGTCATGGAGTGATTTTTCCCACCAAACCGGTTACTTAAACAAACTTTGCGTATTTGAACATTTAAAATATTTTTGCCCGATAAAGTACCCCAAAACACTCTGCTTAGCATTGCACTTTACGTATTTTCTTTCACCAAACCAGTTATTGAGGAATAAAGTTTGCGTATTTGAACAGTTCAAATTTTTTGAACCCTAAAGTACACAAAAATACACTGCTTAAAACATGAAAAAGAAAAAAAAATTAAAGTACCTCAAAATAGACTGTTTAGTGTCGCAATTTACGTATTTCGCCACGAAATTAATTTTAAGATTGAGGAACGAACTTCACGTATTTGTACTTCTATTTTTTTTAATTCTAAAGTACTCCAATACACATCGTTTAGCGTCACACTTTACATATTTTGTTACAAAATCAATTATTTTTAACGAAATTGGTTATCGAGAAACAAACTTTGCGTATTTGAATAGAGAATCGGACTTTACATAATTTATCACAAAATTAGTTTACATAATTTATCAAAATTAATTTTTATCTTCGTTAATTTATAGATCTAATTTTTTTTCCTAAATGAATATATATATATATATATATATATATATATATATATATATATATATATATAGAGAGAGAGATAGAGAGAGAGAGAGAGAGAGAGAGAGAGAGAGAGAGAGAGAGAGAGAGAGAGAGAGAGAGAGAGAGAGAGAGGAGGGGTAGGGGGTGGGGGTGGGAGTAGGGGGTGGTTCAGATTATGTCATTAATTACAAGATCTTATGTGATCTTTAATTAATAAGGAAACAATCATATGAAATCTTGTAACTAATAACGTAATCTGAACCGTTAATTTTAATCTAAATGTTATAATTATTAAGAGTTCTGACTTTTCACGGTAAGAACTAGTTCTCACATGATACACTCATTTATATATATATACAAGAACTCTTAATAATTGTTTTTCACTAACCAGTTATTGATGAATGAACGTTCAAATACTCAAAGTTCATTCATATGATTTCATACAAGAACTCTTAATAATTGTTTTTCACTAAACCAGTTATTAATGAATGAACTTTGAGTATTTGAACGTTAAAATTTTTCTGAACGCTAAAGTACTCCAAAACACACTGCTTAGCATCACACTTTACATATTTGACACTAAATTATTATTTGTTTCAACAAATCGGTTATGGATGAATGAACTCTGTGTATTTTAATGGTTATATTTTTTTCCTAACACTAAAGTACTCCAAAACATGCTCCTTAGCGCATCACAATTTGTGTATTTTGTAATGAAATTATATTTTTTTCCCCACCTGGCTATTGAGGCACACTACTTAGCATCGTACTTTAAATATTTTGTCATGGAGTGATTTTTTCCCACCAAACCGGTTACTTAAACAAACTTTGCGTATTTGAACAGTTAATTTTTTTTTGCCCGATAAAGTACCACAAAACACTCTGCTTAGCATTGCACTTTACGTATTTTCTTTCACCAAACCAGTTATTGAGGAACGAAGTTTGCGTATTTGAACAGTTCAAATTTTTTCGAACCCTAATTACCCAAAAATACACTGCGTAAAACCTGAAAAATAAAAAAAAATGAAAGTACCTCAAAATAGACTGTTTAGTGTCGCACTTTACGTATTTCGCCACGAAATTAATTTTAAGATTGAGGAACGAACTTCACGTATTTGTACTTCAATTTTTTTAATTCTAAAGTACTCCAATACACATCGTTAAGCGTCACACTTTACATATTTTGTTACAAAATCAATTATTTTTAACGAAATTGGTTATCGAGAAACAAAATTTGCGTATTTGAACAGAGAATCAGACTTTACATAATTTATCACAATTATTTTTTATTTGCGTTAATTTATAAATCTAATTTTTTTCCTAAATGAAAATATATAGAGAGAGAGAGAGCGGGGGGGTATGGGGGTAGGGGGTGGGGTGGGAGCAGTGTTTTAAAAACCGGCTCGGCCTGGCCGGTCGGACCGGTCGAACCGGGGGGTAACCGAGCCGGTCAAGGTTTTGGATCGGCCATGCAGCAAACCAGTCGGAACCAGTGTGATTCGGCCGGTTTTTGGAAAAACCGGTGACCCGGCTCGAGTCGGACCGGGTTGTGCATTTTGCTTTTTTTTTATCAAATCTTTGAACTGTAATTGAGAGGGGTCGCGCGAACGCAGGCCCCCACTAGTGATTGCCATCTAGGTAAGTATGTTTCTCATTGACATATGCCTTGCTTTTATATCTCATTCTCCTCCCTGTTCCGTTCATTCTATGCGATGTGGGACTATTTGTAAACTACTTAAAACAAAAGAGACTCAAAAAAAACCCTCAACAAAATGTCATTAGTGGGGTTTGAACCCCTGGCCTGTTGAAAGCAAATGCTGAGCGCTACCATGAGGCTACCAATCTTATTGAGAATATTATTTATTTCAAATATATAATTGGTACCTCTTTTCCAAAAAGTCAAGTACGCTCATCCTCATGGCATTAGCTTGTAATATTAATATTATGTTTCAACAAACTTATTTAATATTAAGTATTTTTTTAAAGATTTATTTAATATTAAGTTGTTAACTTATGAAATTTGTTCTAAATATTTATTGAAGCATTATATGAACTTTTAAAATTTATTTAATATATACCAAGCAAATAAAAATAAAATAGGCATGGTGTGTAATTTTAGCAAATTAAGTTTTACAAGTATGAAATATATAGGTCCTGAAAATTTGGGATGAAATAAAATAGGCATGGTGTGTAATTTTTAGTAGATATAAAATAAACATAGTTATTAACTTTACAGGGATGAAATTTATATTATATACTATATAGGTATTGAAAACTCTCGAAATAGAGACCGGGTCCGAGTCATCCGGTCCCGGTTTTGGTCATGCGGTTCAACTGTCGACCCCTCGGTCCGAGCTAGAAATCTTCATCAAATTTCTCAGCAAGATTTCTAGCTGCCATATTCATCTTTCTATGACATAATCGAAGATAACTGAGACTCTTAGGGCTAACCATAGCATGATTATGAACATTATTGAAGCTTTTGATTACCCATTTTGTTCTCTTCCATGCTTTTGACACAGTAAGTGATGATTTACAGTCAGTTCTTGCAGTTGAGCATTTTTTCTTAGTCTTTCCCATATTGTTTTCTTCTTCATCATTGCCAGTCTTGACGTATACCTTCATTAGAACATACAGGAATACAAAAAATTTCCTTTCTTGTACGAGTACGAATCCCAAAACCCTCTTTCTTAGCAAATGATATGTATAAATTTTTAACATCATCAAGGGAGTTGAATTCCATTCCAACACAAGGAAGAAGATTAGGCATATGATATCATCCACCCTCTCTTGATCTTCCTCCGTGCCTTCGTTACACTATAATTATCGGTGCTCCTCATATTGACGTAAACTAAAAAAACAGAGTCTAATGTTAATTGTTTAAAAACACATATATCACTTACAAAAATTAATAAGTAAAACCACATAAAAGCATTCACAGAATTCTAAAGAAATAAATAATATATCATGCGCCATAGAGAAGAAACTAGAAGGCTACTTACTAAACAAAAGTGATATTCTTGTTAAAAGGTAGAAGGCTACTTACTAGAAAGATAGAGAAGAAACAAAAGTGATATTCTTGTTACTTACTAGAAACTAGAAGGCTACTTACTAGAAAGATAGAGAAGAGACATGCAATAGAAAGGTTAAAAGAATGGCATACCAGGAACCAATAACACAAATAATTTCAGCGCTTGCCTGTAGAAGAGATTGGGAAAAATCACAAAACGAATCGATCAATTGTCTTTCACAATCTCAGTTGATCAAGGTCACATGACCATATTTTATTTATTTTTTAATTTGCTAACTTAAATATCAATACCATTGGATCTTTTAATTTTAAGGATTGAGATTTGGTGTAAGTAATTTGACTTACACACCTGGTGTCAATCGACCCTCTCCCTCTCCCTCCCTCTCTCTCTCTCTCTCTATATATATATATATATATATATATATATATATATATATATACTTCACCCTGGGAATGGCTCTGATACCACATTCACCTCGTCTACCACAATAATCTAGCTACTCATTTGAGTAGCCTTACCAAAATTAATCAATAAAAGAATAGTACCTTTAATAAACTTCAGAGCGTGGTTGATTGCACGGAAGACTTCTTTGATTGAAGAGAATTTGGAAATTATTGAAAAGAAAGTAGAGAGCGTGGAAGAGAGAGAGAATGAAAAGAGAATTTTATTTCGGTAGTAGTTGTGTTTCGGTGGTTTACAACTGAGGCACAATTTGCCTTTTATAGAAAACTTAAGGCTTACTATTTAAGCCAGTAAAAGCTAACTATTACAACCGGTAACCGGTAAAAGAAAAAGAAAACAGTAAAAGTAGAAAAATACAAAACATCATGATTAATGCCGGGTACACTTGGGGCCCCATCGACGCACTAAAAATGACAGCAAAGCTAAAAACAAAAATACATAGTAGAAGCATTATTGCTTAGTGGAGGGAATTCTTTCCACGTTCTTCAATTATGGAAAGGACGATTCTTTCCACGTTCTTTAATTATGGAAAGGATGATTGCCGACACATAATTCTTGCCGACACCAATTAATTAATTAATTAATTAATTAACTTTTGTCTTTTCCTTTATTCTTTTGTTGAATCATGGCTTCAATTAGGGAGTCCCAATAATATTCTGGGGAAGGTTCTGGTTGAGATTCTCCAGCTAAAGATTCAAAAATGTTTGAATCCATGGATCCATGTGATGAACTTGTCTTCATGGAAGCAATTTCTTCATTAACTTCAAAAGTTTTGAAGAATTGATTTTTTATATGGTCCAGAGTTCTGGTCATAATTTTTTCCTCAGATTCATTAGGATGAATCTTTTGGTAGTAATTCTTTAAATGGGCCATATCAAGACCTTGACCAAATTTATCTTTTGGAATCTTTTGGTCTTCTTTAATAGCTTCCTTAATTTTTACTTCCATTTTATGGAGGTCTTCGTTGTCAATATTATTCCACCATTTTGAGAAGAAATGTCTTCTAAGGATTGGATCATTGTAATTGTTCCTTGTGATGGTAATTGTCCATCTCCAAATCCAAGGAATTTGAAATTTAATAAAGAAAAAACAAGGACATTGTCCTGTGATCATTTTTGAAGCATTTTTCAAAAATAAAGGATTATGATCACACCATGAATTATATAAATTCAATAAATTTTCTGGTAAAACTTCTATTGAAGGACCAATTTTCCTCCACCAATTAAAAAACCATTGTGGTATTGGTTTGGCCAGAATTTCTGGGTTAGCACTGAAAAACCATGAGTGCTTATTCTTCGGATTTTGATAATAAAATGCCAAAGTAAATGCTTGGATATAATCCCAATAATTGAAGTAAACATTTTTTCCTTCAACAATTTTAATTGCCTTGTCTCCATTTGGATTTAAACCCCATTCTCTGGGTGTCAATATCTTATTGATATGACATTTACTGTAATTAATAAAATTATCAGGATTATTATTCTGATAATAATGAGTTATTGTTACTGATTCAGTAACTCAAAGTAAAACTTCTAAATGAGGTCTAGACTTACCATTAAGTCCAGGATATCCTCTAGATTTGAGGTATCTTGTTTTAATTGACCATCCATCATTAGGAGTCAATTCCATATCATCTTCTTCGACATACATTATGTCTTCAGTGATTGGATTTTCACAATATTCTGTGACTTTATTAACAGAATTATCATTAATCACTGTATCTTTGTAAGAATTTGTCTTACTTGAAGAAGGTATATCTTCTTTCTTTTGTGGCCCTGTTAATTGTAACAGGTTCCTGTTTCTATGGACAGTAGTCCAATCCCCTATTAGAGGAATGTTTGATTCTTGATAGGGCAGCATATTGTTGCTCCTATTTCTTCCACCACCACGGCCACCACGGCCACGGCCTCTACCCCTATTGGGGGATGTCATATCCCTGCAAAAATTCATGGGTTAGAAAATTTGGTAAAAGAATTATTTTCTTTAATAAAACATATTTGTTTTTCTTTTTTAGAAATAATACTTTTCATTTCATTAAGAATCCTAGTATGAGGATCAGTAACAAAATTAAAAGTTATTGCTTCGTTTTTAATAATAGTAGTGATTCCATATTGATCAATATTAATAGGCATCAAACTTTGCAGAAAAGGAGTACCTAAAATAATCCTGTGGGTTAAATTTTTAACTAGAATAAATTGAGTTGGTAAACAAATATTTTGATTGCAAATATAAGTATTAGAAAGTTTATAATTAACTTTCAATCTACTTCCACCAGCTTGAGTGAGAGCTTGAGTGATCTTTTCAAAATATTTTGCAGGAATAATATTTTCCTGGATACAATTAAGATCAGCACCACTATCAACTAGGGCTATTTCATTTTCTAAAATAAAATTTTTATTAATAACCAAAGTTACTTTCACAAACCATTTTTGTGAAGTTACTCTGTCTAATATAGATAAATAATTCTCACCAGTATTATTGATGCTAGTAGGAATTATGGAAGAAATATTAGAAGGAATTTCCTTCATTTTTTCAGGAACTTCTAAAGAAGAAATTCTAAGAGATAAATTGATATTATCTTTTTTAATCTGAGCAATTTCAGATTTTAAGAGATTTATTTCTCTTTTCAAATCATTAGTAGAAACAGGAGTTTCTTTAATGTTTGATTGTCTAAATCTAGACAAAACCTCACTTATCTGGTAAGGTGCATCTATGATTAGAGGCGTTTCTTTTTTGGAATTTTCCTTGATTAGGAATTCCATCATCTTTTTTCTCAGACTATTGTCCGTAATAGACTCCAAAATTTTTAGAGCTTCTTCTTGTTCTTCATTAAGAACATTTAATCCATTCATTTCAACAATGGATTTCCAATAATTCAATTTATTGTATTGACAGCTATTGTTGTCAATATCAGAATCTGAAGAAGTATCATCATTGATACATTCTATGTCATTACTAGAATTAAGAACATTTAATCCATTCATTTCAACAATGGATTTCCAATAATTGAAGAACGTGGAAAGAATCATCCTTTCCATAATTGAAGAACGTGGAAAGAATTCTCTCCACTAAGCAATAATGCTTCTACTATGTATTTTTGTTTTTAGCTTTGCTGTCATTTTTAGTGCGTCGATGGGGCCCCAAGTGTACCCGGCATTAATTATGATGTTTTGTATTTTTCTACTTTTACTATTTTCTTTTTCGTTTACCGGTTACCGGTTGTAATAGTTAGCTTTTACTGGCTTAAATAGTAAGCCTTAAGTTTTCTATAAAAGGCAAATTGTGCCTCAGTTGTAAACAACTGAAAAACAACTACTACTGAAATAAAACTTTCCTTTGTTTCTCTCTCTCTCTTCCACGCCCTTCACTTTAATTCCAAGTTAATTTAAGTCTTTCGTGCAATAGCAATACTACTCTGAAGTTCAATCTTAAGGTACTTACTATTCTTTTATTAATTAATTTTGGTAAGGCTACTCAAATGAGTAGCTAGATTATTGTTGTGGTAAACGAGGTAAATGGTATCAGAGCCATTCCCAGGGTGAAGTAATTATTCATATGAAATTAGAATATGCTGAAGTATCTTATTTGTGTATTTTTTGGTGTTTCACTTTGATGAAACATTGATACACAAAATGTTTTTAGTGTGTGTTCTTAACATCACCGTTTTTGCCCAGAAGAGGCGTTTGAACAAGGTGATTTCCCGAAGAACGTTTTTTGCTAAAAACCTCTGTGGCATCTTTGATTTAGGAGAAATCCTTATTTCCCTTCTGGTTGAAATTTAAACAGAAATGTTTGCAAAGATGACAAATAAGATATTTAGAGTATAGTATTTTCATAAGTTCAATTATTTTACCCAGAAAGGGTCTGGTCCTGTATCTCGTTTATCCACAACAATTTTATCTCGTCATGAATATTGATGATAATGATCATCCCGTATCTAGGGAAGAATGGTTAGAAGCTAGGCATCGAATGCTTAACAAAGAAATATTTAAAATTGAATTGCGTCTCTCAGTTCGCAGCCAAGCGAGACAATTGGCCTCGTGATTCTGAACGATATAACTACTATAACGATGTTTATAATGATTTAGCAAAATATTCTGCTATGCTAGGAACTAGAATTTGTTCCCAACCTATTAATTCAGCCATTAGGGGTGAGTTAAATGAGCTTCGTAATAATAACGAGACTCGTTTGTTTTTATCAGAAAACCATATTAATATAGCTCCTAGTAATTTGCATGAAGCCTCTACATCCCAACAAATAGATGAGCAAGAGGCCATAGAAAATATTGTTGCTATTGAAAAAACAAAATTTATCAGAAGAAGAATTCTTAAAGTAGGGAATCACCTACATAACCAGAAATGAGTTTCCATATAGGATGAACTCTAAAATAGATTACTCCCCTGGGAGTAAGATGAGAGATCTCATTAGTGGAGAATTCCAACTAGATAGATATGCCGAATTTAGGCAATGGTATTTTAAGAAATTCTCATCTTATGAACTAAATAAGTTCAAAGATGATTATTATGAAGAGTTGACCATAACTCAGGATTATATTCCTTTTGTTAAATGGTTTGCAACTTATTTTGTTAATAAAGTTAAAAATGAAGTTTTAATCCTTCAGCCAAATAGTTGGGAAACTACCCTAGAACAAGAGAATATAGAAGCCAGATCTTTTATTTTTCTCAAAGGGATAGAAAGTAAACATGTTACTATTAAAGAATTAAGTTCTTTAATTAAAACTCAGAATTACACCAAGGTGTTTTTGGATAATTTAGAAGAGCAGATAATCTCTCTTAAAAAAGATTTACTATCTTTAAAAGAAATATTTGAAAAACAAATTTTTCAACAGAAATTAATTCTGGATAATATGAACAAGTCTAAGGCACCAATGGTTGCTGGAATTCAACCTTCCTTACCTATAGAGGATTCTAAGTTAAAGGAGGATACAAATAGTTATTATAATCAATTTGTTTTTGATATGGATAGACCACCTGGCCTAAAAAATAAAAAGCAAAAAAGCTTTAATAATAGAACTTATAAAAAGTTTAATAGAAACAAGGATATTTATAAATCTCCTAATAAGAAAAAATTCAAGACAAATTTTTATAAAAATAAGCCCAAGCAAGACACTTTCCAAAATAAAGGAAAGAGGAGAGCCCATAAGTTGGACGTTACTTGCCACAATTATGACAAGACAAAACATTATAACAACCAGTGCTGGACTAAAAAAGCCCTGAACGCCTTGGAGGATGAACAATCAAGGACCCAATTAAAAAAGGTTCCATCTATTGGTTCTGAATCAGAACAGGACTCTTCAAAGGACATAAAATGTATCAATAATGATACTTCTCCAGGTTCGAATATTGACAACAATAGCTGTCAATACAATAATTTGAATTATTGGAAATCCATTGTTGAAATAAATGGATTAAATGTTCTTAATGAAGAACATGGAGAAGCTCTAAAAATTTTGGAGTTTATCACAGACAATAGTCTGAGGAAAAAGATGATGGAATTCCTAATCAAGGAAAGCTCCAGAAAAGAAAAGCCTCTAATCATAGATGCACCTTACCAGGTAAGTGAGGTTTTTTCTATTTTTAGACAATCAAACATTAAAGAAACTCCTGTTTCTATTAATGATTTGAAAAGAGAAATAAATCTCTTAAAATCTGAAATAGTTCAGATCAAGAAAAATAATATCAGCATATCTTCCTTAGAGATTCCTGGTAATTTGGAAAAAACCCCTTTTATTTCTACTATTCCTTCTAGCAGTAATATTGCTAGTAAAAAATATTTATTACACAAAGTAAATTCACAAAAATGGTTTGTGAAAATAACTTTGGTAATTAATAAGAATTTTATTTTAAAAAATGAAGCAGCACTTGTAGATAGTGGTGCTGATCTCAATTGCATTCAGGAAGGTATTATTCCTACAAAATATTTTGAGAAAACCACTCAAGCTCTTACGCAAGCTGGTGGAAGTCGTTTGAAAGTCAATTATAAACTTTCTAACACTTATATTTGTAATCAAAATATTTGTTTGCCAACTCATTTTATATTAAAAATTTAACTAGTAGAATTATCCAAGGTACTCCTTTCTTGCATAATATTATGCCTATTAGAAATATTGATCAAAAGGGTATCACTACCATTATTAACAATAAAGAAATTATTTTTAATTTTATTACTGATCCTTATACTAGGGGTCTTAATGAAATTAAAAATATTCTTTCTATTAAAGAAAGACAGATATGTTTTCTTAAAGAAGAAATAAATATTTTCAATATTGAAGATCATCTTAAAAAAGATGAAAATAAAAAACAAATTAAGTTGATTGAACAACAATTTGTTTCTGAGGTTTGCAATGACCTACCAAATGCTATTTGGAGTAGAAAACAACATATTGTTTCTCTACCCTATATTGATGATTTTAACGAAAATCAAATTCCTACAAAGGCTAGACCAGCCCAAATGAATCAAGAATATCTTGATCTTTGTAAAAAAGAAATTAATTCTCTTTTGGAAAAAAGGTTAATTAGAAAATCCAAGTCTTCTTGGAGTTGCACAGCATTTTATGTAAATAAAAATGCTGAGAGGGAAAGAGGTGTTCCAAGATTAGTCATTAATTATAAACCTCTCAATAAGGTTTTAAAATGGATTAGATATCCAATTCCCAATAAAAAAGATTTATTGGATAGGCTTAATGACGCCTTGATTTTTTCAAAATTTGATATGAAATCAGGCTATTGGCAAATTCAGATTAATGAATCTGATAAATATAAAACAGCTTTTACTGTCCCATTTGGACATTATGAATGGAATGTTCTTCCCTTTGGTTTAAAGAATGCTCCATCGGAATTTCAAAATATTATGAATGATATTTTTAATCCTTATTCGGATTTTATGATTGTTTATATTGATGATGTTTTAGTATTCTCTAAAACTTTTGATCAACATATCAAACATTTGAAAACGTTTAAAAATTTAGTTAAACATGATGGTTTAGTTATTTCAGCTCCAAAAATGAAACTTTTTCAAACAAAAGTTAGATTTTTAGGACATGAAATTGACCAAGGGACAATTATCCCTATCAGCAGAAGTATTGAATTTGCTTCAAAATTTCCTGATATCATTTCAGAGAAAAAACAATTACAAAGGTTTCTAGGAAGTTTGAATTATATTTCAGACTATTATGAGAATTTAGCTCAGGATACATCTATTTTATATAATAGATTAAGGAAAAACCCAGGTCCTTGGACTGAGAAACATTCTCAGGCTGTTCAAAGGGTTAAGAGCAAAGTAAAATGTTTGCCTTGCTTATCTTTAGCCAATCCTAATTATTTTAAGATAGTAGAAACATATGCTTCTAATTTAGGATATGGGGGTATCCTAAAGCAGGTTATACCAGATACAAATAAAGAAGTATTAGTCAGATTCACTTCTGGAAAGTGGAATCCGACTCAGTTTAATTACTCGACTGTTAAGAAAGAAATGCTTTCTATTATTAAATGTATTTCAAAATTCCAAGATGATTTATTAAATCAAAAATTTTTGTTAAGAATTGATTGTAGCTCTGCTAAATCAATCATTGAAAAAGATGTCAAAAATCTTGTTGCAAAACATATCTTTGCTAATTGGCAAGCTCAGTTATCAGTTTTTGAATTCGATATCCAATATATTAAAGGAGAAAATAATTCCCTTGCTGATTATTTAACCCGTGAATTTTTGCAAGGAAATGACATCCCCCAATAGGGGTAGAGGCCGTGGCCGTGGTGGCTGATAACCATCTTTTATGATGGTTATTACTTGCTTTCTAAGCTTGATTTTAGGAGATTTAATAAACTTGTTGTGTCAATTATGATGTAATTATGTGTTTAGGTTAGAAATAATGGTGCAGGAATGAATTGGTTTGATGTGGGCATTTTGATGCCCTTAATGCATTTAATCATGTTTAGTGTCAGTGCCGCAGCAACAGGTGCGTGCGCAATAGTGGAAATGCGGAAGATGAGAGAGAAAGCTGCAAGGGAGTGCGGAAAACACGGAAATCAAGGCAAGGACAGGTGTCAGAGCTGTATGGCACGGAAAGATATGACCTAATGTGTGTTTCCCACAATTGCCCTTTAACCTAGGCAGCATTTTCCCAAAAAGGACATCATTTTAGGGTTGTGAGCAAGGAGACACTATATAAGGACGTTTCCCTTTCTTCATTAGCATGCTCTGCCGTCAGGGGAAGGTTAGAGATAGCCCCTCTTGCGTGCAAAAGCTCACCCTTCACTACCAAACACTTCCATTGCTGAGACAGTTGCTGCAGCATCACTGGAGTTACATTTTCTCGGTGGATTCTACTTGGACGAGCTGGATCAGTCCTCCATTGTCATCCTTGGAGCTCTCCTACTGTTCTCTCTTCGTAGTATCATTTCTTACCTTGAAATTTGTAATATGACTTCTACTATTTTGTTTAAGTTATTTTCCATGTTTTGCAAGCTCAATATGAGCTAAATACTCATAGTTGAGATGCTGGATCTGATGTAGCTAAATTATTATGTGAATAAGGAAGTATGTTCAATGTTATGCATTTTATCTTGTGTGTGTAAATATTTCCATTTTAGAGTAGGAATGGTCCGCCTATTCTAAATAGCATTTATAAATTCAGAGATGGTTTGTAAATTTATCTCACAAGGTAATATGGGTAGTGAACATTAATGAGAGATCTTGATGTTCCTTGTTTAACCCTAGAGATAGGAGGGCATAACCCATAAGGTGAATACTGCCGGTGCTCAAGCAGCCTAGGAGGTACTTCTTTAGGGTTTAGAGATAAACTCTTGCAAGGAAACCTAGTGTGAAGTATTCGAGAGAATAACGTCTTATTGCTGCAGCACCTAATGCTGTAGCATTGAACGTACCCTTAATCACATTTTAATGAAGCTACTGAAGTGAATGCATCTTGACTTGTTCTCATCACTGATTTCCATTACCCTTTACTTTTTACTACTGTTTATGTTACCCAAAACTTGTGTGTCATTTACTTTCCTCACTAAATTGTTAATCAAATTAAACTCTCGTTATTTAGCATAATTCCTCGTGGGAACGATCTCACTTACTCTATATTACTTGTTGACAGTGTATACTTGCACTATCTAAGTTTTCACACAACAAGTTTTTGGCGCCGTTGCCGGGGAATTATAGTTAAATTGACTGTTTAATTAGTTAGCAACTTAGTGCATTTTTGTTACTAATTCTGTTTGTGTGATTTCTGTTGCTACATCATTAGATTGCTGCAACATCTGTTGCTGCAGCATATGCACAGGCATAGACGTACCACACCAGAATTCCAGTTGCACCCAGAGATAGAAAGATATTTCAGAAGCTTGAGAAGAGTTCACAGTACTCCAGGACTTATTGAATTAGGGCGAGCTGCTGCTATGGCTAGTCCTCCACCTACTGTTGATGGTGATATGACTTCACCACCTCCCACAATTCAAGGTGATGGTGATGGAGGGTACAGAAGACAGATTATTGATATGAATGTCATAGGAATGGCAAATGACAGGGACAGACCCATGAGGGATTATGCAGTTTTTGACCCTCAAACTATGCAAACAGGCATAGTGAGGCCAGAAATTGCTACAACCCATTTTGAGTTCAAACCTATGATGTTCCAAATGCTTCAAACAATTGGGCAGTTTGGTGGTGGTCCCCTTGACGACCCACATCTGCATTTGAAACAATTTGTTGAGGTTTGCAGTAATTTCATTCTCCCTGGTGTTACAGATGATGCTTTCAAACTGAAATTGTTTCCTTATTCCTTGAAGGATAGAGCAAAGGTCTGGCTTAACTCACTAGAGCCTAACTCTATCACTACATGGAATGAGATGGCAGAAAAATTTATGACAAAATATTTTCCTCCAATAAAGAATGCCAGGATGAGAAATGAAATTACCTCTTTTAAGCAAACTGAATTTGAAACTTTGTTTGAAGCATGGGAAAGATACAAAGAACTGTTGAGAAAGTGCCCACACCATGGTATTCCTGTCATTATTCAAATGGAGACCTTCTACAACGGATTGGAGCCCCAAACTAGGCTCATGCTTGATGCTTCATCTGGAGGAGTTCTACTCAAAGGATCTTACAATGATGCATATAATCTTATTGAGGATATTGCTGCAAATAGCTATCAATGGCCTGCTGCTAGGTTAAGTGCTCAAAAGAAGGTGGCTGGTGTACATGAAGTGAGTGAGGTCACTGCCTTGTCTGCTCAAGTGGCTGCACTATCTAATATGATCAAAAACATGAGTCCACCTAATGCTACAGCAACACATGCTGCAGCAACTGAAGCAACTGTAGCAGCAATTGAACCAGCTCCATGCGGTTCCTCTCCAAGTTGTGTTTATTGTGGAGGAGGTCATCTTTATGAGGAGTGTCCTGCGAATCCTATCTCAGTCAACTATGTTGGGTACAACAAGGGTAATAATCCATATTCAAATACCTACAATCCTGGGTGGCGAGATCATCCAAATTTCAGATGGAGCAACAATGCTACAGCAGCACCTGCTGCAGCAACTACTCCAGCACCTGTTGTGCCACCAGGATTCCCTGCTCAAGCAAAGCAATCTTCTCCTGCATCTGATAACTCAATGGAGGCTATGTTGAAAGCTTTCATGAATGAAACAAAGACTCAATATCAGATTCAAGGGGCTGCAATCAAGAACTTGGAGAACCAAATTGGTCAGATAGCTACTGCTCTAACCCAAAGACAGAGTGGATCTTTGCTATCCACCACTGAAGCTTCATCTTCTAAAGGGAAGGAGACATGCAAGGCTATATCTCTGAGGAGTGGGAAGGATTTGAATGGGCCATCACTTACTATAGGTGGTGGTGACAAAAGAAAAGAAAAAGATTCTGAAAAAAATGAAAAAAAGAGTAAAACAGATGCGACGGCAGCTGATGCTGCAGCATCTGGTGCAACACCTATGCCATCACCTAAGTTTGTTCAAGAGTACCCTCCTCCTCCCTTTCCTCAAAGGTTGAAGAAGGCTCAGGAGAACAAACAATTTGGTAAATTCTTAGAGGTGCTGAAACAACTACACATCAATGTCCCTTTGGTGGAAGCACTTCAACAAATTCCCAATTATGCAAAGTTCATGAAGGAAGTGCTCACCAAGAGAAGGAGACTGGGAGAGTTTGAGACAGTAGCAATGACAGAAGAGTGTAGCATGATCATGCAGAGCAAGCTCCCAAGAAAATTGGAGGACCCTGGCCGTTTCACCATACCATGTTCTATTGGTGGATCCTATTCTGGTCGTGCACTATGTGATTTGGGGGCAAGCATCAATTTGATGCCCAAATCCATATTTACACAGCTTGGTATTGGAATTGCTAGGCCTACCACTGTCACTCTTCAACTTGCAGATAGATCTATTGCATATCCTGAGGGAATCATTGAAGATGTTCTGATAAAGGTTGATAAATTTGTATTTCCTGCTGACTTTGTGATTTTAGATTTTGATGCAGATAAGGAGGTGCCTATAATTCTTGGAAGACCTTTCTTGGCTACTGGGAAGACTCTAATTGATGTTCAAAAAGGGGAATTGACTATGAGAGTTAATGACCAAGAGATCAAGTTCAATGTGATGAATGCCCTCAAGTTTCCTGATAAAGGAACCGAGGAATGTTCCTTTGTTGTATCTCTTGACTCTGTAGTTCAAAAGCAATTCCATAAGCAAAGTGACCATTTGGTTAAAGCTCTTGATGAATCAGAAAAAGAAGACCTTGTGGAAGTAAGTATGTTACATGATGATGTTGCTGTCAAAGAAACTCATGGGAATGTTAAACCCCAGCAACCAGAACCACCACCTCAGCCAGAACCACCACCTCAGCCAGAACCACAAGATGAAGAGAATTAGATTCTGAGATTTATTGCAACAGCATCTGCTGAGCAAGTGAATGTTGCAGCACCTATTGCTGCAGCATCTGAGAAAATTCAAAGAAGAAAGCTGATTGGGTCCACATGCAAAATTGATGGTAAGAGGGTGAAACAGTACTGTGGAGCACATGTTGTGAGGGACAAAGTCACCACAGAATTACAAAACCTCTAGCATTAGAGGCTAGTCTGGCTGAGGACTCTTAAACCAAGCGCTACTGGGAGGCAGCCCAGGGTTTTTAATCTAATAAACCAATGTTGTTGTTTGTTCTTGTGTTTGTTTTGCAGGAAAATAGTTTTGGCAATTGGAAGTTTGAGGGTGTGACTGCAGGTGATGCTGCAGCACTGCTTCTACTGCTGCAGCAACTGTTGTTGCTGATTCTGGTTCTGCAGCAATCTAATGCTGCAGCAACATAAACCTCAAATGTCCCAAGATCCTCCAAGGCTCCATCCCCAAGGGTCTACCAGAAAAAGCAGAGCAAGGGCATTGCAACACGAACAAGCCCCAGAACCAAACCAGGAATCCCTGCACCTTAATCTGTTTATGCTTTATGTTTTTAGCTTTCATTTCTGTCTCTGTTTTTAGTTGCGTGTTTCTGTTTCTAGTGTTTGAATAAACCTGTTGAGTGCCTTTCCTGTGTTAGCACTCAACAGTTGTGTTGTTAGTAGTTGCTTCTGCTTTTGCTGTTCTGTAGCTTGCCCCTTTGTCTTTATGCAGTGAGGACACTGCACAGTTCTAAGTGTGGGGGGGAGCTATACATAGGTCTTGTACTCTGTTATTTGCAATCAAATTAGTGAATTTAAAAAAAAAAAATAGAAGTAGAGTTGAGCAAAAACTTAGTGATGATATGGTGAGAAATGAGTGATTACACCCCTGTTTGATGAGTGAACTATTCTATTTCTGCTCCTACACTTAAACTTGAACTTAGGTAGGAACTTAGTGAATTAAAGATGATCTGAAACTAGGCTAGTGTTGGTAGACCTAGGGAATTGCTAAATTTCTACTAAAAACTTAGGGCAGCATAAGAAACTAAGTTTGGGGGTTCTCTGAGATATATTAAGGCAAAGCATGAAGGAATGCAGTGCTCCAGCAACCCCTGCTGCAGCAATGCTGAGTTATGTGCACATAGTTTTAGAACATGTAAATTTGAATCTGAATGAGGATGCAAAGCATCAAAATCTGTAAATATGTAAGGTGCTGCAATTGCCTATTATGAAAAAAAAAAGAAAAAAAAAGAAAAAAAAAAGAGAAAAAGAAAAATGCTATTTAGAAGAGAAATGAAAATAAAGGCATTGCAGTACAAAATCAAGTCAAAAGTCTGAACAAAGTACAATTCTGAGTCTGTAATGCTGCAGCAACTGATGCTGCAGCAATTTTAATGTTATGATTGAATAAGTGCACTGCCTTAAAAGTTCTGGATTGCTGCATCAAAGCCCTTAATCAAGCTCAACCCCCCTTTCTGAGCATGAATTGTTAGTCTGCCCTTCTTTTTGAAAAATCTTTAGCATTCCCAAAAGAAAGCCTCTCTAAGCCTTAGCTAAGTGAAATCTTGAACCTTGCTCTGTTCTGAACTAAGTTAAGTGTCACACACACACTTTTGAGCAGGAATAAGCTAGGGAACTCATTATTCAGAAGGGTTGCAATTGAGTGATAGTCTGAAAGTTGATGCTCAGCCTGATTCTTCTTTATGCTTCATATTTGAATTGATTCATTGGTTGTGATTGCTTATTAACAGTTGTGCTTGCCTGTGTCAAGTGTCATTGCTTGAGGACAAGCAACGGTTCAAGTGTGGGGGTGTGATAACCATCTTTTATGATGGTTATTACTTGCTTTCTAAGCTTGATTTTAGGAGATTTAATAAACTTGTTGTGTCAATTATGATGTAATTATGTGTTTAGGTTAGAAATAATGGTGCAGGAATGAATTGGTTTGATGTGGGCATTTTGATGCCCTTAATGCATTTAATCATGTTTAGTGTTAGTGCCGCAGCAACAGGTGCGTGCGCAATAGTGGAAATGCGGAAGATGAGAGAGAAAGCTGCAAGGGAGTGCGGAAAACACGGAAATCAAGGCAAGGACAGGTGTCAGAGCTGTATGGCACGGAAAGATATGACCTAATGTGTGTTTCCCACAATTGCCCTTTAACCTAGGCAGCATTTTCCCAAAAAGGACATCATTTTAGGGTTGTGAGCAAGGAGACACTATATAAGGACGTTTCCCTTTCTTCATTAGCATGCTCTGCCGTCAGGGGAAGGTTAGAGATAGCCCCTCTTGCGTGCAAAAGCTCACCCTTCACTACCAAACACTTCCATTGCTGAGACAGTTGCTGCAGCATCACTGGAGTTACATTTTCTCGGTGGATTCTACTTGGACGAGCTGGATCAGTCCTCCATTGTCATCCTTGGAGCTCTCCTACTGTTCTCTCTTCGTAGTATCATTTCTTACCTTGAAATTTGTAATATGACTTCTACTATTTTGTTTAAGTTATTTTCCATGTTTTGCAAGCTCAATATGAGCTAAATACTCATAGTTGAGATGCTGGATCTGATGTAGCTAAATTATTATGTGAATAAGGAAGTATGTTCAATGTTATGCATTTTATCTTGTGTGTGTAAATATTTCCATTTTAGAGTAGGAATGGTCCGCCTATTCTAAATAGCATTTATAAATTCAGAGATGGTTTGTAAATTTATCTCACAAGGTAATATGGGTAGTGAACATTAATGAGAGATCTTGATGTTCCTTGTTTAACCCTAGAGATAGGAGGGCATAACCCATAAGGTGAATACTGCCGGTGCTCAAGCAGCCTAGGAGGTACTTCTTTAGGGTTTAGAGATAAACTCTTGCAAGGAAACCTAGTGTGAAGTATTCGAGAGAATAACGTCTTATTGCTGCAGCACCTAATGCTGTAGCATTGAACGTACCCTTAATCACATTTTAATGAAGCTACTGAAGTGAATGCATCTTGACTTGTTCTCATCACTGATTTCCATTACCCTTTACTTTTTACTACTGTTTATGTTACCCAAAACTTGTGTGTCATTTACTTTCCTCACTAAATTGTTAATCAAATTAAACTCTCGTTATTTAGCATAATTCCTCGTGGGAACGATCTCACTTACTCTATATTACTTGTTGACAGTGTATACTTGCACTATCTAAGTTTTCACACAACAGTGGCCGTGGTGGTGGAAGAAATAGGAGCAACAATATGCTGCCCTATCAAGAATCAAACATTCCTCTAATAGGGGATTGGACTACTGTTCATAGAAACAGAAACCTGTTACAATTAACAGGGTCACAAAAGAAAGAAGATATACCTTCTTCAAGTAAGACAAATTCTTACAAAGATACAGTGATTAATGATAATCCTGTTAATGAAGTCACAGAATATTGTGAAAATCCTATCACTGAGGACATAATGTATGTCGAAGAAGATGATATGGAATTGACTCCTAATGATGGATGGTCAATTAAAACAAGATACCTCGAATCTAGAGGATATCCTGGACTTAATGGTAAGTCTAGACCTCATTTAGAAGTTTTACTTCGAGTTACTGAATCAGTAACTATAACTCATTATTATCAGAATAATATCCTGATAATTTTATTAATTACAGTAAATGTCATATCAATAAGATATTGACACCCAGAGAATGGGGTTTAAATCCAAATGGAGACAAAGCAATTAAAATTGCTGAAGGAAATAATGTTTACTTCAATTATTGGGATTATATCCAAGCTTTTACTTTGGCATTTTATTATCAAAATCCAAAAAATAAACACTCATGGTTTTTCAGTGTTAACCCAGAAATTCTGGCCAAACCAATACCACAATGGTTTTTTAATTGGTGGAGGAAAATTGGTCCTTCAATAGAAATTTTACCAGAAAACCTTCTGAATTTATATAATTCATGGTGTGATCATAATCCTTTATTTTTGAAAAATGCTTCAAAAATGATCACAGGGGCAAGGTCCTTGTTTTTTCTTGGCTAAAGTGTTCCCGGGGTCCCTTATCTTTATTTAAAGTAACGATTTGGTCCTTTATCTTTTTTTTTGTCCCAAATCAGTCCTTTATGTTTTAAATTTTTTACAGATAAATCCTTTTCTGTCCCAAATCAGTCCTTTATGTTTCAAATTTTTAACACATAAGTCCTTTTTTTTGACACATATATCAGCATTGTTAACGGAAAAGGATTTATTTGTCAAAAATTTGAAAGATAAAGGACTTATTTGGTACAAAAAAAACATAAAGGACTAATTCGTTACTTTAAATAAAGATAAGGGACCCCGGGAGCACTTTAGCCTTTTTTCTTCATTAAATTTCAAGTTCCTTGGATTTGGAGATGGGCAATTACCATCACAAGGAACAATTACAATGATCCAATTCTTAGAAGACATTTCTTCTCAAAATGGTGGAATAAAATTGACGACGAAGATCTCCATAAAATGGAAATAAAAATCAAAGAAGCTATTGCTGAAGACCAGAAGATTCCAAAAGAAAAATTTGGTCAAAGTCTTGATATGGCCCATTTAAAAAATTATTTTCAAAAGATTCATCCTAATGAATCTGAAGAAAAAATTATGGCTAGAACTCTGGACCATATAAAAAATCAATTCTTCAAAACTTTTGAAGTCAATGAAGAAATTGCTTCTATGAAAACCAGTTCTTCTATGAAGACAAGTTCATCGCATGGATCCATGGATTCAAATATTTTTGAATCTTTAGCTGGAGAATCTCAGCCAGAACCTTCCCCAGAAGATTATTGGGACTCCCTAATCGAAACAATGATTCAACAAAAGAATAAGGGAAAAGACAAAAATTAATTAATTAATTAATTAATTAATTGATGTCGGCAAGAATTGTGTCGGCAATCATCCTATCCTTGCATAGTGATTTTTCACAATTAGAAAAGGTGGAGATAATATCCTTCTACTGTGTGTCGGCAATCATCCTATCCTTGCATAGTGATTTTTCACAATTAGAAAAGGTGGAGATAATATCCTTCTACTGTCGGCCACTAATGGAAAAGGTGGAGAAAAATTCCACTTAGCATAATTGCTTCTACTATTTATTTTTGTTTTTAGCTTTGCTGTCATTTTAGTGCGTCGATGGGGCCCCATGTGTACCCGGCATTAATTATGATGTTTTGTATTTTTCTACTTTTACTGTTTTCTTTTTCTTTTACCGGTTACCGGTTGTAATAGTTAGCTTTTACTGGCTTAAATAGTAAGCCTTAAGTTTTCTATAAAAGGCAAATTGTGCCTCAGTTGTAACCAACCGAACACAAAACACAACTACTACTGAAATAAAACTTTCCTTTGTTTTTCTCTCTCTCTTCCACGCCCTTCACTTTAATTCCAAGTTAATTTAAGTCTTCCGTGCAATAGCAATACTACTCTGAAGTTCAATCTTAAGGTACTTACTATTCTTTTATTAATTAATTTTGGTAAGGCTACTCAAATGAGTAGCTAGATTATTGTTGTGGTAAACGAGGTAAATGGTATTAGAGCCATTCCCAGGGTGAAGTAATTATTCATATGAAATTAGAATATGCTGAAGTATCTTATTTGTGTATTTTTTGGTGTTTCACTTTGATGAAACATTGATACACAAAATGTTTTTAGTGTGTGTTCTCAACATCACCGTTTTTGCCCAGAAGAGGCGTTTGAACAAGGTGATGTTAAGAACACACACTAAAAACATTTTGTGTATCAATGTTTCATCAAAGTGAAACACCAAAAAATACACAAATAAGATACTTCAGCATATTCTAATTATATATATATATATATATATATATATATGAATTAGGATATATTGACACCAGGTGTCAAACTTAATGATTTATAACACCAATTAATAACTTCACATTGACAAAGAAATTTATCAATCCGACCGTTGAATAACCTAATATTATCATTATGATCAAGAATATCAAATTTTAAAAACTTTGGATACTCATAGGTATGCTATCTAGCAACACATATTTACTAAAGGAGAGTAACAAAGAGAATTCAGAAATACTCTTGCAAGCCAATCACCGTGAGCCTTGTGTCACTAAGAGTGAGCTACACAATGGAAGTCAGCAAGTCAAGAAAGTTCTAGACGCAACTAACTAGGCTGATGTGGCATCATGTGATTGGCCACTCTAGATCTCAAAGCAATGTATAAATACATTCTGTAACAAACTTGTTCATGCAATGAAATAGTACCACTCTCAGAGAGAGTTTACCATCGTTTATGGTATCAATCGCTCTGGCGATCCTGCAACCGTAAACCAAACACGTTTCCGCTCTGAAAATCGTAGCAATCATTCCATGGCAACCTCGCCGGAAGATTCGTCGAGCAACGTCACTCCGTCCATTTTCTCCGGTGGCGCTAATGGCTCGGCCTCGCACAATTTTTCAGCAGCACCAAAGCTTTCAATAAAGCTTGATGACAAGAACTTTCTCCTGTGGAATCAACAGGTTGAATGTGTCATCACAACTCACAAGCTACATCGTTTGCTTGTGAATCCATAAATTCCTTAACAATTTCTATCTGAAGCTGATCGCATTGCTAACAAAACCTCTGAAGCCTATGAGAAATGGATTGTCCAGGACCAAATGCTCTTCACCTGGTTGCTGTCAACGCTATCGGAATCCGTGCTCCCTCGTGTCCTCAGTTGCCGTCACGCATCTCAGGTTTGGGACAAAATTCACACTCGCTACTTTGCTCATCTTCGAGCCAAGGTCAGGCAATTGCGTTCTGAATTGAAGAATTCCAAGAAAGGTACACGCACTATCTCAGAATACATTACGAAAATTCATTCTCTGGCTGATTCCTTGATTGCTATTGGTGAGAACATTCAAGATCAAGATCTGGCTGATATTGTCTTAGATGGTTTTCCTGAAGAGTATAATGCATTTGTGATGATGATCTATAGCAAAATTGATGCACCATCTATTTCTGAAATTGAGTCATTACTGCTAGTTCAAGAGTCACAACTTGATAAGTTTAGGCAAGAAGTAACTGCTTCCTCTGTCACGGCTAATCTTGCACACACCACTGCTACACCAGCAAATTCAAGTATGAATAACACTGCTGCTTCTGGTAATAACTATGGGAATTATGCTGGTAATCACTATGGTCGTGGCCGTGGAAGGTCTAATCGCGGCCGTGGCCGTCAAGCCCCCACTGGTAACCGTCCTACTTGTCAGTTGTGCAATCGGTATGGCCATTCTGTCATTGACTGTTGGTTTAGGTTTGATGAAACGTTTGTACCACCAACCACTGCAATGGCTACATCAAACACCAATTCTGCAGCACCAAGCACCTCTGCAGAAACTACTGGTGCGAATACTACTGATGAACAGGCCAAGGCTCTAGTTGCTGCCACTTCAGGTATATCTGATGATCTCACATTGCCTCAAGATCTTGATTCTGAAAATTGGTTCGGGGACACAGGTGCGTCCCATCATTTAACGCCTGATTCATAAAATTTAGAACAAAGTGTTCCATACAAAGGCACTGAGAAGGTTCAAGTTGGCAATGGACAACGTGTTCCTACCACAGCCATTGGATCTTCTAGATTTCGTTCACCACTTGCACCTCACATCACACTTGCACTCAAGAATATTTTGCATGTTCCTGCCATTACAAGGAATCTGTTATCTGTTTCACGGTTTGCTCGTGATAATAATGCTGTGTTTAAATTTTCACCAACCAAGTGTGATGTCAAAATGCAGGCATCTAATCAGTCTGTACTTCAAGGTGCCCTTGGTAATGATGGTTTATACAACTTCAAGCAATTTCCATTCCTTCATTTGCTCAACAAAGGTGCAGGGTCTTCATACAGAGTCAATAAAATTGGGTCTAGCAGCAACTGCTTAGCTGCTACGGTGCAGTCTCCTTCAACAAACAATTTGAATTTGTGGCATAGGCGCTTAGGCCATGCTAATTTGCAAGCTGTGCAATCTGTTTTAAGGCTGTGTAATCTTCATGTACCTCATAACTCCACATTTGATTTTTGCAATTCATGTGCTTTGGGTAAATCTCATCGGTTATATGCACCACCATCCACTACTACACATAATGCACCGTTTGAATTGATTCACACCGATCTATGGGGACCTTCACCTTCTCCCTCAAGTCAAGGCTTTTCATATTACATTGCCTTTGTTGATGCACACACTAGATTCACTTGGATTTACTTCCTTAAGGCCAAATCCGAAGCAATTCATGCTTTCAATTTGTTTTACAAGCTGATTGAGACACAGTTTTCCTACAAGCTCAAGGCTGTCCAGTCTGACTTTGGTGGTGAGTTTCGCCCCTTTACTAAGCTTCTTGACAGTCTTGGAGTGCTTCATAGACTCACTTGTCCACACACCTCTCACCAGAATGGGGTGGTGGAACGTAAACACAGACACATAGCTGAGATGGGCTTAACATTACTTGCTCAAGCTTCACTGCCCATCAAGTACTGGGATCACAGCTTTACTGCCGCGGTACACTTGATTAACAGGTTACCAACTTCAGCTCTCATTAACCATAGTTCACCTTGTCATGCCTTGTATGACAAGTTACCTACGTACACAATACTCAGACCTTTTGGTTGTTTGTGTTTTCCACATCTTCGACCCTTCAACCAACATAAGCTGGAATTTCGTAGTACGCCTTGCATAAACCTGGGTATTTCACCCCATCATCGTGGCTACAAGTGTCTCAGTCAAGAGGGCAGGATTTTCATCTCAAAAGATGTTATTTTTGATGAAAATTCATTCCCCTACAAGTCCATGTTTTCATCAATACCTCTTACTGACATAGCTGATACTACATCAGCTTCTTTGACACTTCCTAGTGTCACTTCAGTTCAACCTCATGCTACTCCTAGAACTGATAATCTACTGCCCGATTCTCATGGTGATGAGTCCTCATTGGAACCACAACCACCCAATACTGAGCCACCCTCTTCACCACTTATTCAATCTACTACACCAGATGTTGAGAACCAGCAAGTCAGTGCCACTGCAAGTCCTCAAGTCACTGCACCAGAAACTGCCTTGGTGCCTGTTGCAGGCAATTTACCAGCACCTGCAGTTAATGCTCACCCTATGGCAACAAGGTCTAAAACTGGTAAACTGAAGCCACGGCTGTTTCTTGCTCACATTGAACCCACTAGTGTGAAACAAGCTTTATCTAGTCCGCAGTGGTTAGCTGCCATGAAACAGGAATATCAAGCTCGTGTGGATAATGATACTTGGGTGTTAACTACTCTCCCAGCTCACCGTAAACCCATAGGGTGTAAATGGGTGTTCCGGGTTAAGGAAAACCCAGATGGCTCAGTAAATAAGTATAAGGCTCGCCTCGTGCCTAAGGGATATAGTCAACAACCTGGCCAAGACTTTGGTGAAACATTTTCACCCGTTATAAAACCAGTAACAATACGGGTACTTCCACACTCGCACTCACTCACAAATGGCACATTGAGCAAGTTGACGTGAACAATGCTTTCATCAATGGCCATATTGAGGAGGAAATTTACATGTCTCAACCTCCGGGCTTTGTTGCTAGTGATAAGAGTCTGGTTTGCAGGCTTAAGAGGTCACTTTAAGGCCTAAAACAGGCCCCTCGTGCCTGGTACGAGAGGCTTAAGCAAGCACTTTTCAAGTTTGGTTTTTCCCCTAGCAAGTGTGATCCGTTGTTGTTTGTATATTGTGCTAAGGGAGTGAACTTGTATGCACTAGTCTAGGTGGACGACATTCTTATTACTGGGACAAGTTCTACTCTTGTGAAGGACCTCATTTCCAAGCTTAATTCCACGTTTGCTTTAAAACAAATGGGTCGGCCAGACTACTTCTTAGGCATTGAAGTCCATCATTTGGCATCCGGTGAGCTTCTTCTTACGCAATCCAAGTATATTCGCGATCTCCTAGCTCGAGCAAACATGCATGATTGTCGTGGTATAGCTACTCCTATGGTTTCCACAGCCAAGTTAAGCAGAATAGGTTCAGATACTCTTGCAGATCCACACCAGTACTGTTCCATTGTTGGTGCATTACAGTACGTTACATTGACTCGCCCAGAGATTGCCTTTTGTGTAAACAAAGTGTGTCAATTCTTGTCCAACCCTCTTGAGTCCCATTGGAGAACAGTAAAACGCATCCTAAGGTATCTTGCAGGCACTTCATATCATGGTTTACTCCTCAAACCAGCTGTACGTGATTCAACTCTCTCGTTACGTGCCTATAGTGATTCTGATTGGGCGAGTGATTCTGATGACAGACGTTCTACGTCCGGTTCTTGTATCTTCCTAGGACCTAATCTAGTCTCATGGAGCTCCAAGAAGCAAACTCTTGTGGCCCGCTCTAGTGCGGAGGCGGAATATCAAGGTATGGCTCATGCGACTTCAGAACTCCTATGGCTACAATCACTTCTTCGTGAGCTTGGAGTCACGTTTCAGACACTGAAACTACTCTGTGATAACTTAAGTGCTGTCTCATTAGCTCACAACCCGGTATTGCATGCAAGGACAAAGCACTTAGAGTTAGACATACATTTTGTTCGCGAGAAGGTGGCTGCTAAGTCTATGATTGTAGAACATGTTCCAGCATCATTTCAAATAGCAGATGCCCTCACCAAACCTCTTCCCTCGACGCAATTTCTGTCTCTAAAGAGCATGCTCAAGGTTGTGGCTTCTCCCAAAGCCAACCTTGCACTTGAAGGGGGAGTAAAGGAGAGTAACAAAGAGAATTCAGAAATACTCTTGCAAGCCAATCACCGTGAGCCTTGTGTCACTAAGAGTGAGCTACACAATGGAAGTCAGCCACTACAAGAAAAACACGTTTTTCCGGCGGAAAAAATTCGCCGGAAATGCACCAAACCCGCCGGAAAAGTTACGTTTCCGACGGATTTTTTCCGCCGGAAATCCGCCGGTAAAACGCTCGTAGGTAACGGTTTCCGGCGGAATTTCCGGCGGATTTTTTGAATTTCCGGCGGAAAAAAGTTTATTTTTTTATTTTTAAAAACCGCCGGAAATTCAAAAAAAAACGCCGGAAATGTTCCGGCGACATTTCCGGCGGTTTTTTTTGAATTTCCGGCGGTTTTTTTAAAAAGAAAATTTTTTTTTTTTATTTAAAATAAATCCGCCGGAAATGCAAAAAAATCCGCCGGAAATGTCACCGGAACATTTCCGGCGGATTTTTTGAATTTTCGGCGGATTTTAAAAAAAATTAATTTTTTTTTTCGAATTTTATATTTAATTTTTTTTCGGCGGATTTTTCGAATTTTCCGGCGGTTTTCTAAAAAAATAAATAAATAAAAAGATTTTTTGTTTAAAATAAATCCGCCGGAAATGCAAAAAAATCCGCCGGAAATGTCACCGGAACATTTCCGGCGGATTTTTTTGAATTTCCGGCGGATTTATTTTTAAAAAAATTTAGGTTTTTTTAAATTTTAAACAAATCCGCCGGAAATGTAAAATTCCGCCGGAAATTCACATTTTTCCGCCGGAAATGCCAAATTTCCGCCGGAAACGTACCGGCGGAAAAAATCCGCCGGTAATACGCGATTTCCTTGTAGTGAGCAAGTCAAGAAAGTTCCAGACGCAACTAACTAGGCTGATGTGGCATCATGTGATTGGCCACTCTAGATCTCAAAGCAATGTATAAATACATTATGTAACAAACTTGTTCATGCAATGAAATAGTACCACTCTCAGAGAGAGTTTACCATCGTTTAGTTACTTATCTTTTAAATAACATATTAGCTATCAAAATAAAGTAGTGTGATCGAGTGTCAAATTATTTTTGATTTCTATGAAATTTGATATATATGATCTCAAAGATAATATCAGGTTATTCAACGGTTGGATTGATAAATTTCATTGTCAATGTGAAGTTATTAATTGGTGTAAGTCGTTAAGTTTGACACCTGGTGTCAATATATCCTAACTCTATTTATATATATATATATATATATATATATATATATATATATATATATATATATATATATATATATATATATATATATATAGAACAAACAACGTAATTCACCTAAACTTTTGCCATTTTAATCTTCACCATGAACAATCTCTAATGTTTCTCACTCTAAAACTTCCATATCCCTCTCCCGATGCTTCCCCCTCATCTCCATCACATTCACACAGACAGGTTCTCCCACAGAGCTACACCGCTACCTTCATCACTCTTTGGATAAGCTTCTTCAAGCTCTTTACCATACATTCCCTCTCTCTATGTTTCTCTTTGTGTTTCTTTGTTTGGGGCCAAAGTTCTCATTTTTTATGGGTTGTACTTATTTTTGGATCAGGATTATGCAAAGATGTTGGAGTGTGAAAGTATTTTGGAGTGTGAAGATTTGTCCATACACCAGTTTTTATGAATTGTTCTTTTTTTTTCAAGATTTGCGTTATGTATGTGTTTTTGATGTTTTTTCTTCTGTATTAAATGAGATTGAGAGTTTTTATTTGGGAATTTCATCAGTTTTTTCTCTGATATTTCTTCCTTCATCTTTATGGTTCTCTCTGTAATTTTTCTTAATTCTTTTTAAGTTTTTTTTTTCTATCAGTTCTGGTCTCAACATTATAATTTTTATATCTTTAACTGGAAAGAAAAACAAAGAGGTAGAGAGATCGCTTTAGGGAGAGATAGAGGGAGTGAGAGGCCGAGAGTTAGGGAAATGGAGCGTTGGAGATGGGGTTTACAGTGGTGGTGTCGTGATGGTGTGTGGTGAGGAGAGAGAAACGAAGTTATAGAGAGAGAATAATGGGTTTTGCGGTGGTGTTGGGGTGAGATGGTGATGATGGCGGTGGAGAGTGAGGGATTTTGTAGAGAGAAAGAGTGAGGGGATGGTTGAAAGAGATGGTGGTGGTTCGGTGATCGCCGGAGCCGGTGGTGGCAGCCCTCTCAGTTTCGCTTCTCTCTCTTTATGGATATGTTTCTTATTTTCTTCTCTAAACTATCTCTCTCTCTCTCTGGTCATTGATTCCCCTTTTATATTACATTATGCATTTAATGTTTGTAATTTTGACGGTGGGAAGATTTTGCTTTTGATTTTTATTCAGTAGTAGCTGATAAACTCTAATTTGGTGCATATTTAGAGATATTCTTGGAGATTGTTTAGAGCAATTATTATAATTTGGCTTAAAGGTACTTTTAGTCCCTGCAAATGTCACAATAATCCAGTTTAGTCCCTGCAATTCCAAAACTTTTAAAATAGTCCCTGCAATTACTAAACGTTACTACTTTTAGTCCCTGCTGTTAGTTTCTTGCTAACACTGTTATCTTTTGATGATGTGGCACACCCCCCCACCCCCCCACCCCCCCACCCCCCACCCCCCACCCCACCCCCCACCCCCCCCACCCCACCCCCCTCTCCTCCCCTCCTCCCCTTCGCCCCCCCTCTCCTCCCCTCCTCCCCTTCGCCCCTCCCCACCTCCCCACCCCCTCTCCTCCCCTCCTCCCCTTCGCCCCTCCTCGGATCGGCGCATTCTCGTCTTACTCGATGACTTTGCTCTCAAATCTTCTCACTCTCTTTTCTTCAATTCTCTCCAATCTCGTGGCTTCGATCTCGATTTCAAGCTCGCCGATGACCCTAAAATTGCGCTTCAGAGATACGGCCAGTACCTCTACGATGCCTTAGTTTTGTTTTCCCCCACAATCGAACGTGAGTTTTTTACTTTTCACGCCCTCCCCCCTACAATGCTTTGTGAGATCTTAATTTATGTTACTGGTTTTGGTTGTGTGATATGCAGGTTTTGGAGGATCCATTGATGCAGCTGCTGTTTTGGATTTTGTTGATTCTGGTCATGATTTGGGGGGGCGAAGGGGAGGAGGGGAGGAGAGGGGGGGTGGGGAGGAGGGGAGGGGCGAAGGGGAGGAGGGGAGGAGAGGGGGGGCGAAGGGGAGGAGGGGAGGAGAGGGGGGGTGGGGAGGAGGGGAGGGGCGAAGGGGAGGAGGGGAGGAGAGGGGGGTGGGGTGGGGGGGGTGGGGTGGGGGGGTGGGGGGTGGGGGGTGTGCCACATCATCAAAAGATAACAGTGTTAGCAAGAAACTAACAGCAGGGACTAAAAGTAGTAACGTTTAGTAATTGCAGGGACTATTTTAAAAGTTTTGGAATTGCAGGGACTAAACTGGATTATTGTGACATTTGCAGGGACTAAAAGTACCTTTAAGCCAAATATAAATAAATAAGTGACTTATTTTGCTCTTTATTTTATAGGAAAGAGGATAAATAAAAGAATTGTTGCAATGAGGTGTTTAAAGCAAAATGGGGGTGTCATTAGAACAAGAATTCAGTCTTGTTGATTTTCTTTACGCCGCTTCAGGAACCGAGGATATGCATCAAGCCTAATAATTTGGCCATCACTTTTACCACACCCATCCCTACTCACCCCACACCCCCAAACCCCTAAAATCCAAAAATACCCCTAACTCAAAAACGCTCTTTCTCCCTCTCAAAACCCTCACACCCTCTCACAGCCGAAACCCTCGCCCTCTCCCTCACACTCTTCGACTTCTCCCTCTCCCAAACCCACTTAATCTTCGATTTCAAGTTCCAATCTCGTAATCCACACATAAGGTACACGATTACTCACTCTCTTCTCTTTGCATTTTGCTTGTTTTGTTGTGTTTATGCCTTTTTTCCACTGTGCAAATCGTGAAGCATTCGGTTGAGGTCCACCGAATGCGTTCTGAGGAAGACGACTCAAGAAAGCGTTCAGTTGAGCCCTCCCGAAAACTTTCGGTTGAGGTCAACCGAACGCTCTAAAACCTGAAACGTATTTTACACGTCCTGTTGGGGTCAACCGAATGTGTATTCAGGTACCCCCAACCTAATCACTGTTATTTTTTAAAAAAATTGTATTTTAATTTTTAAATTTGTTTTTTTTAGTTATGGCCAAGACCAGAGGTGCTCATTCTCAGTCACAGCTTGAGCCTCGGGGAGCCAGGAAACCTATAACGGTTTCAAACCGTAAACAGAAGGAGGAAGCACGTGTTACTGCTGCTGGGCCTAGCAGAGGTAGGGGTAGGGGTAGGCGTGCTGAGCAGCCCCCAGCTGTACACGAGGAGGACATTGATTATGATATTGAGAGAGACGCTTACCATCCTGCAACTGACTTGGCTGGTCCTGCTGAGGACTTTAATGCTGCTCATGTTCAGGAGGCTGCTCCTGTTGAGGATCCTGCCAGTGTTTTAAAAACCGGCTCGGCCCGGCCGGTCGGACCGGTCGAACCGGGAACCGGGGGGGTAACCGAGCCGGTCAAGCCTTTGGATCGGTTATGCACCAAACCGGTGGGAACCGGTGGAAACCGGCCGGTTTTGGGGAAAACCGGCGACCCGGTGACCCAGCTTAAACCGGACCGGGTTGTCCATTTTTTTTTATCAAATTTTTGAACTGTAATTGGGAGGGGCCGCGCGAACGCAAGCCCCCACTAGTGATTGCCATTGACATACATCTTGCTTTTATATCTCATTTCCTCCATGTTCTTTTCATTTTATTCGATGTGGGACTATTTCTAAACTACTTAAAATAAAAGAGACTCAAAACCCTCAACAAAAATGTTGTTAGTGGGGTTTGAACCCCTGACCTATTGAAAGCAAATGTTGAGCGCTACCATGAGGCTACCAATCTTATTGAGAATATTATTTATTTCAAATATATATAATTGGTACCTCTTTTCCTAAAAGTCAAGTATGCTCATCCTCATGGCATTAGCTTGTAATATTAATATTTTGTTTCAACAAACTTATTTAATATTAAGTATTTTTTTTAAAGATTTATTTAATATTAAGTTGTTAACTTATGAAATTTGTTCTAAATATTTATTGAAGCATGATATGAACTTTTAAAATTTATTTAATATATACCAAGCAAATAAAAATAAAATAGGCATGGTGTGTAATTTTAGCAAATTAAGTTTTACAAGTATGAAATATATAGGTCCTAAAAATTTGGGAATTTTTTATATTTTAGTAGATATAAAATAAACATAGTTATTAATTTTACAGAGACGAAATTTATATTATATACTATATAGGTATTGAAAATTTTCGAAATAGAGACCGGGTCCGAGTCATCCGGTTCCGGTTTTGGTCATGCGGTTCAACTGTCGACCCTTCGGTCCGACCCTTGACCCAGTGACCCGGTACCTTCACCGAGTCGGTCACCGGTTCGAGTTTTAAAACATTGGATCCTGCAGCTCATTCGTCTTCTGCACCTCCTTCCACTGCTGCTGCTCCTCGTGCCACATTCCCTTTTCCTGGTGGCCCTGGGGATAGATCCGTGTTACCCACTTACGGGTCTCACATTGCTAGATCCATATGGGAGGGAACTGTAAGTAACTTACTTTTTTCTTTAAATAATTTGATCATTAGTTTGTTTCATTACTTTGGTTTAATATAGCATTCCATAATGCAGGATCGTGACCCCTTGAAGCTTGTTTCACACGGGGTTCCACAGATAGAGGCCCCTCATACAAACATTATTGATTTTCTAGATCGTTCTAGACTGCTACCGCTGAGGGAGATTGGATTTCCAACTATCATTGGTGGGCTCGCCAATGCATTCATAGAGCGGTGGCAGCCGGATACATCATCATTTCACCTCCCTATAGGTGAGATGACCATCACTCTTGATGATGTCTCGGCATTACTCCACATCCCGGTTATGGGGAATTTTTATGATATGCCAGACTACACCAAAGCCGAGGGAGAGGCTTTGTTGATTCACTACTTGGGTGAAGACCCTCATGAGGCACATGAGCAGGCATATGGCTCATATTTATCTGTGTCCCTCAAGTGGCTGGGGCAGGTGGTGTACCCTAGGGATATAGAGGAGGAGCGATGGGAGGATGCTGTTAGGGCTTATCTGCTTTACTTGTTGGGCTGGGGGCCGTTCGCCGAAAAGTCATGAAACAATGCCAAGTTGGGCTATTTGGGAGCTCTGGTTGACTTTGATGTTGCTGGTGGTTACACATGGGGAGGGATGGCCCTGGCCCATCTGTACGCCCAGCTTGGGGACACAAACAAGCCCAAAAATAAGCAGATGAGTGGCTACAAGGCTCTACTTCAGGTATCTAATTTATCCAGTTTATTTTGATGTCTACATGGCTCTATTATATTTAATTTGTCCAGTTTAATTTGATGTCTCTGTATGGTTACTAAATGCATTGATATATTCATTATAGGCATGGATCTTCGAGCACTTCCGGGGCTCTCCCTTTGGCATAAAGATGGGGGACCTAGCTTATGTTGAGACTCAGCCGCGTGCGAAGAGGTCGGTTGCTAATACCACATTTTCGTTGCCCAGGCATGTTGTTCGACATCCCTGGATAGGCTGCACCCTGATGAGGTCACCTGGCAACCCTAGACTGGCCATGCCAAATGTGGTTCGGATGGTGGATGACATGGAGCGTGCATTGGATGGTACCGTTCCACGAGACACCCAGTCATGGCGAGTACTCGAGGGTTTGAAGGCCCTCGTGAGGCCATTCCGTAGGCTTAGGAAGTATGGTTGTGTGTATAGTAGGAGGAGCCGGAACACACAGTAGGACTTTTTTTTTGTATGGATAGTATGAATGGATATTATGGTTGTGTATATAGTAATTTATATTTCGGTTTACAGTTTAAAACACCTATTCTTTTTTTTTAAAATTTTAAAAACACCTATTCGGTTTACAATTTACAGTAGAATTTTTTTTCAAAATATAACACCTATTCGGCTGCCCCTGTCCAAATAAATTCAGTTGGGGTTGTCCGAATATATTCGATTGGGGCCAGTCGTACCTTTGAAAATTTGAAAAAGGGGTGTGTCTCAAAAAAAACTGTTCGATTGTGCCTAACCGAAAATATTCGGTTTACCCTAACCGAATCGGCGAACTTAGCGCTTTTCATTAATGACATAATGGTTATTTCGCAGGGTTTGGGGGTGTGTGGTGAATAGGAGGGGATGTGGGAAAAGCATGAGCCAATAATTTTAGCGCATTCCAAATTGATAATTTAGAAAGTAATTGGAACAAAAGAGCTGAGCTGGAAAAAGACATTAAAACTAGGCCCATGCTTTTCCCACATCAATCCCTACTCACCCCCACACCCCCAAACCCTCGAAATGACCAAAAGGCCATTAATGAGGTGCGTTGTTTTCACCGATTCGGTAAGGGTCAGCCGAAAACTTTCGGTTAGACCCAACTGAACGTCTATTTTTTTGAGACACACCCATTTTTTACCTCTTTTACACTATTCGGTTGACCTCAACCGAACTATTTCGGTTGAGGTCAACCGAATAGTGTAAAAGAGGTAAAAAAAGGGTGTGTCTCAAAAAAATACACGTTCAGTTGGGCCTAGCCGAATATATCGGTTGGCCTCAACCGAATCGCATGTAAACGCGTCCTTTCATTAAGGGTAGTTTTGGAATATTTAGAGTTAGGGGGTGTGGGTGAGTAGGGAGAGGTGTGAGAAAAGTGATGGCCTAAAACTAGTCCATTTATTTAGAAGGAAGAAGAAAAGCCCATGTGCTATCCAAAATAGGCCTTTTTTTTTTGTACCCCCATCAACTCCCATCTACCCCCATCAAATTGCTAAAACCCGAGAATACCCCTGCCCAACTTACAATTCGCTCGGATTTACCTTCATCTAAGGTAAATCCGCTTTGTTATTTTTAAAGTCGGATTTACCTCAGATGGGGGTAAATCCGATTTCAAAAATAACAAAGCGGATTTACCTTAGCTGAAGGTAAATCCGCTTTGTTATTTTGGAAATCGGATTTACCTGCTGGGCACATAAATCCGATTTCCCTAAAAAAAGAGAAAATCGGATTTATCCCACCTAAGGTAAATCCGATTTCCCTAAAAAAAGAAAATCGGATTTATCCCACCTAAGGTAAATCCGATTTTGTTATTAAAAAAAATTGTTTTTTATTTAATTTTTTAAAAAAGGTTATAAAATGCTACTAAAAATCCGTTAAACAGCCAAAACTAATCCAAAAATTATAAAAACACCACTAAAAATCTAATAAAGCCAAAATAAGGTTATGCAAATTTTTTCAGATTTTTTGGAGATTATGAAAAATTAAAAAAATTAATATAAAATAGTAAACGATGGAATTTGGGATTTTGAGGTCCCCAGTCCTGAAAGAAGTCCCTTCTTGAGGAGTATTGATCCTTGATATTTTTCCGATTTAAAGAATGTGGTTTCATTACAATTTGAGTAGGTTGCCCGAAAACTGATTTTTTAGCCTAAATTATTCTCCCGACGTACAATATCGTCACGTGTTAACGAACCACACACTAAACAGAACCAAAAGACGGTCGAAATTTGTATCTAAAATTTTAACTGAGTTATTTATTAATTAGGTTAACAAAGCGGATTTACCCCCAATTAAGGTAAATCCGCTTTGGTTATTTTTAAAAGCGGATTTACCTTATATGGGGGTAGATCCGCTTTTAAAAATAACAAATCGGATTTACCCCCAATTAAGGTAAATCCGATTTGTTATTTTTCAAAGCGGATCTACCCCATCTTAAATAAATCCGATTTTATTTTTTTAAATTTTTTAGTGGAAATCGGATTTACCTAAATCCGATTTAAATTTTTTAAATTTTTTAGTGGAAATCGGATTTACCTAAATCCGATTTCCAAAAAAAAAATTGAAATCAGGATACGTTCGGGATTTTTAATTTTTGTGAAGGGCAATTGCGTCTTTTTGCAGGGTCGATGGGGGTAGATAGGGAGGTGGTGGGGGTACAAAAAAAAAAACCCTCCAAAATATGAAGTGCCGAGATTTGAAGAGGAAAAGTAATTCATGATTGAATGGGATGCATGGAACCCTAGGCACCAATTATAAATAAGCGTTTTTTTTTGTACCTCCCCTCTTCCCCTTTGTACCCCCTACTTTGACCAAACTGACCATTTACCCCCCACTCCAAAAAAATGACTTCCGGGATTATCCTCCTATGAGATAATTTCGGAAGCCATTTTGATGAAGTTTTCCGGAATTAACTCATAGGAGGATAATTCTGGAAGCCATTTTGATGAATTTGACTTCCGGAATTATCCTCCTATGAGATAATTCCGGAAAATTTCATCAAATTTCGGAATTATCCGCCTATGAGATAATTTCGGAAGCCATTTTGATGAAATTTTCCGGAATTATCTCATAGGAGGATAATTCCGGAAGCCAAATTCATCAAAATGGCTTCCGGAATTATCCTCCTTTGAGGTGTTTCCGGAAATTTTTTAAAAAATCAGTTACAACTTAATTTTTGTAAAAAAATGAAGGGTGTTTTGGGGATAAAACGTAAAATGGGGGTATAAAGGGGGAGAGGGGGTACGGAAAAAAAAATCCTATAAATAAATAGTGTGCTGCAGCTTTGGAAACAAAAACTTACGCAAGAATTAATACAGAGAAAGCACTGCACACCGTAAGAAAGAGAGACTAGCAAATAATAAGTGCAACTAATGGAAGAGGCTCTACTAGGGTTTCTCTAAAACAGGAAAATTTTGCGGTGGGTTTCGTTCTTGTGCCATGAGCACGGCGGCGGTGCGTCGTCCAACGGCGAAGGAGACAGACCAGATGGATAGGAGTACGAAGAAAAAGAAGGACGGTGACCATGCCTTTACTGGTGAGGCCACGAGTCCGGTGAAGTACGATGATCTAATTGATCCAACTGAAGGAAGGGAGCGGACGAAAGGTAAACATCCATATCGTAATGCTTTGCTGGGAAGTAATCCTGATCATGAGAAGTCTGAAGATTGGGATAGCTATGATGATGCTAGTGATGGAGGTAGTGCTGAGATGATGGATGATTTGGAGGTTGAAGGCGGTAAGGAGGTTACTATAGAAGGCGAGAAGGAAGTATCTACGCAAGTTCCAATAGAGCAGCATGATGACACTAATGGGGTGACCATTGTTGAAGGACGCAAGGGTGAGTATGAGTGTCCACAATTCATTCTTTCCCCAGTGAAGAGGACCGAATTCGTCGACCTTGGAAGTTTGGTGTGATTGTTAAACTTTTGGGTAGGAAGATTGGATTCAAGGCATTAGAGACTAGATTACAACAACTGTGGCTTATGAAAGGGGTGCTTCATATGATTGATGTTGGCAATGACTATTTTTTGGTGACCTTCACATCCATGGATGATCATAAGTATGTGCTTACACAGGGTCCTTGGTTGATATATGATCACTATCTTACCGTTCAAGAATGGGAACCAAATTTCCATGCCTCTCAAGAGACGATTGCTCATGTGGCAACGAGCTTGGGTAACCGTATTGGAAAAACTGTGAAGGCAGATCAAAACACTTTGAAGCTTGAAAGAGGGAAGTATGCACGTATTTATGTGGAAGTGGATCTGTCTAAACCGTTGCTACCCATGTTTGATCTGAATGGTAGAGTTTATAATATAGAATATGAAGGTTTACACCTTCTTTGTCTTCACTATGGTCGATTTGGACACTACGTAGAGGGTTGCTCGGAAAAGAGAACGGTGAGAATGAGCACTAATGAAGGTGAGGATATCGCTGGTAATGCTAGTGGGGCTGATGGTGGTGGTAGAGAGAGTGAGGCTGTTGCTGCTGATGGGCCTTGGATGGTGGTTCAGAAAACCCGACGTCCGCGTAAGCAAACCGTGGAAAATGGTGGAGGGTGGGGTAACCGGCGTAGTAGGGCGCCGCCAAATGCGGGATCTCGTTTCCGTTATTTGGATGAGAATCAGGAAGTTATTGCTGATCATTTGGAAGCCTTGATTGATGGGAATCAAAACGAGCAGGTAGTTAATGGTGATAAAAGTGGAGCCAATAACAGTAAAGGACCTAATCACGACGGCTCTTCCAAAAATGAAAAAAGGAAAGAAGTTACAAATGGGATTAATGGAGAGAGAGAGAGAGAGAGAGAGAGAGAGAGAGATAGTATGCACTATTATGGGAGTGGAATGGGAAATAATGCTAGTGCTGCATTGGCAACACGTGTGGTACCAAGGGAGAAAGCTAGTGTGCAGCAACCAAAAAGTCAGTCCATGGTAGACCAATTAATGAATCATGTGAGTAACATGGGTGAGGGCGTGATCCAAATGTTAAAGAGGCCCACTGAGAGCGTTTGTGGGAACAGGCCCCATGCATGGGGTGCATGCAACGCACACCCCTCCGCGTCCTCCAGACTAGATTGTTCAAATTCCATCATCCCAATTAGACGTTGAGCTTGACCCTCTGAGTAGTAGCAGGGTTTCCAATTCTATAGTTGATATGACTGTAGTGGCAGAAACTAATGAGCAGATAGTGAATAGCTCTCTTGGGAGCATGGGGTCCACATGAATCTTGATTAATTTTTTTAATGGTTGGTTCAGATAATAAGATTTTTATCTGGAATTGTAGTGGTTCTGCTAGCCCTGAGTTCTATCATATGTGTAAACAATATTTAGATAGTCATCATCCTGATATTGTTGTAGTTATGGAGTTGCGTGTGGATGCGGAGAGACTTCGCAGAACCTTGACTTTGTTGGGGTTCGACGAATTTTGTTATTCTAATGTCCGAGGTTTAGCTGGAGGGATTATTGTTGCTTGGAGAAGTGATAGAGTTAATGGCTCAGTTCTTATGATTCATCATCAATTTATTCACCTCAAGATTGCATTCTTGGGGGATCGGAGTGGAATTTTGCAGTTGTACATGCTAGTCCTAGTGATGCCAACAAACGTGTGTTGTGGAGAGATCTTCAAAATTTAATGATTTCTAATCCCAGGAATTGGTTAGTTGCCGGAGACTTTAATGATATTTTGGGCTCTCATGAGAACAAAGGAGGCATTGGGGTAAATATGACCAAGGCAAGAGCCTTTGCTAATAACATTGACGCCTGCAAGCTTCTTGATTTGGGTTTTGTTGGATCTAAGTATACATGGCGTAGTGCTACTTTTAATGGTGTTCGTATGTATCGTCGGCTTGATAGAGGGCTTTGCAATGATGATTGGAGAGTGTTATTTCCTGATGCTATAGTTAAAATTCTTCCCAGAATTGATTTCTCAGATCATCATCCTTGGCTCATTTGTCCATTTGGTGTTGGCAGCAATTATCATGTCAAACCCTTTAGATTTGAGAGGGCTTGGCAACTCCATCCTCTGTATAAAGATGTTGTTTCGAGTGTTTGGAACATGGAGGTGGGATTGGTCCAAAATTCTGCTAATGTGAAGAGTCATCTTAGGGATTGGAGTCGGGATGTTTTTGGTAATGTGAATAAGCGGAAAAGACCTATTCTCAACAAGTTAGATGGCATTCAAAGGCGTATTTCTGAAGGGAGGGGTAATGTATTCTTGATTAAACTTGAACATGAGTTGCATAAGGAATTAAATTCGATTCTTCTTCAGGAAGAGATCACATGGCATCAAAGAGCTAGATCGAAATGGCTGAGTGATGGTGATAGAAACACTCGGTTTTATCATGTCAAGCCTATTAATAGGCGGCGCAGGAATAGAATTATTGCTCTTCGGAATGATTCTGGCAGTTGGGTTGATAATAAGATTGAAGTTAGAGGATTGGTGAATGATTTCTACGTTCAATTGTTCAAGGAAGACTCTATGTTTGGGCCGTGGGAGTCTATGTCTTTTTTGTTTGGTACTTTATCGGATGTTCAACGTGATAGTTTGGGGGCGTGGAAGGCGCCTGGTCCAGATGGTCTACCGCTTGGTTTCTTTCAAAAGGAGTGGCGTGTGGTAGGCAACGATGTTGTGGAGTTCGTTAGGAAGATTTGGAACACTCCAGGTGAGATTGCTTTAGTAAATACTACTGATATTTGTCTTATTCCTAAAATTGATAAGCCTGAGTTTGTTGCCCAGTTCCGACCTGTATCGTTATGCAATTCTATTTATAAAGTGGTTACTAAAGTGATTTTAAATAGACTAAAGGAACACATGAATATTATTATTTCTCCATTCCAAAATGGTTTTATCCCAGGGAGGAATATTCATGAGAACATTGTTGTGGCTCAAGAGCTTGTTCATACTATGAGGAGAATGAAAGGTAAGAAAGGGGGTGTCGCTATTAAAGTTGATCTAGCTAAAGCCTATGATAGACTCAAATGGTCCTTCATTCATTTGGTGTTGCGTGAAGTGGGCTTGCCGGAGAATTTGATTGATATTATTATGGTTTGCATTACTAGTGCTCAATCTAATGTCATGTGGAATGGTAATCGCAGTGAATATTTAGTCTTCAAATCATTCAACTTTTTTGTTCTTTATGCTTTCCTTGAATTTAAATTCCTGCATGACCAAACAAAGGTTAATTTAGGAAAAAGAATATTAATCACGAATGACCCAACGGGTTAATAGCTTTAGTAAATGGATTGGTAAATGAATAAAATAAAGGAATTCAGGTAAAATTAGACATAGGGAAATCAAAACTTGCAAGTAAAACCGTGACCCTAGACTTCTCTCCATTGATTAAACTGTGCACTTTAATTCTTGTTATTTATTGCTCTATTTGTTTCCGTTACAACTTACAACTCTCAAACATTTGTTCGTCTAAATAATAACAAATCTTGACTAGTTTGGTACTTGTTAGTTAATCCTTGTGGAGACGATAATCTTTTATACTATTTCTGTGAAAAAGTACACTTGCTCTAAGTGTGTTTTTAACGCAACAGTAGCTTTAAATTTGTAAACTGTAGCTTTAAATTTCACATGCATTACGTGTGTATCCTTTATCAGTTATGTATATATCAATACTACCCACTATAACTCTTTACGATGCTTTCACAAATGGTTTCACAACTTAGGATTAAAAATATTACCCAAAAAAAAATTAGGATTAGAAAAAGATAGATTACCAACCAATCTTAAGATTCCTAAAATTCATTGGAACAATAGAATAATACCATGGATATGGTATACTTGATAGAAGCCAAATACTTTCAAGTTATAATTGCTTAATATTGTGATTTCATCTTTTTTAAAAGGGAGAATAGATGGAAGGAAGGAAGATAGTGTATATACATTTTAAGAGTTAAATTAAAGGCTTAAATATATGTTCAGTTCCTACAAATATGACCATAATCTATTTAGTTCCCTGTAAAAAAAAAAATTAAAAAAGCACTTGTAAATATTAAGCGTTTACAGTTTGGCCATTCGATTAACTTTTCATCAAAAAAAATGAGGTGGCTAACGGAAATGACGTCAGCAATAACGTCAGTGCCACGTGTCACCATATTTTTGGACATATGTACCACGTGACATTGACACACCACGTCAACACCCATGTCACCACTGCCACGTGACACTGACATGTGCCACGTGGCGCTCACATGGCAAAGGGAGCACATTGTTACTAAAAAATAACCATTTTGGAGAATGTGGGGATCGAACCTAGCTATGACTTCTGGGTGGTACAAACTCTCAAGTACCACTAGACAACTGAATCATTTTAGAATATTAAGCCAACAGTTAATATTTATTACATATATCTGATTCATCTTCAAACAAAACCCAGGAAATTCGTTTTTTTATTTAGATTCATCTTCACACAAAACACAGATCTGGAAATCAAAAACAGATATGGAAACGAAACTAATTTTGATTGAAGATGAATATTTTTTTTTTGTTTTTTTAATCAAAACCAGATCTGGAAACAAATATTGTTTCTATAATTTAATTTCGTTTCCAATCATAACCAGATCTATTAGTGGTAATCCATAGCTAAGTTTTCTATTGTATAATAACCGGTTGCAATTGTAATTTTGTGTTGTTCTATTTTCTGTTATCACTGCCATGTCACTCTCTTGGAACTGGCTGATCCGGTTATCCGGTTTGTATCCATAAATACTCAATTGAATTCAATCAATGAATAACAGTAACTGAGTGAATCACATTGATCACTCTGTTTCAATTCTTCTGTTACTCCATAACCGTATCTCACTAGAGTGAAAGTGAGAGAAGAGTGATCGGAGATCCAACAGAATTGGCCTCAGAGCTCGGCGAGCGATCCACGGCGGCGATGGCAAGCAGTAATAGTAACAATGGACAATTTCCGGCGAAATTACCAATCCTTGACGGCAAGAACTACGATCGTTGGATAATTCAAATGAAGGTAGTTTTTCGCTATCAAGATGTACTAGAGATCGTGAGAAGTGGAGTTGCGACGACGGGAACCGATGCTGTTCTTCGTGAGCAGCAAAAGAAGGATAGTAAGGCTCTATTTCTGATACATCAGTGCGTTGATACTGAAGCGTTTGAAAAGATTTCTCAGTATGAAACTGCGAAGGAAGCTTGGGATGCTTTGGCAAATGCGTACTCTGGCGATGCTTCATTGAAGAAGGTGAAGCTTCAGACATTGCGGAGGGAGTTTGAGTTGCTTCAAATGGAAGAAAAGGAATCAATCTCAGAATACTTCAATCGAATGACGTTAGTTACGAATCAGATGCGAACGAACGGAGAGATATTGACAGATCAACAGAAAATTGAAAAGGTACTCCGAACCCTAACTCCTAAGTTCGATTATGTTGTTACGGCAATTGAACAGTCTAAGAACCTAGAAACAATGAAGGTTTCAGAACTTCTAGGTTCGTTAGAAGCAAATGAGGCTAGGATTAGGGTGAGAAGTGGAAATAAAGATAAGGAGAAACCTGTTGAGAAACCTACAGAACAAGTGCTACAGGCTAGAGTTCAGAAAAATAAAACAGGTAGAAATAGTGGTGACAGTTCTAATAAGAAGTCTGATACTGGCAGTAGTGACTTCCAGAGAAGGAAGGAAGCCTGGAAGAATAAGGGGCAGAAAAAGAAGATTAATAGGAAGGATATACAATGCTATAACTGTGAGAAGTTTGGCCACTTTGCTGATGAATGCAAATTGAAGGGAGTAAGTGAAGAAGCACAGTTAGCTGATGAAGAATCTGATGGGATGAAGTTGTTCTCATGGCAGAAATAAGAGAGAATAAGGTTGATGAAGTTGCTCATATGGCAGGAGAGGTGAGTGAAAATGATAAGGAGACAATGTGGTACTTAGATACTGGATGCTCTAACCACATGAGTGGGAATAGAGTTTGGTTTGTGGATCTTGATGAAACTGTAAAGAAATCCATCAAATTTGGTGATGACAGAGTAATAAGAAGTGAAGGAATTGGGAGTGTTAGAATTCGCAAAAATGATGAGAGAATTTGTATTATTACTGAAGTGCTGTATGTTCCATCAATGAAGAGTAACTTGATTAGCATTGGACAGTTGCTTGAGAAGGAGTACTCTGTCATTATGGAGAATAAGCAACTTGTGTTGTTTGATCCAAGTGGAAGTGAAATCTTGAAGGCATCTCTGAACAAGCACAGAACCTTTAAGATTGGAATGAGTGTTGTTAAAGATGATTGTTTGAGTGCTGTGACTGATAGTGAAAGCTGGACATGGCATGAGAGGTATGGTCACTTGAATTTCAAGGATTTGAAGTGTCTTGAAACTCAGGGAATGGTGTATGGACTACCTGCCATCAAAGTTATTGGTGAAGTGTGTGAACAATGTTGTGAATCAAAGCAAGCTAGAAGCTCATACAATACTGAGTTGAAAACTAGAGCATCTAGGAAGCTTGAAGCCGTTCACTCGGATGTTTGTGGACCTTTTGAAGTGAAGACTCTTGGAGGTAATAGTTATTTTGTTTCCTTTATTGATGAATACACAAGGAAATTGTGGGTGTATGTGATAAACAAGAACAGTGAAGTGTTCAGTGTTTTTAGTAGATTTAAGATGATGGTGGAGAAGGAGAGCAACTGCAACATCAGTAGGTTAAGGACTGATGGAGGTGGGGAATACAACTCAACTGAGTTCAAAGAATTTTGTGAGAAAGAAGGGATAAGACATGAGATAACTGCCCCATATACACCGCAGCACAATGGCACTGCAGAGAGAAAAAACAGAATGATTCTTAACATGGTGAGACGCATGTTGAAGAGTAGAAAAATGCCAAATCACTTCTGGGGTGAGGCTGTAACTACTGCTATGTATATTCTCAATAGAAGTCCAACTAAAAGACTTGATGGAACTACACCCGAAGAGGCATGGTCAGGTGAGAAACCGAGTGTGAAGCACCTCAGAGTGTTTGGTGCTCTGTTATAAACATGTTCCTGATCAACTGAGGAGGAAGCTGGATGACAAAGCACAAGCAATGGTGCTACCGGGATATCACTCCACTAGTTCTTATAAGCTGTATGACCCCAGGAGAGCTAAAGTGGTTATTAGCAAGGATGTAAGGTTTGATGAAACAAAAGGGTGGAACTGGGATATGTCTGATGCAGATGAAGCCACTGCCACAATCTTAATTGAATCAGAAATTGAAGAAGAAGTGATAGAACAGAATGACAGAGATGAAGAGAATAATGTTGAGAGACCTAGGAGGAATAGGCAACCACCTCGTAGATTGAATGACTTTGTTATCCTATCAGATTCCACTGTCACAGAAGCTGGTGAAGTTGTTGAGAGTGCCTTCATGGCAGAGTCAGAACCAGTGTCTATTGAAGAAGCCCTTGGTGATCAAAATTGGAAGCAAGCAATGATAGAAGAACTTGCTTCAATAGAGAGAAATGATACCTAGTGTTTGGTTGATCTGCCAAAGGAAAGAAAGAAAATAGATGTGAAATGGGTGTTTAAACTCAAGGTGAAACCCAATGGTGAAATTGGGAGATATAAGGCAAGATTGGTCGCTCGAGGATTTCTGCAGAAACCTGGGTTTGATTATACTGATGTATTTGCACCAGTAGCTAGAATAGAAACAATTAGAATGATCGTGGCAGTAGCTGTTTCTAAGGGATGGTCGATGTACCAACTTGATGTGAAAGCTGCTTTCTTGAATGGCTACTTAGAGGAGGAAGTGTATGTCAGTCAGCCACCTGGTTTTGAAATAAAGGGTAGTGAAAGCAAGGTGTATAGATTGAAGAAGGCATTATACGGTTTGAAACAAGCTCCACGAGCTTGGAACAAACGAATTGACAAGTTTTTACAGCAACACCAGTTTGTGAAGTGCACAAATGAGCATGGAATCTATTCAAAGGGCTCAAATGTTGATGATTACTTAAAAGTGTGCCTGTATGTTGACGATATGCTGCTGACTGGAAGTAGTGAAGCAGAAATGGAAACATTTAAGAAGGAAATGATGACAGAATTCGAAATGCCAGACTTGGGAACTCTGTCTTATTTTCTGGGTATTGAATTTCATACCACCAGTGATGGTGTCTTGTTGCATCAAAGAAAGTATGCAAGTGACATCTTAAAGAGATACAATATGTTGAACTGTAACTCCTCCGCTACACCTGCAGATACATCTGCAAAGCTGGTCCCTGATGATGAAGAGAAACTGGTAGATCCCACACTCTACAAGCAACTGATTGGTTCGCTGAGATATTTGTGTCACACACGACCAGATATCACGTACAGTGTTGGGATTGTTAGCAGGTACATGGAGCAACCAAAGTTTTCGCACCTACTAGCAGTGAAGCGCATCTTGAGATACATCAAAGGGTCTGTTGACTTTGGTGTCTGGTATCCTAAGCTGCTGAAGAATGTTGAGCAGGAGGTGTTTGGATTCACTAATGCAGACTGGTGTGGAGACAAGGGAGATAGGAAAAGCACTGCAGCATAGATATTCATGTATGGTGAGGCTCCATTATTTGCTTGGAGCTCAAAGAAGGAGAGTGTAGTGGCACTTTCATCCTGTGAATCAGAATATATAGCAGCTGCCATGGCAGCCTGCCAGGCACAATGGCTTGATATGCTCCTTGATGAGTTGAAAATCAGGTCTAGCAGAGCTATGAGACTGAGAATTGACAGCAAATCAGCAATTGATCTTGCCAAGTATCCAATTGCTCATGGAAGGAGCAAGCATATAGAAACAAAATTCCATTTTCTAAGGGACCAGGTGTCAAAGATGAAGCTGAAATTGGAATACTGCACTTCAGACAGCAATGCAGCAGATTTACTCACTAAAGCATTGAAGATTAAAAGGTTTGAAGCTCTAAGGACTTTCATTGGAATGAAGAGTTTGACTAGTATGGATTAGGAGGTGTATTAGTGGTAATCCATAGCTAAGTTTTCTATTGTATAATAACCGGTTGCAATTGTAATTTTGTGTTGTTCTATTTTCTGTTATCACTGCCATGTCACTCTCTTGGAACTGGCTGATCCGGTTATCCGGTTTGTATCCATAAATACTCAATTGAATTCAATCAATGAATAACAGTAACTGAGTGAATCACATTGATCACTCTGTTTCAATTCTTCTGTTACTCCATAACCGTATCTCACTAGAGTGAAAGTGAGAGAGGAGTGATCGGAGATCCAACAAGATCTGGAAACAGACATTCATCTTCACGATAGGATTTAGATTTCGTTTTCATTTTCTGAAGACATGAAGAAGATGACAAACGAAACGAAAACTGCGTTTTCCAGATCAATAGATGCTCTACAGATTACAAACTCGTAAATCCAGCAAATTGTAAATCGTTTATGTTCTGTATATTCCTTAAAACCCAGAAACAAAAATCGTTTCTGTTCTGGAAAACGGAACCGAAAATCGTAAATCGAATCCAGACTTGATTTCAATGGTGTTTCTGAGTTTTCATAAACTTCGTGTACAAATTTGATTATAAACTTAGTGAACAGATTTAAGTTTCTGGGTTGAAGGTTTAAGTTTTTAAGTTTCTGGGTTATTCTTCATGGGTGAGAAGAAGAAGAACGATGAGAACATGGGTCTAACTTCGGAGAACGGTTTTTTTTTAAAACATTTATGTAATATATATCTATAGTTCTGCTAATATACACAACCATTCAAGTGGGGTAAGAGGGATTGGGGGTCGCTTAGAGGTCATGGGTTCAAACCCCATATTTACCAAAATCATTAATTTATTTGTGTAACAACACTGCCACATGGCAGCCAACTACTCGTTGCACGTGGCAGTGGTGACATGGGGTGCTGACGTGGCGTGTTAGTACCACGTGGCACAGAGGTCCAATAAGATGATGACACGTGGCAGTGACGTTGTTGATGATATCATGTTGATGTCATCTCTGTTAGCCACGTCAACTTTTTTGGATGGAAAGTTAACCGATGGGCTAAACTGTAAACACTTAATATGTGCAAGGGCTATTTTAAAACCTTTTTTTTGTAGGGGCCTAAATGGATTATGTCCATATTTGCAGGGACTAAACATATATTTAAGCCTAAATTAAAAGACTTAAATGAGAAAAAAACTCAAAGAACTGACACGGCACAAGAACAAAACTTAAAGGACTTGGGGATTCGGGAGCAATGTTGCTATTTATTATTATTTTTTGTTACCGTGTCATTGGTATGCAATATTTACTAGCTTTGCAGGTGATTAATCTACGGGGAACCTAACTGGCCACCTATACCCGACTTTTTCCGGTTCATGTGATTCTCCCTCAAAATAAAGTTTTTGTCGTACACAAAACTCAAACCCGAGACTTAAAGTGAGATCTGAGGTCAATTACCCCTTAGACATACTCTTTGGTTACCTATTTATTCTTGCAATGTAATTTTTAATTTTTTTTATCTTTATACTGATTTGAATTTGAATACTTTTTAAATCTCTCATCGTCTTTTTTTTATCAGTAAATCTCTCATCGTCTAATGTACTATTTTGTGTCGCAATATTTATTCTCTAAATTCTCTAAGCATGCACCTTTCACGCACACATAAATTAACTCGCAGGAAATATGTGATAGATGTGAACACTGTCGGGTGCCCTTCTACGGCGGTAGGAGTGGACCCGCCGTGAGACCGGGGTCTCAGAAGTCAGAACCCGTAAAAAGAGCATGCACATAAAATTAATATTATTGTTTTTTCGTACTGGAATAAATATTATTGGTTGTAGACAATTAAATAGTGGGTTAGGTAAGCGATACAAGCCAATTCGACAACTCTACTTATATGAGCTATGTCTCAAAAGTGATCAGGTTGTGGTTTGAAAAAGTAATTTGTTTCAATTTGTGGACTTCAGTTTTCTCAAGTATATTTTTTGGTTAATTCATACATTTTGTTTTTAAAGTTTTCTTAAATCGGTCATAATAATATTTCAACTTTTTATTGGCGAATTAGTCCTTATAAAATTCAAATATTGTGAATTTCATTCTCACATTTTTTTAACCGTACTTTTGTTCTAAAAAAATGAATTTTTTACTTTTAATCTTTAAAAAAATTATGGATTTTTAAAATGTGTAGGACCAAAAAGTGAAAAAAAAAAAGTATATTTTAAAATCATTCTTAAACTTTAAAGAATATTGAACGACAATCTTTTCTTATGTTTTCGTTTTGGTACAAACACTCTTTTCAAAAACAGTAAAATAAAACAAAAAAGAAATATCTGTGTCCACACTACTGGTGAGGCAATATCGTAAGAAACTTTTGTCAAATATCAGGAATTTTAAAACAAAACTTTATTTTAATAAAAATATTTTTAATTAACGCTAAACAGCAAAAGGACCATAGTACACTACTGGTGAGAATCTTAGATAAAAGGGACACTCACTCTCTTCCCCTCTTTACCTTTGTGCTCTCTCCTCAGAAACAGAGACGACACATTCTACACATATATCAGATAAGCATAAAGAGAGAGTGAGCGTGCAAATGGGTCGGAGCTCCACAATAATGAAATGGGTATTCATGTTCGCACCTCTAATCCTACTTCTCACAGCCACGGCAGCAGATGATGGTAATGTCCCTCTTCTTTCTTCTGCTGAGATCTGACATTACAATTGCTTATTTTGCATTTATTACTTTATATATTTGCTTTCGATTTGTGTATTTATTCCATATTTTGATGGGTTTCTTTCTAGTTACCTTCCCGTTCTGTGGTCTAGTATTATGGTACGAAGATGAAATGCTAGTAATTGATTTCTGGGTTCGGTGAGTGGGGTAGCATATGCGTTCTGTTTTTACCAGTGATTCATTTACAGTTCTACTATTTTTAAGTGCTGGGGTTGAACGTTAAGTGTTATACCAATTATAGAAAGAAGATATTGATCTATTTTATTGTGAGGCTTGACTTGCTTGAGCATGATTTTAAACCTTCTGATGAACTGGTTTGAAAGTAAGTATTTGATCTGTTTGACTATATTTAAGGTTTTATAGTTTGAAATTAAACAGAATACTATAGTTTTTTATTTGGATGATTCTGGTCATATTTTTCAACACAAAAGGCCCACATTTCTCTTTGCTATGAGCATTTTTCTATTCAGTGATCTTCACTTTTAATCATCCAATGGTGTTGTTTCGTTTTCAACTGACTTGATATTTTAATTTCATTTCTTATTAGAGTGAAAGGGAACTTCTGATTTTGTCATCTCCCTTTTATGCTTTCTTCAAGTCTACAGTATAAGCTATCAGGATTTGATGTAAAACGTTGCCCAGAAAATTAGTACAAATAATTCTTTTTAAAAAAAACACTATAATGAGAAAATAATTGAAAAAAATGGTACTACTAGTAAGTTTTGTTTTTTTTTTTTTAATATATATTCTAAGTTCTGTTCTGTAATCTGTATTCTGATAGGCAGTAGTTCAAAAGAAAAGTAACTTTCAAATATCAACTTAAAATTTTAGTAAGAGTAAAACCTCCTTAATTAGTTGATTGTTGAAATCAGTTAATAAATTTTTACCCGAAAAAGATAGCATTACATAATCGGTTACATGAGTTCAATTAAAATGGTTTGATGAACTTAATAGTTGAGCTGAAATGGAAATGTGTAACTAACCTTCTTAATATGACCTAATTCGCAGTCCTTATGGCCTATGACCACCTTGTTTCTCGGTACAAAAACGGTATATAAATTTAATTTAATTAATATATCTAATCTTTTTTTGTCTACGGGTCTTAGACCCTCCAGCACGTAGGAGAAATGGACTATGAATAATTCGGAGTTTCGGTATTTAGGAAAAATGAGTCCTGAATAATTTGGAGTTCGATTGGGAGGTAAATAAAGTCTAGCTCTAATTTGTTCCATTGTTGGGAATCAAACTCGAATACTAGTCGAGTCCACCCCTTAAGACGAAGTGTATTATCTACTTCCACTCATGTTTGGAGTTATTAATATATGAGTAATGTTATTCGGCCAAACTTTTTCAGCCAAAAATAGCTAAAAACCACATTACAATACTAATTAATCAAGTTTTTTAAGTCATTAACCAATCATTTTTTCACAGATTTTAGTTAATGGCCTAATAAATTGATTGGTTAATGACTTAAAAAATATCGTTAATTGGTATTGTAATATGGTTTTTGCTAGAAAAATTTGGCCGAATAACTTTATTTTAGTATATCTAAAATCTATCTATTATGCACCGCAAAACATCGCCATCCTTTAATTATTAGAGATTAGAGATTCTTTCTGGATAAGACTAATAAAACTAGCAATGTAGTATATAATTAAAAAAGGTACATACCAAAAACTTTACCCTAAAAATGCAGATCAAAATAGTCAATGACTTCTTATAGGAAGCCAATCCATAATATAGCTAGGAGAAGAAAATCATTAACCTAGAGATAGGAAAGCGTAGGCAAGGTTAGTATTAGTAAGCATGTGGGTCTCGAGCAAAAGACTTTTTGCAACCTGGGGATGCGAAAAGACCAAATTGACACAGTGTTCGCGCCTCTTAACTCATGCTTTTTTCCCTCCAATCCAGACCAAAGTGTAAGGACCTTTCCGTAAAGTACGCTAGCTCTATATATTACTTTTACTATTAGCGTCGTTTAGGTCACTTTCGTCGTCGTCTATTCCCATGCTCTGTTAAATTAAATAAAAAATAAAGCACATTAAGTAAAAAAAAGTGGTTTTCTCGTTCCCATTCAGTCAAAGGAAAAGGGATTAAAAGAGGAGCGGGGGGGCATTAGTTGGGACCCACGCGCTCAACGCGGGTTCTGGTTGATAGTGGTTCACTGGATCGTACGTGACCTCAATTTGTTCCCCGTCAATGTCAAACTTTGTCGTTTCTCTAACTTCGAATCTTCCCCCATCCCTGCTTGCCCATGACACATTGAGAGATAGCTTATTTTGTTCCTTTACTTACTTGGTGCCAATGTGGCTATGCTGCTTTGCAAGTTGGCAATGGCATGCCTTATTTTTTTTTGTTTCAACGTGAGCTTCGAGGCCCATTTTTGGATAAGGTAATCCAAATTAACAATAATACTAGTCTATTGTTGGCGTGTTGCGCCGTTATTATAAAACAAAGATGATATTTGCCACATTCTAGTTCAACATAGATGTTGATTGCCATAATGCCATTACGTTTGGTTTAAATTGCCTGTGGTTTGGTTTGGGAGTTGGGAGATATGCTTGTGGACAAAACCTTGAAATTGATTCTGCTGGCCCTCTTTCCTGCTGAAAATACCTTGAAAGCAAAATGTGGTCCCCTTACCAATAAATTTATATTTTTGAACAAAAGTAAATAATAAATGTAATTTGCAATGGAGTTATGATTTTGGATGTTGATGATTTATACAATTTTTACTTGATCATTTGTCACCTGTATTTTGGTGTCTAAATGTAATTTGACTAGGTTTAATTTCAAATTGAAGATATTTTTTTTTATATGATGGGAACTTTTTCTGAGATATATAAGCGTCAGCATATATCGGGCAAAAAAACAGTGAAGATCCTCTCAATTATTTTCTTATCTCTATGGGTTCCTGTCAGAATTTGCTCACATACACGGCAACAATAGTGATTACGAATTAATCGTACTATATTCATTGCCCAACACATCATATATTTTTTGTGGTACTAAAAGTAAAATTTATAATATTTTAATGTGAATTACAGGACTAGTGTCGAATGGAGATTTTGAAGCAAGTCCATCAAATGGGTTTCCTAGTGAAATGATAATAGATAAACCAAGTGAAGTCCCAAACTGGAAATCAAACGGCACCGTTGAGCTAGTAGAGTCAGGACAAAAACAAGGTGGAATGATCCTGGTAATACCACAAGGTAGACACGCGGTGAGGCTCGGTAACGATGCTGAGATTAGCCAAGATGTACCAGTTGAGAAAGGTTCAATTTACTCTGTCACGTTTTGTGCGGCTCGCACGTGTGCCCAGCTTGAGTCCCTCAATGTGTCCGTTTCATCTGCATCACAGACGATTGACCTTCAGACATTGTATAATGTTCAAGGGTGGAACCCTTACGCGGTTTCTTTCAATGCTGATGAGGACACTTTTAGGTTGGTTTTTAAGAACCCTGGTATGGAGGATGACCCCACTTGTGGACCCATCATTGACAATATTGCTATTAAGAAGCTTTTCACTCCTGAAAAACCCAAAGGTATCAACTCAAGGCCCATTCTTTCAACCCATGCATTTATACTTTGTCGAGAAAACTTGTGACCATTTTTTAAATGTTTGTGATTTAATTAACTTGACATATGTTATAGTAATAGTTAAACCAACACCGTTGGGCTAGTGGCTTAATCTACCCTAGGACACGGGAGGGTCAACTCAGTGTTCCTGGGTTCGATTCGCGCAGTGGACAAACTCGGTGTTGGCTAGTGCGAAATTTGATCCTAAGCACGAGCGGAGATTACTCTTTCGTTGAAAGCGTTGAGACACTCCATGAGTTGATAGCGATCGTCCTAACCAAAAGAAAAGTTATACAACTTGCGTAATTTTATTTATTTGAAGTGATAGTTTCATGACTTTTAAGTTTTTTTTGTAGTTCCTTTCAATTCTATGTTTACTTTTTGGAATGTCTATTGTGTACATCGGACTGTTTCAAGTTGTGGTTACTCATGAGTCGTGTTGAGTGACTTTTAGCTTTGAAGCACCAACACTTCAGGTTGAAGACATGTTCGGTCGAATATCGACACTGACACTTCAATTACTTCTATTTTTTAAATTAAAATCCGTGTCAGGGTCGTATTCCTATTTGGTGTGATGTTTGCATAGTTTTTATGTCCTAAGAAAAAGTACTCCCTCACACTATAACTGCATTAAATTTGACAATGCTTTTATTTTTCACTCAAAGTATTTTTAAAGATGTAGCTGCACTGTATCATACAAATAAGTACTGATACTAATCTTTGCTTCTGTTGATATTGCAGACAATGCAGTAATAAATGGGGATTTTGAAGAAGGTCCGTGGATGTTTAGAAACACTTCATTGGGTGTTCTACTACCCACAAACCTAGACGAAGAAACAACCTCACTACCAGGTTGGATAGTTGAATCCAACCGAGCCGTGCGCTACATAGATTCGGATCACTACGCCGTTCCACAAGGAAAAAGAGCCATTGAGCTTCTATCAGGAAAGGAAGGAATCATATCCCAAATGGTCGAAACCAAACCCGACAAACCATACAGCTTAACCTTCTCATTAGGTCATGCAGATGATAAGTGTAAGGAACCTCTTGCTGTAATGGCCTTTGCAGGTGACCAAGCTCAGAATGTTCATTACATGCCAAATTCCAATTCTACCTTCCAAATTTCCAACCTCAATTTCACTGCCAAGGCAGACAGAACTAGAATTGCTTTCTATAGTGTGTACTACAATACTAGAAGTGATGATATGAGTTCTCTGTGTGGGCCTGTTGTGGATGATGTTAGGGTCTGGTTTTCTGGGTCCAATGGGCTTAGTGGGTTTGGCTTTGTAAGACTTGGACTTGTGATTTTGGGCTTAGTTTGGGTTCTTGTTTAAAGGGGTTTTGCTTTAGTTGCTGTTATTACTAAGCCTAATATATATAGGTTCTTTTGGATTGGGGGTGTAGGTTAAATCACATTCTCCAAATTTGTTGTATTGTGAACTGCTATTAAGCTTATAGTTTATGCTATTAAAAATGAAAATGTTTAGCTGTGTCATTCTTGCTTCTTCGTTGGTAATGACTCTCGTACAAATTACAATACCATTAAAAAAGTAGTTTGATGCATAAGTGTTGGAACTCTTTGTGTGTGAATTGGAAAAAGTCTCACATTGGATAGGCTAATCACTTCTATAGTGGAAAAAACTTATAAAAGGAGAGCTTCTCATTTGCAAAACACACCAACTGGATGATAAATCCTTCCTCGAGTCTTCTCTCCTCTCTCGAAAAAAATTTCTTTTCTTCATCTTAGGCTTGATGTTAAATCACACCTCAATCCATTTTTCTTGAGTGGCATAAACACCATATTTCTGAGTGGTTAAATAACCATATTGAGGTGTATATCTCGAGCACTGTGACCCACCTCTCTTTCCTGGGAACCTACTCGGATCAACAATTTTTAAGACGGTTCATTTTTCAACCATGACTACCGAAGAGATTACTGGTTCAAATGTTTCTGACTTCAATAAGCCGTTTCGGTTTGAGGGATCTCACTTCAAACGTTGGCAACAAAAGATGGAATTTTTCCTAACTGAAAAAGGTTGCTAATGTCTTGACCGATGAGATTCCAGTAGTTGACGAAACAGAGGAAGCTCGGACTAAAACAGCCAAGGAGATAATACTATGGAATGACAATGACTACCTATGTAAGAAATTCATACTTAATGGACTGAGTAATGATCTTTACGATTATTACAGCACCTGTAAATCCGCCAAAGAGGTATGGGATGCTCTGAGAAAAAAAGGATGACACTGAGGAAGCAGGTACTAAAAAAATATGCTGTGAGCCGCTACCTCAACTTAAAGATGACAGATGACAAATCTGTAGAGACTCAGTCACATGAGATACAGAAAATAGCTCATGAAATTATCTCTGAAGGCATGGCCTTAGATGAACAATTTCAAGTAGCTGTTATTATTGACAAACTTCCTCCTACCTGGAAGGATTTCAAAAATTCTCTCAGGCACAAGACCAAAGAGTTTTCTTTGGAAAGTTTGATAACTCGACTCCGAATTGAGGAGGAATCCCGGAAGCAAGATCAGAAAGATGAAATCTTGTTTGTCTCAAACAAGAGAGCAGGAGCGGTTCTGAAGCCAACTGGCAAACCTTTCAAGAATCAAAACCGTAATCATATTCAAAAGAACCGCAACCACAAGAATGGGAACACTCCAAAGTCCCCAAATGCCAATCCACCACCACCACCACCACCACAACCTAATAATGATGCTGCTCCCCCATTCATTTGTTTCAATTGTAGGAGACCTGGTCATATGGCACGCAAGTGTAGGAACAGGCCTAATCCTGCTCCGCAGGCTAACCTGACTGAAGAGCAGCACTTTACTGCTATGATTATTGAAATCAACATGGTTGGTGGATCTGATGACTGGTGGAATGATATTGGCTCCTTTCGCCATGTATGCAATAACCGTGCTATGTTTAAAACATACAAGGCAGTTGATGATAAGAAAGTGTTGTTGGGCGATGCTCACACCACTATTGTTGCAGGTATTGGAGATGTCGAGCTGAAGTTCACTTCTGGAAAGACTCTAATCTTAAAGGACGTGATGCACACTCCAGAGATAAGGAAGAATCTAGTTTCTGGCTTCCTTCTGAATAAGGCAGGGTTTACTCAAACTATTGAGAGAGATTTGTATACCTTGACTAAAAATGGTACTTTTGTAGGGAAAGGGTACGCCACTGATGACATGTTCAAACTGAATGTTGAAATCAATTTGAAAAAAAAATAAAGCGTTTTCGAAGCGATAGAGGAACTGAGTATGATTCCCAGTTGTTTAATGACTTTTATAAGTTGAATGGAATCATACATGAAACGACTGCACCATATTCACCTGAAATGAATGGTAAAGCAGAAAGGAAAAATAGAACCCTTACCGAATTGACAGTTGCGATTATGCTTCATTCTGGCGCTGCAACACACTGGTAGGGAGAAATTTTAAGAACGGTATGCTATGTACTGAATAGAGTTCCTAAATCTAGGAATAAAATTTATCCTTATGAAATGATAAAGAAAAGACAACCAAATGTGTCATATTTCCGAACTTGGGGCTGTCTGGCCTATGTAAGGATCCTAGACCCAAAAAGAGTCAAACTTGCCAGTAGAGCCTATGAATGTGTATTCATTGGTTATGCATTAAAAAGCAAAGCATACAGATTTTATGACCTGAATGCAAAAGTAACCATTGAGTCAAACGATGTTGACTTTGTTGAACCAAGGGCAAACACTCTTTGTTTTGTATGATAACAAATTACACCTTATCTACTAATGGTTCAAGTTGAATTAAGTACAGGACATAAAGCAAAGAGCAGGAAGATTAAAATGGAGCAGCTTGGAGAAGAAGCCACCTCAGCAGTTCAAGACCTATTTGTTTATCCGCTTTCTTTAGGACAGTGTAAGGTCCTATCACTGAAGGTCTATGACTTTTAGTAGCTAAGAGATGAGTTTTTCAAAACATGCATGGTGCATCAAAATAGTTTTGAAAAATATTTTATAAAACTGCATGCATGCATAAGGTGGCACCTAAACCTAAAAATAATTTTGTGGAAAGCTAGAAATCGATTTCTATCATTTTCTAAATCATGAAATCGATTTCCTAGTCCTATTTTAAAGCTTGAAATAGATTTCCCTATCCAATGTTAAAACAAAGAATCGATTCATACATATACTCAAGCCAAAGTCAAGAATCAATTCCTCCTTACTTTAACTAAACATGAAATCGATTCTTACCTATTCAGGTTGTCTCAAGAATCGATTTCCTTCTTTTTTAAAAACACAATGAAATCGATTCCTTTAATTTTCTAAAGGCAATGAATCGATTATCTCTTGGATTGTGTTCACAAATAATCGATTAACAAGCAACATCAATGTTTCCTTTTTTATCAAACAATCGATTATGTCTTGTTGTGCATTAAGGCCATAATCGATTTATTCAAAAATAAATGTTTCAATTCAACGGTTGTTTTTTGAATCCCTATAAATAGGAAGCTAAGCTTCACATTTTCAAACACACCACTTTTTACAAATAACTATACGTCTCACATACACTTTCTAGATCTGAGAAAATAAGCTTTTCATTGTCATATATTTTATAAAGCTTTTCTATTTTTCAAATCACTCATCTCTCTCAGTTACTATATTGTCATACTATCTGAAGTGATTGGATCATAGGTTCTCACGTGTAATCTACTATTGTGGGGGTCACTTTGAAATCCTGGGAATTGTTCTTGGGTCTCTCAATCAGGAGATTGAGTTGGTTTGAAATCCTGGGAAGTTTTCTTGGGTCTCTCAATCAGAAGATTGAGTTGGTTTGAAATCCTAGGAAGTTTTCTTGGGTCTCTCAATCAGGAGATTGAGTTGGTTTGAAATCCTGGGAGGTGATCTTGGGTCGTTCAATCGGGGAAGATTGAAGCGGTAGTGAAATCCTGGGAGGTGCTCTTGGGTCGTTCAATCAGGAGATTGAAGCGGTGTTGAAATCCTTAGCTAGGTGCTCGGGTTCTCAGTTCGGGGGAATTGAGATTTGCTATTTTGAAGTTGCCTGTTTGTAAACAATTCTTCAATATAGTGGTTACCATCAAGTCCAAGGGTTGCAAAGCCTGAGGCCGAGGACGTAGGGCTTTTATCCCGAACCTCGCTAAATCCCGGTGTATCTCTATCCCTATCTCTTTACATTTCTTATTGTTTATATCTGTCCATATTATACTATTTTACATCTGGTTATAATATTGCTCAGTGGATTTATTGTATAACTATATCACTACTCTGATCTGAATCTGTTAATCTGGTTATAGTTATACTGTACTACAGATCTGTTCATCTATCATCTTCTCTATCACTACTGTAGATCTGTTATATTCAATATCATTGCGTTACTTATAAAACAACCTTATTGTGAATATTGAATATAGAGTAATATCTCATTGTGCCTGATCTGCCTGCTTGCATATATCTGATAAGTTTAAATCTCTTTTTTCCGCATTTGATTTAAATAAACTTATCATTTATTTTGAAAAGAATCCAAGATTTACACATAACCTTATTCACCCCCCCTCTAAGGTTATACTATAGTCTAACAGACTTCTATGAAAGTAAATTCCCCTTTAAATCAAGAAATAGTGGGGGCTCTGGAACTAGTAAGTTTCCTGTGCCTAGGAGCGTTGAAAACAACGTAGAAAGGGAAATAGAACCTAGAAGAAGTAAGAGAGCATGTGTTGCTAAATACTATGGACCCGACTACACGGTCTATACATTAGAGGAGGATCCTACTAGCATTCACGAAGCTCTATCTTCACTGGATGCTGACTTGTGGCAAGAAGCCATAAATGATGAGATGGATTCTCTAGAGTCTAACAAGACATGGCACTTGGTGGACCTGCCTTCTGGTAGCAAACCCATTGGTTGTAAATGGATTCTGAAAAAGAAGCTAAAACCTGATGGCACTGTTGATAAGTACAAGGCTCGCCTTGTAGCCAAAGGTTTTAGACAAAGAGAGAACATAGATTTCTTCGATACATATTCGCCCATTACCAGAATTACATCCATATGGGTACTAATTGCTCTGGCTTCTATTTATAACTTAGAAGTACACCAAATTGATGTAAACACCGCTTTTTAAATGGCGAATTAGAAGAAGAAATCTATATAGAGCAACCTGAAGGTTTCGTAGTCCATGGGCAAGAACACAAGGTCTGTAAGTTGGACAAGTCTCTGTATGGTCTCAAACAAGCTCCCAAACAATGGCATGAGAAGTTTGATAATTTGATTATATCGAATGAGTTCAAAGTGAATGAAAGTGACAAGTGCATTTATTACAAAACTGAGAATGACGTTTGCACTATCATATGTCTCTATGTAGACGACCTACTCATATTTGGAACAAACATTCATGCCATAAATAAGGCGAAATCATTGTTGTGCAACAACTTTGATATGAAAGACCTCGGAGAAGCTAATGTAATCCTCGGTATGAAGATCACTAGGTCCGAGAAAGGAATTTCTTTGGATCAATCTCATTATATTGAGAAGATCTTAAAGAAATACAATTATTTTGATTGTAAACCTGCATGTTCACCATATGATCCAAGTGTCAAACTTTTTAAGAACACTGGTGACAGCGTTAGACAAACGGAGTATGCGAGCATCATTGGCAGCCTAAGGTATGCTACTGATTGTACTAGACCCGACATTGCCTATGTTGTGGGATTGCTATGCAGGTTTACTAGTCGACCTAGTATCGAGCATTGGCATGCCATTGAAAGAGTCATGAGATATCTTAAAAGAACCATGAATCTAGGATTACACTATCAGAGATTTCCAGCTGTACTTGAAGGGTACAGTGACGCTGATTGGAACACTCTGTCATATGATTCCAAAGCAACTAGTGGCTATATATTTAGTATAGCCGGTGGTGCCGTATCCTGGAAATCTAAGAAACAGACCATTCTGGCTCAGTCCACTATGGAATCCGAAATGATAGCACTAGCGACAGCCAGTGAAGAAGCTAGCTGGTTAAGATGCCTACTAGCAGATATTCCCTTATGGGAAAAACCGATGCCAGCTGTGTTGATCCACTGCAATAGTACTGCGGCTATTGCAAAAATAGAGAATCGTTACTAGAACGGTAAGAAACGACAAATCCGTCGTAAGCACAGCACAGTTAGAGACAGTGTTATCAGACCCGGACCGGCCATCGACCCGGTCAAGGCACTGGGTCACTGGGCCCGGGGTCGGACCGGCGGGTCTCTAGTCGGACCGCATGACCCGGTCTATATTAAATAAATTTAAAAAATTATAATATATACTAAGAAAGTATTTGTATTTATAATTATAAGTATATTGTCTTGTATACATTTATTAATATAGAAATTTTATTATAATTTGTATTTATAATTATAATTATAAATATAGATATTTTATTTCCGACGACCAACAACTATTGGACTATTGTAAAAAAAACAACTATTGGACTAATAGTAGTTAAATATTAAACATAATTATTATTGTTATTTAAACCGGCTATTGTATTAAAAATAAAGAAGCATTGGTAATGCATAATATTAATATATAAGCAAGCCAAAGACGATGAAGCAATAAAAAAATATAAGCAAACAAATATTAAGTGCAGATATTTTTAGCGCATTGTATATATAATATAAAAGCAAATCTTTATCAACATACTTATTGTAGTGTAGTGGTAATGCTTGCTATTACTCACCTACAGGTCTCAAGTTCGATTCCCACTTTGGAGATTTTTAAGTAATAAAAAATGTTTTGTTCCATTTCTAAACTAGAAGCTTAAAAAAAAAAACTAAATTCTGCGAAAATGGGAGGTTCCAACCAAAAAAAAAACTAAAATCAGCGAACATGCAACCCGGCCCGGGTCATGTGACCGATCGGACCACCGGGTTTATCATCGACCCGGCCGGGTCATCCGGTCCAACTGCATATCCGGTTATGCATACTGTCCGGCCCGGGAAGGGCACCGGGTCCCGGTCGGACCGGTCCGACCGGCCGGTCCGGTCCGGTTCTGATAACTATGGTTAGAGAGCTACTAACAAAAGGAGCTGTGAGAGTGGATCATGTACGCACTGATCAGAACTTAGCCGATCCTTTGACGAAAGGATTAGCTAGAGAGAAAGTCCAGAATACATCTCAAAAGATGGGACTACTGCATTTAGAACCATGAGTCACTCACGATGGTAACCCGACCTAAAAGACTGGAGATCCCAAGAATTAGGTTCAATGGGTAATAACAAGTTGTGAAGTGATAGGAGATGAACGTGCTATTAAAGGTAAAGAAGCATGATTCCTAAAGTAATGTAAGGTTGAGATAATAGAAACTCTTAATGAGATCTATACTCTAAGTGGAGTGGAGTACCTAGCTACATGAGTACTCTTGATAGACTCACCTTTGTGAATGTGGAAGTGGGGCTGCTTCCTATGGCACTTTAGGCAGAAATTCCTAGAGCGTTCACTAAACTGGGATAGACGTGCAGGGCCATAAACGCACGGGCATTTGAGAATACACCTATGGAAAGGGTTGTGTGTGGTTTTGACGATTAGAGATAGAGTTCAAGACTACGAGTCACTCTTGTTGAATCTAAATCTTAACCGCTATGCAAGGTTCAAGTCGTACGACACCTCTGCTTATGCACAATCTTATGGAAGCGTTTGATGCTACTTCTGAAACTCTTTTTTAAATTCAAGTGGGGGATTGTTGGAACTCTTTGTGCGTGAATTGGAAAAAGTCCCACATCGGATAGGCTAATCACTTCTATAGTGGAAAAAACCTATAAAAGGAGAGCTTCTCCTCATTTGCAAAACACACCAACTGGACGATAAATCCTTCCTCAAGTCTTCTCTCCTCTCTCGAAAAAAATTTCTTTTATTCATCTTAGGCTTGACGTTAAATCATACCTCAAGCCATTTTTCTTGAGTGGCATAAGCGCCATATTTCTGAGTGGTTAAATAACCATATTAAGATGTATATCTCGAGCGGTTATTCACTGCGCAGTGGTAATCGTACTGAGCTGTTTTATCCTGGGGACGTCGTGGTTGATAGTCTGCTTGCACCTTCGAGCAGTGCCGCGAAACGTCTTAAAGAGAGCGGCCTAGTCCGTGACTCATCTCAGTAATCTCTTTGGCTTGTTCTTGAAACCAGTGTGTTTTGGGGAAAGTTCTGGCTAGGAAAGATTTGGTACTTAAGAGTGTCCACTGTGACCCACCTCTCTTTCCTGGGAACCTACTCGGATCAACAATAAGTGAATCTTCGATATGCAAAGTATACATGCTTTCAAGATTTCACTCAAAGATTGAATGATACTTCGAAATGAATCTACTCTTAGGTGCTGTCTTTGTCATTGTGTGATACATGGAATATGGTAGCTTAGCTGACGTGCAATCTCAGTTTGTCATCTGGGGAATCGATTCTCACAAATGGGGTGAAAGTAGATTGAAATTGCTTTCGCATGAATCTGCTGCACAAAATCAATTGTACAAATTTGTAGATATCTTTAGTGATAAGATTATGATAAAGCTTTTATAACGAATCCAACTTATTACTCCTAGATATCTTCAACTAAGATTGCAACACACTCTCTAAGATTCACTTTTTAAGGCACTCTTTTATTGATTGAATTTCATGTAGATTCTATCAAATTTAATAGAAGAGAGTATGTTGAAAAGAGGGTGTTAAAGAGTCTCTTGATAGCATTCCTCTTTTCCTAAACATGCTTTTATTCGTTAATTAAAGAGTTCTTTATGCAGAAAGTAAACAATCAATAACTAATAAGAAGTCGAATAACACAGGATAAGATTTTTTTTACTAGAACTAAGGATAAGATAAATAAATACATGAGTGATTTGAAATCAATAGCTTATATGAAGTGAAATAATGAAGCAAATGATCATGAACAAGGACCTCATGATTTTTCTTCAATCAAATCATTGGAATTCCTCAATGGAATCTTAGCCTCTCTTCAAATGGGAGGAAGAGAGAATAATTTGCCTAATTTGGTGTATTGGAGATCATAAATTTTCCATAATGTATTAACTTAATGTTGTCGAAAATTGCTGATATGGCTGTAGTCGAAGGATGCTGACTGCAGTCGAAATTCTATAGTCGAATTTCAGAAGTAAAATTTCGACTGATGCTGTTGAGTGTGAAGGACTGCTGTCGAATTGTACTGATGCTGTCTAAATTAAACCTGCAAACACAGAAATGTTAGATAAACAACCGGAGGCGTCTTGCGACTGCCCTGAAGAATTTATCCGCCTCTACAGCGCAAATTCCCCGAGGTACAACCGGGTCTTCTCAATCGCAGTAGCGAAAGAGGTATCAGAACTACCAAGAATAGATTGTGTAACAGGAGAGCAACCCAAAGTTCTTTTTCAGAAGGTAGGAAAATGAGTTTTCTAATCTGTCTTTCAAGTGCAACCCGAAATTGTTTATATAGGCTTTAAGAAAAAATAGTTGTTAGAGACATAGGCTCCAGCAATCAATAGCCAGTCAAAACCGTTTCGAAAATCAATTGTAATCAAAAGGTTTTAACTCTGCGGTTACGGAATAAATGGGTTTAAAAGAAAAGGAAGTCGTTGGAAGAAACTGACAGTTACAAAATAAAGGAAATTAACTTTCAGTTTTCGACCAAATCTTTTCACCAGTCAGTTCGACCAACTTTCAGTATTCGACCAGATCGTTTTGCCAATCAGTTCGACCAACTTGCAGTTTTCGACCTGAACTTTCCGTTACAAATTATTTCATAAAACATTTCGACCCATGATTGGGCGTATACGGATAGGCTGATAAAAGTAATATTTTATTTAATAAAATTAGTACAAAGCCAGTCGAGCGCGCAGGGGGGGGGGGGAATCGAAAGATTCGCACTGAACCAAGCCATGTTGGTCCCTACTTGTGCGCGCGAGGGAGTCCCTTCTAGTTGCTTGTTTACTAGCTCTCATTAAGCTTTAGTATATGAAGACTTTGGTGAATCCAAAGCCAAGCAATGTGGGACTTCTCACTTTTGAAATATCTATTTATTTTCAATAAAATACAACAATCCCCCACATATTTCAAAAGTTGAAAAATTAAGTTTATAAAAGAAGTTTTCTGGGTTGACATCGTAGATGTAAAGTTTCGGAGCTGTATAGCAAGCTATGGAACCAATCCTAGATAGATAAAACATAACATACTGCGAATTGGTATAGCAAGCTATGGAACCCAAGACGCATATTATATGTTAGAGGTTTCATTATCACATTACACCCCCACAATTCTTGCTGTTTTCGCGGTGTTGCGCTACTAGGCCCTGCGCGTGCTCAGTATTCATGAGTGCTCAAGAGACCTCGCCAGGATCTCATGCAAGCGGCCTCACTTGACACTCATATAGGTGATTTCATCAAGTGTATGCTGCAAGTCATACACCACCCATAAGGGCTATGAAAATCATTAAAAGCTTTAAGCTTATCCTTTTAACCCTGCAGTCTAGCACCATCACAATAACACCATAGGAAGGGACAATAATGAAATTAATTTACTTGAATTAATTTCCAGTGCTAGCACTATCAAGAAGTAACTTGTTTTTACCACATTGAACCTTATTCATGGGATCTCCAATCACAAAGGTTGGGTTACCATCACTTCTTAATATCAGTTGGCTTTTAGTCCCATTCCCCTCGATGTTTCACATATCATTTTCTTCCCTAAGGGTTTTGTCAGAGGATCGGCCAAATTCACTTCTGACTTCACATAATCGATCGATATTGCTCCATACTTTTGCAATTGTTTGACAACATTATGTCTTAATTGCACATGTCTATTTTTGCCATTATAGGTCTTATTCTTTGCAACGGCTATTGCCTATTGACCATCACAATGTATTGACACTGATGGTGTCGGTTTTATTCCCAAAGGAATACTAGCTAAAAGGTTCTTCAACCATTCAGCTTCAGTACCAGCCAATTCCAGAGCTACAAATTCCGACTCCATAGTCGATCTAGCAATAATGGATTGTTTGGCTGACCTCCAAGTTACCGCACCACCACCAAGTGTGAAAATGTAACCACTAGTGGATTTTGTCTCATCTGAATCAGATATCCAGTTAGCATCACAGTATCCCTCTAATACCGCGGGAAATCCACTATAAGTAATACCATAAGTTGTGGTACCTCTCAAATATCTCATAAGGTGAGCAATTGCCTTCCAATGATCCTGACCAGGATTGTGAGTATACCTACTCAGACGACCGACTGCGAATGCAATGTCTGGTCGAGAAAAGTTCATTAAATACAGTAGGCTCCCAATTACTTGGGCATACTGAGGTTGGTCAACAGGATCACCTCTATTTTTCTTTAAGCGTGAGTTAGCTTCATAGGGGGTACTCAAGGGGGTTGAGTCATAGTGTCCAAACTTCCTAAGAAGTTTTTCCACATAATGATCTTGCGTTAGTGTGATACTATCACCTTCCCTGATGATTCTAACTCCTAATATTACATTAGCCTCACCCATATCTTTCATGTCGAAACTAGATGAAAGAAAGGATTTTGTTTTGATAACAATATCCAGACAAGTACCAAATATGAGCATGTCATCTACATATAAACATATGATTACATGTTCTCCACACACAGTTTTAGTGTAAACACATTTATCAACTTCAGTTGTGGTGAAGCCATCTTCGACTAAGGTTCTGTCGAATTTTTCATGCCATTGTTTTGGTGCTTGTTTTAAACCATATAACGACTTAAGGAGTTTGCATACTTTGTTTTCTTGACCTGAAACTATACATCCTTCGGGTTGATTCATGTAAATTTCTTCTTCTAAGTCACCGTTCAAAAAAGCGGTTTTAACATCCATTTGATGAATAACTAGTTTGTGGATAGAGGCCAAAGCTATTAAAACTCTAATAGAAGAAATTCTTGTTACTGGAGCAAAGGTATCGAAATAATCAATGTTTTGTTTTTGAGAAAAACCTTTTGCTACTAGTCTTGCTTTGTATTTATCAATAGACCCATCAGGGTTATATTTTCTTTTGAAAATCCACTTGCATCCTATTGATTTTGCCCCAGGTGGTAAATCAACTAAGGTCCAAGTGTTACATTTGGAAATTGAGTCTATTTCAGTTTTAATGGCTTCTTTCCAAAATTTCGACTCAGAAGAAGAAGTTGCTTCAAAAAAGGTTTCTGGATCTTTTTCGACTAGATAAGTGTAAAAATCATTTCCGAAGGATGTTTCTTTTCTTGGCCTTTTACTTCTCCTTAGTTCTTGATACGGTTCCTCATGAGTTTCATCATTAGTACTTGCTAATGGTTGTCTAGATATACTATCATGTTTCAAAGGAAAAACGTTTTCAAAAAACTCAGCATTTTTAGTTTCCACGATAGTATTATTATCTAAAACATCACTTTTCACAACAAGGAATCTATAAGCAGCGCTGTGTTCTGCATATCCTATAAAAACACAATCAGAGGTTTTGCAACCAATTTTTCTTTTCTTAGGATCAGGCAACATAACTTTAGCTAAGCACCCCCACACTTTTAAATATTTTAAGTTAGGTTGATAACCTTTCCACAGTTCATAGGGGGTCTTTCCGGTTTTCCTATGAGGAGTTCTATTTTGTATAAAACAAGCAGTTAATATAGCCTCACCCCACAAGTTAGTTGGCGCATTAGAACTTATTAACATAGCATTCATCATTTCTTTCAATGTCCTATTTTTCCTTTCGGCTATGCCATTAGATTCAGGTGAATAGGGGGGAGTTGTTTCATGTATTATACCTTCCTTTTCACAAAAATCATTAAAAGATATGTATTCTCCTCCACGGTCGGATCTAACTCTTTTAATCTTTCTATCTAATTGATTTTCGACTTCAGCTTTATATGAAAGAAAAGCTTCAAATGTGTAATACCCTAATTTTGTCCTAACCAAAATGAGAAAATTTTATTTACTTTTGATAAAAATAATTATTTTATTTTATTTTTATGTCACAAGTTTTTAACACAAGAAAATATTTTTATTAGAAGTGAAGAGGCAAAAATAAGCAAAGAGGGAAATAGGGGGGTTCTATAAAAAAAATAAGGTGCTGTCATGGATTGGGCCATCAAAAAACCCAACCCAACAAAAAGAAACCTAGCCAATTCGCATGGCCCAACCCCAACAAAAAACCCTAACCCACAACCCACAACCCATAACCCAACTCACACACTCCTCACTCCCTCCTCTCCTAACCCTAATTCGACCACCCCCCTTTACCCTAAAAAACATCCACATTCATCCCCCCTTAACCCAAAAATCAATCCACATTCATCCCCAAAAACCCTCCTAAAATTCGGCCACACCCCATCCACTCCCCCTCCTTGAAACTTGCACTTCCCTCCTTGGAACTCACAATCCCACTTCCCCACATCACTCTTCCCACTCCCTCACGTTTCCCCTTCCCTTTCTCTTCCCTCTCAACGGCTCTTTCTCTCTCTCATTCCTCTCACACGCTTCCCTCCTCTCATTTCACACCTCACTTCACCTTTCACTTCCCCATTCCCCCCTCTTTCACGCCCCATACTCTCTCTTCCTCTCACACACTTCACATCCCTTCTTTCATACATTTCTCTCTCTCACATGTCTCCACCCATACCTCTCCTTCGAATCCCTCCTCTCACAAGCCCTCTTCTCACCAAACCTTCACCAACCACTCCCCAAAACTCATCAAGAAACCTTCACCCCTCCATCATGTCAAGCTTTCCTCAAGTCAAAAAAAAAAGAAGAAGTTACTGTGCAAAGGTATGGGGCTTATCAGAAGAAAGAAGAAGACAAGAGCATCATCCTCAATATAAATGGAGGCCACGACTTTGAAGAGGGGACGAATTTTTTTTTAGGGGAAGGGAAGGAAGAAAAATTTTTAAAAGAGGAAAAGAGTATATTTTTGTTTTCTTAGAAAAAACAGTGAGGTTGTTCACTGTTTTTAGGATCCCCCTTCCTTTTCTTTTTCTTCTCCTTTCATTGTTTTTTCTTAGTTTAAATTTGTTTGTATTAAGAAGATCCTAGAGGAGGCTCTTCCCAACACTTCCGGGTTACTTTTCTTAAGGTATTTGTAATGTAATTTTAGGATTCAATACATTTTACTGTTTTTGCTTTTTATTTCACTATTGCTGTTTTTATGTAAATATTGTTGTTGATTTTGTTTGTTTTATTATTGTTTTTTTTCTCTTTATGTAAATATGATTGCTTTTTTGTGTCATGGTTGCTGTTTTTTTTTATTATTAAAAAAATGTGTTGCAGTTTGTTATTTAAATATGTCCCCATGAAATAATAATTTTCGAATTTTTTACACATTGTTGCTGTAATTATTTTTCTACATATGTTCTTGCCTTTTTATGTCTTAAGTTGTCATGGTTGCTGTTTTCATTATTTATATTGTTGCTGTTTTGTTTATTTAATTTAGTTGCTGTTTATGTACATATGAAACTATTGCTTTTTCTTATTTAAAAATGTAGCCTTGTTAAAAAATGTTGCTATTACTTTTTTATTAAGAAGTTACGATTTTGTTCATGTTTTTGTTGCTGTTTCTTTTTTATGTTAAAGTGTTTTTCTTTTTTTATGTTAAAATGTTGCTGTAAAAAAGGAATTTTTTTTCTTGCTGTTTTTTATGGTAAAATGTTGCTGTTTTTTTTTTTTTTCATGTTAAAATATTGCTGTTTTTTATGTTAAAATGTTGCTGTTTTTTATGTTAAAATGTTGCTGTTTTTTTTATGTTAAAATGTTGCTGTTTTTTATGGTAAAGTGTTGCTGTTTTTTTTATGTTAAAATGTTGCTGTTTTTTATGTTAAAATGTGGCTGTCAAAAATGCGACTTGCTGTAAATAATGCTCATTATTTTTATTGTTGCCCTTTTTATTGTTGCTGTTTTTTTTCATTGAATTGTGGTTGTTTGTCATTTAAATTCCTTTTTACATATACTACTAATTTTCGGATTAAAATAAACCTAAAAAAAAGTATTAAAAAAATGTGTTCCCTTTTTTATTTAGTTACTAATTTTCGGATTAAAATAAACCTAAAAAAAAAGTATTAAAAAAACGTGTTCCCTTTTTTATTTAGTTACTAATTTTCGGATTAAAACAAAATCCTTTTCAAAATATTTAAAAAAAATATATATATTTTTTTCATAAAATAATTGGTTACTAATATCACTATCCTTTTTTTAAAAAAAAAAAGAGGTAATAATAGTCATTTTTCCCAAAAAAAAAGATGAAGAGTAATTTAGTCAAATAGCAAAAAGTAAAAAAATAAACCAATCAATCGTTTTTTAGCGTCAAAACGCTATTTGCACCCCCGGCAACCCCTTTTTTAGCGTCAAAATGCTACTTGCACCCCCTCTTGTCGCACTTTTCGCTTCTATTTACACCGCGATGTTTCCAAACTGCTTTTCTTTCTTTCAAACAATTTTGCTAACATAAAAAGAAATATGTGGTTACTAATGGTCACTCTGAGCTTAGCTTGTTTGACCGTTAGGACTAACCTTCTTTTTTCACAGCGGATTAGTAGCAGTGATCGCTCTGAGGCCACTTGTTTGATCATCGCAAACATCCGCCTAAACTTCAAGAAATTTTCCCAATCCCGACTCCATTTTAGATCACGCTTCCCAGTAAGCATTTTTTAAGCGAACAAAGCGCTCGATCGCAAACCGAGTATTTGCAGCAGTCACTCTGGGCCCCGCCCGTTTGAACGCTGTAAATACCTTCTTTTCCGAATAAGCCATTAAAGACGACCACTCTGGATTTATCTGTTTGGTCACCATGAACGGCCTCTAGTTTTCATAAAAAATACCAACACACAAATATTTTCTACCCGAGAACTACGTAGCTTTGATTTCTCCATCGCACCCGGAGATATGTAGGAGCGGGGGCCCACTCCTGTCAAGCGCAAAAAACTAAAATTTTTATTAAGTCTTCCTTTCCGTTTTTTTTTGCAAATAACAAAAAGGGTAAATTAAAATGTTTTCTTTAAACTAATTTTTCTACACATTAAATTAAAAGGTAACCTTTTTAGGATGTTGCGGGGTGCTAGTACCTTCCCCGCACTTAATCGACCCCCGAACCCAAAAACAAAGGTTTTTTTCAATGTTTTCCTAAAAATAAATATTGATGGCGGCTCCATTGTTCAAAAGCAACGAAGCATCCCTCCTCCGGATTCTTCGGTCGCTACAAAATGCTTCATCTTTTTGTCTTAATAGAAACACCTTAGTGTATCGCGAAAAATCATCTATAAACGTTACATAATAATTTTTTCCGCCCCTAGTTGGAGTTTGTTTTAGATCTCCTAGGTCCGTATGAATTAAACTAAGTAGTTCAGTTTCACGATGTACTGGGGGACACGATTTCTTTGTTAATTTGGATTCAACACATACATCGCATTTACTATGTTGATTATCACTAGTTGAAATCATGCCAAGGCGTTGCAATTTAATAACATACTGAAAGTTAATATGACCTAGTCTAGCATGCCACATATTATAAGAGTCAATCAAGTAAGCAGAAGTCGAAACATTGTTATTGAAATCAAAAGTGTTGAGTACAAAAAGTCCATGATCATAATATCCCTTTCCAACAAAAATGTTGTTCTTGGTAAGAACAATCTTATCAGATTCAAATGTCACTTTGATACCATGCTTCAGCAGAACTCCAACAGAGATCAGGTTTGCCCTTATGTTAGGCACATGAAGCACATTTGTGAGAGCCAGAGTTTTTCCCGATGTGAGCTTGAGAAGAACTTTTCCTTTCCCCACAACTGGGGCTGGATGTGAGTCACCCAGATAGATATTTTCTTCTCCTTCCCCTACAGCAGTGTAGGAGGTAAAAACTTCTCTATTAGCACAGATGTGCTTGGTGGCTCCAGAATCCACCACCCATTTGTTCACATCAGTTGCCATGTTGACCAGAGAAACGACAGCAGCAATGACATCGTCATCCTCATTATCATCTCCACCAGCATCAGCCAAGTTGGCGTTAGCCTTAGGAGGATTGTCATTTCTCGCCCTATGCCTGCATTTAGGTGCATAGTGTCCTGGCTTTCCACAAACAAAGCAGTATCCTCTTTTCTTGAATTCAGTGCTATGAGTACCAGGATAATGATCATTGTTCCTTTTGTGATACTTTTGATTAGATGATTTCTTGGGATCGTACCTTTTGTTTGGAGAGACTTGTTTGCCTTTGTCGAAACTTGAAGGGTTGTTCATCACCATGTTTGCCCGTGAAGCCATTGATTTCGCCTTTGTCTTGTTACTCTCTTTTCGGTTGGTATCTTCGATGATGATATGAGTCAACAGCTCGTTCAGTGACAATTGCTTGTGTTTGTGCTTCAGTTGTTGCTTGTAGTCCTTCCATGATTCTGGCAGCTTCTCAATCAGAATACCTGCAATGAACTCGTCACGGAGAACTATGTTTTCAGCCTTCATTTCCTCTAGTAATTTGTGATACTGGTTGATTTGAGTTTTGATTTTGCCAGTTTCACTCATGACCCAATTGTAGTAGTTGCTGATGACAAATTTCTGCTTGCTTGCATCTTCAGCGGTGTATTTGAGAATCATTGATTCCCAGATCTGATTCGCTTCCTTGTAAGTGCAGTAGATGTCGAACAATTCGTTTGAGAGGGTGCTGAGAATTGTGTGACGACACACTTTGTTGGCATGGGTCCAAACTTCGACCTGTTTGGGAGTAGCAGGTTCGACTGGTTTGGAGTCAGTAAGAGCAGCAGCAACTCCGTGCATGTCAAGAAGGGAACTCACGCGTTCCTGCCACCTGCGAAAATTTTGGCCTGCGAAGACCTCAATTTTAGAGATGTCAGGGAAAGGTTTCGCATAAGTTACCGGGACAGCAGAAGGGATGATCTGTTGTTGTTGATGGGAGCACCGTTATCATCGTTGTTGATTGCGTTAGCCATGATAAATTCTTCAGATTGTTGTCGAAAATTGCTGATATGACTGTAGTCGAAGGATGCTGACTGCAGTCGAAATTCTATAGTCGAATTTCAGAAGTAAAATTTCGACTGATGCTGTTGAGTGTGAAGGACTGCTGTCGAATTGTACTGATGCTGTCTAAATTAAACCTGCAAACACAGAAATGTTAGATAAACAACCGGAGGCGTCTTGCGACTGCCCTGAAGAATTTATCCGCCTCTACAGCGCAAATTCCTCGAGGTACAACCGGGTCTTCTCAATCGCAGTAGCGAAAGAGGTATCAGAACTACCAAGAATAGATTGTGTAACAGGAGAGCAACCCAGAGTTGTTTTTCAGAAGGTAGGAAAATGAGTTTTCTAATCTGTCTTTCAAGTGCAACCCGAAATTGTTTAACTCTGCGGTTACGGAAATCAATTGTAATCAAAAGGTTTTAACTCTGCGGTTACGGAATAAATGGGTTTAAAAGAAAAGGAAGTCGTTGGAAGAAACTGACAGTTACAAAATAAAGGAAATTAACTTTCAGTTTTCGACCAAATCTTTTCACCAGGTAGTTCGACCAACTTTCAGTATTCGACCAGATTGTTTTGCCAATCAGTTCGACCAACCTGCAGTTTTCGACCTGAACTTTCCGTTACAAATTATTTCATAAAACATTTCGACCCATGATTGGGCGTATACGGATAGGCTGATAAAAGTAATATTTTATTTAATAAAATTAGTACAAAGCCAGTCGAGCGCGCAGGGGGGGGGGGGAATCGAAAGATTCGCACTGAACCAAGCCATGTTGGTCCCTACTTGTGCGCGCGAGGGAGTCCCTTCTAGTTGCTTGTTTACTAGCTCTCATTAAGCTTTAGTATATGAAGACTTTGGTGAATCGAAAGCCAAGCAATGTGGGACTTCTCACTTTTGAAATATCTATTTATTTTCAATAAAATACAACACTTAATAGGGCTCCCATTATGTCCTATCGAGGCAACACCATCTACTCTAGGAATGGTAAAAAATGTTGCCACTAGCACGGGGCAATTACCGCTGGTAAAATAAATAGATATTTCAACTACCCGTTTGATAATTGATACAAAGAAAGATGCAAATGATCAATACTCGTGGATAATTCTTTTAGTTAAATACAAAGTGACATTGTTGAAGTGATAACTGCATGATCAAAGAATTTTGTAATATTCCATGGAAAACTAGTGTATTAGTTTTGTTTGTTAAGAGGAAGAAACTCTATCATTTTGTTGTTTCATGAAGACTGATTTGTTGTAAAAGGAGGAACCAATTATATGTTAGATGGATGTATGATGTATTCTATTATAACACTTTTTACATAAATGTGTTTTTTATTTGGTCAAAAGCACTTTTGGTCTTTTATCTTTCACCAAAATTTCAGCTTGGTCTTTTATTTTTTTCTTCACTTTGGTCATTTATGTTTAAAATCTATGTCGAAGTGGTCCTTTTTTAACATTTCCCACACTGGTCGTTAACAGGTGACGTGTCTTGCTCAATTGGCATTAGTGACTGGGCAAAAAACATAAAAGACCAAACTGAAATTTTGGTGAAACATAAAAGACCAAAGTGAACTTTTACCAAATTTTTTTTTATCTTCATCCCCAATCAATCATCACCACCACCACCCTCTCACTCTCTCTTTCTCCACCGCACCACCATCACCACCGGTGCAACCTCTCTCCTTTCGCCTTCTCTCTCTCTTCTCCCTCGGTCTCTCTCCTCCTTCTCTTCCCCCTTCTTCTTCATCCCCAAATAGAAAAATTGGAGTTTTGGGTTTCAACATTTTCTGAAAAAATGCAGGTTTCAATGATATTATTGCAAAAGGAAGTTCTCTTTACAAACCCAGAACCTCAAATTTTCAAATTGGGGATGAAGATGAAGGGGGAAGAGGAAAAAGGAAACAGAGCAAGGGAGGAGAGAGAGAGGTCCCCGTGGTAGTGATAGTGGTGTGGTGGAGAGAGCGTGAGAGGGTGGTGGTCGTGGTGGAGATTGGGGATGAAAATGAAGTTTTTTTGGACAAGACTTCACTTTGGTTCTTTATGTTTAACCAAAATATTAGTTTGATCTTTTATGTTTCTTTTTCAGTAACTAATGCTAACTTAGCAAGCCATGTCACATGTTAATGGCCAATGTGGCGTCTGTTAAAGTCACTGGATAGAAATGTTGAAAAAGAACCACTTTGACATATAATTGAAATATAAAGGACCAAATTGAGGGAAAAAAATAAATGACCAAATCAAAATTTGGATAATATTTTTTATACCCCACACCCCTAGTGAAATAGCTATTTTACCTTTTAGTGCTTGTTTGGTTTGGTGGTGGGATGACTTGGAATCAATTTTGAGGTTAGCTTTCGTGATTTTACATGATTCATTGGTGTTTAGCAAACTAGAGAAAATGGACCGAAGGAGAGAAAAAAATTCAGCCTCATGCAAGCACATAAGAAAACAAATGGACCGAAGGAAACAAAAATATTCAACCAATATAATTCAGCCTAATATTTTTTATAAACAGACAAAAAATATCTACTTTTATTTATTTTTTGACCAAAAAATATCTAGTTTTATATATACAAGTTATCACCCATTTTGGTAATTAACATGCAAAAAAAAATTGATACAAATTATTCAAACAACATGACCTGCACTTTAAATTATATTTTCTAATTGTAATTTTAATTTTGATATAATATAAGTTAATTTAGTATTTTTGTTGTATATTTTATCAAATTTTAAGTTTCTAATGTAATTATAAATTAAAGCCCATTTTGGTAATTTCACACTCAAAAGCAATTTTGATCCAACCTATCCAAACAACAAAAATTGATGAAAATCACTTTTCTGTAAGCATATCCAAATGTAAATCACGTTACGTTCAACTCACTTTTAACTAAAATCAATTCTACAAAATCAATTTTGTCAAAATCAATTTTTGCCACCGCTGAACCAAACACACACTTACACTACCAAATATTCCACATATAGTTAAATTTAATATTCCACGTATAGTTAAATTTATAATATACTCTATTTGTTTTCTAATTTCAACCAACCCCATCATTTTATTTTTTTAATATATATTTCTCAAATTATATAATCATATGTTTTTTTTACATAAACGTTTTTTTCTTTTAATGTCTTTAGCATTCAAAATTGTTTTTTCTTATTTTAGATTTTTTTTCGTTTTCCACATATTTAAAGTTATACGATTTATTGCTAAAAAAATTAGGCTTAAATAGTTATTACCCCTGCAAATATCCTCATTATCCTGTTACCCCCTTGCAAAAAAAAAGGTTTAAAAAACACTTTGTAAAATGTAACGTTATCCAGTTACCCTCTGCTGCTGTTAACTTTTCTGTTAAAAAATGTAAAATGTAACTTTATCCAGTTACCCCCTGACGTCTGTGCCACGTGGCTCTGACATGTCACGTCAGCATCTATGTCACCACTGCCATGTGGCACTGACATGTGCCACGTCAGCAACCAATTGATGGCTGCCACGTGGCACACACTTGGCAATGTGGAATATTGTGTGTTACTTAAAAAAAATAAAGATTTTGGTTGCAAATGAGAATTGAACTCGTGACCCTTTAATTTAACCCACACCCCATTACCATTACACCAAATCATTTTTTGTGATTGTTAAGACAACTAATAGGATATAGGCTAAATAGCACTTTTGGTCCTTTATCTTTGCTCCAGATTTCACTTTGGTCCTTTATCTTTTTTTTGGTCCGTTTTGGTCCTTTATCTTTCATTTTCGTTTCACTTTGGTCCTTTAACTTTTTTTGGTCCGTCTTGGTCCTTTATGTTTCATTTTGGGCCCTCACGTTATTATTTAATTCAATTAAAACATTAAAACAATTAAAACAATTGTTTTAGTTTCCAGAATTGTTTTAAAATAATTTTGTTTTAAAATAAATAAAACATTAAAATCAATAAAACATCAGATTTTGTTCATCTTCTCAGATCTTCTTCTCTCATTTTTGTTTCCAGATCTGTTCATTTTTGCTTCCATCTTTGTTTCCATTTTAATTTGTTTCCAGATCTGTTCATCTTTGTTCTTCATCTTCCAGATAATCTTCAATCTTCATTTGGGTTTAAACGAAATCAAACAAAAATCTGGGATTAAACGGAACATTGTTTAAACGAAACATCTGGGTTTAAACAAAAATCTGGGCTAAATTTGTTTTCGTTCATCTGGGTTAAACTCGTTTTTGTTCATCTGGGTTAAACGAAACATCTGGGTTTAAACATCTTTGTTCTTCATCTTCCCAGATTTCGTTTTCGTTCTTCCAGATTCGTTTTCGTTTTCGTAAAAACCCAGATTTCGTAAAAAGCCCAGAAACAAAATAGAGGAAGAAACACGAGTTATGGGCTTTCAGTCATGGAGCTTCGTTGTTCTTGATTCAAGGATTAGGGAGGAGGACTTTCAATTTGGGATTTAGGGTTCTGTGCAATTTTATTGTTGAACACTGGAATCGTTGTTGATGAAAGGGGATTTGTGCAATTTTATGCAATTCTATTGTTGATGAAATCGTTATTGTTGAACTTTGTTATTGTTGAGCTTCGTTATTGTTGAACTTGTTGGAATTGTTATTGTTGAATTGCAATTTTATGCAATTCTGTGCAATTTTAATTAATTCTGTTTTGCTTCAGTTTCCAGAATTGTTTTAAAATAATTTTGTTTTAATTATTTTAATTTTTTAATTGAATTAAATAATAATGTGAGGGACCAAAATGAAACGAAAATGAAACATAAAGGACCAAAACGGACCAAAAAAAGATAAAGGACCAAAGTGAAACGAAAATGAAAGATAAATGACCAAAACGGACCAAAAAAAAGATAAAGGACCAAAGTGAAATCTGGAGCAAAGATAAAGGACCAAAAGTGCTATTTAGCCTAGGATATATTATATAAAACGCAGATCTTCTTCATCTTCATCAATTGGTTGCTGTTGAAACCCAGAAACGCATATATTCATCATCTTTAGAAACACAAATTCATCATCATCAAATCATGAAAAACGCATAATCTGATTTCGTTTCTGTAAATCATCATATTCCAGAATACATATACATACCCATTTCGTAATACGTAATTGCTATATTCATCTTCTTCATTTTATACCCAATCTAGAAACAAATCCAGAAACGCAGAAACTTAAAAAACACAAATTGTTGTTAACAACCAGATCTAGAAAAAAACGAAATTGGGGTTTCGTTTTATACCCAAATTAATCAATGTGCGTTTTCGCCAATCTGCGGTTTTCATCAGTCTGCGTTTTCGATTTATACCCAAATTAATCTGTGAAATCAAGATGAAGAAGATGAAGATATAAACGTATTATATAAACGTATTTTAAGATATAAACGTTTCTGCGTTTCTGGATTCTAGATTGCTTTTCTGGATTCTAGATTGGGATTTGTCGATTTAAGATATAAACGTATTTTAAGATGAAGGTATAAACGTTTCTGCGTTTCTGGATTCTTGATGGGTTTGATTTCGTTGTTGTTGTTGTTGTTGTGCCACGATTTCAGAATGACGATGATGGGTTTGATTTTGTTTTCTGCATTTGATTTCAGAAACGCAGATCTGGAATCGTTGAAGATGATGAAGAAGAAGATTAATGTGATGTAATATATATTCATCGTTGGGATAATATACACAACCGTTTAGTGTGTTCAGTGGTAAGGTGGTTTGTTGGTCGCTTAGAGGTCAAATGTTTGAATCCCATTGGCAACCAAAATCTTTATTTTTTTAAGTAACACACAATATTCCACATTGCCAAGTGTGTGCCACGTGGCAGCCATCCATTGGTTGCTGATGTGGCACATGTCAGTGCCACATGGCAGTGGTGACATAGATACTGACGTGACGTGTCACAGAGGCCCAATAATATGGTGACACGTGGCATTGACGTCAGGGGGGTAACTGGATAAAGTTACATTTTATATTTTTTTAACCGAAAAGTTAACAGCAGGGGGTAACTGGATAACGTTACATTTTACAAGGTGTTTTTTAAACCGTTTTTTTTGCAGGGGGATAACTGGATAAAAATGATATTTGCAGGGGGTAATAACTATTTAAGCCAAAAAATTATGCCATTTTAGTGTTTATTTATTTTTTGGAAAAGACAAAGAATAATGTAAAACCGGTAATAGACTTTATTTGTTTTCTTATTTTATCCTTTTCATTTAATATTTTTTTATTGGAAAAAAGTTAATATTTTTTTGAAAAATTCATATATGCTGTCCTTTTTTGGTGACCAAATAGGTTGTGTCATTATTTGTACTTTTTTTTTTCTAAAAGCATAATCAAATATTCCAAAATAGTAAAATATACAATATATTTTATTTGTTTCCTTATTTTTAATCAATATCTTTTGCCAAAAAAACCAATCCTTTCCTTTTATTTATTTAATAAATATATGTTTCTCAAATTATATAATCATATGTTTTTATTTTCCTTAATAAATTATTCATTCTTTGTCTTTCGCTTTTTAAAAATGTTTTCCCTTTTAAGGCGCCCCTTGGGCACGGCTTATCAATATATTTATTATTTTCTAGACCTTTTTTTTATAACTTAGTTCATAAATAAATATACTATGTATATTATTTCATTTTTTAAAACCAGATAAAATGAATATTCAATAACATTTTTATTTTAAAAGTTATATAATCATATAGTCTTTAGCTTTTAAAGTCGTTTTTATTATTTTCATTTAATATATATTAAAAATGCATATATTTTTTTTGATCAAATTAAAAATGCATATATGCCATTTCTGTAGTTGTTTATTTTTTTTGAAAACACGGAGAATAATCCAAAACTGGTAAAACTCATAATAGACTTTATTTGTTTACTTATTTTATCCCTTTTCATTTAATATTTGTATTTGAAAAAAATGCATATATGCAGTGTCATTATTTGTAGTTTTTTTCTTCTAAAAACAGAACCAAATATTCAACAAATAGTAAAATATGCAATATACTTAATTTGTTTTCTTATTTTAACCTATCACTTCCTTTTATTCATTTAATACATAGTTCTAGACTTATATAATCATATATTTTTTATTTTCTTAAATCCACTTCATAAATAAATAAATTGTGTTTATAGTTTTTATTTAATTTTTTAACGCGAGATCAAATTAGACGTGTTTCTTTCAGAAAAAATTTGACAAAATTTTTCAAAAAACTTTCAAAAATATTTATACAAAAATGGTATATTATTCACCAAAAAAAATACTAATATGGTACATTTATATTTTAAAAAGAATTTGACGTACTTCATGAAAAAGACTTCATAATTTGTTTAAAAAAAAGGACTTCATAAATAAAAATCAGCTGATTATTGGTTCGGACCATTGCTGACTACCCACGCAGTGTCCCAAAGCTTTTAACAAATGACTAATCTGCACTCACTACTTACACGAAAACAAACCGGATCGACCCCGACTACGTACCCAACGGCAGCCCGATGGCAAACACCCCCCCCCCCCCCACCACCCCAAAAAAAAGGCAGCCCAATGACCGGGCCAGAGGAGCTGGTTAAATTTAAAAAAATAAATAAATAAATAAATCCGCTGATTAGACTAGCGCGGGGGTGACCGAAGCGTAACGTAAACAGAAATCACTATAAAATGATGTGATCTGAGATATGGAAAGACTGTGGAGAGAGAGAAAGAGCAGAAAGGAAAGGGCGGGGTAGTTTCTAGAGAGAGAGAGCGACCCAGTATCCTCTCTCCTCAATGGAAAGCGGCGAACAAGGTCTCCCTCCGGCCATTTCCGCCGCTCCAACCACCGGGATCCCCACCGAATCCCCTCCTCCACTCGGTGATCCTATTAATGGTCCCGATCCAGCTGCGGAGCCTGAATTTCATGCTCTGATTTCAGACGAAGAGCACGATCACGATCACGAACACGATCACGATCACGATCATGATCACGAACACGATCATGATTCCGATCACGATCATGAGCATGACCACCATGATGATGACCAGGACCATGATGATGTGGTTGAGACCGTTGCTTCCTTGGATGATATCAAGCTCAAGATAATTAAGCAGGTAATAAATAACTCTTCTCGTTTTCCACTATTTTCTAGTAAATGGGTTTTCTCTTTAATTGGTGATATACTGTCTTGTGAAGTTGAATTGAGTCACCGAAGGAGTCAAAATTGAATAAATAAACCGAGTGAATTTTGTTTTGTATTATCATTTGCAGCTTTTCGTAACTGAATTTTGATGTGTTTGCTTGAAAGCCTAGAAACCTCGTGTTTTCACATTCTAGGGTTTCTGTATATATTTGTTTCTGCTTTAATTAACTTTGCTCTAAGTTGTTGTTGATTTGTTCACATGACTTAGTAAATTGGTTGTGCTTATTTTGCAGGTGGAGTTTTATTTCAGCGATGAAAATTTGCCCACTGATAAGTATCTGTTGGGTTTCGCCAAGAGGAACAAGGAAGGGTTTGGTAAATGATAAATCTATTTAAGTAAATTTGTCTAGTTGGGATTTAACTTCTGCACTTTCTTAACTTGATTTACAACATATTTATTGCCTGATTGTTCACTTGTATTGTGCATTGTGCTGTTGTTGTCCCACAACTCTAGATATATTCATTTGGGAGGTTTTCTCCAAGGTTGAGAAATTAATCTGTTTGTTGCTAAGCAGAATATGTTAGTATGAAATGTGGAATGATCTGGGTCATGTATAATATATTTCGCAGGAGATCTGAAGTAAAGGTTAATGTTGGATAATTGATATTCCTCTTCCTAGATTCCCTGACTTTCAAATTTGTTTGTATGAATGTAATCATGAAATACTGATAACAAAGTTGAATTATAGGCATGATAATTGTTTAGATATATAGTTAGAGTGACAGATTACATATGTGCAATTACCATATTCTGATGTATGAGTTATCCATTGTACTACTGCGGGATAAGGGATGATCATGTTTTCTCTTTTCTAGTGATGATAGATAAAAATAGCTTATATGTCGAATGTAAATGGGCAAATTTCCATTTTCCCATTTGCAAATGTTTTTCAAAAGGGGATCTGTTGAAGTTCATGATAGAAAAGGTGATTTGAATTGAAAGGTGCACAAATTGTAGCAGCACGCGTTTTCTATATATACTAAACCTAGTGTAAGCAATGATAGTATCCTTACTACAAAGTATTATTAACTATCTAGTTCTTTTTCTAGAATAATATTTAATAATTACTACATTATATGAAATCCTTAATGAAATTTTGGTAGAATAGTAATTGTTAATTAATTTTAAAAGCAATGTTAAGTTTTGCATGTATACAGAAGCCTGCATTTCTGCATGCATTATATGATCATGTGTGTTTTTTGACTGTAACGAAGCATCTATTGCTGTCTTTGCTCTTAATATTATTATAACTGAGCTAACTTAGCTAATCCTACTTCCATATTATTTGTATAATGATCATTATTATTTGCCCATAGTTCCATGCATTTATTTGTTTATCCTATCATGTAATTCCTAGTTATGCTGTTCATGCAGTTCCTATAACAGTTGTTGCTTCATTTAGAAAAATGAAGAAGCTCACCCGAGACCATTCATTTATTGTTGCTGCACTGAAGGAATCTTCACTGCTGGTATGATTCTTCCTTGTTTTGTGAACATGTAATACACTGCAATCTGGTTTTTCAATTCCTAAGCAAAAATTCCTCTCATGAGGACTTAGGTTGTTAGTGGTGATGGGAAAAGGGTTAGGCGGCTCAATCCACTTCATCTCAATGACATTAAAGATCACAAGGTATTCAAGTAGCATGCTACGTTTTTTAGTCTGTTTTGTTTTGTGTTATTCCGCATCTTATTCTTGGACTCTAGTTATACACGGTTGTGGTGGAGAATTTGCCTGAGAACCATTCGAAGGAGAACATTCGGGAAATATTCCGTGAAGCTGGAAAGTATGATCTCTTTCTTAACTTCTGCTTTTTTAAAGATATTACATTCATGCTTTTAAATGTCTAATTTTTGTTGAATTATCTTCTAATATGCAGTATAAAGAAGATAACCATTCATGAGCCCCGTTCTATGGCAGAGTCTGCTAAAGTTTATAACCATATCAAGCAAGAAAAGTTTATTAGTAGTAAGGTATAGAAACAATTTATGTTAATTGCTAACAATAAATATGGAGTGTTATTGTTTTTTCATTTCATTGTTGCTTTTACTAGAAATTCTATTTTAAACATCTGAGCCATCTCGGCATGAAGCGCAATATTGTTTTTTTTTCATATATTTCCTGTTTACATTTTTACTTAATATATGATTACATGTTTAGTTGGTCTCTAACTGCAGTTAGGGTGCTAAGTCAAACATTGCTTTCTAGATGACGCATATTATGCTGCAATAATTGCCTTCTGCCCTGTTCCCCTTGCTGCCCATGATTATTCACTTCATCGCCATAGTTGTCTATCTTATAAGTCTGGCAATCACTTTGATTTTATAGGGTGAATGAAACAATGTTTATAAAATCGATAGCCAGTTTGCCCACCTTTTAAATAATTTATTTCAAAGATAGCCAGTTTTTTGGGTTTCAAATCGATAGGTTTTTGTGGTGTTTGGTTGGTCTTGAAGTAAAAATATATGTTGCAGCTTGATCTGTAGGTTCTCATCTCATTCCATCTTGATTTAGTTTCATGAATGAAATCATTTTGTATTTTATTCTCTATTGGTGACATCAAAGCTGCTTTAACATAGCTGTTACCTGATGAATGTTTCAATTTGTCATGATATACCTCACATTAAAGAGCTACTGTTCTTGGTTAACTTTTTTAGCTTTTATGGACTTCATTTAAAATACTCTGGATAGATATACGATAACTATCTTGTGTTAGCTCTTGCCTGCTATATTCTTTTCTTCCTTTGGCACATTTATCTCCTTATTTAATGTTGCTTTTGCTTACATTGTCATTGTAATCTACCAATGTATAGCTACATGCTTTTGTGGAATATGAGACTATTGAGGCTGCTGAGAAAGCTGTGAGTTCCACTTTATATATTTTCATATTATCATTGGGCCCCTATTGCCTGGACAATTTACTTAGTCTGCAGTGCCAATGCTGATTTAGGTGGCTATGTTAAATAATGAACAAGACTGGAGAAATGGCATGAGGGTTAAACTTCTCAAGCAAATGGTTAGTTGCAGATTTTTCATTTTTGACAAATTTGCAGTAGTTGGTGTTAACGGTGGTTTTATGCTTTAGGGGAAATATGGACACAAAAAACAAGTTTGGAAGGAATCTAATTCTGAGAAAAGTAGCTCAAGTCATGAGAAGAGTAGCTCAAGTCATGTATCTGAGCAAACTGGAGATAAGGTGAATCATGGCTCAAATGAGCATCATGGAGATACAAATGAGAACGAGGTGTGTGTTGCATTTGTTTTTCACCCTTGGCATCATCCTATAGTGTATCTGCTGGTAATTTAAAGCTCTGGTATTATGGGTTCCTTACCCTTTCAGGATAAATTCATATATTTTATATTTTCGTAAGTGAGAAATTACAATTTCTTGTGACCAAGCATGTGCCACTCTTATCAGGATGTGATGAGATAATTTTTGTTAGGCACTGCAACAATCACTAGGAGCCTGCAGTACACTAAATCCATAACTTTGCGGTTTCAATATAGTGTAGCATCCGTACACATTTGTTGTGTTTTTTAGAGTAGCAAAAATTACGATCTGTGTTCTTATAAGAAGTAAAAGCTCCTCATGTCGTGATGTCTGTAATGCCTTGTATCATACTCCCTTAGCTGCTGACCTTGCCTTTGATAATTTCAGAATCCTGTCTTTTCTGCAAGCATCTTTTATTCAGAATGTTGTAGAATTCAGGTCTATGTGTTTTTGCATATTCTCATGACTTAAGGCAAAAACAGTATTATTGACAAACTAGTTCAGAAATAATCAGTTTACATTTGTCTCTGGTGCTTGCTTACCCTTCATTATAGGTTGGAGAGCATTTGTCAAAGGATAAATGTGCACAGAGGCACACAAAACAAGGAAGATCAAGAAAGCATAAATATCGTGCTACAAATGGGATTGGTATCTCATCTTATCTATATATTTGGGAGTTCCATTTGGTTGTATTATTATTTATTTTGAATCCCTTCTCATTTTAATTGTTGCATTGTTCCAGGTCACGGAAACACATCATCTACCTATACTGTCGAAGCATCAAAGCCACCTCCTGGACCAAGAATGCCAGATGGAACCCGGGGCTTTGCAATTGGACGAGGTCGGCCTCCTGTCCCTGCTTCGAATTAGCAAGATTTGAAACCATACAGCAGATTGTATTTATAACAGTGTTTATTTTCAGCTGTTAAGTGTTGTAAAAGTTTTAACTTGGGTCCCTATGTGTTTGCTTGAGCCAACGTTCAAGTGGTTGTGGACTGGTTAATTTATTTTGGTCGCGGAGTCTAAAACCATTTTCAGATTATTAGGCTGTTAAAGATAAAACCATGTTTTTGTTGTGGTAATCCTCACCATATGAGGAAACTGTGTAGCAAAAGATCCCATCGAGAAATATGTTATTTGGGATGAAAGCTACGTGTTTGATATTGTTGAGTTGAATGTTTTTTAAGTTGAGTATTCTAGGTTGGCATTATAGACCGCAATCTTTGAAACGGGGGCACTGGCTGAGAAATTACAGTAACTTGTTATGCACGGGTTTGACCGGTCTTTAGGTATGATGATGTCTTTTGTCGATGAAAATAGTTCAGGAGAATGAAGTACTATGGATTTCACTTCTTTCTTTGAGAGTTTATTGGGGCAAGTAGGGTGTGTTTGGTTTAGTAAAGTAGACTAAGGTGTTATTTGGAACAAGAGAAAAATGGGAGAAATGGAGAAGAGAGAGGTGTTGAATATTTATGAAAAGACTAAAAATTATAATTAAGAGAAGGGTAAATAAGGAATTGATAAATATTAATCCATGTTCTTTCATTTCTTCTCCCTTTCTCTCCCTCTAATTTCTCTTCAAACTAAACAAAAGAAGTTTGATACTTCTCTTTAACTTCTCTCTCGCCAATCTCTCTTTGGGAATCTCAAACTTGGTACATTTTATTTGTAGTTTTCAGATACACATGGTTGTGTACTTTCGGTATTTTGAGGATTCGAATTTTAGGCAGAAATGTTTTTTTTCCTTTATTTGTTCCTTCCTCATTGTTAAATCTATGGATCCTTTGACATTGCACCACCTACCTTTAGGGTATGTTAGGATGGACGGTTTGAGAGGTGAGGGGAGGACTTGATTTTCAATTCTATATTGAGGAAGTTATAAAATATTTTTAAAAAAATGTAGTGTGATTAACAATGTTTTATCATTATATATTAAGTTATTTTTTCAATTTTTTAAAATCTCAAACACCCTTAGGCTTAAAGAGGATGTAGAGACGGTGGGAGAATATGGAGATGAGAAAGAGAGAATAAGAGGTGAGAGATATAGCAGAAAATTTTGTGATTGTTTTGTAATGTCGAGGATGCTTCCCCAATTTTCTACAAATTTATGAGCTATGGTATGTTTAGTATAGGTGAAATAAGGGAGAGAGAGAGAGAGGTGAGAGGTGAGAGAAGTTGAAGAGAATTACTTCTTCTGGAATTAAATATAAGAAAAAAAATCTATATATTTGGTCCATATTTGGTCCAAGTACATAGGCTTTTTTGCTTATGTTTAAGTCTGGAGTAGTATCAAACTTCTATTCTTTGGTTTGGAGAGAAATGAGGGGGAGAGAAAGAAAGAAGAAATAAGAAAGAGTGATTTAATATTTGTCTATTTTGTTATAGATCTTGCTTTTAATTATTAAAATTGATTTTATAGATTAGTCATTAATTTTTTTTTTTTCATAAATATTCAACACCTCTCATATTTATCTCTTTTCTTTTTCTCTTGTTCTAAACAACACATTATTCTACTCTATTTCTCACATCTTTCTCTCTTCGCAACTTTTCTAAACCAAACATGCTATTAAGAAAATTTCTGGTTTGTTAATTTCCTTTTTTCTGTCAAGTCTATATGTCAATTTTTTTTAAGTATACGGCCTAATATATATTTTTGCATACTATTTAGTGAGATACTTTCTTTTTACCTTGGTAATGTTTTTGAGTTCGTGAACTTAATTCTAATCATTCAAGTCACTTACTTTTAGTCAATTTTAGTGGTTTAAATCAGCTCATTCAGTTTCTGTGGCTCATGTTTGGATGACAAGTAACATGATGTCAAATTAGTCAAACTGAATGAATAATCTTATATCTAAATCCAATACCGTCCTGCAGTCTTATATCTAAATCCAATATCGTCCTGCAGTTGGAACTACAGTTGGTAATGTCGTATGTAGCCTATAATTGTCCCGAAGCGCATAACATGTCGGCCCAACATTTCGCACACGTGTTTAGCATTTCATTAATAAAAAACATATTTTCAGGTAAAAAAAAGTCTGCAGATATCATTTCAATCTTTATATTTTATAGAACTCAATGATCTAAATTTCAAAATTTTCTGATAAGTTTGGACATTTTAGTGCAGTACAAATTTACACAGACAGATACTTTTTAGCTATTATAACCGCGGGTACCTCCTAACAAAGTTTTTGCTACACCCAAGGTTCGAACCCAATGCTTTGGGGTGGGATCTGAGTCTAATTACTATTAAAATCAACCCTTTTAGTCATGTATTACTTGTAATAATAAAAGACATATTTTCAGGTAAAAAAAATTCTGCAGATATCATTTCGATCTTTATATTTTATAGAACTCAATGATCTAAATTTCAAAATTTTCTGATAAATTTGGACTTTTAGTGCAATACAAATTTACACTGACAGATACTTTTTAGCTATTATAACCGCGGGTACCTCCTAAAAAAAATTTTGCTACACCCAAAGTTGGAACCCGATACTTCGGGGTGGGATCGGAGTCTAGTTACCACTAAAATCAACCCTGTTAGTCATGTATTACTGATAATAATAAAAGACATATTTTCAGGTAAAACAAATTCTGCAGATATCATTTCGATCTTTATATTTTATAGAACTCAATGATCTAAATTTCAAAATTTTCTGATAAGTTTGGACTTTTTAGTGCAATACAAATTTACACTGACAGATACTTTTTAGCTATTATAACGGCGAGTGCCTCCTAACAAAGTTTTTGCTACACCCAAGGTTCGAACTCGATACTTCGGGGTGGGATCCGAGTTTAATTACCATTAAAATCAATCTCATTAGTCATATATTACTATTTCTATTAAACTGATTAATCCAATTATTTAAAATAAAATACTTGATACACATAATACTTTTAAGTGTTTTGTTTAACAATAATATGAGATAAAAAATAGGGAAAATATATTAAAAGATTATAAAGCTATTCTTCAACATCTAACAAAAAATAAATTAATTATTTAATAAAAAATTATATCCTCTGCATTAATTTACATAAACAAGAAAAAAACTATTTTTGTTTTAATGGAAAACTGTTTTCAAAATTATAATACATACAAAATTTTGATAATGTTTTTGAAATTTCCAAATGATCCATTTTGATCATCCATTTTTTGTTCTTCAAAAATGTTTGACATTCACTTTTTTAATCATTAAATAATTTTTTGTCAATAATCATTAAATTGTATAATCTTCTTTTCGATTTTATTAGATTTCCGCTAAATATGCGCGTTATATCCAATTATATACTCATCCATATGTGTGGTGGGCCTTGCATTTTAATTTTTTATTATTTCTTTCCATCTTTCCATCACTTTGTATTGTCATATCATTGACACCCAACAATTATCAGTTTTTGCGCATCAATTACCTGCAGTGGACCCTATCCAACTAGGGGTCCCACATCTTCAATTTCTATATTCTTATTAAGAAAACCAAACATGCGGTCGATCCCACCTCTTCAAACATGGTGGGCCTCTATTTTTTGGTGATTTTCATCCAACCCAATTGTTTAACCATTTATTGATTCAGTTATAACTTATAATTATTATGATTTTCTGAGTTTAACAAACGAAAATAAGGAAAGCCCCGTGCGGAGCACGGGACGTAGGACTAGTAGTACTAAATCAGAAGTTCAGACCAAGAAGCAAAAATTATGCCAGATTCTACTAGCGAGCTGAGCCACACTAAAACTAGTTATAGTACTAGCAGCTAACGAAACAAAAAGCAAAGATACGATATACTCCATATGGAACATGTATTAGAGAAGTTCCATTCCACCAAATTTGTATCAATGGCAGTTAAAACTAGTTCCCCAAATAGCTATACCAAACTATATTCTTGGCTCGTATCGAAATCACTTTTTGTGACGTTAACGAATCAAATGACCCCATCTGAGCAAACGGTTTCGACGACGCGATGATATCAAAGTAGCAGACAAGAAAGTCGCACTTAACTACCGCCATTTGACACTTTCCCTCCCTCATTATATAAAAAAATGAAAAACTCATTTCCCTGAAATGGAATATACTCGCGTCCATTCCATTCTAACCGTTTCTTCCTTCCCTTCATCACTCTATCTCCTCAGATCTACTTTCAACTCTCTTTCTCTCTCGACGCATCCATGCTTTCTTCTCATTCTTGTGCTCTCAACAATCTCCCTCTCCGTCTCTCTCGTATTGACCGCCTTTCTCTCCTTCCATCAACTTCCATCGTTTATTCTTCCCCTTCCGACTTCGATTGCGCCACCCTTAAGGTACTCGATCTTCTTCTGCTAATCTTAATGCCTATTCAATATTATTTTTCATATGCTTTATCTTGCGTGAATCGTGTGCTATTTTTTGTTGTTTACTCCCTTCTTCAACATTCTGCAGTTACATCCGTTCGTTATTCAACAATACAGGTGCTGTGTTCGACGTAATGTCCTTTCTACTAGAGCCTTCGATGAGGTATAACTTCTCTCAATATATAGGGACATATCATGTGAGAGATGGACAGGATTAGATTTATATATATTCGTATTGAGTGTTTGGAGCAAATATTGATTGTAGATTTCACCAAGATCGAACAAGATTAAGGTCATTAAATAATTTAGCTCATTTATATATGTTCATATTGAGTATTAGGAGCAAATATTGATTGTAGATTTCACCGTGAATGATCAAGATTAAGGTCATTGAATTTAGCTCATTTATATAAGTTCATATTAAGTGTTAGGAGCAAATATTGATTGTAGATTTCACCAAGAATGTTCAAGATTAAGGTCACCGAATTTAGCTCATTTATATATATATATATATATATATATATTCATATTGAGTATTAGGAGCAAATATTGATTGTGGATTTCACCATGAATGATCAAGATTAAGGTCATTGAATTTAGCTCATTTATATATGTTCTTATTGAGTGTTAGGAGCAAATATTGATTGTAGATTTCACCATGAATGATCAAGATCAAGGTCATTGAATTTAGCTCATTGGAACTTCCTAAATAAAAGAAACATATGCTTCTCCAATTATAAAATGTTCTTACAAGTTTATATGTGTTTATGAAAAAGCTAAATAAGAAAGTTCTTAAAAGATTAAGATGCAGAAGCTGACTCAACTTGTATCAGATGGTATTGCTTAAAAAACTCAAGGTTTTGGCTTATTGCAAGATTCTTTAATATTTCTCTTTCCACGAGTACTTGTTGAGAAGTTTATCTAAACTTGCTTTAAATCATAAAATCATATGACATGATCATTAAATAACTTTTAATCGGAATATGCTCTAGGTTGTGTTTTTCTTCTCTTACTACCGCTCTCACATAAAATATCCCTAATTTGTAAGTTTTACTCTTATAATTCTCAACAAAACTCACTGGAGGTGCTTGATGCTCTGAAACCACAATTCTTCTCTAAATGAGTTGACTTGAGAGATGATTGTTTCTTTAGAAACAAAGAGGATGATGATAAATGCTAACATTTAATTCTATCTACATGGAGAATTTAGTTTAAAGACATCCAGCAAACAAGTGCTTTTAATTTTCTGACTAGTAGCATTTGTTCAACTGCTGTGACAATCTGCATATTCCCTGTGCATATAATTTCTAGGTTTATATCTGGAATTTAACTTTCTAAGGCTTTAGCAAGTCATTGCTTCTCATGAACTGTGATTTGCTTATGCTGATTCAGTGTCATGACATTTGTTATGTGCTACAGGATTCATTTGACTTTCCAATACTCAATGATTATGATTGGGGCACTGAAGAGAGTTCTCCTGAATATGTGCTCTCATCCAGTGACGGTGAAGACAGTGATGGCGAAGTCTTTCTTACCCCTGTGAATGATATTGATTTGCCTTCTGTTTCTTCATCATCAAATAATGACGCTTTAACACTGGCTGCTCATCGGCTTGCAGCCATTGGGAAAGGACGCAAGAAACATAGGCAAGTATGTAGAACTTGTGCAAATTTTTTTTTGAGTAATGTTATTCGGCCAAAGTTTTTCTTCCAAAAATAGCTAAAAACCACATTACAACACCAATTAATCAAGTTTTTTAAGCCATTAACCAACCTACTTTTTCACAGTTTTTAGTCAATAGCCTAGAAAATTGTGAAAAAGTAGGTTGGTTAATGGCTTAAAAAACTTGGTTAATTGGTATTGTAATGTGGTTTTTGGCTATTTTTGGCTGGAAAACTTTGTCCGAATAACATTACTCTTTTTTTTTATACCCTTATTTGTCAAAGGGAATATTTAATATTGAATAATGAAACTACTATTCTATGCCATTATATTGGTAATATTAGAAATATTACGGGAGTTCTACTCTACCTACATGTCGTATACTTTATGTATGCAGTCACTGAAAATGCATTTCTACTGTTGGTGCATGATAAATGATCTTTTCTGTCAGCTATTATGTGAAGTATTACCGACTGCCTTATAGTTTCTGACAGTTCAGATTTTAATCTATATGCAGGATCAAACTTGGCATTTTCATCACCATGGGGCTTATAATCGTCTTGACAGCACTACTTTTATATGTAGATTGGTGTGCATGGAAAATTGTTAGACTCCCCTTATCACCTTTTTACTTGACCCGTCCATTTCTTATATCTGCCATTTTGGTTTCTTTTGCTGGCTATGTTTGCGTCCCAGTTTTCCATCATTTTAAAGCCATCCATGTTATAAAGCAACAAAGGCCTCTTAGACGTCGCTTGATAAAAAGGACACCCACATTGGGTGGATTGTTTTTTGTGCCTATTGGTATAATGGTTGCTTATGTTATTGCTGGTTCCTCATCTATAGAAGTGTCTGGGGCAGCTGGCGCAACAATTGCATTTGCAGCAGTTGGTTTACTTAGTGACATATTAAGCCTCACCAAGAATCATTGGAGAGGTTTACCAGAATTGGCAGAAGTACTCTTGGAGGTTATTACTCTATTTATTTTTTTGATATTAAAAGCAGTGTTTTTGGAGTTTTGATGTGCTAGCTAATTGAACTATTGTTCTTCTGTTCCAAAAAATTCTGTTTTGCTTCCTCACTGATAATTTTTCTTTCCATTTATTCCCTCACATATCTGTTTTTGCATTTAACCCCACCAGTCCAAGCTTGCCTCCATTTTGCAATCAATACCTGCTCCATGGAATGTTGGAAACATTAAATTGATGCAAGTTATGTTGAGACACCAGATTGAAAGAAGTTGATATTAGATGCACTAAATTGAACAACAAAAAAATAATACTAAAATAAGGTTTTGGTCTTATTTTTTTAATTAACACTGCTTAAATCTACTTCTGTTTAGTAAATCTGTAGTTTGATACCATGCAGATAGCAGTTGGAACGTGGTTTTCGCTTTGGTTGGACATCACCAGTATATCTTCACCCTATGGCATGTATACTTTCTTGCTACTAATTTGATCAACATTTTTCTGATGGTAACTCACATATCTGTTCTCGTAAAAAGTACTCTATTGGCAGTTGCAAATATTGCGTTATGTCCCTTCTGTGCTTGAATTAAACTAATAATTAACATAAACGATATGAAGGTTTTGTTTCTTCTTTCAGTTTAATTCAGTTGACAAGTTTTAATCTTTATTTGTCAGCCACATTAAGTTTTAATCTTCACTAATCCCTTGGTGGCTCTGAAAATTCTACATGATATCAGGAATGGAACTGGAAAAATTTAAGAGAGGCTGTGAGAGTACTTTGCTTTGAAGTTTTAGAAGAGGGAAAGCAAGCTTTTCTTTTATTGGGATGCATATCTAAGGAACTAATATAAGAAATTTTTGATTTTAGACGCACACAAACCCTTAAACACAGGTCCAGCCCTGCTTGACATATGACTACTTTATAAAATTTGAAAAACTGAAAAGTTGTTGTCCTATTACTAGAACACTTTTTCAACGTACAAGTCGTGTTAACTGTACGATACAGATGACAATGCCATAAGAGAGACATCTTGCCTATTTACTTAATGTTAGGATCTGTTTGATTGACCACGTAACAAATCAATGAACCATCACACCTCCTACTTCCCCTCATTTTTTTACTTACATGCAGGAAGACAATGGTACCTCTACCACTAGGCCTTGTGCGCATGGGGCGATATTACCAGCTCTTGACCTCGTGTTGTTTTGTTTCCATGGGACATGGTGTTAAATTAGCAGATGCTCTTGATGGACTCGCTGGAGGCACTGCTGCATTGGCTTTCATTGGAATGTCAATAGCTGTGCTTCCGATATGCTCTGGTTAGTAGCTTGTCTTTTAAGTGAACTGTAGACCTTAAAATCCTTTATCTTAGGAAAGTATTCCTTTTTAAATTATTCCAGTTCTATGTTTTGCAGCCTTGCACTTGAACATGATTATGCAATAAGGATGAATATATGACTTGATAAAGTTGGTCTTCTTGAGACCTTACTTATACTTTATGTTGATATTTCTAAAAACGACGGCAATGGTCCATATGCTATTTCAGATCTCTCTCTATTTTTATTTTTAGTCAATTATACCTTGACCATTATCTCCCGTCACAATCTGGATCTGAATACATTTTGATTATTTTTTGTGTTATCATACCTCACGCCTGTTTGTCACCGATCAGAAGGGGAAACCTCAATTCTTTGTAAGACTGAGCAGTAGTATATTGCCCTCTTGTTTTTTTAATCTCCATCCAAGACTTGCTTCATGATTGCATGAAATTCATGTAGGTCCTACTAAGTTAGTGAATCGTACATAAATTTTACTCAATCATAAAGTGAGCTCTAGAGAGAGGGTGTTAAAAAGAGTATTACTAGCACTCTTCATACTAAAAATGGTCACTTTTAGTACTGTTGGAGTTTAGATAATGAACTATTAATTATATCATGGATTTTGTTTGATAGTTTTGTTATTGTTTGTAAATATGACAAATCAGAGCTTGCTATATTTGGAGCTTCAATGGCTGGATCTTGTGTTGGATTTCTTCTACACAACAGATACAAGGCATCTGTGTTTATGGGAAATACAGGATCTTTGGCCCTTGGTGGCGCATTAACTGCAATGGCAACATGTACTGGAATGTTCCTCCCACTATTAATTTCTTCTGGGATTTTCATACTCGAGTCATCATCTGTTATCATCCAGGTCTGTTCCATGCTTGTAATGCTTCCATGCATTATTTTGTCTGGATTTTCTTTTTTAATTTCATTAATAAAACGCTCTCATGTGTCCATCTGAGGTATGTGCTCAAAGGCATTCCTATTATTAGTTTTCAAATTGACTTTATATCCACATTCAAGTGCTTGTAATTGCCACTAACTTTTCTCCGTGAGAGACTGCCACAATCATAAAAATGCAAGAGCATATCGGTATTGAAACACCGGCGAAGTCAAATATACTTCTTGTCATTCTCTAATTTACACACACACAAATATTCATAAAAAGTAGGGTGGTGATTGGTAAGGGCTTTTAGTAGATAAATATTTATCTATTTTGGCTGGTAATAAAGTTCCGCTATTTTCGGTTCTTTGTGAACGTAAAAGAAACTGTACTTTGGACTAATCATTTTGTATTAATGCCATTCCCTTCGATTAGTTATTACCTCCTGGCAAGTACTATATCCTTATCTTGTAGTACTGATGTGCATTATTAGTTATTAGCGTGTAAAAGAGAGTACATAGTCTGTTGCTAGAATCAGGAGAAAAGCTGCTATCAGTTTTCATTTTCATGAGATAAGTCCTTATTTAAATAGCTTATTGCTTTTCTTTCTGTTTAACAGGTATTGTATTTGAATATTGCTAAGGGTTTACCGGGAGCAAGGTGGCGTTTTTTGAGAATGCCATCCTTTCATCATCGCCTCCATTTACGCGGTTTCAGAGAACCAAATATTGTACTAAGTGCATATCTGATTTCATCTATATTGGCTTTGCTGGGTGGATATGTGGGTCTTATATCAGCTTAATAACTTGCGTCACATGAAACTTCTCATTCTTACTTGATATTAGCATGTCCTCATTTTCATCCATGTTATCTACACCACCGAAAGTGTCCTTGTTTCGTGTCAAGCTAGCTTCTATTTTCAGTTTTCTCCAATCATTGAATATATCATCGTTTAGCATGAAAATGGACTAGATTAAAATGTTAGGCTGCTATGGTTAAGCTGAGGAAAGCTGAGGAACGGATACAAAAATTGAATAAGGGTTAAGCTAATGAAATTAGAAATACTTCATTGATTGGGTGTTTTTCTTCCAAATTTGCAAAATATCTGTCCATGCGCCTGACTAGCGTCGTCCTATTTTCGTAAAATAGCTCAAACTGAAATTGTAGATGATATTTGTTAGATAATTACGTGTCATTTAAATTATAATATTTAAACAATATAATTATTAGACAGCTAATTGAAAATGGATTTTAAATAAAAGTAAATTATATGGTACTAAATATTTTTAAAATAATTTTGAATAGTAAAACTAATTTATGTGATCTTAGTTTTATATTTTTATTGTATTTTTAAATAAAACCAGATATTTGATAACATTTTGTTGGTAATGAAATTATATCAACTTGTTATGTTTTCCCATTGTAACACTAAAACATAACATAAAAATATTAATTTGAAAACATTTAATGTTTTTTCATCTTGACTCAAAAAAATTCTTTTAAAAATCGAAGACATTTATGAAGACAAAAAAAAATATTCCAACAGTAGTGAGTGTTTTGAATAATTAGATGGTAAATAAATTTGAAAAGAAAATAGAGAGAGAGAGAGAGAGAGAGAGAGAGAGAGAGAGAGAGAGAGAGAGAGAGAAAGAGAGAGAGAGAGAGAGAATTGATGGAATCAAAATTGAAATGGGAGAGAAAACAATCTGAATGTGCAATGGCCCCATGACACAAATAGTACGTGTGAATGATTTTATCAATAGACAATTTTACCATTTGGGGCTTAGCCCCCGTATTATACAAAAAAAATAGACAATTTTACCTTCAAATGTGATATAGCAAAAATATAACAATAGGCAAAATAGAGATTTTGGTAGTGGGTTATTTGTTTAAAGAGAAGAGATAAAGAGATATTAGATAACATTTTATCGGCAATAAATTTATACCAACAACAATTAATGTTTCCCGGTTATATCACAAAATCATAATATTAAAAATAATTATTCCAAAAACATTTAATGTTTTCTCATCTTGACTCAAAAAAATATAATCATTTTAAAAAAGTTAATGACTTTCATGAGGACAAAATAAATAAAAAAATTATTTTGACAATGTCTAATGTTCCATTGTATGAAATCAAAAATAACGAAATTATAGCAATCGACAAAAAAAATTTAGTAATGTTTGTTTTGATTAAATAAATTTATAAGATACAAAATAGAGATTTTAATCGTAAATACTTTCATTGAATAGATAGTAAATAAATTTGAAATGAGAATTGAGGGAATCAAAATTGAAAGGGGAGAGAAAATAATTTTATAGTGAATGTGCAATGGGCCCATGAAAAAGATAATATACATGTGAAAAATTTTATCAATAGATAATTTTACCCACAAATGTGATGATTTGTCAAAAAAAAAGAGTAAATCAGTAATTTTGATAATGAATTGTTTGATTAAGGAGATTAAAGAGAAGATAGAAGAGAAATTGTACTTCTTCATTAATTAGATGCTAGCCATCCATGTGTAATGAAATTCTAACATAAAAAATAAAATTTAATATCTAATATAACAAAAACTAATTTAAATATTAATTGGACTAGACATTTTAACCCAATTGAACTCACTATCCATGGGCATAACTTCTCGAGCAAAGTTCAACTCAAGATTCATACACGGCACAACGATAGCCAGAACTAGAATGTATGTTCCCTAGGTCAGTTAGGGTTTGGTGGTGCACTTTGGCACCCTTGGCCCCACGACCCGTTCAAGATTTTTAAAATATTGATATATATATATATATATATATATATATATATATATATATATATATATATATATATATATATATATATATATATATACCTGTATTTTTGCAGCGGCATGCGGTGCCTCTTCTCCACTTGTGGCTTTTCTTCTCTGTCATTTTGTTCTTCATTCAAAGCATTCATGGATCTCTGGAAATGTTCACGTGTTATGGTTGCTTCCCCCCACCTCCTATGACAAATGCTCGCCGACCACCACTATTTTGCCCTTTGACACTACTTTGCCCTCCCCCTTATCCACCACTACTTCCCCCCACCTCCTATGACAAATGCTCGCCGACCACCACTACTTTGTATGTTCACGTGTTAACCCTCTGCCACTACTTTTCCCTCCCCCTTATCCACAAGATCTCTCATCTTCTCCCTTCTAATTTGACCTAGTTTAGACCCCCTCCCCCCGGTTGAACCCCCTAACCCTCCTGATCTGCAAGATCTATCTTCTTCGCTCGTTCCTCTCCTCCGCTCCCTTACTTCTCTTTTACAGCCACCCCTCCTAGCATATCCTCACTACTCTCTAATATCTCCAAGACCTATAGTAACATGTATGCCCTCAACTTTCCCTCACCCTTTTTTCCTTGGCTCCTCGATTTCAGATCAAGAGCCCTCAGGGCCATTTGGTCTTCAAATACTGGGAACGTCTGGACTTTCCATCTTTCCTCCCACACCAACTTTGTGGTTCTCTTGTTTGCTTCTTTGTGGAGCCTCTCGCTTTACTCAGTGGTGGTTCTTGTTTAGCGGTTGTGGTTTGGCCACTATGGTCGATGACAGCAGTTTCAGCGAGGTTACAGACTCCTTGTACTAATAAGTATTTATAGAGTATTTTGGTCATTTGCTGGCATTTTTATGGAAACCCTAAGTTGTTGACCCAGTGGTTTTTTTTCTTTCAGTTTTTTGAAATTTTGTCTTTTAGTTAGCTATTAAGTTTGTTTGTTCAGGTGCTCCTTATGCTTATTGCAATTATTTTAGGAACTAATCTAGGCCTGAGTGGTGCCCCTCAGTGGGTTGTTATGGCACTTGTTTTTGAGCGTTAGCTTAAATTATGTGTAATGTTTCGGTACTTTTTGCCTGCTATCAACGAAATATTGCATTCTTGACAAAAAAAAGTTCAACTCAAGAATGAGATGCACTTCTGCATGCTTCCCAAGACATGCAAAAACAAAAAAATTATACCCCAAACTAGCACTTTTTAAAAATTAAGTACCAAAATAGCACTCTTTTGTGCTTTAGTTAAGAAACTTCCCTAGGCCGGGCCGATTTCTCAACTGTATAATTTTTTTATTTCATGGTGATAAGTCGGGTTAGCACCACAAGAAAAGTTGGACTTTGCGGCGGGCAAAATCCGCCGCAAAAGCCAAATTTGCGGCGGATATTTGGACTTTGCGGCGGAATTTTTCCGCCGGTAGCCAGGTCGAAGCAAACGCTTTGCGGCGGATTATCCACCGCAAGTTTGCGGCGGATGTACTGGCGCTGCAAAATCCACCGCAAACTTGCGGCGGATAATCCGCCGGAAAAGGGGACAAATTTTTCCGCAAAATATCCGCCGGAAAGTGCCCAATATCCGCCGCAAACTATCCGCCGCAAAGTACCCGTTATCCGCCGCAAAGCACCCGTTTTATTTTTTAAAAAAATAAATATAATTATTTTAAAAAAACGTTTTATTTAAAATTCCGCCGCAAACGACCCAAATCCGCCGCAAAGTTCCATTTTTTTTAAAAAAAATTATTATTATTTTAAAAAAAATTTATTTTTTTAAAAAAATCGTTTTAGTTAAAAATATATATTATTTTATTAATTTTTTTAATTATTGATAAAAAATAAAATCCAATAACTAATTAATTTTTAATTTAAAAAAATAAAAATTGGGAAAAGCAGTAAAATATTATCACCAAAAAAATATCCATACAATTAATAAAATATCCATACAAAAAAATAAAATAATCTAAAGCTACTGGGGTGCCTGCCGGTCAATGTCATCAACATTATTATAATATGTATCATCTTGAAGTAAAGCACTGAGCGATGACATTTGGACATTAAGATCAATGTCCAGCGGGGGTGACCGCTGCTGGGGGTACTGCTGGTTTGGCTGGATCAAGGGTGACTGATGTTGGGGCTGCTGGTATGGCTGGCGGGGTGACTGATGTTGGGGCTGCTGGTATGGCTGGAATGGCGGCGCATACTGCGGTGTATACTGCGGGGGATATTGGGATGCATACGGCGGGGGATACTGGGGTGCATACTGCTGCTGGTAGTAATGCTGTTGTGGCGGCGGCGGGTAGGATGCTGATGAGGATGGCCTCGAGTGCTGAGACACCATCTGATCCTGCAATAACTTAAAGCGCTCCTCCATGCGCTCCTCAGCTACCCTAGTCTGCTCCCGAATCGCCTGAATTTCCCGATCACTTTGATCCCGAATCGCCTGAATTTCCCGATCGCTTTGCTGCTGCCGCTCGACAATCTGACGCTGAGCCTCGCTCAGTTGCTGCGTCAATTGCCTAACCTCATTCAACTCACTAGCATTGGGAACATAATTGCGACCAGTCGAGGATCCAGAATGTGAATCTGATAGACTCGGAATAATGCTTGTTCGAAAAGCAGCCGGTCCAATACCACCTGATCCTACCAGACGATTAGTCTTTTGGGGACCAACTGCTCTCTCCCAAACATGACGAGCTACTCTAGCCTCCTCCACTGGATCGACAGCTGCCCCACTGCTCTGTTGTGACTGATGGTACTCAGCCATCCCACCCTCGAAGCTCTCCTGAAAAAAATAACCCAACAAATAAATAACTAATTATTAATATAAATAATAAACATTAATTAATATATATAATTGTAAAAGTAGTTTTACCTGAATACGCCTCGCCCGATCTGTAACGTACTCACCAGTCTCCTCCACCATATGCATGTGGCAATGCAACTCAGGCAAAGTGATTGGCCTTTGTTCCCTCTCCACCTATATATATATATATATATATATATATATATATATATATATATATATATATATGTACATAAATATATATTATTAATTAAATACACATATCGAAAATGACTAGTTAATTATTATAAATAATTAATTAATTCAAGTAATAAATTAAGTAATAAATTTACCAAACGCATGTAATGCGTTGCAGTATTAACACTCCCCCCCCCCCCCCCGGTGTGTGTGCAGCCACCTTTTTCAGAAGCACGGTTCTTCTTGGCTTTCTCACAATAATTCTTAAATGCTTCATCTTTCTGCCAATACTCATTAAACTCAGCCCAAGTTGAGTCTCCCATATAAGATGGCTTCGTACCCGTATTGCGCGCCCTCCGCATCAATTCAGAATAGCGATGAGAACATCTCTTATGGAACACTCTCTCAACTGCGGCTTGCTCCCCTGGATACCATGTACATTTTTCCTATTTAAGAAATTTACAATAATGTTGTTAATTATAAGGCAATAATTAATTAATTAATCAAGTCAATAAGATAATACACCAAATTAATTATTTCGTAGAATCGAATAACTTACCAAAAATGATCTTAACATCTTCTTATTTGCATCCTTATCTTTTCTAACTTCCGTCCAGTTCTTCCAGCTCTTGGTAAAATTCTCCTTGATTGTTTTTGTGATGGCGGTAGCTGAAGCCTTCGAAGGAATAAAACTGCATTAAAAAAAGATGAATTTTGTTACACCAAATATAAGTTATATATAATTAAATGGCAACAAAAATAAATTAATAAATAATAATATAGATATATAATATATATATATATATATATATATATATATATATATATATATATATATATATAGACTTACGAATCGCCAACAATCTGCATATAGATCTAAACATATACATTTAAACAAACAAATAAATAATTTGAATCCCATTCATTCTCAAACAAATAACATCATTCATTAAAAATAACATCCTTCATTAAAAATAGAATTGTTGAAACATAAATTACATCCTTATATATATAATTGAATATTGAAACATAAATAACTAATTTGAATCCCATTCATTCTCAAAATCATCATCATCGGAGGAGTGAATTCTTGATACACCAATGTGGTCTGTTGCATCTTCACCATCAGCATCTTCGTCATCAACAACTTCATCGCCGGTGTTTGGCTCATCACATAAACGAACAATGGGTTCAACTTGAATCACTTCATTTACATTAGACATCTCTTCCATTTGATATGGCATATCTTCCACCGTGTCATCATTTGTCTGATCAATGCGACCTCTTGGTTTTGTTTTAATTGCGACACACCAACCACGCCTATCAGTCCGCATTGATGGATAAGGGACATAATAGACTTGTCTCACATTTTGTGCAATGACGAACGGATCATACGGTCGATATCTACCATTCATTTTAATGTCCACTGTATTTGACTTTGGATTCACCTTTGTTCCTCGAGCAGACGGATCAAACCAATTACAATAAAAAACCACTACCTTTGGACTAAAATCTAGATTGGGGTACTGAAGTTCATATATGTGTTGAACCACACCATAAAAATCATCTTCACCTCCTCTAGTGACCCCCTTCATGCACACTCCACTATTGACTGTCTCTCTGCCCTGTGTCCATTCATTGGTGTGAAATTTGTATCCATTGACAAAGTATGTGTGCCATTCTTTAACACATCTTCGAGGACCGTCTGATATGTTCCTCAAGTGTTGGTTGGTAGGATTTGGCGGGAGGGAATACACATATTGACTAAACCACATTGGAAAATGCGCATGAATATGAGCAGAAGATTGGTCTTCACGTACTGCCTGATCTGATGACAAGAACTCTCTAAAAAGAAATAATTTAATTGTTACACTTAATTGTCTAGTACTATATATATTAACTAATTAAGATCGATTGTTAATGTTGAGGAACATACTCAATAAATGGTTGCACTTCAGTACAGTTTATCAACACATGAACATGTGCTGAACTTAACTCTTCATCTGTTAGCCAGTGAGTTGACTCCTTCCCAGATGGACGACCGGGTAGACAAAAGACAGACAAAGCCAAAGGATGTCGCCATTCAGTATCCACTTCATTTGACTGCTTCCAGGAGCAAACTGATTCTTGAAATAATGAGAACAAAAATGTGTTGTTTCACGGTGTAGGTAAGAAGAACATATCGATCCTTCAACTCTAGCTTTGTTTTTCACCGATCTTTTTGAATCACCCATGAACCTAGAGAATATGATATTAATATAATAGTCATATATTTTAATTTAAACTTGTTTCTTATATTATAATTAAAAATTAGCTGACCTTTCAAACGGATACATCCATCTGTATTGGACAGGTCCGCCAAGTTTAGCTTCATATGCGAGATGCACCGGTAGATGCTCCATAGAATCAAAGAAACCAGGGGGAAATACTCTCTCCAACTTGCATAAGATAAGTGGGATGTCTTGTTCCATTTTTGAAAGATCATCAGCTTTTAGCGTTGCAGAACACAAATTCTTAAAGTATTGACTTATTTCAATGAGCGGATTCAAAACGTGTGTTGGCAACGAACTAAAAGCGATAGGAAGTAAGCACTCCATGAATACGTGACAATCATGACTCTTCATCCCATGCAACCTCCCATTATCCACATCCGCACATCTAGATAAATTGGAAGAATAACCGTCTGGCATTTTCAACTCTTTTATCCACTGATAAACTGCTTTCGCTTGTTCGGTAGATAAAGTATAATTGGCTTTGGGTTTCAAAATCCTAGTACCTTGCTCAACCAACAACAAATCCTTTCGTCTACAGAAATGATCTATATCCTTCCTAGCTTTCTCATTGTCTTTCGTTTTGCCTTTCACGTTCATGACAGTGTTAAATATGTTGTCAAAAAAATTCTTCTCTATATGCATGACATCGAGATTGTGTCTCAATAGATTATCTTTCCAATAGGGAAGTTCCCAAAAAATACTTTTTTTTGTCCAATTGTGCCATTGTCCATAGCCATCTGGACGAGAAACAACACCGGCTACGACTTCCACAGGAGGGATATCCCTAACACTATTCCAAACTTCCTCTGGTGTCAACTGACGAGGAGGTCCAGCTGTTTCAACATTTCCCTTGATGAACGCATATTTCTGCTTTCTAAATGGGTGATCCATAGGTAAGAACCTACGGTGCGAGTCAAACCATGAAACTTTTCCTCCGCATTTAAGACTAAAAGCCTTTGTGTCAACCATGCAAATCGGACACGCCATCTTACCATGTGTCCCCCATCCAGACAACATTCCATAGGCAGGGAAGTCATTAATGGTCCACATCAAAGCCGCCCTCATCACACAATTTTGTTTGCGTGCCACATCATAAGTTAAAACACCATTCCACAACCTTTTTAGGTCATCAATCAAAGGTTGCAAATAGATGTCAATACCAGCTGTTGGATTACTTGGCCCTGGAATAATAGAATTTAAAAACATGTATGGTTTGGACATAGACATTTCTGGAGGAAGGTTGTATGGGGTAACAATAACTGGCCAACATGAATACGGTGTTGCCGAGGCTTGAATATATGGTGTGAAACCATCAGAGCACAAACCAAGCCGAACATTGCGTGGATCACTGGCAAAATCTGGATGAACACGATCAAAATGCTTCCAAGCTTCACCATCAGATGGGTGACGTAATTCACCAGAATTATTTCTATTTTGATGGTGCCATGTCATTTTACCCGCGGTCTCCATTGAAGTAAACATCCTCTGTAGCCTTGGAATAAGAGGCAGATAGAACATTGATTTTCGTGGAACCGGTTTGCCTCTGCTCATCCCTGATCTACTGACACGATAGCGTGGTTGTCCACACAACTTGCATTCCGACAACTCTCCATCATTTATGCCAAACTCATTGTTATAATAGAGCATGCAACCAGACACACAACAATCAATTCTTTTAGATTTTAAGCCAAGCTTCGATACCACTCTTTTAGCTTCATAATAACTTTGCGGTAAACTCCCTCTAATGGGGGTTGCATCCAACATCATTTTGGTCATATATTCCATGCACAACTCAGCAACATTAAATTGAGACTTAAGACCCAACAACCGAACACACATTGATAATTTTGAGTCTGTAGATCCTTCAAATATGAGTTTATTTGTCTCACTCAAATACATGTAAAACCTTTGAGCTTCCTCATTTGGAACTTCGTCAGCATCTGGTTCTTCAAAATCCAAATTTACTCCAACAACGTCAGATATCATTCCCTGATAAACATCTAACGGTTGTATTCCCCATCCTTCAGATGTCGTAGTAGTCACTGGATAACTACTTGATGTGTGATCTACTTCAACCGGAACATTAACCGCAGGAACTGCAGCTACCCCTGGCGCTCCTTCCCCGTGACGACTCTATGTCCAATAATTTGGCCTAAACCCATTATTGTACAAATGAAGTCTAACTTCATGTTCATTTTTTATAGCTCGAAATGAACATTTCAAGCACGGACATCTAATACCGCCTTGTCGCCCAAATTCTTCATGATCAATGTACTTAGCACAAAAAATAAACTCTTCTACTCCTTCAACAAAACGTCGTTTTACACCAGTTCTTCCAGGATACAATCGATCATACATCCAACTACGATCCATTTTCAAGAACTATACGTATACTACACTACAATATAAATAAAATAAACTATCAATTACTTCATATTTTGATATATATATTTATATATTACTCAGTTTATTTTGATATTTCAATAAACTACCAATTAATTACAAGCAATAGAATTAATTTTTTAATAATGTTATATACTAATAATTTAAACATTATAAATAATAATTCCAAATTTAATTTTAAATTTCAATTTTTATAAGACAATATATGTTAATAAAATTTATAAGTGAACTTAATAAATAAGTTTTTTCAATATAAATTAATTTGTATTATTATTGCAAACAAAATTTGTAACAAAATTTTACTAAAAATAGTGAAGTAAGTAATATTTTATTAATTACTTTAACAACTAACCGTAGTGAAGAGAAGGCTCTGGCTTGAAGCTTATCCTGAACTCAAGCAGAGAGGAAAAAGGAGGAACCCAAACAATACCTAAACAAAAAACAACACAATTAGTAACAAACTCATATTATTATAAAATAATTTAAAAACAAATATTAAAAAAAAATTAAAAACTAAAACTATTAACTCATATCAAAAACATACCTTGAAGAAATTTCCCAATAAGAGCAGAAGACAATTCGTAGGGAGGAAGCGCTTTTGAGATTTAGTAGAGAAGGAGAGAATTTGGAGAGAGTAAAAGAGAAATTTTAAGAAGAGAATGGGAGGATTGTTAGAAGTGTGAAGAATGAAAAGTGGGGAATGGATATATATAGGAAAGCGCAGCCAACGGTCAAAAGGTAATATCCGCCGCAATAGGAGATTTGCGGCGGATTCTGGGTCTTTTCGGCGGATTTTGAAATTTAATATCCGCGGGGTTTTTTTTTACGGAGCTTTGTGGCGGATTATGGAGGTTTGCGGCGGATTTTGAAATTTAATATCCGCGGGTTTTTTTTTACGGAGCTTTGCGGCGGATTCTGGGTCTTTGCGGCGGATATTCAAATTACAATACCGCGCCTTTTTTTTAAAAACACCAAAAAATCCGCCGCAAAAGCCACAATCCGCCGCAAAGATCCGCCGCCAATACTCAATATCCGCCGCAAACGACACAAATCCGCCGCAAAGTACCATTTTTTTAAAAAAATTATTATTATTTTTAAAAAAAAATTTATTTTTTAAAAAAAATCATTTTAATTAAAAATATATATTATTTTATTAATTTTTTTAATTATTGATAAAAAAATAAAATCCAATAACTAATTAATTTTTAATTTAAAAAAATAAAAATTGGGAAAAGCAGTAAAATATTATCACCAAAAAAATATCCGTACAATTAATAAAATATCCATACAAAAAAATAAAATAATCTAAAGCAATAAAAATTGGGAAAAGCAGTAAAATATATATTTAATGTCTGCTACCCCTAAACAGAGACCTACGCGATTATCTTGATATGACACTCTCTTGAGCATTGTCGGCAGCAGCTCCTTTACAGTGGCGTATGTCTCCATTTCTTTGTAAAGAAATTTCCACATTGTCGTGAACACCCCTTCATCTTTTTCGTTAAAAGTAACCCATTTATCAGCAAAAAGCTCCTCCTCATTTTTTCCACCACAAGTGACATCTACGTTAATCAAACGCTCGGTATCATCCTTCAACTTAACAGCCCGTCCTTGCAGTTCCTCAAACTTTCTATTTAGAGATTCAACCATATTTTCAAAATAGAAAGTTTCACAAGAAACCATCTTTTGAAAAGATGATTGAATCTCTAAATAGAAAGTTTGAGGAACTACAAGGACGGATTGTTAAGTTGGAGGATGATACCGAGCGTTTGATGAGCGTATATGTCTCTTGTGGTGAAAATAATGAGGAGGAGCTTTTTGCTGATAAAGGGGTTACTTTTAACGAAAAAGATGAAGGGGTGTTCATGACAATGTGGAAATTTTTTTACAAAAAAATGAAGACATACGCCACTCTATTGGAGCCGCTGCCGACAATGCTCAAGAGAATGCTGTATTAAGAGAGTGCCGTATCAAGAGAATGAGAGTATTGGTAGAGGTGTGAAAAAGAAGAAGGGGAGAAGGCGTTTATATAGGAGAAACGAAGTTAAACGGTCAAAAGGCATGATCCGCCGGAAACTGCAGTTACCGGCGGATTTATGGGCTTTGCGGTGGATTAGAGGATTTGCGGCGGACGGAGTTGAATTTGCGGCGGTTTATGAATTTCAAAATTGGCAAATATCCGCCGGAAATAACCTTACCGGCGGATTGTTAAAATCTCGTAAAAAAAATAAATTTTTGTAATCCCAAATCTGCCGCAAAAACCGATTTATCCGCAGCAAAAGCCAAGTCGAAAATTAATCCGCCGCAAACGTCAATTATTTCGCCGGTAACTTTGCGGCGGATAAAATCCGCCGGAAATTTCTACAATCCGCCGGAATATTTGCGGCGGATCTATATCCGCCGGAAACTTCTAGCCGGAAAAATCAATTATTCTTGTAGTGTAGGCCAAACGATTTTTAACCTTTCTATTTTTTTAATTGAAAAACGAATTTAAGTTAAGAATTTTAAAATTAATATTTTAAATAGTTAAATCGACCTTTATTTAGTTAATTAATTCTGTCTTTTTTTAAAAAAAATATTGTTAAATAATCCACTAAATAAAGTAATTAATTCTCTAACTTTTAAAAAAATTATATAACCAATTTGTAAAAAAAATTAAATATGAAGTAATTAGAACATTCACTAGGCATTTAGTTTGATAAATATAAAATTAATTAGATCCTACGAAATTAAAAATAACTTATGACATAATTTGTCAATTACTGCATTTGATTAAAAAATTGAAATAAAAACAGATGACAGTTGTGAAAAAACATATACAAAGGGGACCATTAATTTTCCCCAGAGCTCTAATGCGGTTATGGAAATTGTTCTTGTTATGCCCTTCATTCCCGCAAAGACCATATTTATGGTGCAACCTATTTTCTTGTTGATCCATCTCAATACAAGTGCGGGTAGACTTTGGACGACCATTTGTATCTCTCATTGTTAGATCATGGTACAATTCAATTTCTGCGTAATCTGGACAGTACAACTCATATGGCACTGCTAGGAACTCTTCCAAGTATGTTTTAAAAACTTACTGCAACAGATACTAGGGAGGTACAAATGTCATGTAGTCATTGTGAATTTTAGAACAAGCAGTGATGCTATGTGAACAACGGTAATGCAATGCTTGAAATTTGCCACAATCACGCCATTGGTTTACCAGGTCCATCTCGAATGCCCCCGAAGGTCGACCGCTTACTGGGCGAGAAAGTTCTTGGACTCTATAGATACTCCGACCACGATTGTGAATGGTCACCTCATGCATGTCCACCACTGCTCGTTCTTGTCAATGTTTTCCATGATTTTATCCGAGTAAATTTGACCATATGCCAACATCGTTTGTGCCTCCTTCCTCCCTCTTGAAAAATGTCTCAATCCACTTGTAATAGGCTGCCTACACCAATGAATTGACTGAGAGATTGCACAATCCCTTAAAGACCTTGTCGATGCACTCAGCAAGGTTATTTGTCATGTTTCCCCAACGTCGTCTATCATCACATGCTTGGAGCCATTGTTCCTTTAATATATTGTCAACCTAACAACATCTTCACTCCAATCACTGATTTCACGCTTGTAGTATCTTGAAGGAACAAAAGTTAATGTTTGTAAGGATGAAATAAAAAAATACTTACCCATATTGATTACAATTCTAGTGACGAGGATTTTGTCAATAATTTGTTTGGTGTGTAAATTGGTATACCCGCATCATATCACTATTATAGGTCTTGGTTAGAGTATGGCCAGTCGTCAAACTCCAAGTAGGCTGGTGCTAGTTCAACAACATAGTACCTAGACTTAAATGGGGTTATGCGGCAAAACCAACCACCTACCTATGTCCCTATTGACGAACAAAACCCAGCTCTACAACGTCCACGTTGTAATCGCAGGCCACCACGATATAGAACTGGGCACCATCTAAGAGACTAAGACTTTGTCTATTAATTAAGTGTCCAATTATTGTGACCGACACTACAAGAATAAGCCTGATTTCCCACAAAATTTTCCGACGAAACCATTTCGTCGCAAATTTGCGACGAATTGGCGACCAAAACAGTCGTCAGAAAAGCCTTGAAATAGATGCTTGCTTGTTTGCGACGGATTTGCGACGGAGCTTGATACTTTGCAACGGACTTTTTGTCGCAAATCCGTCGGAAAGGTTAAAAACCAGATTTAAGTGAAGGAGTCTCGCTCGACCCCTCTTTCACTTTCACTTCTCACTCTTATCCCACCAAAAAAAAAACAACTTTCCCTTCTCACTCTCCTCACTTCACCTCTGATGCGCATCCGTCCACACCCTCCACCATGTAACCCAGCAATCGCTAAATGTAACCATATGATTTCACCCCACCCAAAAGATGGACATTGATACGTTAGACATACAAGTACATAACAACAATGGCAGCGGAACCAAACGCCGCCGCAAGAGGACGGAGCACCTGCACGACGGCGACAGCCACACGGCGGCGCGAGAAAAGTTATCAAAGAGGATCCTACTATCGCTGACAAAACCTTCCTATGTTCTACGACTCTGTCCCAAACCTCTGAGATCAGAACACCGTAAGAGGTTACGCTACCTGCTGCGTAGAGTCGCCAAGCAGCATAACTGGGTCGAAGCCAGCGGTGTTCTCAGTGTTTATTTGAAAGGAACCGTTAACGATGCTACTCCCTTTAGAAACCGTTTCAAATTTTGGGTATTCACTTACTTTCCCCTCTTTGTTTACTTTTCCCTCTTTGTTATATGTGCTTGCACTCTTCTGTTGTGAATTTCAAAATTTGGAAATTTTTGTTTTGAGGGTTTTTCTGAATGTGGTTTGAAGTCTTATCTTTTTGATCACCATGTGTTTGATGTATTGATAATTACAATTAATTAAGTCTCAACAAACACTTAAAGGAAAAATAAAATATTGAAATCATCTTGTAATGACTATGATTCTTCTAGATAGTAAACTTTCACATAGGTTGAAATCTGCTTTTGTATCTCAACTTTTTCATTATCATACTCATTTGACTTATATACATGCTTTATGAATTTGTAATGCTTTTGGCAGAAATTAGGAACCAGATACTTATCTCAATTGATAAACTTTAATAAACTAGAAGCTAATCCAAACTCGGTCATAGTTTGGCTCAGAAATCCAGTTTCCTTTGTCTCAGCAGAGCTGAAACTGTGCAGCCCTAAAAGAGGATTTGAACATGATGTCTAGAGCTAGACAAGGGCAAACTAACTGGCCCAAAAAAATGCCTGAGTACATTAATTTCTTTAATACCTGTATGGTTGTATCCATGACCTTAGGCAGTTGAGATTTGAGCTGATTGATAACTGGTCTAAGATGCCACTTAATTCTCCTTATATAAGTAAACTCATATTTTGTAATTATAATTCATGTAATTTTCAATTTTTTGTGAGCATAGGCCCTTTTGGCCTTCATAAATCTAAATTTGTGGTACTGATATAAGGGTAATGATAGCCTGATTCTTGAATATTAATAAAAACTTATTAAGCTTCTTTTTTTTGGTCAAATTAAGCTTCTTATATAATGTATAAGTGCCTCATCCTTACTTTTTTACCTTTCACCTCCTTGTCTTGAAAATGTTAAACATTTTTGCTATTTCTTCTATGACTGATATCCTGATTCCAGAATGTATGCCCGTCTATATGTAGGTTTTTCTGGAGCTTCTCAAGCATGTTGAAGACCTTCCTGTAAATGCAACAAGGATTGAGAATCTCTATGACATTTGGTCAAAGAAGATTGGATCAATGAAGTGTTGGCCAGTAGAGGTAAATTTCAAACCCCCACCCCAAAAGAGTGTTTTAAAATGGTTACCTTATATTATATGTTTATAAAATTGCTTTAACATCAGGTCCTATCTATTTTTGACTTATAGCTTAGTCTCAAATTCCTAGGGATTATCACTTAACTTTTTCCCATTAAAATGAACAGTGTTAGGTTTAAGCTTGAGACAAATTGTTATGAGTGATAAAAAGACAGACAGAAATATGACACTATCAATAAAAGATTACTCTTTTAAAGAACATGTATTTTCTTTTGGTGTAGGGTATAGTTCTATGCTTTAATCATGGAATATTGTTTTCCTATTCACTGGGACGAATTTGCGACGAACATTTGTGACGGATTTGCGACGAAAATTTGTGGCGGATTTCCAACGAATTTGCGAGGGCGATATTTGCGACGAAAAAATCCGTCGAAAAATGATTTGTGACGAGCGATTTTGCGACGACTTTTTGTCCGTCGGAAAGTTCGTCGAAAACGTCAATTTGCGACAAAAAACACCGCATTTGCGACGAAAATTGCCGTCGGAAATCGTCGATTTTCTTGTAGTGCGACAATATTAATTTAACTGTCTAATTTTAATCTCAATTGCGTTCTTTAATTATTTAAATTTAGTTTTTTAAATTATATTACTAATTTGGAAATTATTAATTAAAATTAAAAAATTAATTAGACAATTAGATAATTAAAAATTGGTTATTTAATTAAATTAGAATTATCTTTTAAAATTATCAAACTTAAAATTTTTTTTAGTCAAAGCTAAAATTAATTAACTAAATAAAAGTCGGTTTAATTTTTTAAAAATTTAATAGGAAGACGAAAATTCGGTTTGGCTCAGCTGATGTTGTGCAAAAAGGTGTGCAAGTATACACAGTCTTTAACAAGTAATATAGTAGAAAATAGAGATCGTACCCACATGGATTGGATTAATTTTTGAGAGTTTAAAATGGTAGCAATACTAGTGAGTAATCAAAAATAAAATAAAAGATGATTGGTGTGAGTGAAACAGAATTTAAAGTAAGCAAGATAGAGATTGATTTTAAATCAGTTAAGAGAGATAGTTGGAATGCTCTTCACTAAGTAATTCACTTCTAATAGCATTATGATATATATGATGCTGGAGCAATGATTGCTCCTGCAATGGATTGCTCCTGGGTGTTGTAGCAATTGATGCATGCTTTTCAGCAACTAACGTCAGGGTTTCATTATAAATCTTATGTCTAAGCTCTAAATAAGTTCACCCCTGTATATGAAGTTCCCACAGTATCACCCTATGGACTATGCTATCCTATGTCTAGGTTTTAACATGGATTTAACAAAGTTTCCTTTTATTAAAACACTTATCCATATTAGCTCTTGAGTTCAAATCACAAATCATGTCTGTATTCATGACCCTACTTATTTTAAGTGATCAACCTCAAAATAAGTTTGAAAGAATTATAGCACAAGAACTAAATTGTAAGCATCAATATAACATAATAACTATTTAAGAGTTCATTAAAAAGTTAAGGCATCCCAACTAAATATATTTAGTTCATGCTTGACATGACTAAGCACATATAAACATAAAGATTCATATTCATATGATTGAAAATACAAAGGAAATGTGATAAGATAGAAATTACACAAATAGAGTTCTTTTGCATATTCTGCCTAGCAATGCTGGAGCAATGAAACAACAATACAATATGGTATAAAAGTAGAGGGAGAAGTTGTCAATTTCTTTCTCTCCTTCGAACCAAAATATTATATCTAAGACTACTTCCTAAAATTTGAGATGATTTCTAATGATGATGATGATGAGATGTATTTACAGGCTTCTTGGAGTGGAGTTGTCTTGAGCATCAAGGTTACTTTGAGATGAAGTTAGGTTTTCCTTTTTTAATTTTATCTCAAAAGCTTCCATGTGATCACCCATCATGTAAAAAGAAGAGGTCCATTGATGAGAGGACAAGTGTCTCTTAGAAGGGTGACTCTTGTGAGCTATAGGGTCTATGGTAGGCGCCGAACTCTCCCACTTGGCCACTTGCCTTACTTTTGACGCTTCATGATGTCATCACCAGGATGCTGGGGCATTCTGTGTTGTGAAGATTGCTGGGGCAATTGATGCTCACAACGATGCTAGGGCAATGCCTCTGCTTCTATTGTTGGTGCATCTATTGTTGGGGCAATGATTGCTGCGGCAATTGAACAAACACATAAAATACCACAAATCATATAAAATAGTCATGAAGTGTGCATAAACCTTTCTTAACTCTAAAAGTTGTATTTCTTTTGTATTTCTTTATTTAACAACACATTATTACTGAGATTCTCACAATTATTTAAATTTGAAAGAGTAAATAACTCTATATAAAATAGAGTTATCACACCCCCAAACTTAAATCATTGCTTGTCCTCAAGTAATGACGCTTGAACAAGATAAAATTTAGAAACAAAAGGTTTTGATTTTTCAGAAGAACAGATCAACTAGACTTTTCAAAAATATGTTTTCAACAAGTGCACTTTTAGAACTTCATGTTGGATTTTCATAGAAATTCATAACCATATGTTCTTTTCAACATTTCAAGGTTATTGCTACCCATTTATGTGAGTGTGTGCTCCACTGAACTTTAGATTGGTTCCTAACTAGTTTCAAAAAGTTCACTTAGCATTTGATAGAAAAAAGTTTGCGTTTGATCGAGCTCAGAGATTTTTCAAAAGATAGAATAGGCTAACAATTTCCTTAGAGTAATGGGGGGACTTCAAAGCACAACAAAGGGTCTTGGATTAAGTACTTCAAATTCAGGGTCAGTGCTAATCTTTTTTTTGTGGCCTTCTAGATACTGGAGCAATGATTGCTGGGGTAATTGATGCTCCTGCTTTGAGAACTACTTTGAAGTAGTTTCAGCTATATTACCCTCATTACTGACCCCTTTTTGCATTTTTCTTTTTCGATCTTTTTGATCTTTTTATCATGCATTTTTGGAACGGGTACAGCTTTTGATTCAGGCAAAAATAGTTTCTCAAGATTGTGCATTTTTGTAGTAGTTCATAAGCCTATTGCATTGTCTTTCCTATCCTTATCATATTTTAGCCTTAATATCACTGATGCACCCCCAAACTTAATTCTTTATGCTATTCTATATTTTTAGTAAAAATTTAGCAATTGATCTTGGGTCACTATTGCTTATCCTTTGCATTTAGTTAATTTCTTAGCTGGCTAAGTTCCTTTCTAAGCTCAGTTGTTATAGTGTAAAGATAGTAATAACATTGATCATTTGCTTAGAACTCAGGCTACATTGCAAACAAGTTCTAGTTTTCAAAAATTGAGTTTAAAAAGGCACTTTTTTCTTTCTTTCTTTGCAAAAGTTTTGTTTAGCTGATCATGCTTCTAAAATTTGTAACCCATTAACAAAAACAAGTACAACTACAACTACTTAACACAAACAACTAACATATATACACCATATAATAACATAGCATATATTATGTTTCACAAAATATTTAGTCCCCCCCCCCCCCAACTTAAGCATCAGCAGTGTCCTCACTGCTTATATAATAAGGGGAGAACCAATAAAAACACTTGGATCACAAAAGATATATATCAACTTTTAAAGGAAAGTTTTACTGCTTTGGAGTTCCACTCCTCAGCCTGTTGCTTGCCCTTGTTGGAACAAGCTTGATCCTCTTCTGCCTCTTCTTCTTAGTTTCCTCAGGGTTGGATGCTTCTGCAACGATTGCTGGGGCAATGGATTTCCTTCACTGCTGGAGCAATGGATGCTCCAGCAATTTTGAATGCTTCCACTTTGTATCTGTAAAAATAACAAAACACACTAAAATAAACAAGTTAATTAGTAAATAAAAAATTCATGGGTTGCCTCCCAGAAAGCGCTTGAATTAAGAGTCTTTCGGTCTGACTATCTCCTTGATTTAGAGATTTTGGAAATGAGTGGTGACTTTGTCTCTCAGCACATGTTCACCATAGTACATTTTTACTCTTTGTCAATTAACTTTGAATGTGGGATTAGTAGCTCTATTTAGCTCTTGTCTTTGGACTTTCTTGGTTACTACAGCAGTTGCTGCAGCATTCACTTGTTTAGCAGATGCTGTAACAACAGATGCTACAACATGATTCATTTCAACTTGTGGCTCTGGATGGGGTTGTGGTATGGGCTGTTTGGGTGGTGATTGTGGAGATGGGTTTTTGTGAGGTGGGGATTGACGTGATGGGGTTTGTTGTTGGTTGAGGGCTATTTTAAGATCTGGCTCAGACTCAATCTCTTTAGCACTCCCTTATTCTTCTAATCCATTTCTTCCTCTTTGACTCTCCTTAAAACTTTCAGTTGTTGGGACATTTCCTTTGATGCTTGAGTCTTCCAGCTCCATTGACTCATGTTTTCTTGTCCAAATTTCTTTGTCAGCAGCCTCACCTTGTAACAAACATTCTTCCATGATAAGCTCCAATTTAGTGCATTTTTAGAGATACTTTTGAGTCATTTTTAGAGCTATTATTATGGTCTAAATAAATAAGTGACTCAAATTGCTATTTATTTTGTAGGAAAGAAGATAAATAAAGAAGTTGTTTCAATGAGTTGTTTGAAGCAAAATGGGGGTGTCATTAGCAAAAGAAGCATTGGGCTTGAAACAATACAAAAGTAATCCATTGGTTTAAAAGAAAAAAAGGGCCCCATGGCCAATTGAAAAGAATTAATCAACAACCTATGTTTGGCTTGGAAAAGAAGAAAGAGATCTTTGATAATTAAATAGAAAAAGAACAGTAGCCGCAAGGGGGAGACAGACGGTACATACGCAAGAAAGGTCACGCACCAACGGTAGCACTGGCTTGGAGAGAGAGAGTTTTGGGTACCCGTTCTTGACACCGTGAGAGAGCTCTGGAGCAGAAAAAGGAGACTAAAATTTCACGATCAGAAATTTCTCTATTCCGGGTTATTTTTATCTTCGTAATTTATGGCTCCTAATTTTATTTTATTGTTCTCGAACACTATGGATAGCTAAATCCTCTTTTAGGGTCTTAGGTGGATCTTGCATGTTTAGAGACCTTTTTATGTTCTAATTTCATATCTGAATTCCAGTTTTATTTCAATTAATATTGTCCTATTGTTTTTTATCACATAATTAGGATTAGCTACCCTATGCATGTTTATAATCAATTAGTTGATCAGCGACCGTACTGCAATTAGTTGGTGGACCTATAGGATTATTGAGACTATAATTAATGCATGACCAAACGTTAATTTAGTCTTCCAATCATTCAACCTTTTTGTTCTTTATGTTTTTCGTGAATTTAAATTCATGCATGACCAAACAAGGGTTAATTTAGGAAAAAGAATATTAATCGCGAATGACCAAACGGATTAATAGCTTTAGTAAAGGGATTGGTAATTGAATAAAACAATGAATTCAGGTAGAATTAGACATAGAGGAATCGAAGCTTGCAAGTGAAACCATGACCCTAGGCCTCTCTCCATTGGTTAATCTTTACATTTTTATTATTGTTATTTATTTCTTTTTTATTTGTTCCATTACAATTCAAATATTCGTTCGTCTAAATAATAAATAATCTCGATTAGTTTGGTACTTGCTAATTAATCCCTGTGGACACGATAATCTTTTATACTACTTCTGCGGTAGAGTACACTTGCTCTAAGTGTGTTTTTAACGCAACAAGTTCCACAAGCTTTTCTTTTTCTGTCAATGCTAGAGCATTGACTAAGTGGTCATGCTGCTTGTGGAAATGCTTCTGCACTACTTGATCCAAAGAGACTAAAAGTGAACACTCCTCAGTATCCTCATTAGGATACTTGAGAGCATTCATAACATTGAATTTTACCTCTTGATCATTGACCCTCATGGTCAATTCACCTTTCTGTACATCAATGAGTGTCTTTCCAGTAGCCACGAATGGTCTTCCAAGAATGATTGGTACATACTTATCTGCATCAAAATCAAGGAAAACAAAATCTGCAGGAAATACAAATTTGTCAACTTTTATTAAAACATCCTCTATGATCCCTTCAGGATAGGCTATTGACCTATCTGCTAATTGAAGGGTCACAGTGGTAGGTCTGACAGTTCCAATACCAAGTTGTGTGAATATGGATTTAGGCATCAAGTTGATACTTGCACCTAAATCACATAATGCATGACCAGTATAAAATTTTTCAATTGAAAATGATATAGTGAAACTGCCAAGATCCTTTAACTTCCTTGGAATTTTGTTCTGCATGATCATGCTGCATTCTTTTGACATAGCTACTGTCTCAAATTCCCCCAATCTTCTTCTCTTTGTAAGCACATCCTTCATGAGTTTGGCATAATTGGGCATTTGTTGGAGTGCTTCAACAAGGGGTACATTGATGTGTAGTTGCTTAAGTACCTCAAGGAACTTACCAAATTGTTTTGCTTCATGTGCCTTCTTCAATCTTTGTGGATAAGGTGGAGAAGGGTATTCTGAAACTAACCTTGGTGGTGGTACATAAGCAGCTTCTGATGCTCCAGCTTTGGGTGATCCTGCATCTGTTGTTGCAGCATTCGTTGCTCCTGCATTTGTTGCTGAGGCATCAATTGTATTTTTTTCGTTTTCTTCCTTCTCTAACCCTTCAGTTTCATATGGCTCTGAGAGATCTTTCCCACTCCTCAAGGAAATTGCTTTTACATGCTCATTCCCTTGCTTTTGTGAGGTTGAGGCTTCTGTGGTGGATGGTAGTGAACCATTTGGCCTCTGATATAATGCTGTAGCCAATTTTCCCACTTAATTCTCCAAGTTCTTAAGTGATGCATCATGAGCTTGCTTGCAGTTCTGGTTTCACTGATGAAAGCATCAGTTTTCCCCATGTATGCATTGAACATGGCTTCCAAGGAGTTATCATTTGCTAGTGCAGAGGTCTTTGGTAATTTTGAGAGTGGAATTCTGGTGGAGTGGAGGGTGGTGCAGCATTGAATGCTGTAGCTGCATTGTTGCTCCAATTGAAATTTGAATGGTTTCTCCACTCAGGATTGTAGGTATTTGAGTAAGGATTGTTGTTTTTGTTGTATACTACATAGTTGACAGAAATAGGGTTGCTTGGACATTCTTCATACAAGTGTCCACCTCCACAGTATACACAACTAGTTGTTCCTGGAGGGGCGTGTTCTATTGCATCAGCAATGGGTTCTGTTATTGCTCCAGCAATGGATGCTGGGGCATTGGTAGAATTGAGATTTTTGATCATGTTGGTGAGAGATGCCACTTGAGCTTATAGAGCTGATACTTCAGAGTTCATGAACCCCAGTTGTCTTCTTTTGAGCACTGACCCTTTCTGTGGGTCAACTGTAGTTGTTGGTTGCAATTTTGTCTATCAACTCACATGTTTCATTGTATGATGAATTTTGTAACACTCCTCCAGATGAGGCATCCAACATGAGTCTGGTTTGGGGCTCCAAACCAATATAGAATATTTCCATTTGTATTATGACAGGTATACCATGATGAGGACATTTTCTTAAAAGTTCATTCCATCTTTCCCATGCTTCAAACAGTGATTCTCCTTCTTTTTGTCTAAAAGAAGTTATGTCATTTCTCATCCTGACATTTTTAATTGGTGGAAAATACTTTGCTAGAAATTTTTCAGCTAATTCATTCCACTCAGTGATAGAGTTAGGCTCTAGGGAATTCAACCAAGTCTTGGCTTTATCTTTGAGGGAATATGGAAAAAGTTTTAATCTAAAAGCATTTTCTGAAACACCAGGGATGATGAAATTGCTACATATTTCTAAAAATTGTCTTAGATGCAAATGAGAGTCCTCATGAGGAGAACCACTAAATTGACCCACTGTTTGAAGCATTTGAAACATCATGGGTTTGAACTCAAAATGAGTTGCATTAATTTGAGGTCTGACTATGCTGGTTTGCATGTTTTGCTGATCAAACACAGCATAGTCTCTCATTGGTCTGTCTCTGTCATTCATCATACCTATAGGTCCCATGTTGATGAATTGGTTTCGGTAATCATTCTCAGGACCAGGGTGTGAGCCATGAGCAGAACATCTGCCTCTTCCAGAGCCTCTTCCTGTGCCATGATTAGAACCTTCACCTACTCCTGCTTCAGACATTGTTTGTGTAGCTCTGCCTCTTTGTCTTTGAAGTCTACGCAACCAGTTAAATCTCCTCTCTATCTCAGGATCCAACTGAAATTCTGGTGTGTTGGACCTGGGCATATGCTGTAGCAACTATTGCTGGGGCAATGATTGCTGAAACAATAAGGAACAAACACCAAAGTAAAATTATCACTAATTTACTGCTAAGTTAAACAATAAAAATTAATGGCAATCCCCGGCAACGACGCCAAAAAGGTGTGCAAGTGTACACAGTCTTTAACAAGTAATATAGTAGAAAATAGAGATCGTACCCACAGGGATTGGATTAATTTTTGAGAGTTTAAAATGGTAGCAATACTAGTGAGTAATCAAAAATAAAATAAAAGATAATTAGTGTGAGTGAAATAGAATTTAAAGTAAACAAGATAGAGATTGATTTTAAATAAGTTAAGAGAGATAATTGGAGTGCTCTTCACTAAGTAATCACTTCTAATAGCATTATGATATATATTATGCTGGAGCAATGATTGCTCCTGCAATGGATTGCTCTTGCAATGGATTGCTCCTGCAATGGGTGTTGTAGCAATTGATGCGTGCTTTTCAGCAACTAACGCCAGGGTTTCATTATAAATCTAATGTCTAAGCTCTAAATAAGTTCACCCATGTATATGAAGTTCCCACAGTATCACCCTATGGACTATGCTATCCTATGTCTAGGTTTTAGCATAGATTTAACAAAGTTTCCTTTTATTAAAACACTTATCCATATTAGCTCTTGAGTTCAAATCACAAACCATGTCTGTATTCATTACCCTACTTATTCTAAGTGATCAACCTCAAAATAAGTTTGAAAGAATTATAGCACAAGAACTAAATTGCAAGCATCAATATAACATAATAACTATTTAAGAGTTCATTACAAAGTTAAGGCATCCCAACTAAATATATTTAATTCATGCTTGACATGACTAAGCACATATAAACATAAAGATTCATATTTATATGATTGAAAATACCACTACAAGAATTTTGGGGATTTCCGACGGACAAAATCCACCGGAAAGAAAAAGCATGGTGTGGGATTTATGTGGGATTTGGATGGGGATTTTAGTGGGTATCAATGGCATCATAAGGAAGCGATTCAAATCTTCAAATTTTTTTGTGCTTGTTGCAAATTTGGGATTTGTTGGTTTCAGATTTTGATTTGGGATGAAAAAATTTAGGGTTCATGAACATGAACCAAGAAGAAGATGAATAAGATGAACCAATTAAGTTTATTTTTATTTTTTATTAAATTTTATTAAAAAAATTGAAAAGTCTATATGGATTGGACACGTCAGCAACGTTATAGACATGTCAACATTATAACAGCCACATCACTTTTGTTACTGCCATGTCAATTTTTTTAACAGAAAATGAAAAAAAGGACTAACAGCGTAAACATTATCTAACTTAAAGGACTTAATTGGTACGAAAAAACATAAAAGACCAACTTATTACAAAAAATAACTTAAGTCCCAAGAAGGTAGCTCAGTTGGCGAGCTAAGGGACATGAAGGAGTTGCAAAGTTACAAGAAGGAGGTCCAGGGTTCAAAGCCCATAAACTAATATTTCTCCACCCCTACTAACATTTGCTTATAAAAAAAATAACTTAAAAGATCCGGTGTAATTTTGCCAGAAAAAAATAATTGTCCAAAACTTTATTAGATAATTGATATACGAAGCTAACTCACACATTTATTCAAAGATTCCTTTTTTGACAATTATTCAGAGATACCAACTTATCTTGTTACTGTTCTATTATATGATGAAATGAGATGATTTGATTTCCTCTAGAAGTGGTGAAAACTTGCGCCATTTTATGTTCCATGTTTGAGTTGCAATCTACTTTGGTAAGCGACTCTTATATAAAAATAGATTAATAGTAGTAATATTTTTATAAGCAATATAATAATTGTAGTAATAACATTATTAACAACGATGAGGACGTTCATCCATCATAATCATACGACCTAGTTAGTAAATTTTCTTCACCAAAAGAAAAAGCATGTTTTAAATCCCTACAAAAGATTCACATCTACATCAGCATCCCAAAAGTTAAAAGAAATCATCTCAATGAATTTGACATTTTATATAAATTTCAATTTCAATAAGCACCCAATCAATCATCCAACCACATCCAACAACCTCTCCATTCAAAATACACAAACTTTGACAAGAAAAAGAATACTAACATTTCAAACCCCCTAAATTTTAAAAAATAAAAGTCAACACATCATTGACGACGGCTAGACATAAAAAATATAAAAAAATAGCAACCTGGAGCAACCAACAACAAAGACATTATTTATGGTCATTTGACGAGCTCCTCCACCGTAGGGAATGAAGGATACCTTGTGCAACGCTTAGAAAGGAAAACCCTGCAATCGTCTTTAGGGCAAATCGTAGGAACATAAGCGATGTCATCACAGCCGTCCGTTCTATCCCTCTTGAAATCAATTAACGTAGTGAACATCGCAATGAACAAAACAAGGTGATTCAAAGCGTACCTCTGGCCCACACATTGGTGGGGCCCAGCACCAAATGCCAGAAAGTTTCTTTTAAATATTTGATCTTCTTGCCTCTCCTCAGAAAATCGGTCCGGATCGAACCGGTTCGGTTCAGTGAATCCTTGAAACGATGATTCAAACGCCGACGGGAACACAATTGCTCCCTTCGGAATCGTGTAATTCTCCGTCAGCGGGAACGTCTCCGCCGCGATGTGAGGCACTAGTGTCGCCGGCGGCCTGTACCTAATAACCTCACGCGCCACTGCTTGCGTGTACTTCATCTCCCTAAGATGCTCCGCAGTTATCATAGTGTTTGACTCCGGTGACCATATCCCGGCGACCTCCTCCCTCACCTTAGCAAGCACCTCCGGGTGTGCGTCAAGCAGCGCCACCGCCCACAACAACGACGAAGTGGATGCATCCTGTGCGGCGAAGAGGAAGTCAAATATGTAACCACCAATCTCAGCGTTACTGGAGAACGGCGGCGTTGTCTCTCCGGTAACCTTCGCCTCTTGAATCTCCCTTACTGTGTCCTGCATCCAGTAATCAATTAAACAAGAAGGTTCTTCTTCTCCTTTCTCCATCTTCGCTTTACTCATCGCCGTACACGTGGCTAGGGTCCCGGCGAGACGGTCAACGGCAAGCCTAGCGTTTCGAAACGCAGTACCGGGAAAATCAATGGGAAGCTTCATGAGGCCAACGTTAAAGAGAAAGTAATCATGCTCGAACCTTTCACGGGCTTTTGGGCCCAAATAGGGGCCCACGAAGACAGTCTGGGAAGTCTCGAGGTTCATATCACGGGCTATAACACGGATTGGAATAGAGTTTTGTTGGGCTTTTTCAACCCATGACTTAAGGTGTTTGAGGATAATAATCTGCTGAAGGGAGGTGTAGGTGGAGAGAGCTTTAGGAGTAAAGTTGGGAGCGATCCGACGGCGGAGATTCTTGTGTTCTTGACCCATCATGTAAATAAGGTTATGTTCGCCGAAGAGTTTTTTCCCGAAAGGGTGACCAACGAGGTGGAAGGCGTTGGGTCTAACATTAGCGAAGACTTTGTGGGAAAGTTCGGAGTCTCTTATGAAGACGATGAAGTTTCCGATGATGTAATTAACAGAGAAGCCTAAAGGGGTGGATTTAGCAAGAGAGGATTGAAGGTCCCAGAATTTGGTTGGGTCCCGCACTAATGGGATAGCGTTGCCTAAGAAGGGAAGTATTAGAGAAGGACCTGGAATAAAGCGTTTTTTGGTGAAGTATGAGATCTGTTCAAGGAAAAGGAGGAAAAGGATGAAGCATATTAGATATGGGGCTAGCTGGGTGAAGGAGAAGATAGATGTGAGGGTAGTCATACCCAAACTCATATCCTCTGTTTGTTTGTGTTGGTTTTGCAGTGCAGGGGTTGAAATGAATTGAGTTTATTTATATGAAGGAAAATAAGTAGAGGAACTGTTTCGTGGATTGTTTTTGAGGAATAAAATAGGTGGGAAAAGAAAACTCAAAATGCGCAAAGTGGTGAGGTCAAACATGGTGAGAGTTGTGTTCAAGTCAAAATTGAGTTTTTCAGAGGGAAAAGTAATAGGTGAGCTTAGCTGAGCTATGAGGTTAGAGTGTAGGTGGAGTCAGGAGAATTGGTTGGTTGCTACAGTATATGTATGAGGATGGTAATAAAACAGATGAGAGAAGACGGCGAGGATTGGGGAGAAGAGGAGGTGGTACTTGGTAGTGGGTCTACGGTGGGGTTCAAGTCCAGCCAGGTAAAGGTAGGTTACGACGACACAAAGGTTTTTCCTTTTTCATTTCAAATTTATGTTGGTTTTTTTTTTGGTACACCCCACCTCATGCACTTATACCCCACAAAATTATTGACTTTTGATACTAATATTGAATTTCTTCTAATGCAAGCCGTAACCAACAATACAGGGGTGCAAGAAGAGGATCCAACTATGATAGGCCCAACAAAAATGCCACTTCACTCTGGTGGGTTCAATAATACATGACGATGGTTTCACTTTGGTCCTTTATCTTTTTTTTGGTTCGTTTTGGTCATTTATCTTTTATTTTCGTTTCACTTTGTCTCTGACGTTAGTTTTTGAGATGGGCATGAATGATAAAGGACATGACTAACTTGGTACATGACTATAGAACAGATCTTGTTCATGTACCTAGGTAATATCATTGATGCACTTAGTCTTGTACTTAGGTTATAAATCATCCATGTATTTACAAGGAAATTAATGATTTTGGTGTAAAAAAAAGGAAATTAATGATATTCCTAAGTGCATGAAAGATATTACTTTGGTACATGACTAAGTGCATGAATGATATTACATAGGTACATGGCTAACGATATGCCTATGTGTATGAATGTATTTGCTACACGGATTTATCTAATTTAAAGATAAAATCCGTTTTTGGTTTTTTTCCAAAACGGATTTATGTTTAAATTAGATAAATCCGTTTTCAAGAAAAATATTTACCTAAATCCGTTTTTCCAGAACAGTTGCCCCCAAGCCGAGATTATTCCGGAGGATGGTTTTGGCTTGAAGAATTTTCGTTGGTCTACCGGATGTGTGAAGTCGCGCGGGACACTGCCTTTGTCACGGCCGTGTTTTATCGTTTTCACTCTCTAGAGTTAAAAAAGAGAGATTTTTTCTTTGCCATGCGTTACTCTGTTTGTCTCGTCGGGTCGTACAAGATCACTTCGTTGCAACTGTGACTCACACCTCTCTTGGTGTAATCCTTGTGCCAGGCACTAAGCTAGGGTGACATATCCTGATATTGGTGCCCTCCTGGGCGCCTCATGCCATGGTGTTGAGATATCCTGACGTTGGCGCCCTCCTAGGTGCCTTGTGTCATTATGTTGAGACATCCTGATGTTGGCGCCCTCGTGGGTGCCTTGCTAGCCGCTTGTTCGCTCCTTAGGGTAGGCGCCCTCCCGGGCGCCTCTGGTGTTGTTCCCTGCGTGGTGTTGTGGATGGTGCCCTCGTGGGCGCCTTGTCATGTTGTCTTGGCTTCCGCCTCTTGGAGCAGAATCTGGCGCCCTCATTGGCGCCATGGGGGCCTTGTCATGTTGTCTTGGCTGCCGCCTCTTGGAGCTGGCGCCTTGTCATGTTGTCTTGGCTGCTGCCTCTTGGAGCAGGATCTGGCGTCCTCATGGGCGCCTTGTTGCGTCTGGAGCAGGAACTGGCGCCCTCATGGGTGCCGTGGGAGCCTTGTTGCGTCTTGAGCAGGATCTGACGCCCTCATGGGCGCCATGGGCGCCTTGTTGCGTTTGGAGCAGGATCTGGCGCCCTCATGGGCGCCATGGGCGCCTTGTTGCATTTGGTCTGGCTGGAGCAGGATCCTTCCTTGTCAGGTGCCATCTTGTCAGGCGCCCTCATGGGCGCTGGATCCCTACTTGCCAAGCGCCCTCGTGGGCGCTGGATCCCTCCTTGCCAGGCGCCCTCATGGGCGCTGGTTCCTTCCTTGCCATGCGCCCTCTTGGGTGCCGGCTTGTGTGGACGTGTGCTTGGCACTTTGTTTTTTTTTGTTGCTCATCCTGTCTCTTAGCCTGCTTTTCTTCTTGATGAAATTTCAGGGCTTGCTTGGTGCCGAGGGGAATTGCTTCTTCCGTCCTCACCATTATCTGTTTGACATCTCCATGATCTTTTAATTTGATCAAGAGGTTCTAGATGGGAGGATTGTCACATATCGCCCTAACGGGGTTGACTTCGATGTCATTGCCCCCTGATATTTATGTTACCTTTTGAAACCTTTATGTTTCTTCTTTGCCAAGCTTGTTTCTTATGTTTATAATTGGCACGCGTTGGATGGTCTCAGGCACACGTTCTTGCCTTGTGCATCAGAATATACAATTTCGTGTCGCCTCGTGGCGCAGTGCTGTCTGCCCCCTTGTGAAGGACTTGCTTCGAGACTAACTTTTTGCCAGGCGTTCTCCTGCCAGGTGCCCTCGTGTGCGCTGGCTGCTTTTTGACTTGGCGGCCTGCCAGGCGCCCTCATGGGCGCTGGCTGCTGTCAAGGCGCCCTGCCAGGCGCCCTCATGGGCTCTGGCCTCTTTTTCATTGGCACCCTGCCAAGCGCCCTCATGGGGGCTGGCTGCTGTCTTGGCGCCCTGCCAGGCGCCCTCATGGGCGCTGGCCTCTTTTTTCAATGGCGCCCTGCCAGGCGCCCTCTTGGGCGCTGGCTGTTGTCTCGGCGCCCTGCCAGGCGCCCTCATGGGCGCTGGCCTCTTTTTTGACTCATTGGCGCCCTGCCAGGCGCCCTCTTGGGCGTTGGCTGTTGTCTCGGCGCCCTGTCAGGCGCCCTCATGGGCGCTGACTTCTTTTTGACTTGGCGCCCTGCCAGGCGCCCTCATGGGCGCTGGCCTCTTTTTTCATTGGCGCCCTGCCAGGCGTTGTCTTGGGCGCTTGCTGTTGTCTTGGCGCCCTGCCAGGCGCCTTCATGGGCGCTTGCTGCTTTTTAACTTATTCTAGAGGCAGTTTGTCAGAGGGGTCTGAATCTAACTCGCCCATCAGAGGTTGCGACACGTTTACAGTCGCTTCTCACCTCGCGGGACTCTGGGGGAAGTTTATCAGACTCGGCTGAATTTAGCTCGCCCATCAGAGGTTGCGACACGTTTAAAGCCGCTTCTCACCTCGCGGAACTCTGGGGGCAGTTTATCAGACTCGACTGAATCTAACTCGCCCATCAGAGGTTGCGACACGTTTAAAGTCGCTTCTCACCTCGTGGGACTCTGGGGGCAGTTTATCATACTCGGCTGAATTTAACTCGCCCATCAGAGGTTGCGACACGTTTAAAGTCGCTTCTCACCCCGCGGGACTCTGGGGGCAGTTTATCACACTCGGCTGAATCTAACTCGCCCATCAGAGGTTGCGACACGTTTAAAGTCGCTTCTCACCTCGAGGGACTCTGGGGGCGGTTTATCACACTCGGCTGAATCTAACTCGCCCATCAGAGGTTGCGACACGTTTAAAGTCGCTTCTTGCCTCGTGGCAGAGTTCGATATTGACCTGCGTCGGTCAGGGGATCTCCTCGATGGCGATCCCCAGTGGTGCCTCTGGTGGATATTGACCTGGTTCCACCGTTGCCCCCACAGTCGAGATTTTCCTAGGGGATGGTCTTGACTTTGACGTTGTCGTTTAGGATACCCTCGTAGGGTAGGTTGCCCTAGGGGCGTGCATAGGTGAGTGTGAGGGCGAGCGGAGGAGAGTGTGAGGGTGAGCAGAATGACGCCATCACTTCACGCGTTACTTTATTTCCTCTCACACTCATGCATCATTTGATTTTCTCACGTGCTCGTGCACTATGTTATTCGCTCACGTGCTCGTGCACTATGTTTTTTTTTTCTCACGTGCTCGTGCACTATCCTTTAATTTTCTTACGTGCTCATGCACCCTTTTATTTTCTTATGTGCTCATGCACTCTTTTAATTTCTTACGTGTTTCCGGACGCCCTCCTGCCAGGCGCCCTCCTTGCCAGGCGCCCCTCTGCCAGGCACCATTCTTGCCAGGCGCCCTCATGGGCGCTGCCCTGTCAGGCGCCCTCATGGGCGCTGGTTGCTTCCTTAACAGGATTTGGCACCTTCATGGGTGCCTTGCTGTTGATGGCGCCCTCATAGGCGCCTGGGTGCTGGGCGCCTTCTATGGTGCCAAGTCTTGTTTTCTTTTTGTTTTCGATGCTCATATAGTTGGCGGGGGAGGTGTTTCAAACACTTTTCAATGTCCTCACAAATAATGCCAATAGTTCAAAATGATGTCCCCCTCTTCAATATGGAGTCAGGTTGGTGGGGTACGTGCCTACTTGGTGGTCTATCAAGCCAATCCTTATCGTCGAAGGATAAGGGTGACCTGCTTGATCCCTTTTTAGTGGTTGAGGTTGACGCAACGCTCAAGACTTCTTTCCACCTCCTTTTCATTGACTTGCTCGATTCGTTGAGCGAGAGGTAGTGAACTGGGTTGTGAACATGGTAGCTAGTTGCCCCTAGGATGAGACCGAGTTTGGTTTCGACTCCTGGAACCAACCTAGTGCTGAACCTGTGAGGGTGCTTTGGCCCTGAGTGCTTTTGCTGCCAGGGATCGTCCTCCTAGGCGCTGCCCACAGATCCCCTCGTGGATTTCTGCAAGCGCGTAGTCTGCTTCTTGTCCTTCTACACATTTTAATAGATGCGTAGAAAAGTCTCTATGGAAAAGTCGTCCTTCAATGACTGGCCACTATGTCTCATGACATTGGCGCCCTGTGGATGCCTCGCCCCTGGATCCTTGTCGGGCAGGCGTCGCTTCAATGACCAAGTGTGATGTTGTACACCTCCTTACGGAAGCTGCTTCTATTGTATCAGTGGGCTCTTGCCCCTCGAGAATACATTGACGGGTTGGGATTATCCAATTTTGGCTTGCTTGGTCGCAAGCACCAAATGTCGCGTTGATCTGGAAGATGATCAACAGTGAGCATGTACGGAGCTCAAGTTGTGTAGCGCCGAAGTCTTTGGTAAACTGTAGGTCGGCTATGCAAGCCTCATACTCCGCTTGATTGTTGGAGGTGGAGAACGAAAATGTCAGGGATACCTCGACTAGTAATCCCTCTGAGTTTCCAAGTAACAGACCGGCTCCACTTCCTTTGCTGTTTGAGGACCCCTCCACGTGGAGAGTCCAAGTCAGCTCCGCTCTGTCGCTTTGCGGTGTCGTTGTCATTTTGGCTACAAAGTCTGCCAATGTCTAAACCTTCATGGTTGGTCTTGTCTCGAACTTGATCTCAACTCTGAGAGCTCGACTGCCCATCTGGTGGGTGGTTGGTTCGAACTACCACTTTGTAGTTAGTGGAACCATTTTGGTCACAGCCCTGTATTTGTTGGGGTTGGCCTCGACGCCTCCCTTAGTGAGGTAGAAATCGAGGAGTTTCCCTGCTAAACTCCAACAGTGCACTTCTCTGGTATGCTTAATGAAAGTGCGGGGATGCACCTCGCAATGCCCGCCTCTTGCCTCCTTTCGTAGCATGGTTTGGGTGCCAGACACCTTCTATGGTGTCGGGTCCTTTTGTTATTGACGCCTTGGTGTCGGGCGCCCTGTGGGTTCCTTGTGTCTGGCTACCATGTCTCAAGACAGTGATGCCTTGTGGATGCCTCGACCCTGGATCCTTGTTGTGTCTGAACCCTTTTTCTTTCTTTATCTTAAGTATTTTTCGGGGTTGACAAGTGTTAATGCTAGTGAGGGAGAGCAAAAACTGAACTTTTGTTAATCATTCATATCGAGCTTTTACATTTTGCCTTCGTGTTTGAACAACAATATTCATAATTGGGCCTAGCCCTAGTTTGAGGTCTTAATGCCCTGCTCCCTGTTCGGGGTCACGAGTTTCATCCCACGTAATCTTTGCTTGATCACCATATCTTTTAACGCTGCTTGGTTTCTGGCTTCCTCGATGAAGTCCAGCTCCTCTCGGAATCTTTGCCTATTGGTCTCCGGGGGGTTTGGTTGCTTGGTCCTCCAAGTTTCGCACACATGAGGCCTCTTTATTGAAGCGCTCCATGTATTCTCGTAGTGTTTTATTGTCACGCTGTCCGACTGCCCTCAGCACTTCTTCAGACTTGGGTTTCAAACAGGAGGCAGTGAAATCATCTGTGAACCTTCTTGAGTTGCGGGGGAATGTGTCTTCATAGTCCACATTTCGATACCAGCGCCGGTCGGGGGATCTCCTCGATGGCGATCCCTGGTGGAGTCTCTGGTGGGGGCTGTCCCGGTTCCTTGACCTCCCCCCTGATGGGCGTGTGAGGAGGTCATGGAGTGGGAGTCGTGAAGCTGGTAAGTAACCTTCGGAGGGGATGGAATAGTCCAGAATAGTTGCCCCCCAAGCCGAGATTATTTCAGAGTATAGTGTTGGCTTGAAGGACTTTCGTTGATTCGCCCGAAGCGTTACTTCATCGCGACCGTGAATCACACCTCCCTTGGTGTAATCTTCGTGCCATGCACCACGCTAGTGTGTCGTATCCCGATGTTGGCGCCCTCCTGGGCGCCTTGCGCCATGGTGCTGCGTTCTGATGTTGGCACCCTCATGGGCGCCCTTCCTGGGTGTGGAGACGTCTGAATTGGATTTTGAGCTAAACATGAGAATTGTAGCTCTGCTTCTTAGCTTTCCAACGCATGTTCACACGCCTCCATCGGATAAGCATTGATGAAGTTATGGACTCATTAAAAACGCAACATCCTGAAGTTGGCGCCCTCCTCCTGGGCGCCTTGGGCCAAGATGGTGTGCCCTGATGCTGGCGCCCTCGTGGGCGCCTTGTGCCAAACCGCCGCTTTCGGATGCTGTTGGCGCCCTCATGGGCGCCCTTCCCGGGTGCGGAGACATCTGAATTGGACTTTGAGCTCAACATGAGAATTGTAGCTCTTCATCTTAGCTTTCCAACGCATGCTCACACGCCTCCATCGGATAAGTATGCTGCTCGCGCCCTCATGGGCGCCCTTCCTTGGTGCGGAGACGTCCGAGTTGGATTTTTAGCTCAACATGAGAATTGTAGCTCTTCATCTTAGCTTTCCAACGCATGCTCACACACCTTCATCGGATAAGTATGGACGAAGTTATGGCCTGCATATTAGAGCACCTTCCTGGGTGTCGGGTATGGTGCCGGGTCCTCTTTGTGGTTGGCGCATTGGTACCCTCCTAAGTCGGGGGATCTCCTTGATGGTGATCCCAAACCTTGGTACCCTCCTAGGTCGGGGGATCTCCTCGATGGTGATCCCTTGCGGCGCCCTCGTGGGTGCCGGCTTATGGTTGTCTTCGTGTGAGAGCTGTGAAGCTTGATCCGGTGCCCTGCCAGGCACCCTCCTGGGTGCCAGCTTGTGGCGCCCTGCCTATTCTGCCTAGGGGGAAGTGATGTACACGTCTTGTAGCCACCATCGCCTGAGGAGGGGTTCCCCAGCCGGGGGAGGCTGTACAGGCAAAGAAGCGAATCTCCCTTCAATCTGTCTTGGGTGAGCTTCTTGCTGCAGCATTGTCGGAGTGCGATTGCACAAGAGGTCCTCTGGTTGGGGCGTGGGTATGGCCACGCTTGGGACACGGAGCCTGAGCTTGGGAGCTGATAACCTTATTTTATATAGGTTATTTATGCTCCTAATACTTAAGTCAAAGCTCATTTCTCAAGTAATTCTAGTGCTTAAATATGTGAATATATGAGTATTAGAATAAATATAGGTTATAAGTTAATTCCCTGAACCTTGGGCATAGTCAATGCCATTGTGAATATGTTTGATGTTTTGCTTTAGCGCTGCAGCGGTATGCTATCTAGGAGACGCTACAGCGTTATATGACGGCTGACCATTGAGATATTTGTGTGGCCACTTGAGGATATGATGAGTCACCACCCTTATCTCTTCCTCTCAGCTGGATATTTTGACTTTCAAGTGGATGCTAAATTACACTTGGCGCCTCCTAAATGGAACCCATGTGATAGTTGTTGTATTCCATCATTACCACTTTTTGTAAAGTACTTTAAGGATAATATCTAAGTCTAATAATCATCATGTAATATTATTATTCTATTAAGACTTAGATATTAATTGGATTAATTAAGATTGCTTCTCTAGGAGGTAACTTACGTAGACAAGTAATTGTAACTTTGAAAAAAGAACTACACAATAGATGGTAGCCACTCTCCATTGATACACTACTTTCAAGCTTTTATTTTTAGCATAGTTTTCTAGTCTTCATTCAAGGTTTTGCTCACGCCTCAACTTCATCTCTTGTATGCAACTTGGGATCATTGGAGTGTATCTTTTGCAACCACTCTTCTCTTGTCTTCATACGGTAATACATACTCTCTAGTTGTATTATGTTGATGGAACTTGTGATGAGCTAACTTTGTTGTAGTTGGATTGTTCTTGGTATGTAATGAACCTTGAGTAACTTTTGTATAATATTATGATGTTTGTGTTTTATTCCTTGTGTCATAATACTTTCAATCTTGGTTTGGGAATGATCAACTAAAACAAGGTAACTTTGTGGGTACAGACATGGTTCACAAAAAGAACTCAAGGAACGATATGAATGAAAACCATTTAAAGACATTTAAAGGAAGCACTACTTAACTCTAGACATAGGGGAGTAATAGTTCATAAGGCAAATGTTGTAAGAGCTTAATATACATGGGTAAAACTTATTTAGAGCATAGACATAGGAGTCTTGTAACATAGCCCTGACGAAAGTGACTGAAAGGCACGCCACCAAGGCGCTACAGCGTTTACGGATTCTGAAGCGCTACAGCGCTTAACGCTACAGCGTCTAATATTATATGAACATTACTCTTGGGAACTTACATACTATTGAGCTATCCAACTCACCTTTAATTACTTCAAACTTAATACTGTTTTATCACAACTTATGATGTTTACAACTCTTTACCTTTACTTGTTACTTGTAGCGACCGAAAAATCCGAAGGAGGGATTCTTCGTCATTTTTGCAATGAAGCCGCCACCAAAGTTTTAGTTTAAGGGCAAACATTGGAAAATCCCTATTGAGTGGATAAGGGGGTCTTGCGGACCAGTTTTAGGCTCGGGAGTCGTTTATGCGTAGGGAAGGTATTAGCACCCTACGACATCCTTCTTAAAGAAGGTTACCTTTTAACTAAATGTGTAAACATTTATTAATCCAAAAATAATGTTTTTACCCTTATAATAATAATAATAAAAGACTCGCTAAACGATTAGTTATTTTTGTACTTTTTGAGAAATAGAAGAGCAATGGATTAAAGGATTAAAGAAAAAAAAAGGTTTTTTATTAATGCAATTGACAGAGGTCGGCCGCCCTCCGCTCCTACGTATCTCCTGGTAGAGAATCAAATCACACGTAGTTCTTTGTAGAAAATGTTTATGTGTTGGTTTTTTTTTAGGTATTTTGAAATTAGCATAGACACTCGTGATGACCAAACAAGTGGGATTCAGAGTGGCCATCACTCGTGGTTCGTTTTGAAAACTAAAGTTGTTATTAACGGTCAAACAAGCTGAACTCAGAGTGACCATTAACAACAACTCATTTTTGTGAGTTTGGTTGTTCGAAAAATAATGGTTTGGGAGCATTATGATGTAATAAAGAAAAAAACAAAATGAGTTGTAAAAAGAGAAGTGTGATTAACAGGGGTGTTGTGCTGTAAAAAAAAAAGGTATGGATAGCAACAGGGGCTGTATTTTTAAAACTGGGTGTAATTAAAAATAGGGGTTGTATTAGTAAAAAAGGGGGGTGCAAAAGGTAGAGGCCCAGTCCGTGCTGTTTGGATCCGGCCTACAAGATGGTGGGCTTTCAGGGGTGGTTTTAATAATGAAACGCGGGGGTGTGAGTTGTAATCTGAATAAAAAATGAATAAGTAAAAAAAACCTAACTATATAAGCGAAGGAAAAAAAGAAAACTGAACCCTAAACTCAACTCTCTCAATCTCCAGCGCCGCACTGCGTAGAGGGTTTGAGGAGAGAGAAACAGTGCAGAAGAAGAGAGATAGTGACGGGAGAGAGAGACAAAGGGTGAGACCGAGAAGGAGGAGATTTGCGACGAGATTGAGTGATGGCGGCTATCGTTACGACGTGAGACGGTTTTGTTGATGGTGGGGGTGATTCGGTTGATGGCGAGGAGAGAGAAAAAGGGGGCGACGGTGGCGGTGCTGTTTAGGTGGTGTTGTGTCTTTAGGTGGTTGTTGGGTGGTGATGCGGCGGTTTGTGGTGATGAGAGAGAGGAACGAAGAACGAAGAAGGAGAGGGGGTCAGTGACGGTGGAGAGAGAGAGAGAATCGAAGGGGAAGGGCGATGGTTCGTGGCTCCGGCAGTGGCGGTTTGGTGACGGTGAGGGGGTGTGAGGTGGTGGAGAGAGAATGGGTGCGATGACGGAGGGAGGGAGGCAAACGGTACGATTACGGGGGGGTGGCCGTGAGGATGGTTGTCTCGTGGAGAGGGTGTGAGGAGATGGTGGCTGTTGTGATTTTTGTGGTGGTGAGGTGAAGGTTGACGGCGGTGGTGTTTATGGTGGTGGAGATTTGGTGTGAGATTGGTCACGGTGGTGGCGGTGATGGTTCCATTGGTGGTCGTGATGCTCTGTAGTGGCGGATGGCGATGGTCCACGGCGGTGCCCCGGTGGTGGGGTGGAGCACCGCCGTGAGGTTCTTACTCTGCACTTCTGTTTTTTCTGTTTTTTTTTCTCTTAATTTCTCTATGCTTTTGTCTGAAAGGCTTTTTTTTTCTGTGACTGTGTGTGCGTCTCTGTGTGCTGGTCTATTTTCGGTGCCCCCTTTTGGTCTGATACTGTGGCTGTTTTTATAGGTGAATTGGTGCTGATGGCAACCAGCAATTAGGGCAAATGGATGGCATCCAAAGGACAGCATCTTTGAGGGAATAAAAAGGACAAAAGCTGGGGCAATTTTAGGGTGCCAAGGACAGTCAAAGGAAGGACAAGGGGGAAGAAAAGGGGATCAAAAGGACAGCCCTAGGCCAGCAGCCAGCATGCTGCGCCCCCTCTCTTTTTTGATTTTGCAATTTTGGTTTTTTTTTTGTTTTTGTACTGTTTTGCTTTTTTTTGGTTTTTTGGTTCACATGTTTGTAAAGAACTTGGTTATATAAAAACAGTTTGGATTATTCAACTTTATTGGCTTATGTTTTTTGTATATTTTTTTTACCAACAACGATAACTACACACTAAATTTAAACGATCGTCGAAATAATTGTCGCACGAGAACGCTAAAGATACACGCGCTTAAAAACGATACGTGACACAACGAGAATACGAACTTTTTGGATTTTTCAATTAGCCGGACATAATTAGGGTATAACAGCTGCCCCTCTTTATTTATGTTTTACTAGGAAATATGAAGGGTTTTCAAATTTCTCAAGTAAAATAGAAATAAAGATAAAATGACGCTAATTTTTTCAAGACTATTTTTTAGAGATTATTGAAAAAAAAAATTGGTTGATATAGAACAAAAGTAAAGAAGGATCGCTGGGGATCTGAAGGAGCACTTGGGGCTCTGATGGTCAAACTCGCAATCGATGCTTGGCGCATTGACTGGAGTTAAACTGAGGGACCGACGGGGTCTGAAGGGCATGCCTAAGCCTGATGGACCAATGGGTCTGAAGGAGCGCAAACTAGCAACGGTACTAGCAAAACGGTCTGCTTGGATGGCCTTTTTCGAGCGGCCATGGGTGGCAAGGTCAGGTCGTTGACCTGATTTGCACACCTCGAAGGACGTGCACTGTGTTTTTTAGGCGGACACAGCTAGTCTGAAGGGCCTGGGGCCGGATGATCCGTCGGTTGCTCGATAACGCGACGTGCGATCTGGATTGAAGGACCATTGATGGTCTGAAGGAGCGCTTGGGCTCTGAAGGACCGCTGGGGGTCTGAAGGAGCGCTTGGGCTCTGAGGGACCACTAGGGGGTCTAAAGGAGTATTGAGATTCTGAATTGTGGTATGAGACCAGTGCTTGGAGCACTGACTTTGAGGGAACAAATTATTGGGATTGACACATGGCGTACTTGCCAAGGACATACCTAATGAATGCATTTACCTGAGAAGGGAAAAGATATCTATATCTGGCATATCTGAAAATGCGATGAATGATATATGCGTGCAATATAGGTATGTGAAATGGTAAGTGTTCGATGGGGTGAATGAAATGTGGCAGATGCTGTGAGTCGAAGTTGATGGGACATGGAGGTTGACGAACAACGTGTGTGAATGTAGATAAAGGTAGGAATGTGGTCGTGCTGATTGATTTTGGTGGAATGATGCATGTGATGGAATGAGCAATTTTCTCTTTTTGTCCTTTTTTGCTTTTCTCTTTTTTCTTGGTATATGAGTGTATGAAATGCAAAGTGTGAATGGGATGCAAATGTAATGCTTTGACGCGAATGCCATGCATGGTACAAAGATATGATTAGTAATGTAAAAAAAACTCTTTTTTTGGGGGCAACGATGAGACCGGCACTCGGACATCCATCGAAGCAAACAATGTCATGTATGTAATGTGATGAACGTGAGATGATGAATGAAATGGGCATACCATGGGTGTTGAACCTGATGGAATGAGAAAGTTGACAACGGTGAATGAGATGTGAATATGACTGTAGTGATTAATTTTCGGTGTGGCGATGAATGTAATGGATGGATTTTTCTTTTTGCTTTTTTCTTATTTATTTTGCTTCTTTTCTTGATGCATGCAATGCGAATGTGAATATAATGCGAATGTAATACTTTGATGCAAATGCTATGGTGAATAAAGGAAACACATGAATGCATAGCAAATGATATGATTGGTGAAGTAGAAAGCTTTTGGCAACGATGAGACCGGCACTTGGCACGTCTATCGAAGCAAAAGAGTGTTAAAGGTATGCAATGTGATGAATGTGCAATGCGAAAGTGAATGGACTACAAAAGGCCCGTGAATGATGGGTGTTGAAGTTGGTCGGAAACAGAAATTGATAAGCTGTGGATGCGGATGCAGATAACATGCGAATGCAAATGTACTGTTGATTGCATGATGGAATGATCTATGCTTTGGTGGGAAATGTGGATGATTTTTGCCTTTTGGTTTTTTGTTTTGCCCCTTTTCATGAATAAATGAATGAATGAACGTGCACACGTAATGCTTAGATGAAGGGTTGTGGTAGCCGCATGACTTGATGTTGTATGATGCAATGATTGGATGTTTGCTGGGATGTGGGAGGTTTTTTTTTTTTTTTTTTTTTGTCTTTTCGCTTTATTGCCTTTTTGGTATTTGATGAATGCATGAAATGAAAATGTGAATGTGATGGATACGTAATATTTTGATGCAAACGCTATGGTGAACAAAAGGAAATGCCTAAATACATGGTGCGATGATGTGATTGATTGGGATGTAGACAGACTTTTGGTAATGATGCGACCGGCATTTGGCATTTTTATTGAAGCGATACATGCTATGCGTGGCTATGCATGCCCGCATACGCAATGCGTAATGTACAAGAAGCAAAATTGTGTAGGCAAAACAAGTGGAATGTGAATGCATGTATCATACTTGTATGAAAGAGTTGTGATGGGTATGATCAGATGCATGGTTTAATTGCATGATTTGTTGGTAACAACACTTTTTTGTTTTTGTAATGATGCAAAAATGTTTGATGAGAAACAAAACTTTTGATGCTGGGAACAGAGAGCTGAACCTTTTGAATTGATCGTTCCTTGGAAGAAAGATTTTTGATGGCTTGGACTTGAACTCTGGTAAGCTCAAGATTGTCATCTTGAAAAGTGTGGCTTGCGGCAATGTATTAGTGCCCTTTCTAGAGATTGAGATGTGTATTTGCAGATGGGTTCTCATTTGGTTATGATGACCCATGATGACTAAGCTTTCAAGTCTAAGATGTTAACTTAGAGGGATTGTCATTATCGTGTGTCTCTCTCTTTGAAGCATTTTCTTAATAAACATGAAAAAAAGTGCGAATGCAAATGAATGTGCCAGTTGACTCAGGGTTCAAGAAATGTAGGGTATGTGACACGCGAGTGGAGTGACGGATGAGGTTTATTGGCTCAAGCTTATGAGAGATAAGCTTGTCCCAAGGTAAGAAATGTTTGACTGCCCCAATTTTGACTTCAAATAGTGGGGAATGAAACAGTCTGCCTTTGTCTAGGGAGGACAATGACAACTAAGGATATAGACTGATTGAGGGATTGGGAAATATGCTGGTATTGGGGTGACGCGTGACTAGAAATGAATGGAATGAGAGGCAAAAGGATTCTTTCGGCCCAAGGGATATGATGCCCCGGTCTATAAGAGGACAAAGTTGCCCCAATCCCTGAAAGGTGAAGATTGCCCCATCTCGAGTGGGATTGTGACAGGGTGTAAAGTTAGAATAATGGTTTGGAAATTGGTCTGGTACGGCTGCATGAGCGTAGTATATGAACGGGATGAAAGATGAGGGTGTTTTGGGGATGCTAAAAAAAATCTCCCTGAGTTTGAGTGGAATGGAGGGTGAGGTATTGCCCCATTTTGATATGATAAGTAACTGCCTTAGTAGGGATCTGTGGTTTTCCTTGGGAAGGATTCCACAAGCTAAGACAGTCAAGAGTTTTTGGTTCGATGAAAATTCACTTTGTTGATGATCACTGTTATCTTCTCTTGATGAGCTTCGAGCGTGCAAGCCCTTTTAAGTTTTTTTCTTATTTTCTTTTGTAATAATATTTTTCTCTTTGTTTTTTTCTTTTTTCTGAGCAAATAAATTATTCTGATTATTTTATCCTATAGTGTAAGCTTTGAGAAAAATGGAAGCAACCAATCATTGATCAGAATAGGCCTTAGGATTGTAATATGGCTAATGGCTAGGGGTTTATGAGAGGAGGGTTTGTAATGTGGTCAAAGGTTATGGGTAATGTGGTCAATGGTTATGGGCTTGTGGAGTATAGGCTCAAATGGGCTCAGAGAGGTGTTTGATGGTTTATTGATACAATGACCTTTTAAAAGATAAGTAGGTTCAGAGAAGTGCTGGAAGCCAATGATTTGGATTTTGTGGAAGAAATGATAATTCGGCCTAAGGAGGTGTTTGTGGGTTTATTCGGACAAGGATATCTTCTGTGTTTGGTGAGGTTATGTATCAGCTCGCAATTTCTACTGTTTTTTTTTTTTTTTTTTTTTTGAGGATTTCTTTTTTAATCCTCTTTTTTGAATTTCACATTTTTGTGATTTTTCCTTTTTTTTTTTTTGAGTAGAGTGAGCTGATAAAAGTGACACACCATTTTTGATGTGGAATTGATCCTTGTCTAAGGTGTTTGAAATATTTTTGATTTTTTGGCTCGAAGTGGGTAGCAAAGGGCATTTCTCTTTTTTGGATTTTGGATATGGCCAAACTCCAATTCAAATCATGATTGCTTATTTTCTTGAAATTGTAACTATGGGACAAAACTTCATTTTAATATATTTGCTTTTCTTTATTTATTATTTTTTATGCCCTAATTTTTGCTCAGGCTGCTCTTGCGAGTTTTCAACCTAACGGGCTTTTCTTTTTTGGGTCTCTTTTGTATTTTTTTTACTCAAAGGACTTGCACGAGTGTTTGGAAAGCTAGCAGAAAATCTTAGTGATCATTACTCTACCCCAGTATGGAGCGTACAAAGTGTTATTCGTGAAGTGAAATACTCTTGTGGGGACTGGGCCTTCTATGGATGGTTGGATCTGGTTTTGAAAATGAAGAAAGATGGGGGTAGTATAACTGACTCGAACAACGATAAACACACATGTCATGTTAGTTTATTTTGCAAATGCTTCGTGGAGAGTTAACACCGCTTAAGATAGAGCAATTTTAATTGTCAAAACCACACAAGTTAACAAAATAGACATTTACGCTTCTTATCACGGGTGTGAGATATATGTTGGCTGGTGTCCTTGGTGGGGCACGCAGTGGCTAAGGGTCAAGCCTATGATATGGTCAATATTGTAGTGACCATGATGGTGGAGGAGTTATTGGTGAATTCCATTGAAGGGTTAGGTGGGTGGATGGTTTCCATAAATGTTGTAGGTATGAGTAGGATGTATATGGGGTGAAGGGTAAAAGACTTGATGTTGGTGAATCAAGTTAGGGTATGACAACATTTTCCAAGGAAGAGGAATCAATTAAAATATATTTTCAAGAAGGCATCGTCTCTCATCAAACAGTGTGTCAAAAAAACTTATGAGTTTCATATCTTATTTATTTGGAAAATTATTTGAATAAAGCAGAATGCATGAACATATGAATGTTGTTGTACACAGGCAATGATGCAGGTGAATGAAATGCATAATGATACCTTAAGCAAGCGTGTGATTTTTTTATTTTTTATTTTTTATTTTTTAAAGTTCAATTAGAGTGAGAGGCTAACAAAACAACAACAAAACTATTGGATGATGAACAATGCAAGAATAGAAGAAATTGAAGCAATTCCTAATTTTGTTTTAATGCATGTGAGAGGATTAATGCCATTGAGATGGATGTGAGAGGAATAAATGACTTTTGTCTTTGTTTTTTATGACATATGAAGGAGCAGTATTTGAGATACATGAGGACTTTTGTTTTTGTTTCTTTATGATGCATGAAGAGGAGTAATGAAATAATGAATGAATGTAATTTTTTTATAATACCAATGGGATATTTATTATTTTTTGGTGTATGGATATGCAAGATGATGCACTTTGGATGAGGTGAATGATATTTTTGTTATTTTCTAAATGACAAGATGCATGGTAAGGGGAGTGATAATGAAATGCTTATGGGAAAAATCATTTTAGTATGAATGCATGGTGATTTTTTTTATATGTTTTCTTTGAATAAGTATAATGCATGAACATATGAATGTTTGTTGTACATAGACAATGATGGAGATGAAATGCGTAATGATTTTTGAATGTGACATAGGGATACCTTAAATTGGTATGGATGATGAATGATGCAATAATGGAGAAGTTTCTGATTTTTATTTTGATGCATGTAGGAATATGAGATGCATGTAAGAGGAATTTTTTTTTATGATGCATGAGAGTAATGCCTTTGAAGTGGATGTGAAAGAAATAAATGCCCCCCTTTTTTCATATAATGCATGAAGAGAAAATGAAATGATGAATGAATATATAATACCGCAGTGATATTTTTTTTCTAGTGTGGATATGCAAGATGGACAAATAATGCAAATGATATTTCTGTTATTTAAAGATGATGAGATGTCTGGTAGCGAGATGAGATGCGTATGAAAAGAATGGTCTTATTTTGTTACGAATGTATGATGAAGATGTAAGTGCATGAAATGCACATGATTGTTTGATTCCAATGATATGTAAGATGTTCAAATAAGTGATTATTTTAAATGTTTTTTTTTAGAGGTCATGCAACATGCAAAGTTACAAATTCTCATTTATTTTATTGGATGATCACTGATGTATGAAAAGAGTAATGACATGTTTTTTTTTGTTTATTTTTTATCTAGAAAACGACACATGCAGGGAAAATGACTGTTTGATTTTCTGATGGAATGCTATGTCAAGTGTGCGAAGAAACAATTATTGTAAATGTCCCTTTTATAGAGAGGCAATGCAACGTGGTGATGATGCAAACACTCTCTTTTCATTTGATGATGATTGATGCAAGAATGAGAGAATAGGGTTGTGATTCTTGTTTTTTGTTGAAATGTAAATCATGAATGAACACCTGACAAATGTATATTGCATGATGAAAATGCAAATGCATGAAATGCTGAAGGAATGTTCACTTGGAAATGTCAGTCATTCTAAATAATTTTAGGAGGCAATGCAGCACGTGACCGATGCAGAGCCTCTTTCATGTATCAGAATGAAATGCTAAATACGTATCTTTGAATGATGCGAAAATGGTGACATGATTTTTGAAATGATGCATGTTGAAACAGTGTATAGATGATGTGGGGATGAAATGGCGTATGGGTGATTTAAAGAAACAATGGTTTTTTTTTGAGGGTGAGTGAAAATGTGTGTGAATGCTATGTTTTTTCATGCATTTCATGATGTTGCAAATGATGAAATGCCTATATTATTTAATGATGATTTTTGTGAATGATTATGAATGAATGGAAATACATGCTACATGAGATATTCAGTTATTTATCACAAATTTTTTTAATGGGGATCATGTTTTTTACTCTTTTCATTTTCATGAAAAAAAAACAATGCAATGTATGAACAACGTTGCATGATGCAGATGAGAGGAATGTGAATGAATGATCACTTAAAAAAAAAATGACTATCCAAAATGATTTTTCGGTGGCAATGCAATATGATGATGAATAATGCAAGAAAGTGGCATTATTTCTATTTTATTTTGGAAGTGATGCATGCTAGATGACTAATGCATTCGAGGTGGATAGAAATGAATGGCTTTTATTTTTGTTTTTTATGGTGCATGAAGAGGATGCATGAATATAATTTTTTTATTATACAAGGTGATATTCTTTGGGTGTTTGAATGTGCAAGATGATGCAAAAAGAAATATGATATCTATATTAGTTTCTATATGATTAGATGCATGCTAGCGAAATGATAATGAAATGCGTATGAAAATAATGATCTTATTTTGTTATGAAAAAAAAAATGATGATTTTTTTTTTGATGAATGGAAGGAGTGATGTCGTCTCATGTGTATGCAAATGAAGGAAGCATGAAATGTTTTTTTTTTGAGTGATTTTATTTTGGAGAAATGCTAACCTAGATTAATAGAGAGAGTAAGTATAATGCCCCTGTGTCCTAGGTGGGTCATGTCTAAATTGGGATTTTCAACATGGTCTAGGGTCGTTTATGTGATCAATCTCTCAGGTGGCTCTATTCACTTCCTCACAAAGGTCTCCAAAGTTAAAATCCCCTTCATGATATGATCCACAACGATAGCGAGCTACCTGGTGTGGGATACCATGAAAGAGCGTACTCTGGCTGAGACTTTCATGAGAGTCAGACAGATAAAATCCAGAATGACTGTCACTAATAATCCCCACTCGTCCTAGGTTATTTGCAGACCCGGGTATAGGGCCCCACTCAGAGGTGTGTGCAAAAGTGTAAGTGAAGTGTGTGATATGTGCATAATACCTAGACTACACAAGCTGGACAAAATATAATGATAACAAAAAAGGTCGCCTACCCTAAGGTTCAATAATGTGAAAAAGGCTAATAAATTAGTAACATAAGCATAAGGGCAAAAACAAAATATAAAATTAATAAAAACTTACACCTTTAGTTAACCAGGCTTGACTCTCTTAACTTGTCCCCAGTGAAGTCGCCAGCTGTAGCGACCGAAAAATCCGAAGGAGGGATTCTTCGTCATTTTTGCAATGAAGCCGCCACCAAAGTTTTAGTTTAAGGGCAAACATTGGAAAATCCCTATTGAGTGGATAAGGGGGTCTTGCGGACCAGTTTTAGGCTCGGGAGTCGTTTATGCGTAGGGAAGGTATTAGCACCCTACGACATCCTTCTTAAAGAAGGTTACCTTTTAACTAAATGTGTAAACATTTATTAATCCAAAAATAATGTTTTTACCCTTATAATAATAATAATAAAAGACTCGCTAAACGATTAGTTATTTTTGTACTTTTTGAGAAATAGAAGAGCAATGGATTAAAAGAATAAAAGAAAAAAAAAGGTTTTTTATTAATGCAATTGACAGAGGTCGGCCGCCCTCCGCTCCTACGTATCTCCTGGTAGAGAATCAAATCACACGTAGTTCTTTGTAGAAAATGTTTATGTGTTGGTTTTTTTTTTTAGGTATTTTGAAATTAGCATAGACACTCGTGATGACCAAACAAGTGGGATTCAGAGTGGCCATCACTCGTGGTTCGTTTTGAAAACTAAAGTTGTTATTAACGGTCAAACAAGCTGAACTCAGAGTGACCATTAACAACAACTCATTTTTGTGAGTTTGGTTGTTCGAAAAATAATGGTTTGGGAGCATTATGATGTAATAAAGAAAAAAACAAAATGAGTTGTAAAAAGAGAAGTGTGATTAACAGGGGTGTTGTGCTGTAAAAAAAAAAGGTATGGATAGCAACAGGGGCTGTATTTTTAAAACTGGGTGTAATTAAAAATAGGGGTTGTATTAGTAAAAAAGGGGGGTGCAAAAGGTAGAGGCCCAGTCCGTGCTGTTTGGATCCGGCCTACAAGATGGTGGGCTTTCAGGGGTGGTTTTAATAATGAAACGCGGGGGTGTGAGTTGTAATCTGAATAAAAAATGAATAAGTAAAAAAAACCTAACTATATAAGCGAAGGAAAAAAAGAAAACTGAACTCTAAACTCAACTCTCTCAATCTCCAGCGCCGCACTGCGTAGAGGGTTTGAGGAGAGAGAAACAGTGCAGAAGAAGAGAGATAGTGACGGGAGAGAGAGACAAAGGGTGAGACCGAGAAGGAGGAGATTTGCGACGAGATTGAGTGATGGCGGCTATCGTTACGACGTGAGACGGTTTTGTTGATGGTGGGGGTGATTCGGTTGATGGCGAGGAGAGAGAAAAAGGGGGCGACGGTGGCGGTGCTGTTTAGGTGGTGTTGTGTCTTTAGGTGGTTGTTGGGTGGTGATGCGGCGGTTTGTGGTGATGAGAGAGAGGAACGAAGAACGAAGAAGGAGAGGGGGTCAGTGACGGTGGAGAGAGAGAGAGAATCGAAGGGGAAGGGCGATGGTTCGTGGCTCCGACAGTGGCGGTTTGGTGACGGTGAGGGGGTGTGAGGTGGTGGAGAGAGAATGGGTGCGATGACGGAGGGAGGGAGGCAAACGGTACGATTACGGGGGGGTGGCCGTGAGGATGGTTGTCTCGTGGAGAGGGTGTGAGGAGATGGTGGCTGTTGTGATTTTTGTGGTGGTGAGGTGAAGGTTGACGGCGGTGGTGTTTATGGTGGTGGAGATTTGGTGTGAGATTGGTCACGGTGGTGGCGGTGATGGTTCCATTGGTGGTCGTGATGCTCTGTAGTGGCGGATGGCGATGGTCCACGGCGGTGCCCCGGTGGTGGGGTGGAGCACCGCCGTGAGGTTCTTACTCTGCACTTCTGTTTTTTCTGTTTTTTTTTCTCTTAATTTCTCTATGCTTTTGTCTGAAAGGCTTTTTTTTTCTGTGACTGTGTGTGCGTCTCTGTGTGCTGGTCTATTTTCGGTGCCCCCTTTTGGTCTGATACTGTGGCTGTTTTTATAGGTGAATTGGTGCTGATGGCAACCAGCAATTAGGGCAAATGGATGGCATCCAAAGGACAGCATCTTTGAGGGAATAAAAAGGACAAAAGCTGGGGCAATTTTAGGGTGCCAAGGACAGTCAAAGGAAGGACAAGGGGGAAGAAAAGGGGATCAAAAGGACAGCCCTAGGCCAGCAGCCAGCATGCTGCGCCCCCTCTCTTTTTTGATTTTGCAATTTTGGTTTTTTTTTTTGTTTTTGTACTGTTTTGCTTTTTTTTGGTTTTTTGGTTCACATGTTTGTAAAGAACTTGGTTATATAAAAACAGTTTGGATTATTCAACTTTATTGGCTTATGTTTTTTGTATATTTTTTTTACCAACAACGATAACTACACACTAAATTTAAACGATCGTCGAAATAATTGTCGCACGAGAACGCTAAAGATACACGCGCTTAAAAACGATACGTGACACAACGAGAATACGAACTTTTTGGATTTTTCAATTAGCCGGACATAATTAGGGTATAACATTACTTAATTCTTTTCACTAAGGTTCTAATCACTTAAACTTCTTAGATTAATTCCAATCCCTGTGGGAACGAACTTTACTTATCAGTATATTACTTGTTGCGATTGTGTATACTTGCACATCACCTTTTCGCACAACAAGTTTTTGGCGCTGTTGCCGGGGATTGCATTTAATTTTCATTGTTTAAGTTTTTAGTAAACTTAGTGCCTATTTTACACTGGTGTGTTGTTTCTTGTTGCTGCAGCAGTAAGCGCTACAGCGTATGCCCAGGTCTCAACCACCAGAATTTGAACCATACTCAAAACCAGAGAGAAGGTTCAGGAAGCTAAGACATCTTCACAGGCTCAGACCCACCATGTCAGAACACAGCCATAGGACCAATTCTGGTAGAGCTAACACTCTACATGGCAGAACTAGCTCTGGTAGAGGAGGGACTGAACCAGGTGGAAGGGGTAGAGGTAGACATCAGTAGCCACCCACTCCAACCTTACATGACCAAGAGGACTGGTACAGACATCAATTCATAAATGAAGGACCTGCTCAAATGGTAAATGACAGAGATAGACCAATGAGGGACTATGCTGTGTTTGATCCACAAACCATGGAGACAAGCATAGCAAGACCTACTCTCAACACTGCTCAGTTGGAATTCAAACCTATGATGTTCCAAATGTTGCAAACAGTGGGACAGTTTGGTGGTGCTCCTCAATAGGACCCATATTTACACTTAAAGCAATTTTTGGAAGTCTGCAGTAACTTCATCATTCCAGGGGTAAGTGATGATGCATTCAGATTAAAACTTTTTCCTTATTCCTTGAAGGATAGAGCAAAGTCCTGGTTAACTTCTCTTGAGCCTAACTCTATCCATACTTGGAATGAAATGGCTGAGAAATTCTTAGCAAAATACTTCCCTCCAAGTAAGAATACAAGAATGAGGAATGAGGTTACTGCATTCAGACAAAGAGATGCTGAAACATGGTTTGAGGCATGGGAGAGATGGAAGGAGCTGTTGAGAAAGTGCCATCATCATGGTATACCTGTGATTATCCAAATGGAAACCTTCTACGATGGACTAGATCCAACAACCAGACAAATGTTAGATGCTTCTTCAGGGGGTGTGTTGTTGAAAACCTCCTATAATGAGGCATGTGAACTGATTGATGACATTGCCACAAATAGCTATCAATGGCCTACAGAAAGGTTAGCTCAGCAAAAGAAGGTAGCTGGTGTGCATGAAGTAAGTGAAGTTTCTGCTCTATCTGCACAGGTTGCCTCTCTTACTAACATGATAAAATCTATGAGCACATCAAACGCTGTAGCGGTTACCGCTGCAGCGGCACATGAACCTACAGTAGCTGTTATTGAGCAAGCCTCTCCAGGGTCAGTAAGCTGTGTATACTGTGGAGGAGAGCATTTGTATGAAGAATGTCCTGGTAATCCTGTCTCTGTGAACTTTGTGGGTTTCAATAAAAACAATAATCCCTATTCAAATACATATAATCCTGGTTGGAAGAACTACCCCAATTTCAGATGGGGAGCCAACAATGCAACAGCACCTAATTATAGTGCTCCAGCAAATCCACCAGCATTCCCTGCTCAGAACTACCAAAGACAGAATGCCCATGTGATAGATAATTCATTAGAAGGATTGATGAAAGGTTTCATGAGTGATTGCAAGACAGCCCTGAAAATTCATGAAGCTTCCATTAAAAATCTAGAAGTACAGATGGGGCAGATGGCTAATGTCCTTTCCCAAAGAATTAGTGGATCATTACCATCCACTACAGAAGCTTCAACTTCAAGTACTACAGGGAAGGAGCATGTAAAAGCTATAACTTTAAGGAGTGGGAGAGATTTGATAGGATCACCAACTGTTTCAGATGATGAAAAAAACAAAAATTCTGAAAAACAAAAAGAACCTACAACAAGCGCTACAGCGCCTGAACCTACCGCTGCAGCGCCTGTTGTTGAAAAAACACCAGCATCACCCAAAATTATCCCAATATACCCAGATCCTCCATATCCTCAAAGACTTCAAAAGGCTCATGAAGACAAGCAATTTAACAAATTCCTAGAAGTCCTTAAACAGTTGCACATTAATGTTCCTTTGGTGGAGGCTCTCCAACAAATGCCTAACTATGCAAAGTTTATGAAGGATGTGCTTACTAAGAGGAGGAGACTAGGGGAGTTTGAAACAGTGGTAATGACTGGGGAATGCAGCATGTTGATGCAAAACAAGCTCTCACCCAAATCAAAGGATCCTGGCAGTTTTACTATACCATGCTCAATTGGAAATTTTTACTCTGGCCGTGCTCTATGTGATTTGGGAGCCAGCATAAACCTTATGCCCAAGTCCATATATACACAGCTAGGAGTGGGAACTGCCAGACCTACCTCACTTACACTGCAGCTAGCTGATAGAACTCTTGCCTATCTAGAAGGAATTCTGGAAGATGTTCTAATAAAGGTAGACAAATTTGTATTTCCTGTTGATTTTGTAATCTTGGACTTTGATGCAGATAAAGAAGTACCCATCATATTGGGAAGACCATTCTTGGCCACTGGAAGAACTTTGATAGATGTGCAGAGAGGAGAATTGATCATGAGGGTCAATGACCAAGAAGTCAAGTTCAACATTCTCAATGCTATGAAATTTTCAAGTCCCAATCTTGAAGAGTGCTCCTTTGTGTCTGTTATTGACAGAGTAGTTCAGGATCACTTCCAGAAAAACACAGATCATCTGAGGCAATTACTGGACAGCAGTGAAGATGCAGGGTCGGATACAGAAGCTACAGGAGAGGAGGAACTGACAGCCAGAGAAATTTGGGCTAAGAAATATGAATCTTTGGAGCAGGAGAATTCAGAAATAAGAAAGGATCTCCCCTCCACTGAACAACCACCAACTCTGGAACTTAAAGAGTTGCCTTCACACCTCAAATATGCTTATCTAGGTAACAATAGTACTTTGCCTGTTATAATTGCTGCTGACCTTTCTGAAAAGAAGGAACAGGATCTGATTCAGACGCTACAGTGTCATAAAAAGGCAATTGGTTGGCAAATGTCAGACATAAAAGGTATCAGTCCAACCATTTGCATGCACAGAATAGTGTTAGAAGAAGATTCCAAAAATTGCATTGAAGGGCAGAGGAGGTTGAATCCAATTATGAAAGAGGTGGTAAAGAAGGAAATCATCAAGTGGTTGGATGCAGGTATTGTATACCCCATTTCTGACAGTGCATGGGTTAGTCCTGTGCAGTGTGTACCAAAGAAGGGAGGGGTAACAGTAATAACAAATGAGATGAATGAGCTCGTTCCAACCAGAAAAATAACAGGCTGGAGAATATGCATGGATTACAGGAGGTTGAATAAGGCAACAAGAAAGGACCATTTTCCATTGCCTTTCATTGACCAGATGCTGGACAGGCTAGCAGGTAAAGAATTTTATTGTTTTCTTGATGGTTATTCAGGTTATAACCAGATTGCAATATTACCTGAAGATCAGCAGAAGACAACATTCACTTGTCCATATGGCACCTTTGCTTTTAGAAGGATGCCATTTGGCCTGTGTAATGCACCTGCCACTTTTCAAAGATGTATGATGGCAATTTTCTCTGATTACATTGAAAGATCCATGGAAGTCTTCATGGATGATTTCTCTGTGTTTGGAGAAACATTCCATCTATGCCTATCCAATTTGGAAGAAATCTTGATTAGATGTGAAGAAACTAACCTTGTGCTGAACTGGGAGAAATGCCATTTTATGGTGCAAGAAGGTATAGTTTTGGGGAATAAGATATCCAAAAAAGGATTGGAAGTGGACAAGGCTAAAATAGAGGTCACTGAGAAGCTATCTCCACCAACCAACATCAAAGGTATTAGAAGCTTTTTGGGGCATGCTGGATTCTATAGGAGATTCATAAAAGATTTTTCAAAAATCTCCAAACCTTTGTGCCAACTGTTACAGCATGATAACCCCTTTTTATTTGATGAACCATGCATATTAGCCTTTGATAAGTTAAAGAAAGCCTTAATAACAGCACCAGTTATTATAGCTCCTGACTGGAGTAAGCCTTTTGAGCTTATGTGTGATGCTAGTGACTTTGCCATTGGAGCTGTTCTTGGGCAAAGGTATGATAAAATTTTTCACTCTATATATTATGCTAGCAAAACACTTGTAGAAGCTCAATTGAATTACACAGTCACTGAAAAAGAACTATTAGCTGTAGTCTTTGCATTTGATAAATTTAGATCATATTTGGTTGGCACCAAGGTAATTGTCTTCACAGACCATTCAGCCATTAAATATTTGATAACAAAAAAAAGATGCAAAGCCTAGGCTAATTAGGTGGGTTCTCCTACTCCAAGAATTTGATTTAGAAATAAGATATAAAAAGGGAGTGGAGAACCAAGTTGCTGATCATCTTTCTAGATTGGAAAGAGACATTGCAGGTACAGCAGGTGGGGAGATCAAGGAATACTTTCCAGATGAGCAGCTGTTGGCAATGACTGATGACTCATCAACCGCTGTAACGGCCAGTGTAACAACACTTGACGCTGCAGCGGCTGAACCTGCAACACCTTGGTATGCTGACATAGAGAACTTTCTGGTTAGCAAGGTGGTACCTCCTGAGATGACTTATCAGCAAAGGAGAAGGTTCTTCCACACAATGAAACAATATTATTGGGATGAACCTTTTCTATACAAGAAGTGTCAAGACCAGTTAATGAGGAGATGCCTAGCAGAGGAAGAACAAATTCAAGTGCTACAGCACTGCCATTCTGCACCATGTGGTGGGCATTTTGGTGGTGTTAGAACTGCTGCAAAGGTATTGCAATCTGGCTACTTTTGGCCTTCACTCTTCAAAGATGCTCAAGACTTTGTTAAAAAATGTGATAGGTGCCAAAGAACAGGGAATATTTCAAACAAACATGAAATGCCTTTAACAAACATTCTAGAGGTTGAACTCTTTGATGTTTGGGGAATGGATTTCATGGGACCTTTTCCCCCTTCTCATGGAAACCTATACATTTTAGTAGCTGTAGACTATGTTTCAAAATGGGTAGAAGCTGTTGCTTTACCCAACAATGATGCAAGGTCTGTGAGCAAATTTTTATTGAAAAACATTTTCACTCGTTTTGGAACTCCTAAAGCCATCATAAGTGATGAGGGATCTCATTTTTGTAATAAATTAATTGAGACCATATTGGCTAAATATGAAGTCAAACATAAAATAGCAACTGCTTATCATCCACAAACTAGTGGTCAAACTGAATTGTCAAATAGAGAAATAAAAAGAATGTTGGAAAAGATGGTAGGGCCTTCAAGGAAAGAATGGTCAATACATCTAGATGATGCTTTATGGGCCTACAGAACAGCTTATAAAACACCTCTGGGGATGTCTCCCTATAGGTTGGTTTATGGGAAGTCCTGTCACCTACCAATTGAACTTCAACACAAGGCCCATTGGGCTCTAAAAAAACTCAATTTTGACTACAAGAAAGCAGGAGATGCTAGATTGCTGCAACTGAATGAATTGGAAGAACTTAGGCATTTTGCTTATGAGAATGCAGCAATCTATAAAGAAAAAACCAAAGTATGGCATGATCAAAAACTGATAAAAAGAGATCTCACCGAAGGAGGACAGGTATTGCTTTACAACTCCAGGTTAAGATTGTTTCCTGGAAAGTTAAAATCTAGGTGGTCAGGCCCTTTTCAATTGATAAAAATATATAGCCATGGGGCTGTGGACCTCTATGATATAACAACCAATACCACCTTCAAAGTGAATGGCCAAAGGGTTAAACAATATTTTGGTGAAAATGTGGTAAGGGACAAAACCACAATTGAGCTTAAAGATCTCTAATTTAAAAGAGAAAGTCTGGCTGCAGACTTTAAAAGCAAGCACTCTTGGGAGGCACCCCAAGGATTCTAACAAAATTTCTATGTTCATTTTCTATGCAGGAAATTAGGATAAACGCTGTAGCGGTTGCTTATCACAAAAGCGCTGTAGCGCTTGTCTTAAAATCAGGGCTGGGTGTGGTCAAAAAAAATAAATAAAAAGATCTTGCTCAGGGTGAGCTGGAACTGTACCCTCATCCCTAGCCTGACCAGCACGTGCACCTACTCCCCTGCAATTGTCAAATCAACAGTTTCTTCTTCTCTCTCCCACTTCACTCACAAAACCGTAACTTTAATATCTACAAATCCCCACGCTACCATTTTCTTTTCTCTTTCTCTTTCCTTGATCTCTGAAACTGCTCGCAACCGTTACACTCACCACTCATAACCTCCATTCCTTCTTCTTCCTTCGTCCCAACACACACCAACATTTCCCAAAACACCCAGAAACAAATACGCAAGCTCTTAACCAACCATGACCAAAAAGCAAGCCGCCCTCAAACGATCTGGTAAGGGAGCTACTAGGAAACCAGAACCCTCAAATCCTACCAAAAACACCATGGAGAAGGCAACTCAAGATCCTCAGAGGTTTTGGAAGATGGATTTCATAGCTGAAAGAGGATTCAAGACAGAAAGTGCTCCTGATGCGTTTTCAACCGCTGTCACAGCGTTGGGATGGGAGGGCTTCATTAAGCATCGAAAGGACTACATGACGTCTTTGGTAAGGGAGTTCTACTCTGGCATTGAAGAACCTAAGGAGGGAAAACCTCAAACCCATTCACTGGTGACAGGGAAACTGTAAACTTCAACTCCAGAACAATCAATGATATCTTCCATCTGGGCTATCATGGAAAAGCGCTGGAAACTAAAGTTCTGAACTGGGGAGATGAAGAGATGGAGGCTGTTAGAAGAAGGATTTGTGTGGAAGGAGCAACTTGGGACAAATTTGGAGCTGAATACAAAATTAAAAAAGCCTATCTGTGTGAAGAAGCAAATCTGTGGTGTAGTTTCATCAAACACTCCCTGCTGCCTACATCTCACACAACATTTGTGGAAAAAGAAAGACTCATCTTCATTGATGCTATAATGGCTGGAGAAAAGATAGACGTGGGAAGATTGATATCAAGAGAGATAGAAAAGTGCAGAGTTAAAAAGGGAGGTAATTTATATTTTCCTTGTTTAATTACTGAGTTGTTTTTGGAAGCTGATGTAGAGGTAGAAATAAAAGAAGAAAGAAGATCCCCTCTTGGGGCATTTCCTTGCATTTTCAAAGTTAAGCAGAAACCTGCCGCTGCAGCGTCTTCTGACTCTCAAGCGCTACAGCGCTTAGAGCTGAAGCAGCAGGTCCTCTGCAAATTTGTGAAAGAAAAATTTGACTGGGAAAAAGCAATGTATGCCCAGATATCCAAAGGAAAAACATCAATTCCCCCTCCTCAATTCCCTGATTGGCTACTGGAAGAAGAGCCAATTAAAAAACAAGAGAAAAGGGGAATTAGGGCAGAACAGAAAAAGGCTGTGGCTAGCCCAGCAAAGAAAACAAAGCCTAGCCCAGCCAAGAAAGTACAAAAAGTTGTAGTAGAGGAGGAAAGTCTGGATTCTGATGACATTGAAAACATAAGTGAGGAAGATGAAGAAGAAACAATTGCAGTTATGAAAGAGATGGAAGAGCAGGATGATGAAGAATCATCAGGAGAGGAGAGTGATACTGAAGAAGAATCTGAGACTGAAGAAGATGAGCAAGAAGAAGAAATACAGTGTGACCCAACCCCAAGCCCAAAGAAACCAAAAACCCCCCCTGCCAAAACAACCAATCCACCATCAACCCCCACCTCCATCCCTGAACCAACCAAATTAACACCCAAGAAAACACCTGCCAAACAAGTAACACCAAAGAAGCCTGAACCAAAACAGCCAGCAACAAAAGAAAAACCCACTGAGCAGCTGAAGAAAATTTATCAGTCATACACAAAGGCTAGAAGAAACCCAGGTGTCAAACTGGCTGAGTACCCAGAAGAAGGTATTCAGCCAGTAGGTGCTGCAGCAACTATGTCTGCAGTACCTAGTGGCCCATTGCCTGAGGTAATTCTGACAGAGGAGGAAACTGAAAAGGAGGCTGCTGAGGAGCTAGTGAATATGCATGATGAAACAGAGCCAGAGCTGGAAGAAAAAGAGCAAGAGCAGGAGCAAGAGCAAACAGAAGAGGAAGAAGAAGTGCAGGAATCAGACGCTGCAGCGGCAGCAGTACAGGAAGCAAGCGCTACAGCGCCACTGTTGTACCCCGAAAAATCCCGTTTAGGGTTCTTCAATGTACAACGTAGAATATTGTGAAGCCGCCACCAATATTTTAGTTTTTAGACCAAAACATTGAAAAAAGGTCTTTTTTACAAGGCGGGTGGTCTTTTGAAAACTAGAGATATGGGTTCGGGGGTCGGTTAGGAATGGGGAAGGTATTAGCACCCCATTCCTCCTTTCTACTGAAAGGGAACCTCTAATTAAATTGTGTGGTTTTAATGTTTGATTTGAAGAACACCTAGATTTGCCTATTTTATTCTTATTTGAAGATGGATGGGAAATTAATGGAAAACTTATGTAAAGAGGGGGAAAAAGAGAGTTTTTTAGAAAAGAGCTCGACGGGGGTAACGACCCGCTCCTACGTATCTCCCGATACAATGGAGAACTCAGAGCTACGTAGTTCTGCCTTGGTTTTTGTTTTTTAACTTTTTAGGTGAGTTTTCGAAATAGGACGAGTACTAGCGAGTGATTAAACTAGCTAAGGCTATGGGTAATCACCGCTAAGTACTCAAAAGGAGTCGCTACCGCTAGTCAAACGAACTAAGGTTCTGGGTGACCGTTAGTAACAACTTGTTTTTATTTTCTTTTTGAAAGCCTTTTTTGAAAAGGATTGATTTGTTTGATGACCAAACTAGCAAAGGCTATGGGTGGTCATCGCTTATCGTTCTTTTTGGAGAAAGGACATCGATGTCAATAGCTAGACGAACTACGGTTCTGATTAGCTACTAACAACAATGGGTTTGAAAACATTTTTTGTTTGTTTTGAAAATGGAGGTTTTTTATTGTTGTGAAAGTGAAGATTTTTTTGATGCGCTTGACGAGAACATGTCTCGCTCCTACGTATCCCAAGTGGGAATCAAAGCAACGTAGTTCTTGTAAAAATGTTTTTTTGAAAAGGTTTTAGAAGTAGGGCGAGCGTTAGCGAATGATTAAACTAACAAAGGTTATGGGTAATCATTGCTAAGTACTCATGTGAAATTGAAGAGTGTTCATAGAGATCAAACTAACAAAGGTTATGGGTGACCTCCACTATTCGCTTATTTTTGTTTATTGAAAATGCTTTGAAAATTAATTGGTTTGGAAAAGAGTTTTAGAAAATAAGTAAATCATTTTTAATCGAACTCTATGTCCAAAACCAAATGCAAAATGAATGAATGAAATTCAAACATATTCAACTAATCAAGCAATCATAAACATGTTGATCATCAATTAAGATTAAGCATGCCAATATAATCAAGAGATTTAATTGTCCAAGATGCAAGACAAAGTTCTCAAAACAATTGTATTTATGTGTGAAGGAGAATTGCTACACACGTTGGAAGCAATCTCAAGAGGGGCACATATGCCTCTATGCTACACATGTTGGTAGTCTTATAAGGGCACATGATTGTGTAAAAGGGTTTGTGCACAATTAAGTCAAGACATTCAAATGGCATCAAGAACAAAGGAATACAATTGATCATAGGCATAGAGTATTCTCGGTTAGGTGAATGAACATGTGAGCGATGATGCATGATTAGGCAAGGAATGAATGAGCGTTATTGAATGCAATTTTGTTTGATTTTGAAGTAATTGACATGGCATGAATGCATGATCATTTGGTTATTGAATGCAAGACATGATATTAATGAATGCATGAACATTTAAGAATGAATGCAAGAATGAGTATATACAAAGATGCATGAGCGTACAAGAATGCATGAGCATTTGATTAATGAATGCATGGACATGTGAGGATGAACGCAAGAATGAGTATATACAAAGATGCATGAGCGTACAAGAATGCATGAGCATTTGATTAATGAATGCATGGACAGGTGAGGATGCAAGAAGTATAAACAAGTAAGGATGCATGAGGTACTAACAAGTGAGAGTGCAAATGAATATGCAAGAGATATGAATATATGAAAAGGCATGGAGATTAAAACAAGAGAGTATGCAAGAGATACAAGCAAATGAGAATGCAAGAGAGTGAATAAGGTTTTATTTAAGTGCAAGTGTGTGAGAGTATGTCATAAAAAGTGGTAAAAATTTAGTTACCTTATTCTTAGGAAATGGTGAAATGTTTTGGTGTTTTTAGAGTCTTAGGAAAAAATGGTAAAAGTATTTTTGGGTTGATTTTATAAAGTTGAAAAGTTATAAATGTAAACTAGAAAATGTTTTGGGTCTTTTTGCAAGTTGATAAGTTGTAAAACTTTAAGTAAGAAGTTAGTGAAAAGTAAAGTAAAAATGCATGAGGTAAATGGTAATTATTTAATGAGATGGTAAAGTAAAAATGCATAAAGTAAAAATGCATGAAGTAAAAATGCATGAAGTGAATGGTGATTATTTAATGAGATGGTAAAGTAAAAATGCATGAAGTGAATGGGAAGTGGTAAAATCTTTTTATGTTTTAGTAAAAGGTTAATGAATGGTAAAGTAAAAAGTAAGTGAGTGGTTAAAACCAAAGTAGTAAAATATTTTTATGTTTTGGTAAAAAGTTAATGAATGGTAAAGTAAAAAGTAAGTGAGTGGTTAAAACCAAAGTAGTAAAATATTTTTATGTTTTGGTAAAAAGTTAATGAATGGTAAAGTAAAAAGTAAGTGAGTGGTTAAAACCGAAGTAGTAAAATATTTTTATGTTTTGGTAAAAAGTTAATGAATGGTAAAGTAAAAAGTAAGTGAGTGGTTAAAACCAAAGTAGTAAAATATTTTTATGTTTTGGTAAAAAGTTAATGAATGGTAAAGTAAAAAGGTAAAAAGTAAATAAACACTAAAACCAAGTTGAATCATATAGAGCAATCCTCTCACTTTGAGAAAAGTGCACTAGGCACTAGTGAGAATCAACTTGCCTATCATCAATAATGAGCAACAAGCAAACTAAAATGCAAAGATTAACTAAATACAACAAATAAGTTGAATCACCTAGAGCAATCCTCTCACTTTGAGAAAAGTGCACTAGGCACTAGTGGGAATCAATTTGCCTATCATCAACAATTTACAACAAGCAAACTAAGACACAAAAATGAATGGACACATAAACTAAATTGAGTCATTTCTAGCAATCTTCACCACTTAGGTTAAGGTGCACTAGGCACTAGTGGGAATCATATTGCTAAATCATCAAACAACAAAAGTAACATTTAACACTAAGATGAAATACTAGTAACAAGATTAAACATCACCAAACAAAGAACAACAACAAAATGAACTTGAAAATATTTTTAGATCTATAAGCATGTGAACCAAGGGAAACATAGATCCACATTTTATTTAATAAAGAAAACACCAAAATTAACACAAAGAAATATAGATCTATTTTTTGCAAGGATTTATATGATTAAGCAAAGAAGTGCAACAAAATCACATCAACCCTAATTTTTCATGATATGCGAAATGCTTAAACAACAAATTTGTGTATGAAATCTAGTGCAAAAATATGTAAAGATGCAAGGGAAATTATTCAAGTAGAAGAACAACTCCTTCAAGGCCAAGGACCCATCTCAAACACCCAAAGCTCCCTAAGTCTTTGTCAAAATGTTTGAAATGGATTCTCAAAGCAAACAACAATCAAGAAGGAGTTTGGAGTAGAGGAGGAATTATGCAAGAAAATTAAATATGAGGTGCAAAGCTTCAAGGATTACCTCAAAACTACAATGAAATGAAGAAGGAGATGATAAGCTCAAAAATCACTAGCTCTTAGCAATTTGATGATGCAACCTTGAAGAGAATGGAAGGAAAGATGGTGATGTAACAAGAAATGGAGGATTTGGTGGTTGATTTTTGAAGGGAATATGTGGAAGAGGGGAGGAAGGGGCTACGGCCTTGATGAGGGAAGGAGAGGGAGAGGAGGTGTGCTAGGGTTTTTGTGTAGGAGAGAATGAGCAAAAAGAGAAGAGGCTTTAGGTGTGGGAATGAGGGAGTATTTATAGGATGAAATTAGGTCTAAGGGTAGTTTAGTCTTTGTGATTTTGATGTGCTCTAGGATTGAGTTTTGATTTTGAATGGAGGGTGGAGATGCATCATCACATGGATTGAGGGTGTTGAAGAAACACAAAAATGTGAGAGATATGGAGAGTGGGGGGCGAAATTTAGAGGAAAGAAAAAGGAAAAGAAAAATGAATTTCTTATTTTAGAAGAGATATTTTATGTGAAGTAGGGTTAAGGGCATTTTGGGGGAGAATTGTTACCAAAGAGGGAACTTTGGGTTTTCTTATGAATAGGTTAGTGTAAGTGAGTGGAGTAATTTACCAAAGAGGGTATAATGGAAGAGTGTGGAAGAAATTGGAGAGAGAGAGAGAGAATTCGTAGGTGGGGGGATAAGGAGAAAAAAAAACTTGTTTTTTTGGTATTTTGTCTTATTGAAGACACTTCCTTTTTTGTTTTTGAAATTGAAATTTTTGGGCATGGGAAATAATGGGAATGCAACTATTGAAAATGTGTCACATGCTTTTGGGCAACATAAAATATTCCCTCTAGTCACCTATGACAATAAAAATTGTCACTTAAAAATTGAGGAATATTTAATGGTCCCTTTTTATTTTTCTATGCACTAAAAATGAAAAAATACATTTTTAATTATTTTGACTAGGGTTTTCCTCCTAAAAAATTGTACAAAAATTATCCTTGATAGAATAAAAATGTACTTTTTGATGATGTGCATTTTTGGCGAGAAAATCATCTCTTGCGAAAAATGACCAAAATGCCCTTTTGATCATTAGAACCCTAATCCTTGTTCAAAATGCATTTTCTTTTCAAGAATTACTTCAAAACTCTAAAATGGCCCTAAAATCTAAAATGTATGCAAGAAATGATTTTTTTGCTGAGAAATGTCTCATTTTTCGAAAATGACCAAAATGCCCTTGGTCTTGAAAAACTCTGAAAATGCTATAAAAGGCAATGCAATGCATCCCTAATCCTAAGATGACTTTCAAAACTTTGAAATGCATGAATGATGGTCTTCATGACATTATGAATGAATGCTAAACCCTAACTTACTTATTTTTTGTTTGAAAATTAGGGTTTCGACCTAGGCGGACAAAATTAGGGTATGACAGCTGCCCCTCTTTATTTGGATTTTGACAAGGAATATGAATTGGCCGAAACATATTCCGAGGCAAAATAGAAATAAAGAATTCAGAAATTATACTGATTTTGTCTGCTTGGGAAAACCCGAATTTTCTCTCCTTTTTTTTACTTAAATGAAATGCCCGCCCTCAAAAAAGCAGGAAATAAAGCTATAAAGAAAGCAGTAAAGAAAGTAACCTGGATGGACACTTGGGTCCTGAAGGGATGCTTGGATCCTGAATGAACACTGGGGTTCTGAAGGGACGCTGGGGTCCTGAATTCGGAGGTTGCCTAAAAACCTTCTAACGGACTCTTGTTGAGTCCGAGCTTAGGGGTGGCCTTCTCGAGCGGCCGATCAACATCAGGTCCGGAACTGATTTGATCAAGGATGTCCATTATGCCTTAGGTTGACATAACTAATCCGAAGGACTTGACGAAGTCGGATGGATCCATCGCGTGCTCGTACACGATGTTGTGATCTGGATTGATGGAGTTCACTAACTCTGGGTTGATGGAGTTTACTAACTCTGGGTTGAGACTATCTAGTCTGAGGTAACTTCTATCTTGACTGGCACATGAAATGCATGCACTTGAATGCATATGAATGCAATGATTGACTTTGGTGGAATGCTTTTTCTGTTATTTCTTCGCTCTTCTGAGATACAAATTGAAAGTGTAATGCACTACTGTTTGATGCCATGAAGCGATGAATGGTATGAATGGTATGAGAATGATGAATGATATGAAGATGGTGTGTTCTTTTTATGTTCCGTTTTCTGCAATTCTTCTGTCTTTGTTTATGCTGTTTGTTTTCTTTAAGCAGCTTTCTTTTTTCTGCTTGTTTATTTTTTGTTTATTCCGTTTGCTTTGAGCAGCTTTCTGTTTTCTGCTTATTTGTTTTTTTTTTGCTCTTTTTGCTATGTGAGGATGCAAAAGCAATACTTTGATGCATGATATGAAATAGTTTATTGGGAAACATAGGCATTTTGGATGAATGCATTAAATGCGAATGCAAATGAAATGTTTGGATGCTAATGTTATGATGCATAGTGTGATGACATTAGTGGCTGGGATACAGAAACATTTTTGTAATGATGGGATGCGATGAGTGCATGAAATGCAAATGTGAATATGATTTGAATGAAATGCTTGGATGCGAATGTTATGACATGGGATGACGTGTTTTGCTTTTTCTTTCTTTTTGATGCAATGCTTTGATGCTTGATGGAATGATTTTTTTTTCGTCCGTTGTTTCTTTTTTTGTTGCCTTCCATAAAATGATGATGTTGGCACGATGCAAATGAGACACTATGATAAACAAAATGGAACGCCCAAATGCATGGAGCGAAAAATACGATATGCATGATTAAACATTTTTGAGATGATGAGACGCGAGACTTTGGATGCAAAACAAAAGTGGAGGTGAATCTGGATCATTCTTTTTTGAAAAAAACTAGTTTTGCTTAAAACTCTGGTGTTCTCAAGGTGTTTATTTACAAACAAGCTCACTTGTTTTCTCTTCCTTCCAATGACGACTGAATCTGAGATATCGCATGACTAACTTGTGTTCTCTCTCTTTGAAGCATTGTCTAGTAAGCATGCATAGGAGTGCAAATGTGAATGAATGAGTCAGTTAACTTGGAATTGGTTTAGGGTATGGATGTTTATGGCAAGTGAAGAAATGACAGACATGGTTATTGCTGAAGCTTATGAGGGATCAAGAGATACAAGATTGCCCCAATTCATGTCTCTGACGAATGAATAACTTGCCCCTGTCTAGTGGTGACGACAACTAGGGGTGTAGAAGATGATGAATTGGGAATGCTTCGGCTTTTGAAATGAAAGGTGCAAAAGAGATTTTGTCTCACCCCACAAAGTTTGATGTTGCTCCAGTCATAACAAGGACAAAGCTGCCCCAGTTAGAATAACAAGGCTTTGTTTAGGATAGTGAGTTGAGAGATTGCCCCGGTGAGGTTTTTTTATGGGAATGAATGAGGTAAAGGAATGGGAATGTACTTGCCCTCACTTTGGAAATATTGACAATTGGAGTGACATGGGATGGGCATTTGAACAGACTTTCCCAAGACCAGGGTGGGTGGGTGGTGAAGAGAATGCCCCAACTTTGAATCTGAGTGACGTTCTCAGTGCAAATATTTGGTTCTCTACTGATGTCTTGACTTTTGGTGTGAAAGAAGCCTCACCTGGTGATCACTAAACCTTGTTTTAATGCAGTTTGACGCTGTTTTGGAGTGCAGGTCCCTCTTTTATTTTGTCAGCTTTCTTTTTTCCGTCTGTTTGTTTTTGCTCCCTCACTTCTTTTTTCCGAGGGTTTGTTTTTTTTTGATCAGCTTTCTTTTTTCTGATTGTTTGTTTTTTTTTTTTTTGAGCAAACACATTGTAGACAGATAAACTTAGTTGTCCTAAGATTAAAACATGAGAAAACGAAAGCAACCGGTCATTGATCGGATTGGACATTTCAGGATTGTGGTGTTTCGTGGAGGAGGGATAATTGGGCTTATCGAAGTGTTTGAGGTTGATGGGAGGATGATTCTTTATTCGGCATTGATTTGACGGTTAATGGTCTATGAGGGTTAAATAGCTTGATAGGGTGTTTGGAAATTTTATTCCTGGCTAAGGGTTTGTGAGGGGCGGGACGTCGAGGTCAAAGGAAAGTGTTTGCGGTTTATGGAAGGGGGTGTATGGGAATGATGAAGTGTTTGAAGGTTTATTGAGACAAGGATCTCTTGGGTTTTGTGGTAACACGTATCAACTCACCACTGATATTTCTTTTGTATCTCTTGTTTTTGGGGTTTTCATTTTTGAAATTTTTTTTTTTTTTTTTTTTGAGCTTGGGTGAACTGATAAAGAACGATGCACTGTTTTTTTTGATGATCCTTGTCTAAGGTAACTTTTGGATTTTTGGCTTTTTTTTTGCTTACGGTGGGTAGGAGAGGATTTTGTTTTTCTCTTTGGGATTTTCTTGGCTTAAGGTGGGTAGGAAAGGGATTTTCTGGGATTTTGGGTTTTTGAGGGTATGGCCAAACTTCATTTCAAATCCCGATTGCTTATTTTTGTAAGACTTCACTTTGGAACAATGATTTATCTACCTTCATGTGCTTGCACTTTTCTTTGCATTTTTTTTTATGCCCTAACTTTTGCCTGGACCGCTCTTTGCGAGTTTTCAATCCACCGGGCGCCCTTTTTTTTTGCCTAGGCCGCCCTTTGCGGGTTTTCAACCTAGCGAGCTTATTTTCTTGTTTATTATATTATTTTTGGAAGACTTGCACTCAAGGTATATGACATCGACAAGGAAACTTAGTGATCACAGACTTGCCCCAGCATGGAGGCCTTAAAGTGTTAAAATGAACCAAAAAGTCAAGTATGCACTGATAGGGGAACGCTTTATGGGTGGACGGGGCGGGGTTAGACTTGGATGGTGATGATGACAAGGAAGGAAACTGACTGACTCAAACAAGAGAAACTGCACCTGGCATGCATGCTTACTAGAAGAACGCTTCACAGAGAGTTAACATTGGTTAAAACATGATATAAAAACTTTCTTGATGAACTGTTTCGGTCTTTTATCATGGAATGGATGAGATGTAATGTTTTTTTTTGAAGGAAATTCAAATGAGCTACTGATGTGAAAAACTGAGTGCTTTGGAACACCTTGAGTTTGCAAATGAGTGAGGGTAAACTTTTCCAAAAAAGAAAGATTACTTTGCAAGAACATCTCGTCTCTCATCACAACATTTTTGTTGTATGCCATGCATGGATGAACTTGAAAAGTGTGGTTATTCTAAAAGTATTTTCTTTTTGATGTTTTCTTTTTATGCAAGACGAGATATGAAATGCGGATGCATCTTTGGATAATGAATGATGCAAGAATGATGATCTTTATAGAGGCAAGACAAGATATGAAATGCCGATGCCCCTTTTTTCTTTTGAATGATGAAAGATGCAGGAGTGATGCTTTTTTCTAAATGATGATTTTTTTTAGAGGCAAGGCAAAGTATGAAATGCCAATGCCCCTTCCCTTTTTTGAAAGATGCATTTATGGAGGAATGACGTATTTGAACTAAAGTGATGAGGTTAATGAAATGATGCATGAATGTTACATTTTGAATAAATTTGATGATGACTTTTGTTCATGATTATGAATGAGATGCTTTCTTGTTTTCATTTTTTTTTATGCAATGAAATGCATGATACTCACAATGATTTTTTTTATTAAAAAAAAATGCGTGGAAAGACATGATTTTTATTAAATGGAAATGCATGCAAGGTGAGAGGTTAACGTATTATTTTTTTCATGATGTGTGAAAAAGGACAACAATAATGCATGAGACGCGCTTCTAATAAGACACGATTTTTGGATCTTTTGAGAAAATTAGGGGAAAAAGCCTTTGTGAATGGAAATGCACACGTGCGGAGAATGCACTCCTGACAAACCTAAATGAGATTGGGAAAAATGCATGTATGAATTTTATCAAGTTTTTGTTTTATGCCATGCAAATGATGTCTTCATATGAAAATGAAGGCGATAATGCGACTTGACATGCATATGAAAAATAAGATGAAAGCATTTTTTCGAGTTTGGTGACTGAAATTTTGGGAACATCACCTCATGTAGCCTGGTAAAAGAAAAGACTATGATGATTTTTTGAAAGTTTTGCTTTTTGCCCTTTTTTTCTTGAAAATTTTGTTTTATGTATGATGATGATGCTCTACGTGTATGCAGGATAAATGAAAGGGTTTTTATTGCCAATAATTCAAGCTCTTTTTTTTTTTGGAAAATGCGGGCCTTACGTTATTCCGTATGAATCAGTAAGAGAAAGGCTACAACGGTAACCCTTTCTTCTTTTCTTCTTTCAAAATCTTCTTTTTTTTAAAAAAAATGATGGCGTGAGGCAACCAATTGTCGTTACTCTGAGTAACTTGCATGAAACATTGAGTGGATCCTGACTCAATACTTCACGCAATATACTGAAATGCTTCGACATTTGGTTAACTCAAGCTTATTCTCTTATTTGAAAACAAACCTCACTTGATAGGGTCAAAGTGCCCCGATATCGTGGAGTAACATCTCAAATTTGTAGTGCACACACAAATTTGAGATATTACCCTTCGTCATTCGAAGGTGCACTTTTGCTCATTGAGCTTTTACATGAAGAGCTTTTCTATTTTTTCTTTGTTTAGAGAAGATGCATGCATTGGAAACTCTTCAATTTTTTGATTTTTAGTTTTGGAACATGATTTTGAAAATTATTTGGAGATGCAAATGATTTACTGGAAAAAAGGGGTTTTAGAAAAATGTGCTTGACGGGGTATGACCCGTTCCTACGTATCCCCATTGTAATGAGGAATCAAAGCTTACGTAGTTCTACTGGGTCCCTAAATAATGCTTATGAATGCTTATGCTATGCAAATGATAATTGTTTTTTCATTTTTATGCAATGAAATGAAATGCAGGATGAATGATTCTTTCAAAATTGGAAATTTATTTAATGCAAATGACGCAATGATATAATGATGCAATGATGCAATGATGCAGTGATGCAATGATGCAGGATGCAGGATATATGTATGTTTTTTTTCAAAATATTGTTTTATGTAATGCATGATGTAAGTATGCAAATGAATGAGTATGAACGAGATACAAATGTATGCGCATGAAATGATAATGTATGATTTTATGTTTGTTTTGACATTTATTGCATAAGAATCAAGAAAAATGCATGAATGGATGCATGGACAAAGTTTGCTTGATGCCGGGAACCACGGGATGCCTTATCTTGTCATAAGCGCATAAACTTTTTCTTTTTTGATTTAGGAAGTGAAGTAAACGAGGAATCGAAATAGCAAATCAGCCTTCTTCAAAACTGGGAAGCGAGAAGCAAGTGAAGCCTTGCTATTTGATTCCATTCTGATGCACCTATGACAAGACGGTACGTTGTTCGGTGATCCCCGGGAAGCAAATGCAAATGAGATGTTATATGGATGCAAGTAAATGAATGCGGCATGATGCGACTATGATGTGAATGATGCGCGTGGAAAAAAAATAAAAGGCGATGCATATGGACGGAAGTTCAAAAATTGAGGAGCCACGCTACGTGCCGCCTCACGCGCTGGTTTATTTGATGAAGGGAAATATATCATTATTTTTTGAAAATGAGGACCGTACGTCATTTCATATGGACCGGTATGAGAAAGGCTACAGCGGTAACTCTTTCTTTCTTTCTTTTTTGAAAATGAAGTGGGCCATATGTTATTTCGTACGGACCGGCAAAAGAGAAGTCTACGATGGCAACCCTTTCCTTTTTTTTTTTTTTTCGAAAATCATTGAAAGAAAAGAACTTAGCTAAATGTGATAATGCAACACACAATTTGGAAAAGCCCTTGTGACCTAAAAAGAGGTGAGACCTACGATCTAGGGCAATCTATGGGGTAATCCTTCCACATGGCTCTATTCACTCCCCCACAAGGCCACCAGAGCCACAGTCTCTTTCACAAAATTCCCCACAAATGCAGCAAACTGCTAGGTGTGAGGCATCATGAAAGAGCACAACTCTGGTTGAAACTTTCGCAAGTAGCCAAACGGACAAAGGTCCTGATGGGCTCTCACTACTCGAATCCACTCTCCTAAGTTTTTGCAGACCTGGGTTATGGTCCCACTCAAAGTATGTAATCACAAGGTGCATGTGTAGTGTGTGTCAAGGGCATTTTCCCTAGCGCTACCCCACCTGCAAATGAAAACCAGACCAGTCCAGAAAACAGCAATCAATATCAAGTTATCTACCCTAGGGTTTCATTCCTAAGATATCTATAAACAAGAATATTGCTTACTTTTAGAAGAGGAGCCAAGAAGAGGGGACATGAGAGAATATGGGGAAATGCATGAACATAAGCAAATAAAAGAAGAGGAGTAGAAGAAGACAAATACCTATGCTTACAATTAATTATAAGAAAGAAAGGCAAACAGGATATTAATCAAATCGCAACACATTGAACCACACGTTTTAGTTAGTTAGGCTTGACCCTCGTCCTTTTTTTAAAAAAAGATTCCCAGTGAAGTCGCCAGCTGTTGTACCCCGAAAAATCCCGTTTAGGGTTCTTCAATGTACAACGTAGAATATTGTGAAGCCGCCACCAATATTTTAGTTTTTAGACCAAAACATTGAAAAAAGGTCTTTTTTACAAGGCGGGTGGTCTTTTGAAAACTAGAGATATGGGTTCGGGGGTCGGTTAGGAATGGGGAAGGTATTAGCACCCCATTCCTCCTTTCTACTGAAAGGGAACCTCTAATTAAATTGTGTGGTTTTAATGTTTGATTTGAAGAACACCTAGATTTGCCTATTTTATTCTTATTTGAAGATGGATGGGAAATTAATGGAAAACTTATGTAAAGAGGGGGAAAAAGAGAGTTTTTTAGAAAAGAGCTCGACGGGGGTAACGACCCGCTCCTACGTATCTCCCGATACAATGGAGAACTCAGAGCTACGTAGTTCTGCCTTGGTTTTTGTTTTTTAACTTTTTAGGTGAGTTTTCGAAATAGGACGAGTACTAGCGAGTGATTAAACTAGCTAAGGCTATGGGTAATCACCGCTAAGTACTCAAAAGGAGTCGCTACCGCTAGTCAAACGAACTAAGGTTCTGGGTGACCGTTAGTAACAACTTGTTTTTATTTTCTTTTTGAAAGCCTTTTTTGAAAAGGATTGATTTGTTTGATGACCAAACTAGCAAAGGCTATGGGTGGTCATCGCTTATCGTTCTTTTTGGAGAAAGGACATCGATGTCAATAGCTAGACGAACTACGGTTCTGATTAGCTACTAACAACAATGGGTTTGAAAACATTTTTTGTTTGTTTTGAAAATGGAGGTTTTTTATTGTTGTGAAAGTGAAGATTTTTTTGATGCGCTTGACGAGAACATGTCTCGCTCCTACGTATCCCAAGTGGGAATCAAAGCAACGTAGTTCTTGTAAAAATGTTTTTTTGAAAAGGTTTTAGAAGTAGGGCGAGCGTTAGCGAATGATTAAACTAACAAAGGTTATGGGTAATCATTGCTAAGTACTCATGTGAAATTGAAGAGTGTTCATAGAGATCAAACTAACAAAGGTTATGGGTGACCTCCACTATTCGCTTATTTTTGTTTATTGAAAATGCTTTGAAAATTAATTGGTTTGGAAAAGAGTTTTAGAAAATAAGTAAATCATTTTTAATCGAACTCTATGTCCAAAACCAAATGCAAAATGAATGAATGAAATTCAAACATATTCAACTAATCAAGCAATCATAAACATGTTGATCATCAATTAAGATTAAGCATGCCAATATAATCAAGAGATTTAATTGTCCAAGATGCAAGACAAAGTTCTCAAAACAATTGTATTTATGTGTGAAGGAGAATTGCTACACACGTTGGAAGCAATCTCAAGAGGGGCACATATGCCTCTATGCTACACATGTTGGTAGTCTTATAAGGGCACATGATTGTGTAAAAGGGTTTGTGCACAATTAAGTCAAGACATTCAAATGGCATCAAGAACAAAGGAATACAATTGATCATAGGCATAGAGTATTCTCGGTTAGGTGAATGAACATGTGAGCGATGATGCATGATTAGGCAAGGAATGAATGAGCATTATTGAATGCAATTTTGTTTGATTTTGAAGTAATTGACATGGCATGAATGCATGATCATTTGGTTATTGAATGCAAGACATGATATTAATGAATGCATGAACATTTAAGAATGAATGCAAGAATGAGTATATACAAAGATGCATGAGCGTACAAGAATGCATGAGCATTTGATTAATGAATGCATGGACATGTGAGGATGAACACAAGAATGAGTATATACAAAGATGCATGAGCGTACAAGAATGCATGAGCATTTGATTAATGAATGCATGGACAGGTGAGGATGCAAGAAGTATAAACAAGTAAGGATGCATGAGGTACTAACAAGTGAGAGTGCAAATGAATATGCAAGAGATATGAATATATGAAAAGGCATGGAGATTAAAACAAGAGAGTATGCAAGAGATACAAGCAAATGAGAATGCAAGAGAGTGAATAAGGTTTTATTTAAGTGCAAGTGTGTGAGAGTATGTCATAAAAAGTGGTAAAAATTTAGTTACCTTATTCTTAGGAAATGGTGAAATGTTTTGGTGTTTTTAGAGTCTTAGGAAAAAATGGTAAAAGTATTTTTGGGTTGATTTTATAAAGTTGAAAAGTTATAAATGTAAACTAGAAAATGTTTTGGGTCTTTTTGCAAGTTGATAAGTTGTAAAACTTTAAGTAAGAAGTTAGTGAAAAGTAAAGTAAAAATGCATGAGGTAAATGGTAATTATTTAATGAGATGGTAAAGTAAAAATGCATAAAGTAAAAATGCATGAAGTAAAAATGCATGAAGTGAATGGTGATTATTTAATGAGATGGTAAAGTAAAAATGCATGAAGTGAATGGGAAGTGGTAAAATCTTTTTATGTTTTAGTAAAAGGTTAATGAATGGTAAAGTAAAAAGTAAGTGAGTGGTTAAAACCAAAGTAGTAAAATATTTTTATGTTTTGGTAAAAAGTTAATGAATGGTAAAGTAAAAAGTAAGTGAGTGGTTAAAACCAAAGTAGTAAAATATTTTTATGTTTTGGTAAAAAGTTAATGAATGGTAAAGTAAAAAGTAAGTGAGTGGTTAAAACCAAAGTAGTAAAATATTTTTATGTTTTGGTAAAAAGTTAATGAATGGTAAAGTAAAAAGTAAGTGAGTGGTTAAAACCAAAGTAGTAAAATATTTTTATGTTTTGGTAAAAAGTTAATGAATGGTAAAGTAAAAAGGTAAAAAGTAAATAAACACTAAAACCAAGTTGAATCATATAGAGCAATCCTCTCACTTTGAGAAAAGTGCACTAGGCACTAGTGAGAATCAACTTGCCTATCATCAATAATGAGCAACAAGCAAACTAAAATGCAAAGATTAACTAAATACAACAAATAAGTTGAATCACCTAGAGCAATCCTCTCACTTTGAGAAAAGTGCACTAGGCACTAGTGGGAATCAATTTGCCTATCATCAACAATTTACAACAAGCAAACTAAGACACAAAAATGAATGGACACATAAACTAAATTGAGTCATTTCTAGCAATCTTCACCACTTAGGTTAAGGTGCACTAGGCACTAGTGGGAATCATATTGCTAAATCATCAAACAACAAAAGTAACATTTAACACTAAGATGAAATACTAGTAACAAGATTAAACATCACCAAACAAAGAACAACAACAAAATGAACTTGAAAATATTTTTAGATCTATAAGCATGTGAACCAAGGGAAACATAGATCCACATTTTATTTAATAAAGAAAACACCAAAATTAACACAAAGAAATATAGATCTATTTTTTGCAAGGATTTATATGATTAAGCAAAGAAGTGCAACAAAATCACATCAACCCTAATTTTTCATGATATGCGAAATGCTTAAACAACAAATTTGTGTATGAAATCTAGTGCAAAAATATGTAAAGATGCAAGGGAAATTATTCAAGTAGAAGAACAACTCCTTCAAGGCCAAGGACCCATCTCAAACACCCAAAGCTCCCTAAGTCTTTGTCAAAATGTTTGAAATGGATTCTCAAAGCAAACAACAATCAAGAAGGAGTTTGGAGTAGAGGAGGAATTATGCAAGAAAATTAAATATGAGGTGCAAAGCTTCAAGGATTACCTCAAAACTACAATGAAATGAAGAAGGAGATGATAAGCTCAAAAATCACTAGCTCTTAGCAATTTGATGATGCAACCTTGAAGAGAATGGAAGGAAAGATGGTGATCTAACAAGAAATGGAGGATTTGGTGGTTGATTTTTGAAGGGAATATGTGGAAGAGGGGAGGAAGGGGCTACGGCCTTGATGAGGGAAGGAGAGGGAGAGGAGGTGTGCTAGGGTTTTTGTGTAGGAGAGAATGAGCAAAAAGAGAAGAGGCTTTAGGTGTGGGAATGAGGGAGTATTTATAGGATGAAATTAGGTCTAAGGGTAGTTTAGTCTTTGTGATTTTGATGTGCTCTAGGATTGAGTTTTGATTTTGAATGGAGGGTGGAGATGCATCATCACATGGATTGAGGGTGTTGAAGAAACACAAAAATGTGAGAGATATGGAGAGTGGGGGGCGAAATTTAGAGGAAAGAAAAAGGAAAAGAAAAATGAATTTCTTATTTTAGAAGAGATATTTTATGTGAAGTAGGGTTAAGGGCATTTTGGGGGAGAATTGTTACCAAAGAGGGAACTTTGGGTTTTCTTATGAATAGGTTAGTGTAAGTGAGTGGAGTAATTTACCAAAGAGGGTATAATGGAAGAGTGTGGAAGAAATTGGAGAGAGAGAGAGAGAATTCGTAGGTGGGGGGATAAGGAGAAAAAAAAACTTGTTTTTTTGGTATTTTGTCTTATTGAAGACACTTCCTTTTTTGTTTTTGAAATTGAAATTTTTGGGCATGGGAAATAATGGGAATGCAACTATTGAAAATGTGTCACATGCTTTTGGGCAACATAAAATATTCCCTCTAGTCACCTATGACAATAAAAATTGTCACTTAAAAATTGAGGAATATTTAATGGTCCCTTTTTATTTTTCTATGCACTAAAAATGAAAAAATACATTTTTAATTATTTTGACTAGGGTTTTCCTCCTAAAAAATTGTACAAAAATTATCCTTGATAGAATAAAAATGTACTTTTTGATGATGTGCATTTTTGGCGAGAAAATCATCTCTTGCGAAAAATGACCAAAATGCCCTTTTGATCATTAGAACCCTAATCCTTGTTCAAAATGCATTTTCTTTTCAAGAATTACTTCAAAACTCTAAAATGGCCCTAAAATCTAAAATGTATGCAAGAAATGATTTTTTTGCTGAGAAATGTCTCATTTTTCGAAAATGACCAAAATGCCCTTGGTCTTGAAAAACTCTGAAAATGCTATAAAAGGCAATGCAATGCATCCCTAATCCTAAGATGACTTTCAAAACTTTGAAATGCATGAATGATGGTCTTCATGACATTATGAATGAATGCTAAACCTTAACTTACTTATTTTTTGTTTGAAAATTAGGGTTTCGACCTAGGCGGACAAAATTAGGGTATGACAGCTGCCCCTCTTTATTTGGATTTTGACAAGGAATATGAATTGGCCGAAACATATTCCGAGGCAAAATAGAAATAAAGAATTCAGAAATTATACTGATTTTGTCTGCTTGGGAAAACCCGAATTTTCTCTCCTTTTTTTTACTTAAATGAAATGCCCGCCCTCAAAAAAGCAGGAAATAAAGCTATAAAGAAAGCAGTAAAGAAAGTAACCTGGATGGACACTTGGGTCCTGAAGGGATGCTTGGATCCTGAATGAACACTGGGGTTCTGAAGGGACGCTGGGGTCCTGAATTCGGAGGTTGCCTAAAAACCTTCTAACGGACTCTTGTTGAGTCCGAGCTTAGGGGTGGCCTTCTCGAGCGGCCGATCAACATCAGGTCCGGAACTGATTTGATCAAGGATGTCCATTATGCCTTAGGTTGACATAACTAATCCGAAGGACTTGACGAAGTCGGATGGATCCATCGCGTGCTCGTACACGATGTTGTGATCTGGATTGATGGAGTTCACTAACTCTGGGTTGATGGAGTTTACTAACTCTGGGTTGAGACTATCTAGTCTGAGGTAACTTCTATCTTGACTGGCACATGAAATGCATGCACTTGAATGCATATGAATGCAATGATTGACTTTGGTGGAATGCTTTTTCTGTTATTTCTTCGCTCTTCTGAGATACAAATTGAAAGTGTAATGCACTACTGTTTGATGCCATGAAGCGATGAATGGTATGAATGGTATGAGAATGATGAATGATATGAAGATGGTGTGTTCTTTTTATGTTCCGTTTTCTGCAATTCTTCTGTCTTTGTTTATGCTGTTTGTTTTCTTTAAGCAGCTTTCTTTTTTCTGCTTGTTTATTTTTTGTTTATTCCGTTTGCTTTGAGCAGCTTTCTGTTTTCTGCTTATTTGTTTTTTTTTTGCTCTTTTTGCTATGTGAGGATGCAAAAGCAATACTTTGATGCATGATATGAAATAGTTTATTGGGAAACATAGGCATTTTGGATGAATGCATTAAATGCGAATGCAAATGAAATGTTTGGATGCTAATGTTATGATGCATAGTGTGATGACATTAGTGGCTGGGATACAGAAACATTTTTGTAATGATGGGATGCGATGAGTGCATGAAATGCAAATGTGAATATGATTTGAATGAAATGCTTGGATGCGAATGTTATGACATGGGATGACGTGTTTTGCTTTTTCTTTCTTTTTGATGCAATGCTTTGATGCTTGATGGAATGATTTTTTTTTCGTCCGTTGTTTCTTTTTTTGTTGCCTTCCATAAAATGATGATGTTGGCACGATGCAAATGAGACACTATGATAAACAAAATGGAACGCCCAAATGCATGGAGCGAAAAATACGATATGCATGATTAAACATTTTTGAGATGATGAGACGCGAGACTTTGGATGCAAAACAAAAGTGGAGGTGAATCTGGATCATTCTTTTTTGAAAAAAACTAGTTTTGCTTAAAACTCTGGTGTTCTCAAGGTGTTTATTTACAAACAAGCTCACTTGTTTTCTCTTCCTTCCAATGACGACTGAATCTGAGATATCGCATGACTAACTTGTGTTCTCTCTCTTTGAAGCATTGTCTAGTAAGCATGCATAGGAGTGCAAATGTGAATGAATGAGTCAGTTAACTTGGAATTGGTTTAGGGTATGGATGTTTATGGCAAGTGAAGAAATGACAGACATGGTTATTGCTGAAGCTTATGAGGGATCAAGAGATACAAGATTGCCCCAATTCATGTCTCTGACGAATGAATAACTTGCCCCTGTCTAGTGGTGACGACAACTAGGGGTGTAGAAGATGATGAATTGGGAATGCTTCGGCTTTTGAAATGAAAGGTGCAAAAGAGATTTTGTCTCACCCCACAAAGTTTGATGTTGCTCCAGTCATAACAAGGACAAAGCTGCCCCAGTTAGAATAACAAGGCTTTGTTTAGGATAGTGAGTTGAGAGATTGCCCCGGTGAGGTTTTTTTATGGGAATGAATGAGGTAAAGGAATGGGAATGTACTTGCCCTCACTTTGGAAATATTGACAATTGGAGTGACATGGGATGGGCATTTGAACAGACTTTCCCAAGACCAGGGTGGGTGGGTGGTGAAGAGAATGCCCCAACTTTGAATCTGAGTGACGTTCTCAGTGCAAATATTTGGTTCTCTACTGATGTCTTGACTTTTGGTGTGAAAGAAGCCTCACCTGGTGATCACTAAACCTTGTTTTAATGCAGTTTGACGCTGTTTTGGAGTGCAGGTCCCTCTTTTATTTTGTCAGCTTTCTTTTTTCCGTCTGTTTGTTTTTGCTCCCTCACTTCTTTTTTCCGAGGGTTTGTTTTTTTTTGATCAGCTTTCTTTTTTCTGATTGTTTGTTTTTTTTTTTTTGAGCAAACACATTGTAGACAGATAAACTTAGTTGTCCTAAGATTAAAACATGAGAAAACGAAAGCAACCGGTCATTGATCGGATTGGACATTTCAGGATTGTGGTGTTTCGTGGAGGAGGGATAATTGGGCTTATCGAAGTGTTTGAGGTTGATGGGAGGATGATTCTTTATTCGGCATTGATTTGACGGTTAATGGTCTATGAGGGTTAAATGGCTTGATAGGGTGTTTGGAAATTTTATTCCTGGCTAAGGGTTTGTGAGGGGCGGGACGTCGAGGTCAAAGGAAAGTGTTTGCGGTTTATGGAAGGGGGTGTATGGGAATGATGAAGTGTTTGAAGGTTTATTGAGACAAGGATCTCTTGGGTTTTGTGGTAACACGTATCAACTCACCACTGATATTTCTTTTGTATCTCTTGTTTTTGGGGTTTTCATTTTTGAAATTTTTTTTTTTTTTTGAGCTTGGGTGAACTGATAAAGAACGATGCACTGTTTTTTTTGATGATCCTTGTCTAAGGTAACTTTTGGATTTTTGGCTTTTTTTTTGCTTACGGTGGGTAGGAGAGGATTTTGTTTTTCTCTTTGGGATTTTCTTGGCTTAAGGTGGGTAGGAAAGGGATTTTCTGGGATTTTGGGTTTTTGAGGGTATGGCCAAACTTCATTTCAAATCCCGATTGCTTATTTTTGTAAGACTTCACTTTGGAACAATGATTTATCTACCTTCATGTGCTTGCACTTTTCTTTGCATTTTTTTTTATGCCCTAACTTTTGCCTGGACCGCTCTTTGCGAGTTTTCAATCCACCGGGCGCCCTTTTTTTTTGCCTAGGCCGCCCTTTGCGGGTTTTCAACCTAGCGAGCTTATTTTCTTGTTTATTATATTATTTTTGGAAGACTTGCACTCAAGGTATATGACATCGACAAGGAAACTTAGTGATCACAGACTTGCCCCAGCATGGAGGCCTTAAAGTGTTAAAATGAACCAAAAAGTCAAGTATGCACTGATAGGGGAACGCTTTATGGGTGGACGGGGCGGGGTTAGACTTGGATGGTGATGATGACAAGGAAGGAAACTGACTGACTCAAACAAGAGAAACTGCACCTGGCATGCATGCTTACTAGAAGAACGCTTCACAGAGAGTTAACATTGGTTAAAACATGATATAAAAACTTTCTTGATGAACTGTTTCGGTCTTTTATCATGGAATGGATGAGATGTAATGTTTTTTTTTGAAGGAAATTCAAATGAGCTACTGATGCGAAAAACTGAGTGCTTTGGAACACCTTGAGTTTGCAAATGAGTGAGGGTAAACTTTTCCAAAAAAGAAAGATTACTTTGCAAGAACATCTCGTCTCTCATCACAACATTTTTGTTGTATGCCATGCATGGATGAACTTGAAAAGTGTGGTTATTCTAAAAGTATTTTCTTTTTGATGTTTTCTTTTTATGCAAGACGAGATATGAAATGCGGATGCATCTTTGGATAATGAATGATGCAAGAATGATGATCTTTATAGAGGCAAGACAAGATATGAAATGCCGATGCCCCTTTTTTCTTTTGAATGATGAAAGATGCAGGAGTGATGCTTTTTTCTAAATGATGATTTTTTTTTTAGAGGCAAGGCAAAGTATGAAATGCCAATGCCCCTTCCCTTTTTTGAAAGATGCATTTATGGAGGAATGACGTATTTGAACTAAAGTGATGAGGTTAATGAAATGATGCATGAATGTTACATTTTGAATAAATTTGATGATGACTTTTGTTCATGATTATGAATGAGATGCTTTCTTGTTTTCATTTTTTTTTTATGCAATGAAATGCATGATACTCACAATGATTTTTTTTATTAAAAAAAAATGCGTGGAAAGACATGATTTTTATTAAATGGAAATGCATGCAAGGTGAGAGGTTAACGTATTATTTTTTTCATGATGTGTGAAAAAGGACAACAATAATGCATGAGACGCGCTTCTAATAAGACACGATTTTTGGATCTTTTGAGAAAATTAGGGGAAAAAGCCTTTGTGAATGGAAATGCACACGTGCGGAGAATGCACTCCTGACAAACCTAAATGAGATTGGGAAAAATGCATGTATGAATTTTATCAAGTTTTTGTTTTATGCCATGCAAATGATGTCTTCATATGAAAATGACGGCGATAATGCGACTTGACATGCATATGAAAAATAAGATGAAAGCATTTTTTCGAGTTTGGTGACTGAAATTTTGGGAACATCACCTCATGTAGCCTGGTAAAAGAAAAGACTATGATGATTTTTTGAAAGTTTTGCTTTTTGCCCTTTTTTTCTTGAAAATTTTGTTTTATGTATGATGATGATGCTCTACGTGTATGCAGGATAAATGAAAGGGTTTTTATTGCCAATAATTCAAGCTCTTTTTTTTTTTGGAAAATGCGGGCCTTACGTTATTCCGTATGAATCAGTAAGAGAAAGGCTACAACGGTAACCCTTTCTTCTTTTCTTCTTTCAAAATCTTCTTTTTTTTAAAAAAAATGATGGCGTGAGGCAACCAATTGTCGTTACTCTGAGTAACTTGCATGAAACATTGAGTGGATCCTGACTCAATACTTCACGCAATATACTGAAATGCTTCGACATTTGGTTAACTCAAGCTTATTCTCTTATTTGAAAACAAACCTCACTTGATAGGGTCAAAGTGCCCCGATATCGTGGAGTAACATCTCAAATTTGTAGTGCACACACAAATTTGAGATATTACCCTTCGTCATTCGAAGGTGCACTTTTGCTCATTGAGCTTTTACATGAAGAGCTTTTCTATTTTTTCTTTGTTTAGAGAAGATGCATGCATTGGAAACTCTTCAATTTTTTGATTTTTAGTTTTGGAACATGATTTTGAAAATTATTTGGAGATGCAAATGATTTACTGGAAAAAAGGGGTTTTAGAAAAATGTGCTTGACGGGGTATGACCCGTTCCTACGTATCCCCATTGTAATGAGGAATCAAAGCTTACGTAGTTCTACTGGGTCCCTAAATAATGCTTATGAATGCTTATGCTATGCAAATGATAATTGTTTTTTCATTTTTATGCAATGAAATGAAATGCAGGATGAATGATTCTTTCAAAATTGGAAATTTATTTAATGCAAATGACGCAATGATATAATGATGCAATGATGCAATGATGCAGTGATGCAATGATGCAGGATGCAGGATATATGTATGTTTTTTTTCAAAATATTGTTTTATGTAATGCATGATGTAAGTATGCAAATGAATGAGTATGAACGAGATACAAATGTATGCGCATGAAATGATAATGTATGATTTTATGTTTGTTTTGACATTTATTGCATAAGAATCAAGAAAAATGCATGAATGGATGCATGGACAAAGTTTGCTTGATGCCGGGAACCACGGGATGCCTTATCTTGTCATAAGCGCATAAACTTTTTCTTTTTTGATTTAGGAAGTGAAGTAAACGAGGAATCGAAATAGCAAATCAGCCTTCTTCAAAACTGGGAAGCGAGAAGCAAGTGAAGCCTTGCTATTTGATTCCATTCTGATGCACCTATGACAAGACGGTACGTTGTTCGGTGATCCCCGGGAAGCAAATGCAAATGAGATGTTATATGGATGCAAGTAAATGAATGCGGCATGATGCGACTATGATGTGAATGATGCGCGTGGAAAAAAAATAAAAGGCGATGCATATGGACGGAAGTTCAAAAATTGAGGAGCCACGCTACGTGCCGCCTCACGCGCTGGTTTATTTGATGAAGGGAAATATATCATTATTTTTTGAAAATGAGGACCGTACGTCATTTCATATGGACCGGTATGAGAAAGGCTACAGCGGTAACTCTTTCTTTCTTTCTTTTTTGAAAATGAAGTGGGCCATATGTTATTTCGTACGGACCGGCAAAAGAGAAGTCTACGATGGCAACCCTTTCCTTTTTTTTTTTTTTTTCGAAAATCATTGAAAGAAAAGAACTTAGCTAAATGTGATAATGCAACACACAATTTGGAAAAGCCCTTGTGACCTAAAAAGAGGTGAGACCTACGATCTAGGGCAATCTATGGGGTAATCCTTCCACATGGCTCTATTCACTCCCCCACAAGGCCACCAGAGCCACAGTCTCTTTCACAAAATTCCCCACAAATGCAGCAAACTGCTAGGTGTGAGGCATCATGAAAGAGCACAACTCTGGTTGAAACTTTCGCAAGTAGCCAAACGGACAAAGGTCCTGATGGGCTCTCACTACTCGAATCCACTCTCCTAAGTTTTTGCAGACCTGGGTTATGGTCCCACTCAAAGTATGTAATCACAAGGTGCATGTGTAGTGTGTGTCAAGGGCATTTTCCCTAGCGCTACCCCACCTGCAAATGAAAACCAGACCAGTCCAGAAAACAGCAATCAATATCAAGTTATCTACCCTAGGGTTTCATTCCTAAGATATCTATAAACAAGAATATTGCTTACCTTTAGAAGAGGAGCCAAGAAGAGGGGACATGAGAGAATATGGGGAAATGCATGAACATAAGCAAATAAAAGAAGAGGAGTAGAAGAAGACAAATACCTATGCTTACAATTAATTATAAGAAAGAAAGGCAAACAGGATATTAATCAAATCGCAACACATTGAACCACACGTTTTAGTTAGTTAGGCTTGACCCTCGTCCTTTTTTTAAAAAAAGATCCCCAGTGAAGTCGCCAGCTGTTGTACCCCGAAAAATCCCGTTTAGGGTTCTTCAATGTACAACGTAGAATATTGTGAAGCCGCCACCAATATTTTAGTTTTTAGACCAAAACATTGAAAAAAGGTCTTTTTTACAAGGCGGGTGGTCTTTTGAAAACTAGAGATATGGGTTCGGGGGTCGGTTAGGAATGGGGAAGGTATTAGCACCCCATTCCTCCTTTCTACTGAAAGGGAACCTCTAATTAAATTGTGTGGTTTTAATGTTTGATTTGAAGAACACCTAGATTTGCCTATTTTATTCTTATTTGAAGATGGATGGGAAATTAATGGAAAACTTATGTAAAGAGGGGGAAAAAGAGAGTTTTTTAGAAAAGAGCTCGACGGGGGTAACGACCCGCTCCTACGTATCTCCCGATACAATGGAGAACTCAGAGCTACGTAGTTCTGCCTTGGTTTTTGTTTTTTAACTTTTTAGGGGAGTTTTCGAAATAGGACGAGTACTAGCGAGTGATTAAACTAGCTAAGGCTATGGGTAATCACCGCTAAGTACTCAAAAGGAGTCGCTACCGCTAGTCAAACGAACTAAGGTTCTGGGTGACCGTTAGTAACAACTTGTTTTTATTTTCTTTTTGAAAGCCTTTTTTGAAAAGGATTGATTTGTTTGATGACCAAACTAGCAAAGGCTATGGGTGGTCATCGCTTATCGTTCTTTTTGGAGAAAGGACATCGATGTCAATAGCTAGACGAACTACGGTTCTGATTAGCTACTAACAACAATGGGTTTGAAAACATTTTTTGTTTGTTTTGAAAATGGAGGTTTTTTATTGTTGTGAAAGTGAAGATTTTTTTGATGCGCTTGACGAGAACATGTCTCGCTCCTACGTATCCCAAGTGGGAATCAAAGCAACGTAGTTCTTGTAAAAATGTTTTTTTGAAAAGGTTTTAGAAGTAGGGCGAGCGTTAGCGAATGATTAAACTAACAAAGGTTATGGGTAATCATTGCTAAGTACTCATGTGAAATTGAAGAGTGTTCATAGAGATCAAACTAACAAAGGTTATGGGTGACCTCCACTATTCGCTTATTTTTGTTTATTGAAAATGCTTTGAAAATTAATTGGTTTGGAAAAGAGTTTTAGAAAATAAGTAAATCATTTTTAATCGAACTCTATGTCCAAAACCAAATGCAAAATGAATGAATGAAATTCAAACATATTCAACTAATCAAGCAATCATAAACATGTTGATCATCAATTAAGATTAAGCATGCCAATATAATCAAGAGATTTAATTGTCCAAGATGCAAGACAAAGTTCTCAAAACAATTGTATTTATGTGTGAAGGAGAATTGCTACACACGTTGGAAGCAATCTCAAGAGGGGCACATATGCCTCTATGCTACACATGTTGGTAGTCTTATAAGGGCACATGATTGTGTAAAAGGGTTTGTGCACAATTAAGTCAAGACATTCAAATGGCATCAAGAACAAAGGAATACAATTGATCATAGGCATAGAGTATTCTCGGTTAGGTGAATGAACATGTGAGCGATGATGCATGATTAGGCAAGGAATGAATGAGCGTTATTGAATGCAATTTTGTTTGATTTTGAAGTAATTGACATGGCATGAATGCATGATCATTTGGTTATTGAATGCAAGACATGATATTAATGAATGCATGAACATTTAAGAATGAATGCAAGAATGAGTATATACAAAGATGCATGAGCGTACAAGAATGCATGAGCATTTGATTAATGAATGCATGGACATGTGAGGATGAACGCAAGAATGAGTATATACAAAGATGCATGAGCGTACAAGAATGCATGAGCATTTGATTAATGAATGCATGGACAGGTGAGGATGCAAGAAGTATAAACAAGTAAGGATGCATGAGGTACTAACAAGTGAGAGTGCAAATGAATATGCAAGAGATATGAATATATGAAAAGGCATGGAGATTAAAACAAGAGAGTATGCAAGAGATACAAGCAAATGAGAATGCAAGAGAGTGAATAAGGTTTTATTTAAGTGCAAGTGTGTGAGAGTATGTCATAAAAAGTGGTAAAAATTTAGTTACCTTATTCTTAGGAAATGGTGAAATGTTTTGGTGTTTTTAGAGTCTTAGGAAAAAATGGTAAAAGTATTTTTGGGTTGATTTTATAAAGTTGAAAAGTTATAAATGTAAACTAGAAAATGTTTTGGGTCTTTTTGCAAGTTGATAAGTTGTAAAACTTTAAGTAAGAAGTTAGTGAAAAGTAAAGTAAAAATGCATGAGGTAAATGGTAATTATTTAATGAGATGGTAAAGTAAAAATGCATAAAGTAAAAATGCATGAAGTAAAAATGCATGAAGTGAATGGTGATTATTTAATGAGATGGTAAAGTAAAAATGCATGAAGTGAATGGGAAGTGGTAAAATCTTTTTATGTTTTAGTAAAAGGTTAATGAATGGTAAAGTAAAAAGTAAGTGAGTGGTTAAAACCAAAGTAGTAAAATATTTTTATGTTTTGGTAAAAAGTTAATGAATGGTAAAGTAAAAAGTAAGTGAGTGGTTAAAACCAAAGTAGTAAAATATTTTTATGTTTTGGTAAAAAGTTAATGAATGGTAAAGTAAAAAGTAAGTGAGTGGTTAAAACCAAAGTAGTAAAATATTTTTATGTTTTGGTAAAAAGTTAATGAATGGTAAAGTAAAAAGTAAGTGAGTGGTTAAAACCAAAGTAGTAAAATATTTTTATGTTTTGGTAAAAAGTTAATGAATGGTAAAGTAAAAAGGTAAAAAGTAAATAAACACTAAAACCAAGTTGAATCATATAGAGCAATCCTCTCACTTTGAGAAAAGTGCACTAGGCACTAGTGAGAATCAACTTGCCTATCATCAATAATGAGCAACAAGCAAACTAAAATGCAAAGATTAACTAAATACAACAAATAAGTTGAATCACCTAGAGCAATCCTCTCACTTTGAGAAAAGTGCACTAGGCACTAGTGGGAATCAATTTGCCTATCATCAACAATTTACAACAAGCAAACTAAGACACAAAAATGAATGGACACATAAACTAAATTGAGTCATTTCTAGCAATCTTCACCACTTAGGTTAAGGTGCACTAGGCACTAGTGGGAATCATATTGCTAAATCATCAAACAACAAAAGTAACATTTAACACTAAGATGAAATACTAGTAACAAGATTAAACATCACCAAACAAAGAACAACAACAAAATGAACTTGAAAATATTTTTAGATCTATAAGCATGTGAACCAAGGGAAACATAGATCCACATTTTATTTAATAAAGAAAACACCAAAATTAACACAAAGAAATATAGATCTATTTTTTGCAAGGATTTATATGATTAAGCAAAGAAGTGCAACAAAATCACATCAACCCTAATTTTTCATGATATGCGAAATGCTTAAACAACAAATTTGTGTATGAAATCTAGTGCAAAAATATGTAAAGATGCAAGGGAAATTATTCAAGTAGAAGAACAACTCCTTCAAGGCCAAGGACCCATCTCAAACACCCAAAGCTCCCTAAGTCTTTGTCAAAATGTTTGAAATGGATTCTCAAAGCAAACAACAATCAAGAAGGAGTTTGGAGTAGAGGAGGAATTATGCAAGAAAATTAAATATGAGGTGCAAAGCTTCAAGGATTACCTCAAAACTACAATGAAATGAAGAAGGAGATGATAAGCTCAAAAATCACTAGCTCTTAGCAATTTGATGATGCAACCTTGAAGAGAATGGAAGGAAAGATGGTGATCTAACAAGAAATGGAGGATTTGGTGGTTGATTTTTGAAGGGAATATGTGGAAGAGGGGAGGAAGGGGCTACGGCCTTGATGAGGGAAGGAGAGGGAGAGGAGGTGTGCTAGGGTTTTTGTGTAGGAGAGAATGAGCAAAAAGAGAAGAGGCTTTAGGTGTGGGAATGAGGGAGTATTTATAGGATGAAATTAGGTCTAAGGGTAGTTTAGTCTTTGTGATTTTGATGTGCTCTAGGATTGAGTTTTGATTTTGAATGGAGGGTGGAGATGCATCATCACATGGATTGAGGGTGTTGAAGAAACACAAAAATGTGAGAGATATGGAGAGTGGGGGGCGAAATTTAGAGGAAAGAAAAAGGAAAAGAAAAATGAATTTCTTATTTTAGAAGAGATATTTTATGTGAAGTAGGGTTAAGGGCATTTTGGGGGAGAATTGTTACCAAAGAGGGAACTTTGGGTTTTCTTATGAATAGGTTAGTGTAAGTGAGTGGAGTAATTTACCAAAGAGGGTATAATGGAAGAGTGTGGAAGAAATTGGAGAGAGAGAGAGAGAATTCGTAGGTGGGGGGATAAGGAGAAAAAAAAACTTGTTTTTTTGGTATTTTGTCTTATTGAAGACACTTCCTTTTTTGTTTTTGAAATTGAAATTTTTGGGCATGGGAAATAATGGGAATGCAACTATTGAAAATGTGTCACATGCTTTTGGGCAACATAAAATATTCCCTCTAGTCACCTATGACAATAAAAATTGTCACTTAAAAATTGAGGAATATTTAATGGTCCCTTTTTATTTTTCTATGCACTAAAAATGAAAAAATACATTTTTAATTATTTTGACTAGGGTTTTCCTCCTAAAAAATTGTACAAAAATTATCCTTGATAGAATAAAAATGTACTTTTTGATGATGTGCATTTTTGGCGAGAAAATCATCTCTTGCGAAAAATGACCAAAATGCCCTTTTGATCATTAGAACCCTAATCCTTGTTCAAAATGCATTTTCTTTTCAAGAATTACTTCAAAACTCTAAAATGGCCTTAAAATCTAAAATGTATGCAAGAAATGATTTTTTTGCTGAGAAATGTCTCATTTTTCGAAAATGACCAAAATGCCCTTGGTCTTGAAAAACTCTGAAAATGCTATAAAAGGCAATGCAATGCATCCCTAATCCTAAGATGACTTTCAAAACTTTGAAATGCATGAATGATGGTCTTCATGACATTATGAATGAATGCTAAACCTTAACTTACTTATTTTTTGTTTGAAAATTAGGGTTTCGACCTAGGCGGACAAAATTAGGGTATGACACCTGGCAGTTCTGATGAATCTGTTCTTGAACAACCTTTCAATCTCGTCTTTAATTTTAGTTAATATCTGAGGAGCAAACCTTCTTGGTATCTGCTTCACTGGCTTCTTCTCTGGTCGAATTGGTAACTGCAACTCCACAACGTCTCGACTCAAACCAGGCATTTCGTCATAGTCCCAAGCGAAGCAGTCTTTGAACTCCCTCAGTAATGTTATAACTTGGGTTTTCAATGCAACATCCAGGTATGCGCTAACAAAAGTTGGCCTCTTCTTTGAACCATCTCCCAAATCCACTTCCTCCAATGGATCTTGAGCCTGCATTCGCTTTGTTGAATCTCTAGGATCTTTTTCAAACCCTAATGGCTCATTATCATAAATGCAATCAAGCTTTTCATTCATAATAATGCCATTTTCGTCTTCAGAACCTTTGGCTTCGACAGCCATTGTTTGATGAATTAATTCGGCTTCCATAGCCGCTTTTAACTTATTCTCGGCCATATAAGCCGTAATCTTGTTCCATGCATTAGGAACTGACATAGGAAACATTTCAAGAATCAGAATACCACCCTTCAGGTTGGGCAGTAGCATCTCCTATTATTTGCCTTTCCCAAACAAAACCATAGTTTGGATGTAAATTAACTGAAGCAAATACATTATCAGCAGGAATGTATGCCTCATTAGAAGATGAACATGGCGCAATGTTCGCCAATTTTTTCTCAAAATTTTCCTTGGTAATGTGATTTACATCAGCACGAAAATAACTTTGGTCTGCTTCAATGTATTCGACAAGACCATCTTCTCTCCACATCACTAGTTTTTGATGTACTGTTGAAGGCACAGCGCCGACCCCATGTATCCACTCTCTCCCAAGCAACATATTGAAGTTTGCTTTGGAAGCAATTACTAAGAACAAAGTGGTCCTCTTGATCGTTCCAACAATCAATTCCACTTCGATGGCTCCAAGAGAGTAGCCAGTTTTGCCTTCGTAATTACTTAAGACAATATTGTGTGGCTTGAGGTCGGTGATGGATATGCCTATTTTCTTCATCAGCACTTCAGGCATAAGATTTACAGCAGCACCTCCATCAACCAACACTTTGTTAATGCCAATGCCATTAACTTTAGCTTGAATATATAAAGGCTTCAGGTGGTTTCTGCATACTCGTATCTGGCCTCTCGAAAGTAGCCATCTGATCTTCGACACAGCCATCATTCATCACATAGTAACACAGGGGTTTGTGACAAGCCATATCTTCAGTGAAATCTTCTTCTTCACTGTTAGGCACGGTTATGACATCATACTCCAATGGCAATATTGACACCACGTTGCAGACGACGTCAAAATCATTGTCAGAATCATCAAAACTAGAGCCTACGTCCTCATCAAAATCAGATTGAGGCTCTTTCCCTTTGTATGTCGAAGGTGGAGGGCAGATTCTTTCAAGTGCAGGCCTTCTAGGCTTAGCCACATCAGCACTGGTATTTGCTTCAACCTTAGAAGCCACCTTCTTATCACCCACTTGGACTTTGATTCCAAAGTGACTAGGAACCTTGTTCACGTCTAAAGAAGCTTTTTTTTCTGGTTTCTCTGAAAACGACGCCATTGGGTTTTAGTCATGGGATTCTTACCTTTATAATTATTCCAATAAATTATACTTGCTGGAATCACCTTGATGGACAACTTGAGCGTTTGCATTGTTGTGAACCCATTTTCCAACAGGGGAGTTCATTTGTGGGACGAAGGATTTACCAAACAGTCTTATGGATCCTTTCTTTCCTGGTTCTCGGCTTGTCGAAGGCTTAGTCGAAGCATTAGCCTTGCTAGATGAAGGCTTAGTCATAACATTAGCCTTGTAACCGGGGAGCTCAGTGTTGCCAAAATCAAAAGATGGCCTATTGTCAAGCCATTTCCTCTTTCGATGTTCCTGATCCTGGTACCCTTCAACAGCTTTTGCTGCTTCTTTGTCGAAAACAGCACTGCACCTAGGACATAACATGACTTCAGAGTTATTCCATTTACATCTGTTGAGGAAATCTATCAATTCCTCTTCAGCTTTTGGGAACACAGCATGTAGCTTCCCATCATATTCTTTCAAGGTTATCTCTTGTTTCTTCCCTTCAGCATATATAAAACCTTCCAATTTCTTGGTGGAGGATTTAAGTTTCTTTGGAGGATCTTTCATTTCAGCATCTACCATGTTTACACTTGTTTCGAACGGTTCTGTATACATAGCTTCAGCTTCGGGTAAAGGGTTATCTACAACTTGCATTTGAGTTTTCATCTTTCTATCTTCGAATTTTAGTCTCCCTTCTTCGATTGCTTTTTGCACAAGATCCCTGAAAAGTACACAACGGTCAGTGTTATGTCCCAAAAAAATTATGGAACTTACAATAACCCTTTTTCTTTCTCTGGTCAAGAGTTGGTACTCTTAAGCCATTAGGTACCAATATCTGACCATCTTTCACCAACAGATCAAATATTTCATCACATTTAGTAACATCAAAAGTATATGTTTTAGGCACAAATTTGTCATTTTTTGGCTCGACAGGATTTTTCCCATTAGCAGGCCTTAGTAATTTACAAGTATAAGGAGGACCAGGCTTGAGTTCAGCCACATCTATCTCCTCTCTTTCGATATCACTAAATATGGTGTCGAATTCTTCTTCGACATAAGCTACTTTTTCTTTTTATGAAACCTAGTTGACGTAGATTTTTCTTCTTTAAGCCTTTCTACCTGTCGAACTCTGTCAGCTAATTGGGCCATATCCCTTAAATGAGATGTATCCAATTTTTTCCTGATTGAATAATCAAAGCCACCAGCAGCCATTTCAACAAGTTCATGTTCAGGCACTTGTGTGAAACAACGAGCCTTCAGTAGCCTAAATCTATTCAAATAGTCATCAACAGTTTCAGGCATTTTACGCTGAACACTGGCCAATTCTTTGAGGGTGATCTTCGATTGGCCCATGTAAAACTGCGCATGAAACGCTTTTTCTAATTGCCCCCATGTGAAAATAGAACCAGGGGGTAACGTAGTAAACCAAGTAAACATTTTTGTTAAAGAATTGGGAAATATTTCATCTTCAAATTCTCATTTTGGGCTATATCCCCAGACTCAGTCAAAACCGAGCAATATGTTCGACAGTAGATTCTTTTGGTCACCACCAAACTTAGTATACTTAGGAACTTTCCAGCCCCTTGGCAACTCAGTTTGCAACACATATTCACACAATGGTGATATGAAATTTGGCCTATGTAAGCCTACATTAACGCCATTTTGTGTCAATATAGTTTCTACTAAAGTGGCTATTTATCTTGAGCGCCAACATTATTTTGTTGCACTTGTCGAACAACTTCATCAGCATTCTGATTTCGATTTACCAGAACAACTTCAGGGACATGATTTGCCATTCCCTGTCGTTCACCTACATTGACTGGGATTTCGACTGGAATTGTTCTTTGGGTATGAACAGGTAATCCATTATTTACTGCATTAGGCACCTGCCTATTACTAGTATTTGGAGCCCCAAAGAAATCTGCAATTCGACCATTTGTTTTGCTAACATTTGGTAACTAATATCAGTATTTTGAATCAATGGATTAAAAACTGTACCAATTTGTTGGGTTAACATATTAACCATATCATGATTGCTCTCATCAACTTGTTGTCGTAAGGCAAACAAGGATTCATTGGTTAATGCCGTAGGATTTCGACCCATTACACTTTCAGAAGAAACATGTACAGGAGACATAGTCGAAATATGTGGCATTCCAGTAGGCATGCCATATGATCCAGAAGGAAATGCAGGAAAACTTACATTATGAAAATGTGGATTTAAACTGCTTCCTATTGCCATATAAGGACTATGAAGTCCCATATGTAACGGCAAAGACATAGGCATAGATGCCATGTTTGACTGCGTTGATCCAACGTTAGTCATTGATACTGAAGGAACGGTTGTTGATGATGATGGGGATATTGTTCCCACAACTACCATGCATTTACGTTTGCAGAGTCTACTATTGTTCCCTGTTCTTGTGGAACCACAGGATTAGAACTAGACGCATTATTAGTATGACGAACCATTTTTCCACTTCTTAAGTGCATGCAAATACAAACACATCAAAGAACCAGAAAAATTATGTATTAAAGGCAAACTGTCCCACTGGGCGTGCCAATTTGTTTGCTGGTGTTTTTAGCAAACAATCACTGGTTTTATTAGAAAGGTTTTGTGAGATTAAACCAGAAATCTCTAAAGCAATTGCCTTTAAACACCACCGTTTGTCAACAAATATATTTTAAAAAGGAGACAATTCACCATGAACATTGAAGTAAAAATGAAAGAAATGGTAAAATGGAACGCAGAAATATTAAATGACTTGTATTGAAAGCAATAAATTGCATTGAATGTAAAGAGAATGGTGTACAAATTTACATACGTCGTACAAGGATTCTTTTGCTCTGTTTTCGCTGTAACTTGGAAGTTAGAGTTTCAGAATTGTGTGTTTGGTATAATAATTTGCCACCCTTGATTTCTCCATAGAAATCACTATTTATACAGAAAATAATGACTGAAATGTAAACTGCTATGGACACGTGGCC